>CM045742.1:12590000-12797500 GCA_024760905.1 Plotosus lineatus
CTGGGCTAGCGATAACAGTCACCGATACTCTTGGCCAATGGAAACTGTGCTGCTGTTGGGCTAAGACGAAAAGGAGAAAGACACATTGAGAGACAGAGAGTGAAGAAAGGTTATTGTTCAGGATTGTACAAAGGATTGATGAAGGGTATGATGCGGTGACTGGTGTGACAGAATGAGATGGAGAAGGATGATCTACTGTGGTGATTCCCCACAGGAACATTCATAAAAAGAAAATGGAGGACCTTCATTGCCTGCCAATTCAGAATGGTGATGTCAAGCTTTGATGAGGATGATCCAGCACTCTTCTTCTTTTCCTTTCGGCTTTTTCCCTTTTTCAGGAGTCGCCACAGCAAATCAGCTGATTCGCACATTTGATTTGGCGATAGGTTTTTATGTCGGATGGCCTTCCTGACACAATCCTTTCGCAAGGGACAGAAATAAGACTGAATTTATCTTAAACAACATTGTTATAACGAAGTTATTTATTAATAAGAAAAGTACTGCTTACTATTAATCCGACATCTGGTGCTGCATGGTTTTGCTGATGGCTTTGTAGTCTGGTTGATACGTGCTGAGGTTCAGCTTCAGGCAGGGGTTTAGGCTTCTGTCCTTTAAACGTGACAGCAGGTTGGTCTTGATGTTTTTTTCAGGTGAGAAGGACCGCTCGCGTGCGCATGTGGAGACAAACATGGTCAATATGGCAAGACTTACACGCTGCAGTGTTTGCTATGTGACAGGAAGTGCGTTCCAAGTGTTGACAAGTGTCTGTCCATTTGCATTTGCTTGCCAGCTCTGCTTGGTTTTATGCAAATGAGCTAATCAAAAACGAGGGAAATTTACCTCTTGACCCAAAAACAACTCGCGCAGGCTGTTGCATATAATTGCAATAAAATTATACTGGAGTACAGAAAGGATTGGCTCGCCGCTGCACGCCACAGTGACAAGTAGCATTGAAAATAGATGTATAGATTAAAATGCGTGAGATTTATTTATCTCTTTTTGTTTTATTTGATGGCTTTTTTATGTATTTTCATTATTATTATTGTGGGTGCTTATATAGCGCAATTTCATACACATATATGCTCAATGCTAATGAGACCCCAGTGCTCCCTGCGCTCCAGACATCCGGCGCCACTGTACGGCACCAGTTGTTTCATTGTTCTATCCTTTTGATGCTGAGCGCCAAGCAGGAAGCAACAACTCCCAAATTTTAACGTCTCATGGTGTTCGAACTCCGACCTTCCGGAGGATAAAGCGGATGCTCTACCAACTGAGCTAAATCCCTGGTATTTTTATTTAAATTACAGCGAAATTATGTATTAGTTATTCTGTTAAGAAAGGTCACCTGATTTATCTGAGAGCCAGATCTTCTTCTTTCTTCTTTTCCTTTCGGCTGTTCCCTTCAGGGGTCGCCACAGCAAATGATCTGCCTCCATCTCTCCCTATCCTCTGCATCTTCTACTCTTACTCCAACGACCTTCATGTCCGCCTTCACCGCATCCATAGAGCCACGTCTGGTTAGCGAGCCATAGGTTCCCGACCCCTGACATAGTGCATGAAGCTGATCCATGAGGTCTGGTCTCAAAGAACAGCACAAATTGTTGAAAATACATTCCAGTGCATTACTGTGGTGTGATTTCAGATCTGACATGAAGGGAAATCCTTTCAAACTCTCCTGGTTTACTAAAACTATTAATAGGGCCAGTGTTTTTTTTACTTACAAAGCTGCAATCTGCTAAAATGTGTTGAATAGTTTGCATGTTTGAAAAGGCCACCATTAACAGTTCCAGCACTATAAAATTTAATTTAGATAAACGTTGGGGCTTTACCATGGCATACTGGTTAGCATGTCTGCCACAGCAAGAACATCATGGGTTTGAGTCCCAAGGAGTTTGCATGTTTTCCTCTTGCTCGCATGGGTTCACTCCCACAGTCCAGAGACATTCACATTAGGCGAATGGGCTGTTTCAAATTTTCTCTAGGTGTGAATGTGAATGGTTGTGTATGTATGTTTGTTGGTCCTGTGATGGTCTGGCAAGCTGTACAGGGTGTACCCTACCTTTGCCCCTTATTGGCGCCAGTCTCCCTGGGAAGACTAAAATGCTCACAATCTTCTCTTCACTCCAAGTCAGACAAAATTTGCTCAACATCAACCATTATCATATTGATATGTGATGATAAGACAATCATGGTGACTGTGCAGGCTTTTATGCCATTCCTGCATGAAGAGTTCTCAAATAGCACAAGGGAGGGAGAGACTGATCAATAGTTTTTAAAATTTCAACAGCACAGAGCTGAAGAATGATCACCTATCCTGCTTGTCAACATTGAGATAGTAGTCCTCACACACTGCATGGATTTTATTTATTTTAAAATGTATAAAGTCAGATGAAGGCATGATATCATAAGGGTTAAGTAATGGATACTTTGGAATTGTGTGAGTGAATAGAAATGATAATTTGGCGTATCTTATCTTATTTGTGACTCTACACCAGGGTTTAATTCTCTGGAGCGTCTCATGTAGCAATCAATACAATCCAAGCAAAGGTGCATAATGGACCGTGTCACTCCGTCAATATATTTCCGCCTAAAGAAGCTCTAAAAAGTATTTAAAATAGAAATAGCTTTCTCGATTAGGCTAATTTTTTGAACAGAATGTCTGTAGATATATTTTACTGTATATGTGTTTTAAAATATCGCGCCACAATAGTATTTTTTTTCTTTCTCAGTAAAACCAACTGCAGATTCGGGAACTATCACTTTTGGAAGTAGTCCCGTTTAAACGAGCGCGTCTTTCCTCCCACCCTTCTGTGTTATGATTGGATAATGCCTGCTGAGTGCTGTCTAGGTAACCAATCATATGCCAGTTGATGGGATATTCGGAATACGGATGGGTCAAAAATAAACGAACAGACGGGGAGTTTTTTGTGAAATAGGTGATTATTGTTTAGTGAGCACAGACACCACCACCTATGCTGTCGGAATTACTCAATAAAGTCTCGGATATGAGTTAGGATTGAATTATCTTCTGTTCAAAGGTAAGTATGTGGTTTTTCTGTGTACTTTAGTAGTAAATTGCCATGAATCAAACTACTTGTTAATGTTAGGTGTGGTTATTAAAGATAAATATTTTGATATAATGTGCAATAAGAAGTAGTGGAGTGAAGAGAGTTTGTGTTGTGGATGTAGTTTAGCTAAATTAGCTTCTTGCTACTTTCACTCAGGTCTCGTGATGCGCAGTCACGCAACTGGACATGACTCCACTGAGAGTGCGAGTTTGTGACGGATTTCTGCGGCTCAGTGTCGGAATGCGGAACTTTTCCCCACAGAACAAATTCGCCTCTGTGCATTTGTGGTTGTTGTTGTTTATTTAGACCGCTGACACTCCGTCTGAGGCTACTTTACCAGTTGTTGTTTTTTAAATTCACAATGTTTCTGTCCGTGCTTAAATAAGGTTTCAGTTTCTAAATAGTGCACGAGATAGTGCACTGAGAGGGCGTGGCTTCAGGCCACGTCATAATTTAGTCACGTCAAAGTTACACTCACTCATTTGGCAAAACTACTTAATCCTAGGCCCTGCAATGGCCTGGTGTTCTATCCAGGGTGTACCCCTCCCTTGACCACAGTCGGCTGAGATGGGCGCCATCCTCCTCGTGACCTTAATTAGGATTAAGCGGTTCAGAAAATGAATGAATGCTTAATCCTACATTTAGGGTTGTGGGAATGCTGGAGCCTATATCAGCTGACATTGGGTGAAGGTGGGCTAACACACACATGACCATCCACACACCTAGGGGCAATTTCAAACATCTAATTAGCCTAATGTGCATGTCTTTGGACTGTGTGAGCAAACCAGAGTACTCAGAGGAAACCCGTGCCGGTGGGGTGAGCATGCAAAGACTTAGCTGAGGATTCCGACATCGAAACTCTTTGTTGTGAGGTGGACTTGCTGACCCCTGCCACCATGCTGTCCACTGTATTTCTCACTTATTTGCCAAATTTGGCAAATTGCATAATCTCTATTAGGGTCATAGGTAGGCTGTAGCCTATCTTGGTTAACACCGAGCAAAGGCATGATGCCTGAAAAAAGTTAACTCATCTGTCGTAGTGCCAACACATCCATTCACACTCACACCTTCAGCCAGTTTGTGAGTGTGCATGTGCTTGGACTGTGGTAGGAAACTAGATGACCAGAAGAAACCCACACAACACAGAACATACAAATGCCACACTGTGATTCTGACTTCAACTCCGAACATTCTTCTTGTGAGGTGAACGTGGTAACCACTGCATCACCATGCCGCATATCACACGCATACTTGTGTGTGTGTGTGTGTGTGTGTGTGTGTGTATGTATATTACTTTTATATATAATTGTGTATTATTAAAAAAAATAATAATAAATAAATAAATAAATAATAATAAATATATATATCCTCTTCTTTTCCTTTCGGCTGTTCCATTCAGGGGTCGCCACAATGAATCATCTGCCTCCATCTCACCCTATCCTCTGCATCTTCTCTTACACCAACTGCCTTCATGTCCTCCTTCACCACATCCATGAATCATCTCTCTGGTCTTCCTCTAGGCCTTCTGCCTGGTAGTTCCAACCTCAGCATCCTCCTACCAATATACTCACTATCCCTCCTCTGTACATGTCCAAACCATCTCAATCTAGCCTCTCTGACTTTGTCTCCATAATGTCTTACATGTGCTGTCCCTCTGATGTGCTCATTCCTGATCCTATCCATCCTCATTACACCCAAAGAGAACCTCAACATTTTCATCTCTGCTACCTCCAGCTCTGCCTCCTGTCTTTTCCCCAGGGCCACTGTTTCTAAACCATACAACATTGCTGGCCTCAACACAGTCTTCTACACACTTTTCCTTTCATTCTTGCAAATACCTTCCTATCACACCAGACACTTTTCTCTAACCATTCCAACTAGCCTGCACATGCTTCTTGACCTCTTTTCCACACTCTCCATTGCTCTGGATTGTTGAGCCTAAGTACTTAAAATCCTCCACCTTCCTCATCTCTGCTCCCTGTAACCTCATTGTTCCTCTTGGGTCCTTGTCATTCACACACATGTATTCTGTCTTACTGAGGCTAACTTTCATTTGGGCGCTTATGTCGAATACGGTAAAAATAATATTTATATAAGAACACTACCTGAGTATAATCTTGTCCATTAAACATACAGCACTATAGTTTTCAAAAATGCCCACGGTGGTGGTGGTGCATTATATGCCCACGGTGGTGGTGGTGGGTTAGTGAATTATATTTACTGTGCATTGCATTATATCAGGAGTTGGCAACCCGCGGCTCTTTCACCTCTCTGGTGCTGGTCCGTGGCTTTTCAAAATAATGTTGTATTTTACGGTGGCTGATGGGTGCACCACAAACATCATCTTCAAAAATCACTGCATCAATTGCAAAAAGAAAATGCCGCTTATTTACTCACATCGGACGCACCCCAGGGGTAGAGAGTTAAACCAGCTTTCACCTGAATGATGGACGAATCTGCCTAAGGCAGAGTCCTGCAACAGTCGGGTACCTACAGGTACCCAGTGGGTACCCTTCCAAAAATTCTCTTTTAGGGTTGAAAATTACATAAATGAAAATTAACAGTCATGGGTATGGGGGATATTTATTGGGTGTGGGCAGGGTGATTGTGTGCGTGTGTGGGTGTGTGTGTGTTCTTGTGGACATGCCTGTCGTTATATTAATCAGCTACATTGAGAATCTCGGTGTTTTTGATCTGCTGTGTTGGTAGATTTCCAAATTCTTGTGCTCATGGCAAGGAGTGCTCTCACCATCAGCCCGCAGCAGAGCAGCGAATGAGAGAGATTTTTTTTTCCCACCCCTGGGGTTTGTAATCCAGGAACGGAAATCACAGCTGAAGTAAGAGACGGTAGATGAGATTTGTTTATACACAGCAATCTCCGAATTAAGATTGGGTATGGTTCAGTCTTCGCTCTGAGAACGGGTGGGTCAGTGCAGCATTAAGCATTATTATTTTAAGAAGGAGCCTGCTCAACATTCTTTTAAATAAGTCTGCATATACAGACGCTCCCCGACTTACGTTCATCCGTTTTGTTTTTTTTTCAATTTTTTTTCAATTTTTTTTTTTTTTTTAAATTCTGAAATTTTGAGTTTAGACATACCTACATAGTACGCTGACGCAATGATGTAATGACGCTGCGTCCATTGTTTACAAACAACAGACTGAACGTGCCCCTGCTTCTTCCCAGTTCACTGCGTGTTACCCTTGTATTAAGACGTCGTCTCTGTGATCTTTTGTAACCCTAAGCAAATATGGTTGGTCAGAAGCGTAGGCCTACTAGCATTGGTGGAAGTCTCATACACAGAGATGAATTAATTATCTGCTCGGATCAGCGCAATCTACCATGCATACTCGGTTAAGCAAAGAGAGTTGTAAAATGAATGAAAACCCAAATCCAGAAAAGAAAGAGAACTGTCCGCTCTGCTGGTGATTCACATCAGTGCAGGCTGAGTACTAAACCAGTATTCAATAGCGCCCTTGCTCACTTGAAAGACCAGAAGTCCGTATAACCCGCCCTTTGTCTCAAGCACAAATAAGTAAACTATTTTCGGTGTTGAGCGCCTCACATATTGTAAGCATTGATTGGCTGTTTTAAGCTTCATGCAATGTGACTCGGCTCAGCTTCATGTAAAGTGACCATCCGTTGACCATCGGAACCATTACAAGCAGAAAGATCGCATCATAGAGAATATCAAAGGTTATATTTGATATTGTATTTGATATTTGATGAGTGAATTTGATTAAAAATTATCTATTTGAAATTAGTTTGCTTGAATTTAATTTATTTGAAATTAATGTTTATTATATATTTGATATTATTTTACAATGTTATGTTTATAATAATTGATTTAGGGGTGTTTTATGAGATACGTTAATGGTATTTATGGATGTATAGTGCAGTATGAGCATCACATGTCACTGTAACAACTTGCGTTCACTTTCAACTTGCATTCGGCCGTCCGGAACCAATTAAAAACGTAAATCGGGGAGCGTCTGTACTTTTGTGTTGGTGTCATGTTTGTAAATGAAAAATATGACAAAACAACATTAATATAATGAATAAAGAAAAAGAAGATCCCATGAAGGGCATGATGGTGAACACTACCCAACCCGTTAACACATCTGGCTGCACCCCTTCCCACTCTTCGTGGGACAGATATTCTTTTTCGTTATAAAAATACAAGAAGGGCTCAAACACATTCATTCATTTTCTGAACCACTTAATCCTAATTAGGGTCGCAGGGAGGCTGGCGATTTTTTTTTTTTTTTTTTTTTTTTTTTTTTTTTTTTTTAGATCTAAATGTTTTTGTTGCAAGCAGAATTGTAATTTAATTGTCTCTGTCGTCGTTTAAATCAATGCAACACATTGTTGTTTTATATTAACATGAAAGAAAAAGGGGTAAAACATTATATGCAGTGTTATTTGATTTTAAATGTCAAAAAATTTGTAGCTCCCAGTGTTTTCTTTAATGTGGAAAACGGGTTCAAATGGCTATTTGAATGGCAAAGGTTGCCGACCCCTGAACTAGAAGTATCCAGAATACTAAGGCAGGTTCCATTCTGATGATGACCTTGTTTCATACAACATTGACCTTCTTAGCACTTCTGCAGCAAACCGTTTTCCTTCCTGAATCTTATCAAGCAGTTCTACTTTTTCATGCTGCGTCATTACCTTTTTTCTGGCACTTCGGCGCCTTACCAGAAGCCTGAGACGGTGCGCAGTGTTTGGGTGGCATGATGGAGCTTAACTGTAACTAAAAACAAACGCACTAATAAAAGCACAGGCACAAAGTGTGCGCGAATTAGGAAAAAGGGCCATTACATCATCTCAACCAATCAACAGGAGGGAGAACAGCCATTGGCTGAATTTGAATCACGTGACAGTTGCTCGGCAGTCCACGAATATGCGAAGCCGCGAGTGCAAAACTGCGAATAGTCAAGGGCCTACTGTGTGTATGTGTGTGTGTGTGTGTGTGTGTGTGTGTGTGTGTGTGATATATAAATTTTCGTCCTTTGCTGGCGAAGCTGACCAAGACTTCAAAATCACTGGGGGTTGTGAGTGCGAAGATGGCTAAAAAGTCCAATCCTCACTCGAAACTGTTGCAGTGGTTGCATGGGATGGCACTGGGTGAGCCAGGCTAAGCGCTGACGCTGGTTCTGCTCTTCGGCTACTGGCATTTCTGCTACTGTTGCTTCATGCAGCTTTTCTTGACTGCAGACACACCACGAGAGGTCACCGTGCGCCAGGCAATATGGTCAAGTGCAACTGACTCCCAGTCGTCGGGGTTGATGTTGCATGACTTTAGGGTGTCCTTGAAGCATTTCTTGGGTGCACCCTATGAACGTTTGCCCTCGCACAGCTCACCATAGAGCAGGTGTCTTGGAAGGTGATCGTCATCCATACGGCACACATGTCCAGCCCATTTGAGTTGGGCCTGCTTCAGTATGGTGTGAACACTCTCCATGTCAGCCCTCTGCAGTATTTCAGTGTCAGGTACTTTGTCCTGCCATTTGATATGTAGCAGCTTTTTCAGGCTTTGCATGTGGAATGAGTTCAGCAGTTTGGCATGACGACTGTATACCGTCCAGGCCTCACATACGTATAGCAGAGAAGGTAAGATTACTGCTCGATACACTTTCAGCTTCGTCCGCAAACTGATGCCTCTCCTGTCCCACATGTTGTGCTGTAGCTTGCCCAAGGCAACACTGGCTATATTCAACCCGTAGGAGACCTCCTCATCGATGTTAGTGGAGTGCGACAGGGTGCGACCAAGGTAGATGAACTTGTCCACTGCAGCAAGCTTCTGGCCATTGACTGTTATGGTGGGCTCTGTGTACTGCTCTGCGGGGGCTTGCTGGTACATAACCTCGGTCTTCTTTGTACTTATTGTAAGACAGAAGTCGTCACAGGCCTTGGGGAATAGATCCATGCTTTCCTACATATCAGACTGAGTACCAGCATTCAATGCGTAGTCATCAGCAAAGAGAAAGTCGCAGGCTGTGTGTTCCTGGACTTTGGTTTTAGCCTGGATTCTTCATAAGTTGAAGAGCTTGCCGTCTGTCTGGTATCTGAAGCAGACTCCAATGTCGCCGCCTCGGAAGGCATCAGTCAACATGGCAGAGAACATCATGCTGAACAGGGTTGGGGCGAGCACACAGGCCTGCTTGACATTGTTTGTCAAGGGGAACGGTTGGGAGCATTCAGAATCGTCCTGCATGCTGACATGGAACTGTCTGACCAGCGATATGAACTTGTCAGGGCACCCGTACTTGGCCATGATTCCAGCCTGTCCCTGCAGACCGTTTCGAATGCTTTCATCATATCGACGAAGGTGGTGTAAAGGCCAACGTTCTGTTCGTGACACTTCTCCTGCAGTTGGCGGGCAAAACATAAATCATGTCCTCTGTACCATGGCCTTTCCTAAAGCCACACTGGCTCTCCGGTAGCAAGTCCTCAAGATGTGATTCAGATGGTTTAGCAGGAATCTGGCTAAGATCTTCTCAGCAATGAAGAGTAACAAGATAGTGCAGTGGTTGTCGCAGGCCTGTCGGTACCCCTTCCGCTTGTACAGATGGACGATGAAGGCGTCTTTGAACTCCTGCGGAAGTTTCTCCTGGCGCCACATGGACTGGAACAGCTCAGTGAGCTTCCTAAGCAGTTGTAGTCCGCCGAATGCGTAGATCTCTGCAGGAAATGCATCTGCACCGAGTGCCTTGCAGCTGGAGAGCAGTTTCACAGCCTTCTCCACTTCAGCTTCAGCTGGAGGATCAACAAGGGTGTGATCAACGGGGACCTGCGACAGACGTGCAATTGCTTCGTCATTGATGGAAGAAGGACGATTTAGCGCACCATCAAAGTGTTCGGCCCAGCGATGTAGTATCTTCTCCTTGTCGGTGATAAGACTGTTCCCTTCAGCACTAAGGAGTGGGGTTGATCCTGAATTTGTGGGTCCATAAACGGCCTTGAGCGCACTGTAAAAGTTCTTGGAGTCATTCCAGTCGGCGAATGACTGGATCTCATTGGCCTTCATGCTCAATCTCAATCTAGCCTCTCTGACTTTGTCTCCAAAACATCTTACATGGGCTGTCCCTCTGATATACTCATTTCTGATCCTATCCATCCTCGTTACTCCCAAAGAGAACCTCAACATTTTCATCTCTGCTACCTCCAGCTCTGCCTCCTGTCTTTTCCCCAGGGCCACTGTTTCTAAACCATACAACATTGCTGGCCTCATCACCGTCTTGTACACTTTTCCTTTCATTCTTGCCAATACCTTCCTATCACACATCACACCGGATACTTGCTCCAACCAGTCCAACCTGCCTGCACACGCTTCACCTCTTTTCCACACTCTCCATTGCGCTGGATTGTTGAGCCTAAGTACTTAAAATCTTCCACCTCCTTTATCTCTGCTCTCTGCAACCTCACCGTTCCTCTTGGGTCCTTATCATTCACACACATGTATTCTGTCTTACCGATGCTAACCTTCATTCCCCCTCCTTTCCAGGGCATACCTCCACCTCCCTAGATTTTCCTGTACTTGTTCTCTGCTCTCACTGTCATCTGCAAAAATGATAGTCCATGGGGTATATTGTCTAACCTCGTCTGTCAGCCTGTCCATCACCATGGCAAACAAGAAGGGGCTCAGAGCTGATGGTTGATGCAGTCTTACCTCCACCTTGAACTCTTCTGTCACACCGACAGCACACGTCACCACTGTCTTACATCTCTCATACATGTACTATACCACTCTAACATACTTATCTGCCACTCCATACTTCCAGATCCACAAAGGAACAATGCAGCTCCTTCTGACATTCTCTGTACCTCTCTATTAACATCCTCAAGGCAAACACCGCATCTGTGGTGCTCTTTCTTGGCATGAAACCATACTGTTATTCACAAATGTTGACCGCTGCCCTTAGTCTCGCTTCCACTATTCTTTCCCATAACTTCATCGTATGGCTCATCAACTTTATCCCTCTGTAGTTGCCACAACTCTGCACGTCTCCCTTGTTCTTAAAAATGGGCACCAGCACACTTCTCCTCCCTACCTTTTTTTTCCTCTCTCATTTTCCTCATTCATCAGCTCTTCAAAGTACTCTTTCTATCTTCTCAGCACACTTCTGTCATCAGTCAATACATTTCCCTCTCTGTCCTTAATCACTCTAACCTGCTGCACGTCCTTCCCATCTCTATTTCTCTGCTGTGCCAATCTGAATAAATCATTTTCTCCCTCTTTACTTTCCAACCGAGCATACAAGTCATCATACGCCCTCTGTTTGGCCTTTGACTCCGCTACCTTCCCCTTACGCGGTGTCTCCTTGTACTCCTGTTTACTCTCTTCGGTTCTCTCCATGCCCCGCTTCTTAGCTAACCTCTTCCTTTTTACACACTCTTGCACTTCCTCATTCCACCACCAAGTCTCCTTATCTCCTCTCCTTCCAGATGACACACCAAGTATTCTCCTACCTGTCTCCCTGATCACATCTGCTGTAGTTGACCAGTCATCTGGAAGCACTTCCTGACCACCCAAAGCCATTTTCAACTCCTTCTTGAAGACAACCCAACACTCTTCCTTTTTCAGTTTCCACAACTGTGTCTTCTGCTTTGCCTTTGCCTTCTTCACCTTCCTCACCATCAGTGTCATCCTGCACACCACCATCCTCTGATGTTTGGCAACACTCTCACCCGCTACTACTTTGCAGTCACTGACTTTCTTCAAATTACATCGCTTACACAAGATGTATTCTACCTGTGTGCTCCTACCTCCACTTTTATAAGTCACCCTGTGCTCATGTCTCTTCTGGAAAAAAAGTATTTACCACAGCCATTTCCAACCTTTTTGCAAAATCTACCAACATCTCTCCTTCTGCGTTCCTGTCCTGGATACCAAACCTGCCCATCACTTTCTCGTCCCCTCTGTTGCCTGCACCAACATGTCCATTGAAGTCTGCTCCAATGACCACTCTTTCACCTCTGGGGGTACTCTGCATCACTTCATCTAACTCGCTCCAGAATCTCTCCTTCTCTTCTAGCTCACATCCTGCCTGTGGAGCATAAGCACTAACAACATTGACCATCACGCCTTCAATTCCTAACTTGAGACTCATCACTCTGTCTGACACTCTTTTCACTTCTAGAACATTCCTGACAAACCCCTCCTTCAAGATGAATCCTACTCCATTTCTCTTCCTATCCACACTATGAAAACAGCTGCTTAAACCCTGCTCCCAAGCTTCTAGCCTTGCTACCTTTCCACCTGGTCTCCTGAACACACAGTATGTCCACCTTCCTCCTCTGCATCATGTCAGCCAACTCTCTACCTTTTCCTGTCATAGTTCCAACATTCAAAGTCCCTACTTTCAGTCCTAGACTCGCGCCTTTCCTCTTCTCTCTCTGCCTATGGACACGCCTCCTGCCTCTCCTTCTTCGATGTCTTTGACCAACAGTAGTTCAATTTCCACCAGCACTCTGTTGGTTAACAGCACTGATGGCGGTCGTTGTTAACCCGGGCCTCAACCGATCCGGTATGAATTTTTTTTTTTGTTGTGACTTGCATACTTTATTTGGCATTTGATTTACGCCGGATGCCCTTCTTGACGCAACCCTCTGCATTTATCTGGGCTTGGGACTGGCGTGAGGGAGAGACACTGGCTTGTGCCCCTCCTTCATGGCTGCATTGCAAGCTGTACCAAAGGTATATGTTAAAATCTCCTGACACAACCTCATGATGTGCGTTTATATATTTAAAATGTTTTAAGAAATGTATTTATCCGAGTTTTAGCTTATGTTGAGCATCCATTGCACAAGTTCCTGAATTTGAACTGTTAAGGTAAAAGGAATAAAGCATTAATGCTCATGGGCCAGGTAGTTATGTCACACATTGTATTGTTAATGCTGAGCGAGAATGTGAAAGAGAGACCAAGAAACTATAAAAAAAAAGACTGTGGGGGGGTCTCAATATTACAACAGTGTGCAGGGCAGCTGAGCTAGAAATTGACACAGGCCCTCCATGCTGCTCAGCGAGTTTATAGCCATTATGTATGATAGATATGTAAATGCTATGAGTGGTAACAGAGATATGGAGAAGTGTAATGTGTTTCCAACCAAAGATCAGAACTGTCTGTGTGAAAAGCAACCGCAGACTGCTGTACTGTGATTCAGCATGCTGTGCGGCAGGAGAATTTTTTGGGGAGGAGTCACAGGACCACCCAAAAGATTGAACAACTGGAATAAGCAACTCGGTCAGGTACAAATGAGTACTGTGCACTGTAATGGAGAATATATTTGACCCGATATTAAGTCGCTAAAAGTCAATGGGGAGGGGAAACGTGAGATTGTATATTATGGCAAGTTCTGCAACTCTAACACCGGTGTGTAATTGACTTAACTGTGAGAAGGTTGTGGAGGTTTACCTTTGCCAGAGTGAAGATACTTTAAAAGCTGCCTAAAGCTGGCTGTGTTGAAAATGTTAGAGCTTCATCTCTTTTAAAAGTGTTCAAATTGCAGTCAGGTTTTTTTTTTTTGTTTTGTTTTGTATTGTTTTCAAATTTCAGTTTATCATATCGCTGAGAGTTTAAACTGATTGTTTTTAATGAGGTGTGTGTGTGTGTAAATAATGTCTATGTTTTGATTGATAACACTTAAATGTTAATTTGGCTGCCTTCTTCAAATGATATACTCCAGAATCCAATGTGAATGAAATAGATTGTAATCCCTTCTTTTCTTTATTTCTCAGAGCTCTCC
Source organism: Plotosus lineatus (assembly GCA_024760905.1). Taxonomy (NCBI): domain Eukaryota; kingdom Metazoa; phylum Chordata; class Actinopteri; order Siluriformes; family Plotosidae; genus Plotosus; species Plotosus lineatus. The sequence goes on from CM045742.1 coordinate 12,603,819, forward strand.
AGGATGATTCCTGCAGTGCCAGAGTTGTTCACTCATGTCTTGGCTGAATTTGACAGTTTTGACCCTTTAATAACTGCCCTGCGCCTTGATTCGGGGAGACTTAAGGTAATGCAGAGATCTTGCTCGTTTTCGTTTCTTCTCTTTGATGAAAATCTTTCATCTTCGTTCCACTAACTTAGGATGTGCACTGCTTTTTGTGCACCTGGTACCAAATGTACGTTACAACATCCAGTATTGCTTCAATATAGGATTTGTGTGTGTGTGTGTGTAGTGCACATGCCTTGCAGTGTCCCGGAAATGGCTTGCCCTTGGCACCTCAGCAGGAGGCCTGCACCTCATACAGAGAGATGGATGGAAACAGAGACTCTTCCTCACCCACAAGGTTTCTGTTTATCAGAAATTCTCCCAGATGTGAACTTCAACATGTAGTATTTAATAATTTATGTATTTAACAGTATTTAATATGTAGCATATTGTACTGTATAACATTTTCTGTTGGGATCTACTGGTTATGAGTCTGCGTTTTAAGAGAGACATGGACCGTAGGTGTCAAGATGCTCCTGCCGAAAGGACCATTTTATAATATCCCAATATAGAACAAGCATAAGTTTGAACGCTTCGGCGCACAGCAAGAAATTGTCCAGGAATATTATGTACAGTTTTGCCTTTGTGACCTTGCAAAAGAGGTCAAGGTCTCGCACACAAACTCTGCCTAACACTTGGAGTAGTGAACCACCATAGCAAGTCTGAATGCCCCAGCTCCGGCGTGCAGCAAGTAAAAGTCAGTCCACCTGTCACACTTTCGTTTCCAGATGGACAGAATCCATTCCTATCACTCTCTGAGGGGTGCGATCTTTCTGCTTGTAAATGGTTCCGATGGTCAACGGATGGTCACTTTACATGAAGCTGAGCTGAGTTACATTACATGAAGCTGAGCCGAGTCACTTTACATGAAGCTGAAAACAGCCAATCAACGCTTACAATGTGAGGTGCTCAACACCGAAAATAGTTTACTTATTTGTGCTTGAGACAAAGCGCGGGTTATATGGACTTCCGGTCTTTCAAGGTAGCAAGGGCACCATTGAATACTGGTTTAGTAATCAGCCTGCACTGATGTGAATCACCAGCAGAGCGGACAGTTCTCTTTCTTTTCTGGATTCGGGTTTTCATTCATTTTACAACTCTCCTTGCTTAACTGAGTATGCATGGTAGATCCGAGCAGATAGTTAATTCAGTCTTGGGAAAACCAGAAACCCATGCACCCATGCTAGTAGGCTTACACTTCTGACCAACCATATTTGCTTAGGGTTACAAAGTCCGCAAAACAGTGTAAACACAAAGATCACAGAGACGACTTCTTAACACAAGGGTAACACGCTATATAACTGAGATGTGTGTGTGTGTGTGTGCATGCGTGCGTGCTTGTGCGTATATGTATATTTGCATCAGGTCAGGGTTAAACACTCTGCTACAGTATGACTGTAGACTGTACGACCTGCATCTTTTTCCGCTGCCTTGTGGATACCTCTTGGTTGGGGAAAGGCTATGGGAGTTAACCCAGACAGAAAATCCTGCAGAGGTATACTGCAGCTAGAGAAAAATCAGGGAGTAAACACTGAAAAAAATCTGGAGTGGGGCCCCTAAGGCAGTTGAATGGCATATTTGTCACCTTCTGACAGTTCCTGCATCCTGATACGTCCGCCAGCCATCTTGACCTTGTCTTGCCACTTGACCCGGCGTCTCAGGACGAGAGAGTGAGGCTGATCCAGCGCAAGTCTCCTTCACTTTAATCAAAGTTCAGCGCAAGTCACGGCATCATAATTTTCCAAGTCCTGTGGTGATAGGGGAGCGGCGAAGAAGCAGGTGCGGATACACCGGAAGCTGTAGTCATGAACCTGCACACAGACGGCTCAGGACATGTGGTCGTTCTTCACTGGACAGAGATAGCAGTGGAGTCCGGCAGCCTTCTGAGTGACCGAGCAGCCCTCTTTAGGATCGCTCTGCTCGCCTCCTTAGAATGAGGAAGGGGCTAGAAAAGGTGCCCCAAACATAGTCTGTCTCACCTCACCCTGGTCAGCATACCGCGGCAGGCAGGGATCCCGTTTAGCGGTCGAAACGCAAGAAAAAAGAAAACAAAGGCGCTCACTGTAGCAGCATGGAATGTAAGAACCCTGATTGATAACGTAAAAGCAGACAGACCAGAAAGACTGAGTGCTCTAGTGGCCAGAGAATTGGCTCGCTACAATGTTGACATCATCGCTCTCAGCGAGACACGCCTTGCAGATGTCGGCCAGCTTACAGAAATTGGCGGTGGCTATACTTTCTTCTGGCGTGGTCGTAGCAGTGAAATGAGGCAGGTGTTGGGTTCGCCATCAAATCCACCCTTGTGCAGAAACTAGCAAGCATCCATGTGGGTCTCCATGACCGTCTGATGACAATGCAGCTCCCACTTGGAAAGAAAAGTGCAACCATCATCAATGTCTATGCTCCAACCATGATGCATCCTGAAGAGGTCAGGGATGGGTTTTATGAGGAACTTGACTCTCTTATAGCCTCAGTAAGGTCCGAGAAGCTTATTATCCTTGGCGATTTTAACGCTCGAATCCGGGCCGACCATCACACCTGGCACAAGGTACTAGGAAAACATGGTATTGGAAACTGCAACAGCAATGGTCACCTCCTCCTTAGATTGTGCACCTCTCATGATCTAGCCATCACTAACACCATGTTTCGCCTTCCAACCCGGAACAAAACATCTTGGATGCACCCTCGCTCAAAGCATTGGCATCTGATTGATTGTCATTGCAAGGGACAGAGAGGACGTTAGAGTAACCAAGGCTATGTGCGGTGCCGACTGCTGGACAGACCACCGCCTGATCATCTCAATGAACCTTCAAACTCAGCCTAGGAGGAGACCACAAGGCCAGAAAGTCGCAAAGAAATTAAATGTCATGAAACTTAAAGACCCAAAAAAGGTGCATGACTTTCAGGAACACATACACAGCCAACTGGCAGACCTCCAGCCCAACCAATCATGTATCGAAGATCAGTGGGCAACCTTCAGGGATGCTACTTATTCTGCTGCCCTACAATGCTTAGGATCAATCACCAGAAACCACCAGGACTGGTTCGATGAAAATGACCCAGCATTTCAGGAGCTCCTAATCAAGAAGAACCACCTTCTGCGGGCCCATCAGAATGACCCTACCAGCACGATTAAAAAAAGCTGCATACACAAACATCTGCAGCACAGTACAAACAAAACTACGCCATATGCAACACTCCTGGCTTAGTGCTAAGGCCGACGAGATCCAAAGCTTTGCTGACAGGCACGACACGAAGAGGTTCTATGACGCCCTGAAGGCAGTTTATGGACCTCAGTCCTCTGCGTCATGCCCGCTCCTTAGTGCTGATGGTTCTATCCTTCTGACATAAAAGATGATCCTAGAGAGATGGGCAGAACACTTCAACAGCGTGCTTAACCAGCCAGCCCAAGTCAACGATGAAGCCATCGCCCGCCTCACACAAGTGCCCACAAATCAAGAGCTTGATGTTCCTCCTTCAGAAAAGGAAGTCAGCAAAGCTATAAGGCAGCTGTCCACTGGGAAAGCTCCAGGCTCCGATGTCATTCCTGCAGAAGTATACAAGGCAGGCTGTCCAGCCATACTTAACCAGCTCACCGGCCTGTATCAGAACATATGGAGCAAGGAACAGCTGCCTCAGGAGTTCAGAGATGCTATAATTATTCATATACTAGTCCTTCTCAAAAAATTAGCATATTGTGATGAAGTTCATTATTTTCTGTAATGTACTGATAAAAATTAAACTTTCATATATTTTAGATTCATTGCACACCAACTGAAACATTTCAGGTCTTTTATTGTTTTAATACTGATGATTTTTGCATACAGCTCATGAAAACCCCAAATTCCTATCTCAAAAAATTAGCATATTTCATCCGACCAATAAAGTGTTTTTAATACAAAAAAGTCAACCTTTCAAATAATTATGTTCAGTTATGCACTCAATACTTGGTTGGGAATCCTTTTGCAGAAATGACTGCTTCAATGCGGTGTGGCATGGAGGCAATCAGCCTGTGGCACTGCTGAGGCGTTACGGAGGCCCAGGATGCTTCGATAGCGGCCTTAAGCTCATCCACAGTGTTGGGTCTGGTGTCTCTCAACTTTCTCTTTACAATATCCCACAGATTCTCTATGGGGTTCAGGTCAGGAGAGTTGGCAGGCCAATTGAGCACAGTAGTACCATGGTCGGTAAACCATTTACCAGTGGTTTTGGCGCTGTGAGCAGGTGCCAGGTCGTGCTGAAAAATGAAATCTTCATCTCCATAAAGCTTTTCAGCAGATGGAAGCATGAAGTGCTCCAAAATCTTGTGAAAGCTAGCTGCATTGACCCTGCCCTTGATAAAACACAGTGGACCAACACCAACAGCTGACATGGCACCCCAACCCATTACTGACTGTGGGTACTTGACACTGGACTTCAGGCATTTTGGCATTTCCTTCTCCCCAGTCTTCCTCCAGACTCTGGCACCTTGATTTCCGAATGGCATACAAAATTTGCTTTCATCCGAAAAAAGTACTTTGGACCACTGAGCAACAGTCCAGTGCTGCTTCTCTGTAGCCCAGGTCAGGTGGTTCTGCCACTGTTTCTGATTCAAAAGTGGCTTGACCTGGGGAATGCGGCACCTGTAGCCCAGTCCACTGCTTCCACAGGTCCCCCAAGGTCTGGAATCGGCCCTTCTCCACAATCTTCCTCAGGGTCCGGCCACCTCTTCTGGTTGTGCAGCGTTTTCTGCCACACTTTTCCCTTCCCACAGACGTCCCACTGAGGTGCCTTGATACAGCACTCTGGGAACAGCCTATTCGCTCAGAGATTTCTTTCTGTGTCTTACCCTCTTGCTTGAGGGTGTCAATGATGGCCTTCTGAACAGCAGTCAGGTTGGCAGTCTTACCCATGATTGTGGTTTTGAGTAATGAACTAGGCTGGGAGTTTTTAAAAGCCTCAGGAATCTTTTGCAGGTGTTTAGAGTTAATTGGTTGATTTAGATGATTAGGTTTATAGCTCGTTTAGAGTACCTTTTCATGATATGCTAATTTTTTGAGATAGGAATTTTGGGTTTTCATGAGCTGTATGCCAAAATCATCAGTATTAAAACAATAAAAGGCCTGAAATATTTCAGTTGGTGTGCAATGAATCTAAAATTATCATTACATTACAGAAAATAATGAACTTTATCACAATATGCTAATTTTTTGAGAAGGACTAGTATACAAGTGGAAAGGAAATCGACAGTCCTGCGACAACCACAGAGGGTCTCACTCCTGTCCATAGCAGGCAAAATCCTGGCTCGAGTCCTTCTCAACCGCTTGCTGGAACATCTGGAGCAGGGTCTCCTCCCTAAAAGCCAATGCGGCTTCTGCGCAGGTCGTGGGACCACTGATATGACTTTTGCGGTTCGCCAGCTACAGGAGAAATGCACTAAGCAGTACCAAGATCTCTTCACAACTTTTGTTGATCTGACCAAGGCCTTCGACAATGTCAGTCGTGAGGGACTCTGGAAAATCATGGGGAAAATTTGGCTGTCCCCGCAAGTTCACCACAATCGTCCGCCAGTTCCATGACGGAATGACAGCCAGAGTTCTTGATGACGGCAACTTCTCCAAGGCCTTCCTAGTGACTAATGGAGTTAAGCAGGGCAGTGTCCTAGCCCCAACGCTGTTCAGCATGATGTTCTCAGCAATGCTCTCCGACACCTTCAGAAACTGTGAGACCGGCATTGGCATCAGGTGATCTGATGGAAAGCTATTCAACCTTAGGCGTCTACAAGCGGTCACAAAGGTGAAAAAAAACTGTTCTCGGAGACTTCTTGTTTGCTGACAACTGTGCCCTCAATTCCAGTGATGAGCAAGGGATGCAGCTGCAGATGGATAAGTTTTCCTTGGTCTGTAAAAATTTCGGCCTTACCATTAGCACCAAGAAGACCAAAGTGATGTTCCAGGGAACCGGTATCATGAGCCACAGATACAGGTAAATGGACAGACTCTTCAGGCAGTCGAGAAATTTATCTACTTGGGCAGCACTCTTTCCCGTAGTGCGACCATTGATGCCGAGGTCAACAATAGAATTGTCAAAGCAAGTAGCGCCTTCGGAAGACTCAAGAAAAATGTCTGTGAGAGGAGAGGGATCAGCATTACAACAAAGCTGAAAGTCTACCGTGCAATCGTCTTTGCCATATTACTTTATGGCTGTGAAACTTGGATACTATATAGAAGGCACGAGCGGCAGATTAACCACTTCCACCTCAAGTGTCTTCGCAGCCTCCTTCACATCCACTGGCAAGACAAAGTACCTAACACGGAGGTTCTGAAGCAGGCAGATATTCCAAGTGCCACCACCACCATGCATAAGACTCAGTTGAGATGGGCATGTCATGTCTCCCGCATGTCAGATGACCACATTCCGAAACAGCTCTTCTACGGAGAACTCGCTGAAGGGAAGCGCAAGGCTGGAGGGCATGTTTGTCGGGCCTTTTCAATTGACGTCGAATCATGGGAAAGGCTTGCTGTCGACCGTTCTTCCTGGCGCTGCGTAATTTCGTCAGGAGCCCAAAGAGCAGAGGAACGTGTCCAGCAAGCTGAACAGAAACGCCAGCTTCGGAAGGACAGAGCAGCTAGAACCAAAAACACGGCTCCTACCCACTCCTGCCTTACTTGTGGGAGAGGCTTTTTTGCCAGGATTGGGCTTGTCAGTCATATCCGGTCACAAGTCCAGCACGAACACCTAAAGTGATGCCTGTGGTCATACTCGAAGACGAGTGACGAACGATATGTGTGTGTATGTATATGTCTGTCTGTCTTCCTTTCGGCTTTTTCCCTTTTACTCGGGAGTTGAAACAGCAAATCATCTGATTCGCACGTTTGATTTGGCAGAGGTTTTTACGTCGGATGCTCTTCCTGTCACAACCCTTTTAGCAAGGGACAGAAACACACTGACGACTTTGCAGCCTGCACTTTACGAAAGTTAGCAATGGTTCTTTTACATGCCACTCACCATAGACAGTGAGAGAAGCCTGCCTTTGATAACCCAGTTAGCCGCACTGGGGGGAGACAGTGACAACCTTGTGGAGAGTGGGGCTTGAACCCCCAACCTTTGGATCAGCAATCCAGCACCCTATACCACTAGACCACCACTGCCCCTTGTATATGTATGTGTGTGTATGTATGTGTATATATATATATATACAAAATATAATTTTCTGAGTAGATCCTTTCGTAAGAGAGTGCTCAATACTTTTTCATAGAGCAAATAACAAAAATAAAAGGACAGGACAAAGACTTTCTATTGAAACTCCATTTATCACTACAGATCTGTTTCGAGGGGTGGTGAAACCATCCTCTCTCTTCAGGTGATTATAGAAGAATCTTTGTAGAAGATCTAATCTAGAATCTATCTATCGAATATAGAAGAATGGAGTTTCAATAGAAAGTCTTTGTCCTGTCCTTTTTATTTATTTTTATATATATATATATATATATATATATATATATATATATATATATATATATATATATATATATACACACACACACACATGCGTGTGTGTGTATATATGTGTGTGTGTGTGTGTATATATAATGTGTGTGTGTGTGTGTGTGTGTGTATATGTATGTGTGTATATATATATATATATAGGATTTTCTGAGTAGATCCTTCCGTAGGAGAGTGCTCAATACTTTTTGGTAGAGCAAATAAACAAAAGGACAGGACAAAGGCTTTCTATTGAAACTCCATTTATCACTACAGATCTGTTTCGAGGGGTTTCTTCTGTAATCACCTGAAGAGAGGGGATGGTTTCACCACCCCTCGAAACAGATCTGTAGTGATAAATGGAGTTTCAATAGAAAGCCTTTGTCCTGTCCTTTTGTGTGTATATATATATATATATATATATATATATATATATATATATATATGTGTATGAACTGGGAAGAAGGAGGGGCACGTTCAGGCTGTCATTTGTAAACGATGGACGCAGCATCATTGCTTCCTTACTTCAGCGTACTACGTAGGTACGTCTAAATTCAAAATTTGACTTTTTTTTTTTAAACCGTAAAATCAAAAAAACGTAAAACGGATGACCGCAAGTCAGGGAGCGTCTGTACCAATATTCTGACTTTGTCGGTGCATCCCTGTAGTGCGTGTATTTATAGACTTGTGAGGAGTAACGGTAATGTTTCTTTCCCCAGGAGGGTTCACTCACACATATAGCATGTTGCCCTTACGATGAAGACTTTATTGCTGTAGCAACAAGGTACTCCATCATGTCCTGACTTTTACAGATGAATAGAGCTTGAATGAACAGATGATTGATTGTGTGTGTCTCTAAGTGAGGGTCTTGTAGTGATTTGGGAGCTGCAGGTGGAACGGCGAGGGTGTCCTGAGCGAGTATGTACATCGTGGGAGCACCGCAATCAGGCCATAACAGCTCTGTGCTGGGACACAGCAGCTCTACGAGTATTCATCGGAGACGCAGCAGGGAAAGTGTCCTTTGTACGTGCCAGTAGCTCCAAACTTGGAAAGGTATCATATCGGGCACTCACTCACTCACTCATTTGCCAAAGTGCATAATCTTACTGGTGTCATGGGGAGGCTGGATTCTATCTCACTCGACAATTGGTGAGGGCAGGATACACCCTGAACAGATGACCAGAACATTGCAGGGCAATATAGAAACAGTCAACCATTCACACTCGCACACAGGGGCAATTTGGAACAGCCAGTAAGCATACTGTACAAGTTAAACTGTGGGAGGAAACCGGAGTATCTTGGGGAAAACCAGGAGAACCACTGTGCTGCCCTCATAAAAGAACATGTTATGCTTATTAAACTTTAGCAACTAAAAAAAATAAGTAGCTCTCTGTGTGTGTGTGTGTGTGTGTGTATGTGTGTGTGTGTGTGTGTGTGTGTGTGTGTGTACCCACAGGGTTCATCATTTGTGCTCTTCCCAGTTCAGACCATCACGACAGTAGATTCTCGTGTGGTGCAGTTGGGGTACCTGGAGGGCCACCTGTTGGTCTCCTCCCTTAGCCGCTGCTACCTCTGTGACACTGAAAGAGAGAAGTTTTGGCGAGTGGGGAATAAGGAGCGGGATGGAGAGTACGGAGCTTGTTTTTTACCGCAGCATCAGACAGGATCACGGACACCAGGTACAAGCACCGCCCATCTCGTGTACTGTGCTCGACCTGGCTCTCGCATTTGGGAGGCCAACCTGAGTGGAGAGGTGCTGAGCACCCATCAGTTCAAACAGCTGCTTGCCTGCCCTGCACTTCCCCTCATTTCATGCAAGTATGTGTTTCAGAGGGGGTACAGCATCATAAGTGTACATCCCCACTGGATTTCTTTTTGAATATTTGCATATTAGTCATATGGTGCAGTTTCAAGTCCTGATACAGAATGTAAGATTGAACAGGTTTTCATATGATAATTTTTGGGATCAAAGTGGGGGGGGAGTAGTGAAATTTCTATATAACACATATTTAAAAAAAAAAATGAATTACCCCATTAAACTGATAATTAACTATTTAATCTTCAGCAGCAACAACTGCACTCAGACTCTTCTGAGAATTGAAGATCTGTCTTATTGGGTCACTGAAGCGTGTTTGGTCTTCAATTCTGTGATTTGTTTTAAATGTACCTGTGAATTAATGTGACTAAGTATACAAAACAATCATGTATAACATCAGTGGTTCCTTCCGGCTACATCGGGCTTTTAAAAGTGCTTGCGAGTGCCCTGAAACAACATGCTTAGAGACATGGGTCATGCCTTCCTGGTTCCTCTGGTAGTGCCGTGAACTCATTGGATTGGCTGAGCTGCGTCACTGACCCTGTGCCTCATAACACATTATCATCCAGTGTTGTGCTGCACAAACAGCAAACTCAGAAATCATGGAAAAGATCTTTTCTATTCCTAAGCCAACTGAAGATAGGAAAGCCGAATTGGCGAAACGTTAGCTGAATCAACTTGTTTTGGATTTGCACTCATGCAAATTTCTGGCTGCATTCTCGGCCTCAAAGGCAATAGAATGTAACGTTTCGCAGTCTCCATGAGACTCCTCCCTCTCTGGTACTGATTTCTTCCAAAGTGAAAATGAATACAGCTTGTTTGTTTACTTTGTGTTGGACAACCCAGCAACAACAACTTATTATTTATTTTGTTATTTTTTATTATTATTTTTATTTATTTTATTTTTTTTATTTTTATTTTTTTTTTCACTTCACTTCCAGGGGAAAAACAATTACTCACCATTGGTTCAGTCGTCGCTGGTGATTCACGGGATAAAATTACCCAGCTTTATGCTTTTTATGTTCAAATTATTTGTCAATAAATGTATTAAGTATGCACAAATTATGTTGTAAGGATGACCCATGCAATACCGTTACGCTTTAATTTAGCCACATTGTGGGGCTTTTGAGCCTCAACCTTCTCATTTCCGTTCCTGCTGTTTGGACGCTTGGTATCATGTTTGTATTATGGGATGTGGTGTAAATTTTACAAACAGAATTATTCCAAAGTTTGTCGGGATTTTTTTTCTTTAAGAAGTCAGAGCATGTGTGTTCCTCTTGGTGAGTGCCTCCAGTGGAAGCACTTTTTTTTTTTTTTTTTTTTTTTTTAATTAATTTATTTTTTTAAGTAATGACTCTTGCTTTCGTTTTCTGCAGTTTCTTAGAAATGGCCTTGAACCCTTTCCACACATCAATTTCTTAATAATCTTGTTTAATTAATATTCTTAATAATCATTTTAGGAATTTCCCGACGTCATGAACATGACTACTGGCAAGACCATTTAGCCTAGCCTATATTGCTGATAATAATTAAGCCCTGGGCATGTGTGTCGTGTAATTGAACACCGTTATTATAGAAATGTGCTTGGTAGTGTCACTAATGGACTAGTTGGTATTAAATAACTTTTACTGTCTGAATGTTCTTCGCTGGCTGGAGCATAAGGCACCAAGGAAATTTTTTCAGTCTTTGCAGTGTTGAATACAACAAAAAAAAGCTTTGATAATTTAGTGTAGATGTTGGTGTTCCCGTAGCAACGCATTTGTTTTTAACCTGGTGCGTTCCTTGCCCAACTCACAACCCTCCTTTTTCATCCAGGCTTGGGACTGATGTTGGTGGAAATAAAATAATCTTTTGACCCTTTGGTACATGAAATGATCATTTGCTACTGAATTTTGATTTACTCTTAAGTTTTGTATTAAATGTTGCCTCAAGATCTGAAACAATTTATTGTGACAATTGAGAAATGATTCACGGGACAGGCAGCAATTTTTGTTAGCACTGTTGATCAGGGTGATTTTAATACATTTTGACGAGATGTTTGAAGTGATTTTGGAGGAGGTGATGCATTAAAACTATACTTTTGACTTTTTTTTTTTTTTTTTTTTTTTTTTTAGAAATGAACCCCATTATAACCCAGTTCAGAGGAGTCCTCAATCTCTCGCATTCCCTCGACTACTTCACTTCAGGTAATGTGTGTACAGTGCCACAATGAGCTGTGTGTGTGAAATTTAAGAGTTTATTGTCCATTATACAAACAGTACATCTTTAATTAGAGTTTTAGCACTACATCCTTATTATTATATTGTATGATTAAAGCTTTATTGCTTCTTTTTTGTTTTATTTATATTATACTGTGGGTTTCAGTGATCACAACCTCCTGACATGGACAGACTCTGCTGTTTATATCTTTACACCACACAGTGGGCAGGTTTTGCTGTGGACAAAGTTGAAAGGTAAGAAAGATGACGGTAAAGTGTGGTTCAAAATAGAAACTTGAATTTATTTATTTATTTTTTTGTTTGTGTTTTGAGTGAAAGTCTCCCAGTTTCAAATTCAGCGAGATTTGTATTAAAGACAGGAAATAAGACCTAAAGATCATATAATGATCCGCTCTAGCAGACCAACAATCCATGATATGGCTCCCAAGATTTCCCTGCATATTTTATGGATCACGTGATTAGCTGTTCAGATGGTTACTTGGATACAGAGCCTGTCACTTTAAAAGGACCATTTACTTCCCATGTATATTAATTAACCATGACATATGGTGTTATCTCTTGGAAATAAAATGGAATTGGCCAAGATGTCTTTCTGAAACCATTTGCTTACTCCGGTACGAGACCCCTGCACCAAGTGCCAGAATATTAGTAAAAACTACCATCTTGAGGCAAGTGAGACCGCAAAACACTTGATCTGTGTTTTTCACTTTCTACTAACCTGTGTTGCACTGCCAAATTTACCACACGAGCGAAAATGTGTCTCCGGTCATGGGATCTTGTTATTGTAAACAGACACAGAACCAAAACAAAATGTAAAACAGCTGAATAGAGATACTAAGCCCATGAGCTGGGTGGTTTTGTTGGAAAATGTTTGTATTCAGTGAGAATGAACTGATTATAAAAGACAAAGCACACAAACTCGTGACTGCACACCTTTAACTCCAAATTAAAGGCTCAACCCGCAAATCTCCATATCCTATTTTTTTCAACAATGTTTCAGTACTCATTTATAAAGTTATCAGTATCAACACTGAAACTACTTTATACATTCCTTCTTTATTTAGAATTTAAAATAGATTAACGCTAATTTCATTGTAGAGCTGTGTGTGGTATGTTGATTCGTTAATGACCCCGGCCCCCATCCCCATTGCACTCCTGTTTCTTATATAAACATGTTACCAAAGAAAAGCCACACAGATTCACGGAGGTGACCTGATACAAGCCCAGAGAATATTAAAGGATATGACAACACATGGTTTCGCACAAACTGAAGAAGGGATCAGTATTTCGGTCTCCCAAACCAATAAAATAATATTTTCAAAACTACTGTAATTTTATATTGTTATATCACATGGAGCATCAAGATAAGTGCAGGTCAGGCCTCTGATATACATCAGAAGAAATTTTATGTGGGTCTGGCTATGATGTTGATTGACTCACTGATAGACTATGATTCATGTCTTTTCTACATCACTGCACAGCTGTTGGCTTTTTAACCATGAAGGGAAACCCAGGCTTTTGCCTGTTGCAGATATCTGGCCAAAAGAATGTATTTATCAATTGTGCAACGATTTCTGTAGGTGATGCTCAGGTTCTGAGATATGATGCTAATGGAGGTACTTTAGGCAAGTTTGGATGTAGAATTGTCCAGAACCTGCAGAAGATGCATTGGTTAACAGCTGGTTAAAAACATTAAACATGGCAACCTTGTAAGGGCTCCCCGGTATTACTGCCCTGTTTATTGATTTTGTGGGTTAAATATTTTTGAAAAATATGAAGTTTTCTTGTGTCGGATGCTGAAATAGTGAGCTTTCATCCTGTGTATGTGGAATCGTGTATGGTATTTTATTTTTTTTTAAGTGGATCCTCATGACCATTTTCACTCTGTATGCACAAATGCTTTTGATCATGGGACTGTAATGAGATGTTTTAGCCATGGAGCACGTGGTATTATTTAATAAACCGTTCAAGGAAGTGTTGGGTGTGTCTCCTTCTGTATCCACACGCCCTTAGTTCAGCTGGAATAATTCCAAGATTAGGATTCCTCTGAAAAGCAGCTCTCATGTCAAAATACAATCATTAATGATCGTCTGATCGCACAACACTACATACATTCATTTGCTAATCCACTTAATCCTATTAAGGGGGGGGGGGTAGAGCTTATCTCTGCCAACTCTGGTTGAAGGCGGGGTACGCCTTGAAAAGTTCAGCACACGGCCAATGACTACACACAACTGTTCACAATTACATTCACACCTAGGAACCGATAAGTAGCCCAATGTGCATATCTTTTGGACTGTGGAAGGAAAAACAAATTACCCGGAGGGAACCCACACAAGCATGTGGAGAACATGCATAATAACACACAAATGCCTTTGCCAAGCCCGGGACTCAAACTTGGTACCTTCTTGTTGTGAGCTGAACACATTAACCACTCTGACACCGTGCCCAGCATAATAGCTCATATATTAAGTTTAAATAAACTCAAGCCCGAAGATGCTTTTCATTCCCCTCTGCATATGTTTATCTCTATTGTATTTAGATAGAAGTTATTTAACTTGACTGTTAATGAAAAATCAATTGTGCCCACCTTCCCCAGATATTGTAGACATGGCAGTGTTTCGCCATGAGCTCTTTTGTCTTCATGGTGATGGGCGTCTCTCTCACCTGCTGTTGATGCCTGCTGAACGCTGTGTGGAGAGACTGATGAAGCGAGAGATCTGGACGCTGGCTGCTACTGTCTGCTGCATGTTCCTGCACACTATAATAGCATGCAGGGTACATGCACACGCTTTTGTTTTCACTTTTACTTGCTCAGACACTGCTAACGCACTTCACCAGGAGAATTTGGCACTGTTTGTTTCTCTCAGATACTGGAAAAGCATTTGAAACCTCTCTCTCCCTCGGTCTTATTTATTTGCATCTTTCTTATACAGGCAAGAAAGATTATCCCTCTTGAGCGCCTGGAGCACCTCAAGTCCCAGCTAAACTCCACCAACCAGCAGGAGCTGATTGGCCAGTTGGAGGCAGTGATCAGCAAGGTGGAGCCGTTGGACTCTGCCTGTAGTAGTCGGAGAAGCAGCATCTCTTCTCATGTGAGTGTATAAATGTACAAACGAACCATGCTAACCTCCCACTGACATTATCGCACTTTTTTTTTTTTTTTTTTTTTTTTTTTTTTTGAGAAGTTGGTATACTTTTTACCCCTCAGTCTGTCCGTCCACACCTGCAATCCATGCAGTGACACAAAAAAAAAAAAACATCATCACCATTTTTGGTCTGAATGCTGGGATTTGGTTACAACACAAGTCTGTTGATTTTCGTTGTGGTCCGATATCCAATATAGTACTACAGCTGCCATCTTCAATTTGCATCCCAAGCATTAACTCAAGTACATTATCACCGATCATCACCATTTTTGGTGTGAATGTCAGCATTGGGTAACTACACAAATGTATTGATTTTCATTGTGCTCTGATTTCCAAAATGAATGCCACAGCTGCTACATGAATTTGTGTCCCATACGGCCCATACATGAACTCAAAAGCACCGTCACCGATCATCACCCATTTTTGGGATTGTGTGTGCACAATATCCAGTGTGACCACCACATCTGCAGTTTGCATCCGATACATTAACTTTACGTCAATAGTAATCACCATTTTTTTTTTTTTTTTTTTCTTGGGAATGTTAATACTGTATAAGTACTTGAGCCCTTTTATTTTCTTCGTGGAGTGATCTTCAATATGGTGCATGGGCTGAGGGGTATTGTCCACCTTGCTTGGCTATTTTTGCAGATATTCTACAGCTTCAAATCTTCTTCTTTTCCTTTCGGCTGTTCCCTTCAGGGGTCGCCACAGCGAATCATCTGGCTCTATCGCACCCTATCCTCTGCATCTTCTTCTCTTACCCCAACTACCTTCATGTCCTCCTTCACCACATCCATAAATCTCCTCTTTGGTCTTCCTCTAGGCCTTCTGCCTGGTACTAGTTATTCTCAAAGAGAATCTCATCATTTTCATCTCTGATTCTATAGCTTCAAATAAATAAGTGAAATACTGTATTGTTATTATTATTTTATATATTGGGTGCCTTTTAAAATGGGGAGAATGTTCCTTCAAGGTGGTGTCTAATAAGATAGCAAGGCATCCTGGATTATTGAAAACTAATCAAACTCTCATTTCTAAGATCTTAGATAAGGTCATCTAAGATGCCCTCCATCTACCCTTAAATCTTGCTGCAGCTTATTCAGGGTTTGTGTTAAAGGGAATTTATATGCAGATTTTTTTTTTTTTTTTTTTTGAAAAGTTTCTTCAAGCCCTGTCACTATAATGATCTGCACCAGTTTGATGTGTTATATGGGTATCTGCTAACATTATGGCTTACTTGCACAGCAAACTGACATCACATTACTATACAGCCAGTCTTAAAAGATAGGTTGTAAGAATGATGGTTAATGTGGTGGCGTACTGGTTAAAGCTCTGGGTGATTGATCTGAAGGCTGAGGTTCAAGCCACAGTACACAATATGCTACTATTGTGCCAAGACTCCTGGCTCTCAGCTGCTCAGACGTATAAATGAAATTTAAAATTTTCGGTCTCTGGATAAGGGCATCCTCCAAATGCTTCAAATAGAAATGTATTATGACTGCAAGGGAACAAGGCAGCTTTCTTTTTTTTTTGAGTGCTGATATTTATTTATTTTAAATATTTGAATGAGATGTCTTAATAATCGGTGATATTAACCGCTGTGATGAGTGTTGAATGAAGCTGAATCCATTTTTTTTTTTCTACATTAGGAAAGTTTCAGCGTGTTGGACTGTGGGATCTACCGTGTCATCAGCCGTAGAGGCAGCCAGTCAGACGAGGACACCAGCTCCCTCCTTGGCCAATCAACGCTGGAGGAGGAACAGTTGAAGGAGTTTAGCTTTATTCAGGAGGAGGAGCAGGTGGAGCCTGGTAAGGGGGTAACGGATAAAGATCAGATACTGACAAAACTCATAGAAAATAATCTGACTATTGTGTGATGAATGTAGAACCGGCGAGCCGACAAGGACAGCGGTGTCGGAGAAATGTTTTTAATAAGAGATTTTAACATACTTGTTTACACCCGAGTAAATGAGGAGTGTGATAGACTTGCACATTGTATGTGGCTGAACTGTGAGCCCAAGATAAGGCCGTGTTCAATAAAATGAAAGTGAAAGCAGCTTTTGAGGTCACTTTGTTGTTGTTTATTTTAGCAGGGTGTCAATCTACTGATTGCATGCTTTGCCGCAGGTTTTGTGACCCCGATTACTGGGGTGATATACTGGTGCTCAAGCATCCAACATTATTTACATCAGTCAATGGAGGCACAGTTTTACATTTAGTTATGAACTCAAGGACCTGAAAATAAGATTGAAGTGGAGTAGTGGCGCTAAGAGAGCCACTGATTCATAAGGGTGCAGAGAGGTTTCAAGCTCATTAAACATTGATGATATAATAACTAAGCATGAATTATAGTTAGTGGATTTTTTGTTTGTTTGTTTGTTGTTTCTTTCTAAATCAATATGACTGGCAGCTGTGTGTTAAAATTTTCTGTACGTTATAAATAAACATCGAAAAGTAACCCAACCATATGATTGTCCTGCACCTAGTCATTTCCTACGATACATCTCTGTACTATGTAAAGAAAATGTTGGATGTATTCTGAAGCCTCAAGTAATCACTATAAAGCTTTACATGGAAATTATTTTGACAGAACAAACACCAGTAGCGGCACCGTACTGGTGGAAAAGGATATACGTACTTTAATATTAATCTAATGCAGAATACACGGCCCGATCCAAAAATGAAAAAGTGATAAACAGTCATATTTTGTTGCACCATCTTTAGTTTTCTTTCATTCCAATGTTTCAACAAACTTCAGCTACATCATCTCCAGCCAGAGATGGATTCATCTGATCATGAGAAAATGGAACCACTTCATAAAAACCTTCTCCAGTACATCCTGTAGACTTGGGTTTGGTGTTAAAGTCAGAACTCGGTGGTGCCAATTTATGTGTGAAGATAATTCCTCATGCTCTCTGAACCTCTTCACTATTTCAGCCCCATTTTTTATAACCTCGGTGTTTTATAATTTATGATTTTATAATTTATAAGTTTTATAACATCAGGAAAGAAAACGCCCATTGATGATATTAATGTGGTCATTCAGTATTCATGTCTTCAACTGACATAATGTTGCTGAGCTTCGACCTGACCTAGTGATGCAACAGTGCCACTGGGATTACATGCTGTAATCAAGGCTGAAGCACTTTAGCTTGTGTAACTTTTTTGACTGACCAGTGTAACATTCGTTTAAAGTTCATGGCAGGTTTTTTTTTTTTTTTTGGTAATTTCCCCCATTTTCTTGTGTTCTTCGGTTCTTCCCTTTGGTTGTTTATTTCTCCTGCCATATATCATAGTCAACACCTTACATTCATGCTTCTTACATTTTTATCCATCTACGCTGCCCACCGTCCCTTTTACTTCTCATTTTCCATACTTAACCTTTTTGTGTGTGTGTTTCTGTTCCCCTTCTCTACCTCTCTCATCTCACCACCCTGATCTATAGACCCCCAGTTATGTGTGCGTGTTGAGGGGGACAGATCAGATCTCGGCCTGCAGTTCCACCTTCCACTCTCATTCCGTCCCAAACCGCCACTCATCGCACTGCAGGCTGTTAAAGACAGGTATCGCCTCTGAGTCAAACACAAAAAGAACACTAGATAGCAATATACACTAGAATGTTAGTGGATGGTCACTTACTGTAAATACAGGAACTGTGTATACTGTACTGCCAACTGTGCCACTATCTGATGTGATGGTGCTGAAAAAAATTCACTGCACACATAGACACACATTTCATCCACTAGGAGTGCTGAAAACCTGCTGCATTTATATAGTGACCAAGTTACACACTGAATCCAAAGTCAGATTAGACCACACGTGTGTATGTATGTATGTAAGTGTGTGTGTGTGTGTGTGTGTGTATATATATATATATATATATATATATATATATATATATATACACATAACACACACACACACAAGAACCCTGACTGATGTATGCGTATATAATATCAATAAATAAATATTCAATGCTATAAATGCTTATAATAACAATTAAACATTAAAAAATAATGCATAACATGTGAATAAAATATAAATAACCACATATACAGATGTACGCAGATGCGCATGTACGCTCTCAGATGTGCACCTCACAAAAATGTAACTAGTTTTGATGGGAAGTTTTGGGTTGGTCTTTGTTTTGTGCTTGTTTAGATTTTTTTAATATAATTGTCCTTGTTTTTGCGTCATTTTCCTTAACTTTTCCCCACCCTGTTCTTCCTTAATTTCCTTATTTTTTAATTCGATGAATATTTAAAAAAAAAAAAAAACGCGATGCACTGAAGCCGCATGATTGGAAGCACGAAGTAGCGAGGAATCCCTGTATTTGTGTGTGTGTCTCTCTCTCTCTCTCTCTCTATATATATATATATATATATATATATATAATATACACACTCACTAGTGAGTGTGTATGTGTGTGTGTGTATATATATATATATATATATATATATATATGCATATGCGTGCAAGAGAAGCCTTTTTTCTGTATTACTAAAGGAGAAGTGAATCTTGATGAAGAAAGCAAAACATCTGCACCTGGTCATCACGCAGATTTTTTTTCCGAGTCTAATTTCCTCTTTCGATATGGTGTGAGTTTTAGAAATAGCTTTCCCTTGTTCCGACGTGTCATTCTTCCATTTCACTTATCTACTGAGAACGGTATGTTTGTTTAAGCCACGTTTTCTCTTACATTTTCACATTTCATTTATATTTCAAGTATTTGGGAACAATCCTGACTTATATAGTAATTGTGTGTGTCTTTATAATGCTTCACAAAATCCCCGCTCTGGATTTTATCTCAATGTTAAAACACTCACGTCTGTTCGGTAAGTAACATTTTGGTCTCTTCGTGTTTTCATGCAACTGTTCGAAGTGTTTCGAGCTTTGTGAAGAAGACGACTGAAAAAATCAATAATCTGCAGATGAACTCTGACCTCTGGCCTCGACCTGACCATAGGGATGGTGGACATGGAGAAGGCGCATCCTCCTTGTCTCCATGTACAGATGAAGTGGATCTTGAGTAAGGTTATTTGATGGCACTCTGAATGTTTAAAGTACACTTTAACAGATGACTTTATCTGTTTCTCATTTCACAGGGAGACTGTTGAACAAACAGAGAATGAGTTACACGAGCTCAGGGCCGCAACAGAGAAAGCCACGTGAGTAATTAATACATCGTGTGGAGCAAGTCTTGGAGGGTTGATTTGGGATTTTTATTTTGAACCTTAAATACTATAGCAGTTTATATGTTTAATTTGTCTTGTATCGTGAGTTTGACTGTTTCTTATTGTAGTGTATTTTATTTATTTTTAATATATAATTTCTTACAGAATTTGAATTCAATATTATCATACTTTTGAACTTTTATTTGTTTTTATTTGCAAATTATGTTGGTAGTTTGGTAACAAACTGGGACACTTTATGTAATGTAATTCAGTACATGCAATTCAAGCAATTCAGCAAATGTATGAGTGAGTGAGTGATTAAGTGTATCAGTCATGGATTATTGTTTATATAATGTGAATGTAAAGCGCTGAGCTATAAGCTGTTACTATAATGCCGTATTCAACGTAATGAGCACCCTCCTCCAATAAGCCCAAACACCCCCCCACCCCCGTGTTTTTTATCTTGCGTCTAATAACCGCCCATGTGTACTAGGAGCAAAATGGTAGATCAAACTTAGCAATTTTTTTTTTTTTTCGATCAGTCTCTGTAACCGTAAAATGAGGCGTTCACTGCCTGTAAAAGTGAGTTTACACGGTATTTCAAGACCCCCTGCCACTAGGTAAGGGCAAGTCTGTTGGGTTTTACACCCGAGCCTAGTGGCTCATCAGGCCGGTGCTTATCCCCGGTTTCCATAGCGTGAAGCGACCAGGAGTTCAACTCTTCCTGGATGGGACGCTAGTCCATCGCAGGTTACCTTCCCAGTATATTTTTACTGGTACGCATTTATACTGCTGAGTGAACAGAGACACACTTGTGGTTGAGATCTTGCCCAGGGGTCTTAGCATAGTGGGGGTCTCGGTGGGATTTGAACTCGCAACCTCCCGATCATGAGCCCAGCGCTCTAACCACTACACCACCGGCCCCACTCCTGCCACTAGGGAATGTCTGTAATGTTCATAAGTGACGGCTCATTTGATTGTTCCGCTGTGCTTTAAAAAACAGACTGAAAAATATTTTGCTGTGTTGCTCTTGGTAAATGTCCACCAAGATGAACCATTAGAAACTGCTACAGCAAAACTATGGGATGCTTTGAATGAACGGAGTGATGAACCAGATATGGACCTATCAGAAAGTGATGACGAGTATTTTCACTAACTTCATACATTTAAAGACATTCCTGGCCACGTGCTTTTCATGTGTTTATATATTTATATAGGGACAGCACCAGGAGGGAAAATTTAAAGGGTCTTTTTTTTTTTTTTTTTTTTTTTTTTTTTTAAATTGTGCTGTTTTCTGTTTATTTTCAGGTTTCATGTAAGTAATTTGGTTAATAACACAAATATCAGTAAAACTATTTTATTGTTCTGTTATTATTCATGTTTTTCACCTCAGTGGTAATAAGTACTTACCATTCCACTCCGCTGGTAACATTTTAATAAGCGCCCACCCACTCCAATTTTTTTAGCGCCCCATGCACTTATCACGTCGAATACGGTATTTAAAAAAAAAAAATTAAACATCAATGAATTAATTTCAAAGTATGGTACAGTAGTATGAAAAAGTATCTGAACCTTTTGGAATTTCTCACATTTCTGAATAAAATCACCATCAAATGTGATCTGATCTTTGTCAAAATCACACAGATGAAAAAAAACAGTGTCTGCTTTAACTAAAACCACCCAAACATTTATAGGTTTTAATATTTTAATGAACATAGCATGCAAACAATGACAGAAGGGGGAGGAATAAGTAACTAAACCCTCTGCCAAAGGAGACTTAAAGAGCAATTGAAACCAATTTTTACCAAACAATTTAAGTCAGGTGTGTGCGGCTTAAAGCTGCCCTGCCCACTATAAAACACATACCTGGTAATAATTTTTTGATGAGAAGCATTGTCTGATGTGCACCATGGCTCGCTCAAAAGACCTGCGATCAAGAATTGTTGATTTGTATAAAGCTGGGAAAGGATACAAAACCATCTCTAAAAGTCTGGATGTTCATCAATCGACAGACAGAGAAGTTGTCTACAAATGGAGAGAGTTTGGTCCTGTTGCTTCACTCCCAAGGACTGGCCATCCACCAAAGATGACGCCAAGAGTTCAGCGCAGAATACTCAGAGAGTTAAAAAAAAACCTAGAGTGTCTGCTAAAGACTTACAGAAATCGCTGGCACAGACACCCCAGGAATCTGACTGAGCTACAGCAGTTTTGTAAAGAAGAATGGGCCAAGATTAGTCCTGATCGATGTGCCAGACTGATCTGCAGCTACAGGAAGCATCCGGTTGAAGTTATTGCTGCCAAAGGGGGGGGGGGCACAAAATATTAAATGTGATGGTTCAGTTACTTATTCATCCCCCTTTTGTCATTGTTTGCATGCTATCCTCATTAAAATATGAAAACCTACAAATGTTTGCGTGGTTTTAGTTAAAGCAGATACTGTTTTTTCATCTGTGTGATTTTGACAAAGATCAGATCACATTTGATGGTGATTTTATCCAGAAATGTGAGAAATTCCAAAAGGTTCAGATACTTTTTCATACCATTGTACATCAAAATTGAAATTTTTATTTTTCAGTGCTCACACTTTGAATCTGCTGTATATTCTGTAGCTCACAGATTCAGGACCCTCTGGTTCTCTTGGATCTTAAATGCCTCACACAAGTGTTCTTGGAGTGGATTCCTGTTCTAGAAAAGGTTTTTGGTTCAGAGTACACTACACCCAGAGATAAGGAAATAAAGGAAGTGAGGAAGTGCTTAGAAATGGAAGACGAAGATGCAGCCAGCCAGCCATGTAGTGCCGTCTCTCGGGATGCCAGTGGAGAAGAAGGTGGCTCGGAATCGGAATCAGACCACACCTCAAATATTGTAGAGGAAGGAAGCCTTGCAGAGAGTCACCTCGGCACGTCCTCTTTGGTTCCGGTGTCTTCAGTAGCCATCGTAGCTCCAGTGCAGTACAGTTTACCTTCAGACCTGCAGGATGCCCTCTCTCAACTTGCATGCCTTTACTTGGATGTGGGTTGCCCCTGTGGATCCGGTGATGAGGAGGTGGAGAGGGTTAGTGTGTTCCTACGGAGGTACTTTTTCCTCCTAGATAAGGAGAGAGTGAGGAAGATGTGCACTTTGAGGTACAGGGAACAACCACGTATTCTTAATGCCTACATCACCTGTATGCTAGGTGAGTATTTTATTTATACACCAACACCTTCAAATCATTTTCATATCAATCAGTGTGCCGTCTGAGCAGTGTGCTTTAGTCTGGGTCTGAGATGGCGAGCCATACAAAATCTGACATTCAGTAAATTCAGTACCACATTCGTCCTCACTCGTTTCCCAAACCGTATAACATTAGGGTCGCGGGGTGGCTGGAGCCTGTCACTGCCGACACAGGGCGAAGGATTATATCCTTAACATCTCCCATACCATTACGATGCAATGGAACACACACAGCCACTTACACTCACATCTAAGGGCAATTTGAATCAACCAGTTAGCCTAATGTGCATGACTTTGGACTGTGAGAGGACACTGGTGTACCCAGAGGAGACTTGTGCAAGCACAAGGAGGACGTGCAGACTTCATATAGAAAGTCTCTCACCAAACTCGGGACTTAAAGCCAGCATCTTCTTGCAGTGGCGGGCTATGCCTTTGGTACCTGGGCCTTCTGTGAGACTTGACGGACTTAATCCACCTCTTAGTGTCAGAATTAAACAAATCAACAACAATGTACAAAAACACTATATAACAAGGTGTGGCATTCCCAGCTGGGGCGTTTCTGCATGGAGTTTGCATATTCTCCCCGTGCTTGTATGGGTTTCCTCCGGGTACTCTGGTTTCTTCCCACAGTCCAAAAACATGCACATTAGGTTAATTGGCTGTTCGAAATCCTCTCGAGGTGCGAGTATGAATGGTTGAGAGAGTGTTGGCCTTACGATGGCCTGGAGAGCTGTCTAGGGTGTGCCCTGCCCTCGCCCAGAGCAGGCTGAGATGGGCACCAGCCTCCATGCAACCCTAATTAAGATTCAGCAGTTCAGAAAATGAATGAATGAATGAATGAACTCTGAGCATTACATGACTTTCATCAACATAAACCAGTGGAAGTTCCCATTAAATTTGCTGTTCAGTCAGATGTAAAAAAAACCTTACATTGCCAACCTCTCCTTATGATGTCTAGCTTTTCTGGAAAACTCTGCCTTGAAAATTGATTTTTTTTTTTTTTTAGACTGTCTGATATCACTTCAGTTTGTGATTCTCCGTCAGCCATTGTGGGCATAAAAAAATTCTCACTCGAATGTATTGTTTGCAGATCACCGCAGACCATTCATGCTGTTTTGTTCTGACCAACCAATCCATTTTCATTGTTCATGTTATTCTAGGGTAGCCTTCTGGTCCTGTGAGGAGAATCTGATGTCTGATTGGTTAAAGAAAGAGCCCCATTGCTAATGTAGTTTAAAGGGGAAATGAAACGCTGACTAAATAAGTTGGCGGAGCTTAAGTATAGTTTATTGAAGCGATTGTGGCTTAAATTTTATATCATAAATAAACCGTTGCACACACAGCGGTTTTGTTTTATGTGCTTGTTGTACAAGTTATCGACCCGAAAACCGCCATTACTAAGTGCCAGCCTACACGTAGTTACCGTAACGTCACTGGGTTGGTACAAAGTACCACATGAAATATAGTACATGCATATCACAGCATATTATGATATAAACAACATGGAATTTTACGCCAACAACACACACAGTTTTTCAGCATAAGACGATTATTTTTCGTAAGATGAAGGCAATATGGGAGGAGAGGAAATGCCTGCTAATCCACAGGCATATGTGACATGCTCCACATATAGAAGTTAATTTTAACGTGTTCTATGCATGTTAATGTCATACAGGCAACGTGTATTAATATATATATAAATTATACACCTTATAAAGGCAATAAATATATATATAAATACTGTATAACAAACCTTATAAATAACAAATCCACGGCCACATCGAGAAGGAGAATCACTGGCGCCTGCAGAGCCTCTGCTTTAGTACGTATCATGGTATCGTCCAAACTCTCATTATTTTTATGGCAGTTCGTAATCCACAACGATAAGGCATTTTCACAACTGTTATGGTCTGTGCTAGTTGGCAGCGTTTAACTCTCTTTCTCTCCTCATACACTGCATGCACTGGTGAGGGGCATGGCTATTACCCGCAGGGGAAATCCAGAGAGCACACCTGAATTCACTCAGACTACAGTGCGCTATAAATAGCTCTGTGCTCGACCAATTTCCGTGTTGATACTCTCCCAGTGATTTTGGTTTTGGTTTTTCCCTCACCACTCCAGTGAACACATTTTTTTTCCGCACCGATGTGCTTCCCCTGAGCTCAATAAAAGTCATTGTTTCATGAAGGAGAAAAGGTGTGTTGGATGCTGGGAAATATAATCTCTACCAATCAGCTTGCTAGATTCACAGCCAATCAGAGAACATTTAAGTCAAGCAGGAGAACAGAGCATTTTGGATAGCATAGTTCAATGTACATGTAGTGTTCGGGAATTTTGAATAATCTTTAATTTTTTTTATTTCCCGATGGGAAATCCCGCGATATTGCGGGGACGTGAAGTAGGAATCGCGAAGTGGCGGGGATTACTGTAAATATTTTCTGTCTGACCACAAATTACTAAATTATTACTAAATTAATTACAAACAAAACTAATTTTAGCAATATGATGATACATTACTCTCGAGTAGAGTCTGTTCACACTGCTGAGTGAATGTTGTATGTTGGCAGAGTTCACTCAGTCCAGTAAAGTGGTTGAAGTCATTCAGAAAGGAGATTTACTGAAGTCACTTCGCAGTCTAAGAGAGCTGCAGCCCTGGAATGCTCCAGTGCTCCTTACACACCTTTACAGGTAAGCTGTATACACATGTTCACTATATGCACATTATGTAATGGTGCGAGTTATATTTTATAGAATATAGTCATGGTGATGCTGACTCTCTTCTCATTTGTTGTAGGTTGTATGAGAGGCATGGAGAGATGGCCGTTCGAACATACCCCCAGTTCTATCCTACAATCCTGCCCTCTGACATCATGGCCATGGTCCAACCCGATCACTTTTTGCCTTATCTAGACAACTTGGTTCAGTCTCAAGCTGAAGAGCAAAGGTATTGTTGGTGGTGTATTCTGATGGTTTACTTTGTGGTGTATAATAATACAGTGCACTAAACTATTTCACACTTATCTCATGTATTCATGGAATATCAAACATGTAGGAAGAGATTACGTGGAATAGCTATTTTATTATATCCACAACTACTGAGACATGAGAAATGTAGCATATTTATTATTCGTGTGTGTGTGTATGTAGAGTTACATGAAAAGTACTGTGATGCACTGATTTTTGTTCTGCAGGAAATTGTGTGTGTTTGCCTGTCCGCAGTTCATGAATGCCCGCTTGCTTCCATTAAGTTAT
The DNA here is from genome assembly GCA_024760905.1 of Plotosus lineatus. Taxonomy (NCBI): domain Eukaryota; kingdom Metazoa; phylum Chordata; class Actinopteri; order Siluriformes; family Plotosidae; genus Plotosus; species Plotosus lineatus. Next base: position 12,630,190 of record CM045742.1, read on the forward strand.
TTTCAATTCTACTCAAGCCACTGATTTGCTGGGTCATGTGGAGATAATTACAAGTTCAACTTTGTATTCAAGTTTTAGTGAGCATGCATGTGAGGGGAGTTGTCTGTCTATAATTGAATTACTCCAATTGTAGTGCCATAAACTGCTAAGACACAAATGTATGACTTAATCATATTATTTATGTTTTTCTCAATCGTATCACATGATTTTGGATTTTGGAAGATGCGCAGGCACCAGTGCAAAACCTGAAATAGTCAAGGGCTTACTGTATTGTGAAGCCTTAATAATTAATGTATGCTTATTAATTTTTTAAGTTGGGATTAAAGGTGATGCATCATCCGCAGAACTGTCATACACGACTAGACCTCATCAGACCTGTGACCCTATGAGCAGTAGATTGATATATTTATATATAAAACAATAATAACATTACATGTGTGTGTGTATATATATATATATATATATATATATATATATATGTGTGTGTGTGTGTGTGTGTGTGTGTGTGTGTGTGTCTGTATGTATATATATATATATATATATATATATATATATATATATATATATAATATAATTATTATGTGTATGTATGTATGTATATTACTAGAATTAATTTAGTTACTAGAATCTGTGACCGATTTGGAGTATGTTGAGCCTGAGGCTGAGTTGTGTGGTCATTTTTTTCAGAGTCGACAGATATTATTGCCGCGTTAAGCAAAAAAACCCCAAAAAACCTGCTTGGTTAATGTGCCTTGTTGGAGATCGGACTCATGGGACCGCTTCCCTCTTTTTCTCATTTTAAAATAAATGTTTAAGGGAAAATCTAGATGCAGTTGGTCAGTAAATTTCTGAGCAGTTAGCAACATAAACTGTGATTTTGTTTTTACCAAGAATTTCCGTATCCTATATAAAAACAAATTCTATTAGCTTAAGGCCTTCGTGACATTCGAACTGCCCAATCACAGCATGGCACTTATTATACCGGGCTCTCAACACACTGAAGGACTGTAGATAAGAGGACAGAAACACGATTGTGTCAGGATTTCACGCCAGGACCTCTGCAGTTGCCTTTTTTTAAACCCAACGAAAGTATTACTTTCGGTTCAATTAGCGGGAATAGCCGAAGTTTTTTTTACTGTTCGGAAGTTTTCCGAATGCATGTCAAAAAAACTTTATTATGCAGCTCTACTTATTATTCTTCGGGGGGGGTGTTACTCCTCCTGAGTGTGTTTTGTTTTTATGAAACCTTTACAGAATATTGTACTTTTCAGTGCTATTTAAAAATAAGCAGCACAGGAGACAGAAGTCTTCTCTAAAATCGTCAACAACAAGAAAGCCAGATTTGCTGTTTTTCACCATTTCTTACACATTTTTATTAAACTTTACAATACCATAAATAATTCTTGAAAGTGAAAGGGCATTACACCACAGTTGTCATAGTACATCTTTTTTTAATGCTGGAATTATAAATTCTTTCTCTCTCTTTCTTTCTCTCTCTAGACTCTCTTTCTTAGGGTCACTACTTCAGCCTGAGGCGCTACGACAGGTTTGGCTGATTCTAGCGCTCACCCATGATGCCCCACAGAAAAATGATACACTGGCAGCTGACGGACACCCAAAGTACGACTGTTCATTTAGTCATTAGTTTTTTCTCTGCAAAACAATCTTGAAGCTGGTTATCTTCATGCAGCACACTGCTTTCTGCAGATTTCTAAGAAACCACTATGATTGCCTGCAGTCTAAAAGACTGTCTTGTTGTTTGCTGTCAAAGGTTGCACTCTCACTACTTCTGCTGGGGTTATGGACGTCTGCTATCTTTGCTGATCCGTCTGCCTGCTGACTTTGACTCCAAGCAGAAGATGATGGAGTCATGCAGACTTCATGGGTCAGTGTATTTCCTACAAAGAATGGGTTACATTCGATTGTAATTCATGCCAGACTTCCAGAGAAAAGAATAAAGGATGCCTTTTACTGCACTTATGTTATTTCTGTGAGGTGCGTTGAGGATTTATTTAAGTAGAATTGTTTAAAGAGGTAATGCTTGTTTAATTTTTTAACCCTATCCTAAATTATATAGTGGTGCTGTGAGGGAACACATCAGTATGCATTTACGGATATCCACAAAATGGCTCTAAACCACACACACAAAACAAAACCATTCACACTTGTACCTATACATAGGGGCAATTTGTAACACCAGATTAGCCTAATCTGCATGTTTTTGGATTGTGGGAGGAAACTGAAGTACCTTGAGAGAACCCATGCAAGCCTAGAGGGAACATGTAAACACTACACTCAAATGTCTGTGCCCGGGTCTTGAACCCAGAACCTTCTTGCTGTGATGCGGACATGCTCACCAGTATCCCACCATGCGGCCTCTATTTACATTCATTACATTTATATACAGGGATCCCTCGCTACTTCACACTTCAATTCATGCGGCTTCAATGCATCGCACTTTTTTATTTATTTATTTATTTATTTATTTATTTATTTTTATTCATCGAATTAAAAAATAAGGAAATTAAGGAAGAATAGGGGGGGAAGAGTTAAGTAAAATGCTGCTAAACAAGGACAATTGTGCAAAAAAAAAACAAACAAAAAAAACCAAACAAAAACAATCCAAAACCTCCCATCAAAACTACTTACATTTTATGTGAGGTGCATGTCTGTATCTCTCTGTATTTATATTTTATTTACATCTTGTGCATTATTTTTGAATGTTTAATTGTTATTATAAGCATTTATAGTGTTGAAAAGGAAAAGAGGAAAGAAGATATATATGTACATGTACGTCGGTCATGGGGATTTGATCCTACTTTGCGGAATTTGACGGTTGCAAGGGGTCGGTCCCAATTAACCTCGGAAAGTGAGGGATCTTGGTACATTTAAATTTTTGAACATATGTTCGTTACTTTTTTTTTTTTTTTTTTTTTTTTGAAAATTCTGCAGTGGGTGTACTTTTGGCTGGCATTGCTGTGATGCTTGTCATTTTTGCATCTTTTGTTTTGCTCGTTCTCAGTAGCGAATGTTTTCTCTCAGTTATTGGACAGGTTATCTCTACCTGTGCATAGAGCTGCAACGACGCACTGAGGCCTTTCATGCCATCTGCAGATTGGACGATATGAGTCTACTGGAGGAACCCAATGGTGAATATTAGAAATTTCTTGTACATGTTGTACAATTTCTATCGTAATGATGTCCAAATGACCTAATTTATGAACATTTAGCTAATCATTTTCATTATGATACAAGATGTATAAGAATGAGAATCTTATTTCTCGATATATTTATAATTTATTCAAATTTGAAAGGGCTCTTATTCTCTTGTAACTAAAGCACAAAAGAAAGGTAAACGTTAAGCAATACAGGTTCCTTGTCTTCACATTATCGAAACAGTGAGATACATTTGACTGCATTTAAAAACTTAGAAATCGATGGTTTAGTGCACACTTGAGGAAAGATCAGTTTTTGCTTTCCAAACAAGTGCGCATGTGTGTGTATAAATGTGCATGATGCCAATCAAAAGTTTGGACACGCCTCCTATTTCAGTTAAAAAGTCTGAACACGTGCACGTTCTGACTGATTACTGTATGTTAAAGCAGCTGTTTAGAAACAATTGTTCCCTCTCCCTTCAGGATAAGTTACAAAAAAGTGAGCTTGCTATAACATACAGTAATCAGTTACTGTGGTTGCTGTATTTATAAATGTATACTATTTAATATTTATACACGTAGTATTTAAATCAGTGGAATAACATCAGACAAGTTGGATGGGCCCATCCAACTTGTCTGTTATTTCACTGATTTAAATACTACATGTATAAATATTAACTAATATACATTTATAAATACAGTGAAAAATATTTCTCATAAGAAATAGTTAAATGTGGATTAATGCGTTCAGAAGAACATTTACTTTCGTCAATACAGTTTTATATACAGATGCTATCCTACTTACGGACATACGAACAGGGCTGTTCAGAGGTCAAAAGTGAAATTGAAGAACAAGTAGAAATAGAAATTGAATAAAATCTATAGCAAGATATATCATAAATATAAGTATGAAATATGATTAAACATTATCCTGAGATACACTTAATATTCGATTAGGCTCCGGCAGAGGGGCGTGGCTGACACGCGACAGGATCGCAATGTGCACACCCGATCCTACTCACCGATCTACCGTGCTATAAAGACGAGCAGCGCGCTCATCCCGGTGTTGGATTGTTCCTCTTCATGTCCCTGTTTTCCTGTGATCTCTCTGGCTCCTGGTTTCAGCTCTGCGCTTGACCAATTCCCACCTCTGTAGTTCCCCGTATCTAACGTTTTCGTGTTTCTCCTCGTCAATATCAATGACTACGTGTACCCCTTTCTCAAGTGCCTCCCCTGCAACAATAAAGTCTCCCCGTGTTCATCCTACTGTCTCCTGCATTTTTGGTCTGGCTGAAAGTTCCTGACGTCACCGTTAGCTTGATAATTTATGGTGCATTTAGGTTTACATCTTGTACCAATAAATGATAAATTCAATAGAATGAAATAAGATGATTATGCAGAGAGAGAGAGAGAGAGAGATTGTACACAGTACAAACTCGTATAGGTTACTTGTACAAGCTTTAAACATACGTTCCCCTCTAAAGAATGCCCTGTAACGACTTATGAACAAATTCAGCTAACAAACGGCCATTCGGAACGTATCTTGTTCATAATCTCGTGGGTAGCGTCTGTAATTTGAAAACAAGGTGCACTTCTGAAGCATTAATATACAATACATACATTAATGTACAAGAGTGTCAAACATAATATCTTTCTGGTTGTTATGTGTCAGCATATGTGGATGGATGGGGAGGGGTTATTGCTTTGAGTGGGCGTGGCAGTTTTCCCTTCTCTGTCTCTTGATCGCGGTTGATTCTTCACGTTCTCACGACTTTTCTCTTTTCCTTTCCAGTTGACTTACTGCTGTTTTTCTTCGGGTTAAGGGTTAAAGAAGCCATGATGTAATGAATAAGCACAATACACAGTACGAGAATCTCTCTCAATGGCTGGTCAAAGTACTGTACACTGCACAGTGTTCAACACACTCGGCTCTGATCCGTTCGAACTCTGATAATTTTTTGGAACACCAAGGCAGATTTTCCTCATATTTTCTGATCGAACTCTGATTTGTCCGACTAAAGAAACATTCGGCCACTGAGGTTCCACTGTAGGTATATGGGTTCATTAAATGAAAAAATAACTGAAATAATTTTGAATTTCTGGGGCCGGTTGTTCAAAACAGTTATTTTAACCACCGGTTAACCCCTAATGGCTGGTTACATTTTTTTAACCTGCCGTTAGCTAACCGACCGTTAAATATGCGTTGTTCAAAGCATGGTTAGTCGTTAGTTAATGTTGCTGTCAAAGTTAAGTGTGGTTAACGTTACTGGTTAGCACTAAGGGGTCATTCAACATTTTCCTAAGCGTACAAAACGTACGGTAAGATGTCTGTCTATGCTTTTTAATATTAGTTAATTAATATAAAGCTGTATCTATTATAAAAATGGCGATCAACAATAATACATGTGCTCGTGAATAATTTTTTTTGTTTTTGGTGCGTGTACGTTTGAAACTCTCCAATGCGCGATTCGCCATTCGCGGTGTTGCATATCTACAAAGTCTGCAATGAATACTACCCAACCCGGTATCAGCTGCTGGACCACCAGAAGGCAGCTGATCAAGGGCGTAGGTTGGGGGGGGGGGGTGCACAGGGTGCACTTGCACCCCCCACAGCAGGAGTTCAGTTCCGCTGGACAAGAAATTGTGTATTCACAATCTTATAAATAAACTTAATGACTTCTATTGAAGAGAAAGTCGGAGATAAGTTCCGCCTGACTAGAGTCAGGAAGTAAACCGAAAATTAACGTGTAACGGGCACTGCACATGTGCACGCCCGAGCTGATCAATCAAGAAACATAATATTATCAGTAAGCAATAATAGCTGAACACTGTCAATCAAACAAAGTGCGAGTGTGAGAATAAAACGCAGTTTGTTAGTACCGCCTCCAGCTCCTGAACACAAACATTGACGCACAGAGAATGAATGGCCAAAATAATCATAAGCCATCCAGCCTGTATCTGCAGCCTAATGATCAGTACTTCTTATAAAATATATTTTAATAACATATATATAAAAATATAATAAATAAAAATAATAAAATGTATAAAAAATAGTATGTCTTTGTGCTGTAAATATGTATTATTTGTTTGTACCTTGGAATAGATAAATAACTTTAGCTCAATTTGTAAATGTATTTAGCACATGTACTTGCAGATGTAGTTTGAAATATATTTGAGAATGTTTTTGGTTGAACTATAATATTAATAATATTTATAAGAATCCACCCCCGCTGATGCGGCATCATGAATGCAGCGTTAGCCATGAACGCCATCTTGCAAGTTAACCACACTGTTAAAAATTTAACGGCGGACCTTAGGTGTGTTAACTTTAACGTCAAGTTAACACTTGGTTAAAGTGAACCAAATTTTACACAACAAGATAACGGCAGTGTTAAATTTAACGGTCGGTTAACTCTACTTAACCAGTGGTTAAAAAAATAACCGTGTTTTGAACAACGGCCCCTGGTGTATAGTCATTTCAGGATCTGAGATCTAGTTCAGAGACGACATTTATTCTTATAAACATAAATATCAGTCAGAGGTTTGGACATATAATAAACTGTTCAATCATTTGATTGGTACTGTTTATAATTTGAGGCAATCAAAACATCTGGCTGTGACATTGTTCTGGCTGACTATCACAAGCGGATTTGTTGTGTCTGCTGTGATGACGATTTCTTTTGTACAACCTCCGTTTCTTGGAGAAGCCCGTTTGATATTTCCGTGTTTAGGTAACAACAAGAGACCATGTTGTGCTCCTGATTGGCTCAATGTGTGTGGGAGGAAAGATTTAAATGTACTTCCTAAATCTGATCCTTTCTGAGATGGACATTATATATCTGGTTCCCTGTAGGTCTCGTTCCTCAAACCATGGACGAGTGGATGTTCCTGGTTCAGCTTTGTCAACAGAGAAACTCCACAAGTCTATCAGTAGATACCTCACATCTCCATTCAGACTCTAATACATGTTTCCCAATATCGAGTGCAGTAAATGGTACCAGTGCTGATGACCGTGTGGATAACACTAATGATAAGCGCCGTGATGACTACAGGCCAACTGACCTGATGAATGGTTCAGCAGATTGGAGCAGCCGGATCAGCGTGGAAAATTTAGTACTGTGCCTGGCACGGATTGTAGGCCCTGACCGGGCCTTGGCAGCATTGCAGGAGTGTGGCCTGAACTCTGAGCTGAGCACTTGCGCTACACTGGTGTGTGAACTGCTGAGAGTAGCAGAGAAGAGGCAGAGGTAAGAAGACAGTGATGTGTTAACCTTGTTATTTCTACATGAAGTCAAGATCATAACAGGAGAGTAAGATAAAGTACAGTGAACTGGTCATTATCGCAGAATAAACCTGGACAGGATGATGCTGAACCTAGACAGGGAGCCCAGCATCACCCTAAAGGGGTTTATGTCAAGTAATGAGTGTATTGCTGTATATTAGAGCTCTTATATACGTACTTGATAAGGGGTCATTCAACATTTTCAACATTTTCCTAAGCGTACAAAACGTACGCTCGGGGGGAGGGGGTAAGATGTCTGTGTACGCTTTTTAACATTATTTGAAACTCTCAATGCACGATTCGCCAACCACCGAAGAGAGGTACACGCACAACAACATCATTTGATTCGCTCTGCTTGACATAACACTGGTGTTAACACTTTAAGCTTTAAAAGTTTCAGGCTACGCAAAAACTTAATGGCTGTTATTGAAGAGAAAGTCGGAGATAAGTTCCGCATGACTAGAGTCAGGAAATAAACCGGAAGTTAACGTGTAACGGGCACTGCACATGTGCAAGCCTGAGCTGACCAATCAACATAATATTATCAGTAAGCAATAATAGCTGAACACTGTCAATCAAACAAAGTGCGAGTGTGAGGACAAAGCACAGTTTGTTAGTACCGCCTCCGGCTCCTGCACGTGTTAGAACACAAGCATTGACGCACAGAGAATGAATTGCTAAAATAATCATAAGCCATCCAGCCTGTATCTGCAGCCTAATGGTCAGTACTTTTATAAAATTAATAGCATGTTTTTATGCTGTGAATGTATTAATATTTGTTTGTGTTTTTGAATAGATAAATAACTTTAGTTCAATTTGTAAATGTATTTAGCACAGATACTTGCAGATGTAGTTTGAAATATATTTGAGAATGTTTTTGATTGAACTATATTTGATTCGTCTTCTGAGAGTAATAGATGAATCGTCTTCTGCTGAAAGACTGCGTCGTGTTGGCGTGAGATTCCATGTTGTTCATATCATATAATATGCTGTGATATGCATGTACTATATTTCATGTGGTACTTTGTACCAACCCAGTGACGTCACGGTAACTTTGTGGAGGCGGGCACTTAGCAGTGGTGTCTTTCAGGTCGATAACTTATACGACAAGCACAGAAAACAAAACTGCTTTGTGTGCAATGGTTTATTTATGAATACTATCCAACCCGGTATCAGCTGTTGAAACATCAGAAGCCAGCTGATCACAAACTGAAGCGTGGTCGTCCAAAAGCCAATGACCAATAAAAAATGCAGACATTTTGTATTATATTTTAATATAAAATAATAATATTAAAAACCATGTCATTTTTAATATTAAAACCAAATGTCTTAATATTAAAGCAGGTGTCATTAAAAATAATTATTTAAAAGTATAATTTTTTATTGATTTTGTTATTACAGTCGACCCCCAACTTACGAAATGAATCCGTTTCAGGGCCCTTTTCGTAGCGCGGGGATTTCGTAAGTAGGGGGTCGCATCTTACAGGTTAAACGCCTAATTCGTTCCAAGGCTCAAGTCTTTGGACTGGATAAACCCCATAAACCCTTTTAAAATTACTAAACTACACCAATTTTGTATGAAATATGTGTTAAAAGAAAATGATTTATTAAACCATTTAAACATTTTATTAACATTTATTAATTAAACCATTATTAAATATTCTTTATTCACACACACACACACACACACACACACACACACACACACCTCTCTCTATCTCTCTCCCTCGTGCGCGCGCTGCGGGCCACACCCACAAGACGTGGAATTCAAAGCGCATTCCCTGCTTGACAAACTCAACTTTAATTTGATTCCTTGAGGGATCGGAATTCCAGATGAGCTCAAATGCACCAACATTTATTCAACATTTACTGAATTAAAACAACTTAAAAAAACTAAATGAAAAACTATAGTGAAGCTTCCTTCTGTCTCTACCTGGGAGGCCAGCGGGGCAGGATGTTGAGAGACAGCAAATGATGGAGCAATTGGCGCGTTTGAATTTTGAATTTCTTTTCGTAAGAGGGGGTTGTTTCGTATCTCGGGGACGGAAACTCAAGAAAATGTTTTTCGTAACCCGGGGTCTTTGTAAGTTGGGGGCTGACTGTATTTGACTGGTGTATAAAAGAGGTATTGCTCAAGGAAATACATTGATTTCTTTTATAAAAGAGGTGTGACCATTTTATTAAAAATCCTGCCAAGAGATCATCAACATTTATTTGTACGCTTTCGGAGGGGGGGTAAAAAAAAAAGTACTCTCTGTACGTTTGGGAAAATGTTGAACCACCCCTAAAGAAATGCGTTATTTGACATATTTCATGAAAAAAAATGTTTTCTTGCTTTGCTGTGAGGGGGGGTGTTGTGCTTCTTATCAAAAATTATCAAAAATCTGTTATTAGTATGTAGTCTGGCCCATTACAGTAATCTGTATATTAACAGATCGCTGAATACAGTACCTGATCAATCAAAATGAAGGGTTCAAATAAGCTGTTTATATATATATATATATATATATATATATATATGTGTGTGTGTGTGTGTGTGTGTGTATACTAGTCCTTCTCAAAAAATTAGCATATTGTGATAAAGTTCATTATTTTCTGTAATGTACTGATAAAAATTAAACTTCCATATATTTTAGATTCATTGTACACCAACTGAAATATTTCAGGTATTTTATTGTTTTAATACTGATGATTTTGGCATACAGCTCATGAAAACCCAAAATCCCTATCTCAAAAAATTAGCATATTTATTCTGACCAACAAAAAAGTGCTTTTAATACAAAAGAAGTCAACCTTCAAATAATTATGTTCAGTTATGCACTCAATACTTGGTCGGGAATCCTTTGGCAGAAATGACTGCTTCAATGCGGCGTGGCATGGAGGCAATCAGCCTGTGGCACTGCTGAGGTGTTATGGAGGCCCAGGATGCTTCGATAGCGGCCTTAAGCTCATCCACAGTGTTGGGTCTGGTGTCTGTCAACTTTCTCTTCACAATGTCCCACAGATTCTCTATGGGGTTCAGGTCAGGAGAGTTGGTAGGCCAATTGAGCACAGTAATAGCATGGTCAGTAAACCATTTAGCAGTGGTTTTGTCACTGTGAGCAGGTGCCAGGTCGTGCTGAAAAATGAAATCTTCATCTCCATAAAGCTTTTCAGCAGATGGAAGCATGAGGGGCTCTAAAATCTCCTGATAGCCAGCTGCATTGACCCTGACCTTGATAAAACACAGTGGACCAACACCAGCAGCTGACATGGCACCCCAGACCATCACTCACTGTGGGTATTGACACTGGACTTCAGGCATTTTGGCATTTCCTTCTCCCCAGTCTTCCTCCAGACTCTGGCACCTTGATTTCCGAATGACATACAAAATTTGATTTCATCAGGAAAAAAGTACTTTGGACCACTGAGCAATAGTCCAGTGCTGCTTCTCTGAAGGCCAGGTCAGGTGCTTCTGCCGCTGTTTCTGGTTCAAAAGTGGCTTGACCTGGGGAATGCAGCACCTGTAGCCCATTTCCTGCACATGCCTGTGCACGGTGGCTCTGGATGTTTCAACTCCAGACTCAGTCCACTGCTTCCTCAGGTCCCCCAAGGTCTGGAATCGGCCCTTCTTTCACCTTTTCCTTCCCACAGATGTCCCACTGAGGTGCCTTGATACAGCACTCTGGGAACAGCCTATTCGCTCAGAGATTTTTTTCTGTCTTACCCTCTTGCTTGAGGGCGTAATGATGGCCTTCTGGACAGCAGTCAGGTCGGCAGTCTTACCCATGATTGCGGTTTTGAGTAATGAACCAGGCTGGGAGATTTTAAAAGCCTCAGGAATCTTTTGCAGGTGTTTAGAGTTAATTGGTTGATTCAGATGATTAGGTTAATAGCTCGTTTAGAGTACCTCAACATGATATGCTAATTTTTTGAGATATGATTTTGGCATACAGCTCATGAAAACCCAAAATTCCTCAGTATTAAAACAATAAAAGACCTGAAATATTTCAGTTGGTGTGCAATGAATCTAAAATATATGAAAGTTTAATTTTTATCAGTACATTACAGAAAATAATGAACTTTGTCACAATATGCTAATTTTTTGAGAAGGACTAGTATATAATATATACAGTGGTGCCTCAGTACTCGGCCATAATTTGTTCCCGACGGCTGGTCGAATTCTGATTTGGTCGAATTCCGAATCCGCTTTTCCCATTACAAATAATGTAAATGGTCTTAATCCATTCCATCGTCTTTTGAACACGAGTTAACGGTACCGTAACTCGTACCATAGGTCCTCAAATTAAGTGAAAAAATTATTGAATACAGTACACTATGTTATGGTCTGTGTTGTGAGAGACTCCTGTTTTTGGTGGCTCTAACGCTCTCACTCTCTATGCATGCTCGTGCTGGAGAGGGGCGTGGCTGTCACACATGGGTGGAGTGCTAAGCACATACACCTGATTCCACTCTAACAATCACCGGGCTTCTCTAACAGTGACTACGATTTCCCCATGCTCTAGTGCCTTCCCTGTCAACAATAAAGCTCATTCATTTTCATCATATCCTGTCTCTTGCATTTTTTGATCCAGCTGAATGTTCCTGGTGGCACAGAAGGGCTAGAAGATTCTGTGACGCCAGGAACATTCAGCCAGACCCAAAAATGCAGGAGACAGAGTGTGATGGAAACATAGAAGCTTTATTATTCACAGGGAAGATACTAGAGCACTGGGACATCGTAGTCACTGTTAGAGAAGCCCGGTGATTGCTAAGTGGAATTCGGTGTGTGTGCGCTTAGCACTCCACCCGCATGTGACAGCCACGCCCCTCTCCAGCGTGAGCATGCATAAAGAGAGAGACAGAGAGTTAGAGCCACCAAAACCAGGCCATAACACACTAAAATAAAAACCACAGTACATTTAAAGCATAACAGTAATAAAGATAAGATTTTGTGGTGGTGAGCAATTGGCATACGTAAATGTTGGAGAGGGAGCGAGGAGGCGGATCCCCTTCTATAACAGCTTCAGGTGAATTAGCCAAAGGTGTGTTTTTTTTTCTCTTGCTACTCGCTTTGGCATGGATGACTCTTCTTCAGGATGTCCCTTTCTTTTCTTGAGGAATATTTCTCACGTGGCTTGTTTCTGCCTTATTTTCAAAAAATTACAGAAGTGGCTCATGCATGACCTCATCGTTAAAGGTGTTCACAGCGATACATAGTATCGACAACTTTCAGACTTCCCCGGAACAGTTAGCTTTATTAGGGTGATACATGGTATCAACAACTTCTGGAAAGCATGCATTTCCACTCCCTCTTTTTTCTCGCGCTTTTTTATCGTTCGACTTCCAGATTTTGGTCAACTTCCGAGACAAAAAAATCTGGATTTTTTTTTTTTCTTTTTTTTGGTTGAATTCCGATTTGTTTTGACCTCTAAAGCGTTTCAGTATCAAGATACCACTCTGTGTGTGTGTGTGTGTGTGTGTGTGTGTGTGTGTGTGTGTGTATAATACAAGGATCCCTCACTTTTTGCAGTTAATTGGGACTGAGATCCCCCCCCCCGTGATCACAGAATTCCGAGAAGTAGGATCAACTCCCCCCCATGACTGATGTATACGTAAAGAGCACCACAGATGCAGTGTTTGCCTTGAGGATGTTAATAGAGAAGTGCAGAGAAGGTCAGACGGAGCTGCATTGTGCCTTTGTGGATCTGAAGAAAGCATATGACAGGGTGCCGAGAGAGTAATTGTGGTATTGCATGAGGAAGTCTGAAGTGGCAGAGAAGTATGTTAGAGTGGTGCAGGACATGTATAAGAGATGTCAGACAGTGGTGAGGTGTGCTGTCGGTGTGACAGAAGAGTTCAAGGTGGAGGTGGGACTGCATCAAGGGTCAGCTCTCAACCCCTTCTTGTTTGCTATGGTGATGGACAGGCTGACAGATGAGGTTAGGTAAGAATCTCCATGGACTATGATGTTTGCAGATGACATTGTGATCTGTAGTGAGAGCAGAGAACAAGTGCAGGAAAATCTAGAGAGGTGGAGGTATGCCTTGGAAAGGAGGGGAATGAAGGTTAGCCTCAGTAAGACAGAATACATGTGTATGAATGACAAGGACCCAAGAGGAACGGTGAGATTACAAGGAGCAGAGATAAGGAAGGTGGAGGTCCAGAGCAGTGGAGAGTGTGGAAAAGAGGTGAAGTGTGTGCAGGCAGGTTGGAATGGTTGGAGAAAAGTGTTCGGTGTGATAGGAGGGTATCAGCAAGAATGAAAGGAAAAGTGTACAAGACGGTGTTGAGGCCAGCGATGTTGTGTGGTTTAGAAACAGTGGCACTGGCGAAAAGATAGGAGGCAGAGCTGGAGGTAGCAGAGATGAAAATGTTAAGGTTCTCTTTGGGAGTAACGAGGATGGACAGGATCAGGAATGAGCACATCGGAGGGGACAGCACATGTAAGACGTTTGGACACAGTCAGAGAGGCGAGATTGAGATGGTTTGGACATGTGCAGAGGAGGGATAGTGAGTATATTGGTATTAGGATGCTGAGGTTGGAACTACCAGGCAGAAGGCCTAGAGGAAGACCAAAGAGACGATTCATGGATGTGGTGAAGGAGGACATGAAGCTTGTTGGTGTAAGAGAAGATGCAAAGGATAGGGTGAGATGGAGGCAGATGATTCACTGTGGTGACCCCTGAAGGGAAAAGCTGAAAGGAAAAGAAAATATGTGTATATAATATCAATAAATACATATTCAATGCTATAAATGCTTATAATGGCAATTAAACATTCAAAAATAATGCATAAGATGTAAATAAAATATCCCTGCGACCCTACCCTACTACAGACCCTAATTTTTAATTAAGCTGCTTAGAAAATGAATGAATTGAGCCAACAGAAGGAAAGTCCCATGAAAGAGTAATGTGGCTGTTTGCTGCCATCTTCTGAGCCCAAGGATAAAGGACTTGGGTGTATGATGCAAATTCTCAGGGTTTAATCAGACTTCCCACTGAACACAAGTGGAAATGCAGATACAATGATATTTATATTTTGAATGTATCCCAATTATTTAATATAAAAATATTTTTAAAAAGAATTGCATTTACATCATTTGAGTTCACTCGGAGATAACAATGAAGCACGGGAACTCATTTTCATGAATCTTGTGAGAAATGTTCACATTCAAGCACAAACCCAGCTTCTCAAAGTAAATCCATTATCTTTTACACCTTATTTCTGTCGTTCTTACTTCATGCCTCTGTTCTGAACCCTCTTCTCAGAGCTCTGATCCAGACCATGCTGGAGCGGTGTGATCGGTTCCTGTGGTCTCAGCAGGCTTAATGAAGAAGAATCCTGTTCCCTGAACTGCTCATCTCTTTCTGCCCTCCTCAACTAACTGCAGGAACGACCCGCCTGCATTCTTTGCCCATACATCAGAGATCCTTGGTATATACATTCTTAGTGTTTGTTTGCGGGTCTTGATCGAGTGCAGCATTAAGATACAGTCTTGTGGTGGATCAAGTCCCATGGAAGGATTCTTATTCTTTATTTAAAGGATTGAATCATGAAACATTTTACGAGTTTGTATGATTTCATAGATGGTTGATTTGGACCCTGAATAGATTCTTTTTACGGTTACAAACCTCTTTATGTGTGTGGCGTTCTCCCCATGCTTGCTTTTGTTTCCTCTGGTTACCCCAGTTTCCTCCAACATTCCAAAGACATGCATATTAGGTTCACTTGCTATAGTCAATGACCCATAGGTACGAATGTGAGCGTTTAATGGTCATTTATGTCTGTGTTAGCCCTGTAACAAAAATTAGACCTATGTTATGGGTGTACTCAGACCGTCTCCTGAAATCAGGACAGTGGTGGCTCGGTGGTTAAGGTTCTACATCACTGATCTGAAGGTCAGTGGTTCAAGTCTCCATGTCTAATCTGCATATACAGTTCATGTGTTTTTCTGATTGAATTAACAGTTACATTTTTGCTGCTGTTTTATAATGTTGTTTTGAAAGATGTAGTATTTAAGTATTTATCTACCGTATTGAATTTAACTCCTCTTTAAAATACATGTACCGGTATACCTCGGCTTACGTCGGTAATTGATTTCAGGAGAAACCACGTAAGTTAAATTAGCTTGTTGCTGGGCTAGGCTAGGCTACGCTACGTCAAATTTACTTATATATATATATATATATATATATATATATATATATATATATATATATATATATATACACACACACATTATTTGTGGGGTTACATTCCTGAACCCCCATCCCCCCAAGGAATTCGTAAATCCTCGAATTATTCATGTGCTTTTAAAACTCTATGTATATTACATATGCTAAAATATGCTTCTTAAACACATTCTATAGACAGTATTACTCATTAATACAGTAATAATGTAGTAAAATATAGTCACGATTAAGTAAAAACTTTTTAATTTTGTACTGAGAATATTTATGAATAAATATATCGCTTGGGCTCCTTAACAAAAGCTACAGAAGATGCAGGGCATTTGAGTGACATTATAGGGCTTAAATAATTATTATTCACAATTCAGGCAGTCACTTCGATCTGTGCACGAAGGAGAAAAAAAAGAGGTGTACACATCATCTGCAACCAATCAGCAGAAGGGAGAAACAAAAGCTCTCAGCCATTGTCTAAATCATATGCCAGCACTGTCGCGATAATGCATATGTATAATTTACTGGGGCTACTGCTAATTCAGTGCTTTTTTTTTTTTTTCAATATATTTTTTGAAAACCGACATATAATCGAAAATGACTTAAATCAAGGTATACCTGTACAAGTTTATAATAAAAACAAAAAAATTGGACATCAACAAATTCTGTATGGATATTTAATATACATTTTAATTTGAAGACTTTTATAAAGTTGTAACTAAAGATGTAATAAAATTTATTGTGTAAAATTAAGCTTTAGTGAATGAAGTAACTTTAATAAATGTCTAAATATAAAAACGGTGAAACTCTCATCATCTTTGTATTCTTTGTTGTCAGGCATTGCACTCAAAAGAACTCACATCCACTCGTGAATATTTTGGAGACAAATTTGATTTATTTTTGTAATGAACACACAGAGGGCACAAAACTGGAAAAGAAATTAACATGCACAAGGCCCCTTGCTGGGACTGGTCTCATACAATACGTATGTCTTCATAATATTAAAGAAACCTTTAAAAAGTCTTCCTTGTCCGAAGCCCCACTTCTGAATGAAAGTTTATTAAAATGCACTCATAGGCTTTTGCATACCGTAGTCCTGCTAAAGACAGAAACGAAGGTTAATGAAAATAAAAAAAAATTCTTGGTGGAGGTAATTATTTATCCGTAATAATTCAGTTGAGGCGATCAAGATCTGGGGAAAAAAATGTAACACCTCACATAGTACTTTATCCTCTATTAATATAAAAGACAGTGGTGGTCTAGTGGTATAGGGCACTAGATTGCTGATCCTAAGGTTGGGGATTCGAGTCCCACTCTCCACAAGGTTGTCACTGTCCCCCCCAGTGCAGCTAACTGGGTTATCAAAGGCCGGCCATGTCTCTCACTGTCTATGGTGAGAGGTATGTAAAAGAACCATTGCTGACTTTCGACAAGAGTAGCTGCAAAGCCGTCAGCCTGTTTCTGTCCCTTGTTGATGGGTCGTGTCAAGAAGGGCATCAGACGTAAAAACCTATGCCAAATCAAATGTGTGAATCATTCGCTGTAGCGACCCCTTAGAAAGGGAAAAAGCTGAAAGGAGAAGGCTGCATAGTGGTTGGTATATGGCTCAGACGTTTGTGCATTGAGTTTTCCTGTGTCACCCCCCACCCCCGGTTGTGTAAGGTGAGTTGGTGGGCCAGATTTGGTTCAGGGTGCTTGAGTTTAATACCTGTAGTGTACATGATAAATTAGAATTTTCGTTTTAGGTACTTTTCCAGCATTTTCACCAGACAGGTGTTTTGAGTGGTCACTGTGGAAAAGAGGCAAGTCGGGTAAGTAACCGAACACACGTACAGTATGTCTTCCTTTCGGCTTTTTCCCTTTTACTTGGGAGTCGCCACAGCGAATCATCTTGATTCGCACGTTTGATTTGGCAGAGGTTTTTACGTCGGATGCCGTACAGTATAAATATATACGTACGTATATACGTACATATATACGTACAGTATAAATATCTATAATTAAAGTTTTCCTTTCAATTTATAGTTCGTAGACCTAAATAATTAAAAAAAAAAGTAAATGTACAGGATGACCACAATAGCCTTTGCCAATTACTGCACGCCCAAGCTCTACATTTATGACGAGTACATTTACAGCAGCAAGCAATCTGGGGGCAGCCATGGTGGCCTAATGACTAGAGGGGCAGGTTTGGGATTTGAAGGTCGCTGGTATAATTTCAAACCTTGGGTGGGTGGTGGGTGGTGGTGGGGGGGGGGGTGTTGAACAGTGTTGTAGTGGGTGCAATGAGCAACACCTTCCCTTCCTCCACCTTCATGGCTGAAGTGCCCTTGAGAAAGGAGCCTAGGTGCATTGTGTGGGGCAGCCCACTGCTCCAAGTGTGTGTGCTCGCTCACTGTGGATGGGTTAAATACAGAAGAAATCAGTTCCCTTGTGGGGAATTATACAGAGTGTATATGTATATATTCAATTAGCTTCTTGAGATTTTGTACTAAAGGTAAATAGTTTTCAATGTCCCAGTGTAGTTTTAGTAAAAGCGCCTCCTCGGTGAGGGTGATGGTATTGGTTTTGGACACGTCTTGGTGCATTTAGATCGTTCGTATTCAAAACTACTGTATATGATGCGACACAGTGTTCCGGACTCTTGTAGCACGGATCCAAAATAACCTTTGGCAGCTAGAAGTTTTACATTTTGTAATATTTGATACTGTATTACGTGGCTTTGTTGAATTCTGATCAGTCAAAGAATTCTTAGTTCATAACGTAATAACAATCAACAAAATGTCACCTTCCCTGCATAGTCTTTCCTCACATATATCTCTTCTTGTTGATGACTAGCCTCCCTGGCACAGATTCGATCAGATGTTCCTGACGCACACCTGGAGAACAGAGGAGAGTAATGACAGTGAGAGGGAATAATGGAGAGAAAACAGAGAAGCCTCTGCGCTACTGATAAGAGGAAGAAATTGGAAAGTGAGGATTGCGTGTGACGTCAGGGAGGGAATTTTGATTTAGTGCTTATTTTCAGGTTTTTATTGTCCCGGCTGAGTGAATGCATTTGACTCCAGGATTTCATACCAGCTGATCTATATGTTTAAAACAGACAGAGAACTCAGTCCTGTTATAGTGTTTATTCAGTGAGGATAGCACAGTGTTTGTCTGCCTCACAGTATGAAGATCCTGGGTTCAAGGTCCTGGGTTTGGGTGTTTCTGCATGTTTTCCCTGTGAGTTCTTGTATGGGTTTCCTCCAGGTGATCTGGTTTGTTCTCATGGCTTAAAGACATGCAGTTTAGGCTAATTGGCTTTCCAAATTGCCCCTAGGTATGAAAGTGAATGCAATTGGCTGTGGGTGTTAATCCTGTGATGGTTTGGCGAACTGTTCAGGGTGTACTCTGCCTTAAGCCTGTGTCAGCTGAGATAGGTTCCGGCCTCCCTGTGACCTCAATAGGACTATCTTCAGAAAAAGAGTAAGTGAGTATTTCAGACATTTGGTAAACTGTTATGTCAGACTGGTCCCCAGATCGCATGTTGAATTTAATAAATGTATTCATGTTAAACATTATACAACCCCTGGCAAAAATTATAGAATCACCAGTCTCGGAGGATGTTCATCAGTTGTTGGGGTTTGCAGAAAAAAAGCAGATCACAGACATGACACAAAACTAAAGTCATTTCCAACGACAACTTTCTGGCTTTAAGAAACACTTAAAAGAAATCAAGAAAAGAAAAGTGGTAGTCAGTAACAGTTACTTTTTTTAGGCCAAGCAGAGGAAGAAATTATGGAAGCATTCAATTTTTGAGGAAATAATTATGGCATCACCCTGTAAAATTTCCATTCCAAAAACTAACACCTGCATCAGATTTGACCTTCTCATTAGTCTACAGGATGTTTGGGGTAGAAATAATTTTTCAAGATAATGCATCTTGCCTTAGAGCAAAAACTGTTAAAACATTCCTTGAAGAAAGACACTTATACCCCATTTCACTGGAGCACGGAATGCAATGATCGTGGCAAAAAGGCGTGGAACGCAGTCTACAGAAGACATTCGGCATTTTTACACAGAAAATGGGTCAAACTCCTACGGAAAGTGGTACATTCGTAACACTTCCACAATGTTTGCGGCATGTGCGAAACAGACGCGGAAAGACTATGGTACAATTTAGGAATAAATACGGAAAAGCGCACGGATTAACTGCGGAACAAATGCGAATGGCCATGAATTGCAAAGGAAGATTTTCGGATAATTCACAGAACGTTCATGGAAGCATGGAACACTCGAGGAATAACTATGGCACTACTCCATTTCAGAAGGAAGCGTGGAAATTTCGGAATGATTGCGGAAACACACGGAATGAAAGCAGAACATTTACGTTCAACACGGAATGACTGATTCCGACTATAAATTCGACCAAGGAATCTCATTCTGCCAATATGTTCCTATTATTTGCACCTTCAATAAATCATTCCTAACTCCAAAACATACACAGAAATCAAAACTACAGTGATTATAACTTCAAAACTTTATTACATGAACAGAAAACATAAAAAATAAAGTGAATTAATTGAATACATTGAATTCAAAACACAAAAGTCTCACGGTTCACTGGTGAAATTGAGTCCTCCAAGTCATCACAACACCGCCTGAGCACAGTGGAAATGTTGAACAGGCTGGGCTCATTTCCACTTGTGTCTCTAGCCACAGGGGTGGTTGCAGGTTTTGATGTGCATGTAACCGAAAGCCAACTGACTGGTCTGCTGAGTTGTGGTTGCTGCTCTCCTGCAGACGATGTCGATTGTTGTGGGCACGGTTGTGTTGCCCACCTCGCGTCCTGAGGTCCCCAAACAGGCATGGGTGGACCAGACAGCTGTGTGGTCCACTGCGTCGGTGGGGGCGGCCAGTAATGCTGCTGATGTCGCTGGTGGTGCAGAGGTGGTGGTCACTGCTGCTGAGAAAGCTGCTGGTGGCGTTGCTGCGAATACTGCTGAGGCTGGAGCTGCTGCGAGCTGTCTGTTTGGTTCTGTGCAGACTGTCCAAGTAGTCATTCAGCAGTTCTTGAATCTTCAGCTTGGCATGCCTGTACACACGTTTTGGGCGATTCTTCAGCACAGCTGTCGCCCCACTGGTGAAACTTACCGTCACTACTTCCCTTCTCTGTCTCACCAGCTGTTTGGCTGCTGTGACAATCCGGTCAACTCTGTCATCAAGGCTGGACGTTGCAGATCCAGACCTTGCCAAGGTGGACCTGGATGCTATGGTGACGGGCGTTGTGTCGAGGAGGAGTATGGGTGTTTCCTCTTCTGACAGCTGGTGGTTGATAGCTGCAGTGTCCTCTTCCCCCTCTGACGTTGATGGCAGTGGAGGTTCTCCAGTGGTGGTGGGCGTGGAACCGCCAGAGCCAGCTGCAGCAGCACGCTTTGCTTTCCGAGAGACAACGTTTCTCCGCTGTACCTTGACAATTTGTGGACATAGGAAGCTAAAGCTGTCATATATCCACTGGTCCCTCTGAGACATGTTCATGTCAGCTTGCCCCGACTTCCAACGTCTGTTTTCCCAGCCTTGTCCGCACACTATGGAACCACTGTTTCAGCTCCTCGTCGGTCTTCCCCATGTGTGAAGCCTGATCAGCCCAGAGATTAGCTTTGTGTTGTTTGTCTGTCCAGGATAGGAGTTTTTTGTTATAAAGGCACTCGTTCACCTGGATGAACTCTACCATGACCGCATCATCGTTCAGCTTGATTTACACTTGTGCCTTCTGGCTTCGGCCAGCGGCGATATCGGAAGCGATATCCAACTCGGCGTCAACCTCGGTTTCTTGAGAAGGCTTTTCAACTGGGTTTTCCAGCGTTGGAGACCATGGTCTCTTGGTGGTTGTCTTCCTCTTGGCTTTTGGCATTGTAGCGTCTCTCAAAATGAATGGTTCTTTGTCGTTCGTGCCTGTATTTGTAGTCGAAGCGAGTGCCGTGAGTGTTCCGTAAGTCTTCCGTGCTATCCGTAACTATTCTGTAAACGTTCCGTATGTATTCCTTGACTGTTCTGCTTTGTTCTGTATAATGTCTTTGGATGTTTCGCAGTGTTTCTTTAGTGTTTCGTATATATTCCGTGCCTCCCGTGAGTGTACATTTTTTTTTTAGATTTTACGTGGTTTTTTTTTTTTTTTTTTTTTTTTTTTTTTTTAAGTAAAATTTTGAGTTTAGACGTACCCACGTAGTACGCTGACGTAATGAAGCTGCGTCCATTATTTACAAATGACAGACTGAACGTGCCCCTCCTTCTTCCCAGTTCAGTTATATATATATCGTTTTATATATACAGTCGGCCCCCAACTTACGAAATTAATCCGTTCCAGAGCCCCTTTCATACTGCAGGGATTTCGTAAGTAGGGGTCGCATTTTACATGTTAAAAACCTAATTTGTTCCAAGACTTTGGACTGGCTAAACCCCATAAACCCTTTAATAATGAAAAAAGTACACCAGTTTTCTATGAAATATGTGTTAAAAGTAAAAAAATATATATTTATTAAACAATTTAAACATTTTATTAACATATTTATTAATTAAACCATTATTAAACATTTTTTATTAACACCCCCCCCCCCCCCTCTCTCTCTCTCTCTCTCTCTCTCTCTCTCACGCACGTGGAATTCAAAGCACAATTTACAGGGCAATGCCATAATTTTTACCTCAAAAATTGAGTGATTCCATAATTTATTCCCCTGCTTGGTCTAAAAAAATTAACTGTTACTGACTACATTTTCTTCCTTTATTTCTTTTTCGTAAAGCCAGAAAGTTGCTATTTAAAATTACTTTAGTTTTGTGTCATGTCTGTGATCTGCTTTTTTTTCTGCAAAATTAAACAACCGAATGAACATCCTCCAAGACTGGTGATTCCATAATTTTTGCCAGGGGTTGTAGAAGTGTGAGAGGCCTAGTGACACCTCAAAATTAGTTAAGATGGATTTGGAATGTGGCTGATTTTTGATAGATTTAGCAGAGGTGTGTGTGTGTGTGTGTGTGTGTGTGTGTGTGTGTGTGTGTGTGTGTGTTGGAGGTAGGGGGTGGTCGGTATTATTTGATGTGGGATTGTTGTCACCATGTGCACAGATAAGAGAATTCTGCACATACCGGATCGGCTCAAGTAGGGGTATAAAAGTCACAACCTGGGCAATGACCGATTACTTTAGAGTTTGACCCATTCATTTACCGGGCATTACCAATCCTGGTACTTTCATTAAGTATAATGTATCCTAACACGTTGTAAACACATTGAAATTCTGTTTATTTGGACTGAAGTACTAAGTGTTGTTAGGTCAGCTGGTCAGCACTACAAATGGAGGTTTTTCATTGGGTAAGTGCTGATACACCATATCATAAGGAAGAAACACTGTATATGGTTGAATGTCTAAAGAAAAGAAAAATGGGCGTGAACTGTGTTGTTGTTGTTGTTGTAGATGCCTTTCTCCTTCTCAGTATGGACTCTCATGATGTCTTTGCTGCCTCTGTTTGCATCCGAGTTTCCTGGTCAAACAAGAACAGGTGGAAACATGTTGGCTTATTTTAATGAGTCTGAAATTATCTGTTTCTTGTTTTAAATATTACATCTTACAAAATATCTACTGTTGTGATTCAGGAGTGAAATCAGTTCAAGACGCCAATTCTACTCAAGGTAACTGAATTGTTTGAAAATGCATTATGATGATGCTGTAGATTAATAGAATAGCATTAGTGCACTGTGTAAACAACAATAAGAAAATATATATTGTCAAGTGATGATACAGTATATTTAATAAAGTCAGATTTATGTTGCAATTTATCTATTACACCTAAATAAACAAAATAAAATATAATGTAAATAGGTTTACTTTGGGTGGCATGATGGTGCAGTGCTTAGCACCTCACAGCAAGAAGGTCCTGGGTTCAAATCCCGGATTTGACCACATCCCTGTGGAGTTTGCATGTTCTCCCTGTGCTTTCATGAGGTTTCTCCAGGTACACTGCTTTCCTCCCACAAATACATGCACATGAAGCTAACTGCATGTTTCAGATTGATATTGGGTATGACGATGAATCTTCATGTGTGTTGCCATTGTTATGGTCTGGTGTACATACCCATTCCTTTGTCCGGGATCGGCTGAGATAGACTCCACTCATCCTGTGATTCTAATAGGATTAAGCAGTCCATCAAATGAGAAAGTGAGTTCAAGCTCATGACATCTTCGCGCATGCATTTCTTCGCAGTATGCAAAACTTTTATCAAGTGAGAACATTGTAAATAAAATCATATTTATGTAGTAATTTTTATGAGACTACAGTTACAGATTTTATTTTATTTTTAAATAAATAAATTCAAGCCAATATGCAAAAAAAAAAATAAATCAATTAGACAAATGGGCACGTATTGACACTGTGGCAGGTAACTTGAGTATGCAGAAAAAAAAGCCCATGCCAGCACCAGGATAACATAGGAATTCCACAGAGACATCTAGGACCACAGAGCCCAAGGCTTGGAGTCAGGGTCTTTTTGGAGTGAGGCAGACATGATGTGAGATGTGTGCGAGGTGATGTTGGTTCTGTGTAAATGTGTACTGAATGATGCGAGACCTCTGTGAGGTGGTGTTGGTTCTGTTTACATGTGTACTGGATGATGCATGACGTGTGCGAGTTTGTGTTGGGTGTGTAAATGTGTACTGAATGATCTGAGACATGTGTGAGGTGGTGTTGGTTCTGTTTATATGTCTACTGAATGATGTGAGATGTGTGTGAGGTGGTGTCGGGTGTGTAAACGTGTACTGAATGATGCGAGATATGTGTGAGGTGGTGTTGGTTTTGTATAAATGTGTACTGAATGGTGTGAGAGGTGGTGTTGGTTCTGTTTACATGTCTACTGAATGATGCGTAATGTGTGCAAGTTCGTGTTGATTTTGTGTAAATGTGTACTGAATGATGTGAGACGTATGTGAATGTGCACTGAATGATATGAGACGTGTGTGAAGTGGTGTTGTGTCTGTGAATATGTTTTGAATGATCTGAGACATGTGAGGTGGTGTTGGGTGTGTAAATGTGTACTGAATGATGTGAGACGTTTGTGGGGTGGTGTTGGTTCTGTGTAAATATATACTGAATGATGTGTGACGTGTGTGAGTCGGTGTTCGGTGTGTAAATGTGTACTGAATGAAGTGAGAGGTGTGTGATGTGGTGTTGGGTGTGTAAATGTGTGCGGAATGATGTGAGATGTGTGTGAGTTGGTGTTGGGTGTGTAAATGTGTGCGGAATGATGTGAGATGTGTGTGAGGTGGTGTTGGGTGTGTAAATGTGTACTGAATGATGTGAGACGTGTGTGAGGTGGTGTTGGGTGTGTAAATGTGTACTGAATGATGTGAGACGTGTGAGGTGGTGTTGGGTGTGTAAATGTGTACTGAATGATGTGAGACATGTGTGAGGTGGTGTTGAGTGTGTGAGACGTGTGTGTGGTGGTGTTGGGTGTGTAAATGTGTACTGAATGATGTGAGACGTGTGAGGTGGTGTTGGGTGTGTAAATGTGTACTGAATGATGTGAGACCTGTGAGGTGGTGTTGGGTGTGTAAATGTGTACTGAATGATGTGAGACATGTGTGAGGTGGTGTTGAGTGTGTGAGATGTGCGTGTGGTGGTGTAGGGTGTGTAAATGTGTACTGAATGATGTGAGACGTGCGTGAGGTGGTGTTGAGTGTGTAAATGTGTACTGAATGATGTGAGACGTGTGTGGTGGTGTTGGATATGTGTAAATGTGTACTGAATGGTGTGTGAGGTGGTGTTGGGTGTGTAAATGTGTACTGAATGATGTGAGACGTGCGTGAGGTGGTGTTGAGTGTGTAAATGTGTACTGAATGATGTGAGACGTGTGTGTGGTGGTGTTGGGTGTGTAAATGTGTACTGAATGATGTGAGACATGTGTGTGGTGGTGTTGGGTGTGTAAATGTGTACTGAATGATGTGAGACGTGCGTGAGGTGGTGTTGAGTGTGTAAATGTGTACTGAATGATGTGAGACGTGTGTGTGGTGGTGTTGGGTGTGTAAATGTGTACTGAATGATGTGAGACATGTGTGTGGTGGTGTTGGGTGTGTAAATGTGTACTGAATGATGTGAGACGTGCGTGAGGTGGTGTTGAGTGTGTAAATGTGTACTGAATGATGTGAGACGTGTGTGTGTGGTGGTGGTGTTGGGTGTGTAAATGTGTACTGAATGATATGAGACGTGTGTGTGTGTGTGTGTGTGTGTGGTGGTGGTGTTGGGTGTGTAAATGTGTACTGAATGATGTGAGATGTGCGCGAGGTGGTGTTGGGTGTGTAAATGTGTACTGAAAGATGTGAGAGATGCGTGAGGTGGTGTAGGGTGTGTAAATGAGAACTGAATGATGTGAGAGATGCGTGAGGTGGTGTTGGGTGTGTAAATGTGTATTGAATGATGTGAGATATGTGTGAGGTATTGCTGGATCTGTGTAAATGTGTACTGAATGATGTGTGATGTGGTGTTGGGTGTGTAAATGTGTACTGAATGATGTGTGATGTGGTGTTGGGTGTGTAAATGTGTACTGAATGATGTGAGACGTGTGTGTGTGGTGGTGGTGTTGGGTGTGTAAATGTGTACTGAATGATATGAGACGTGTGTGTGTGTGTGTGTGTGTGGTGGTGGTGTTGGGTGTGTAAATGTGTACTGAATGATGTGAGATGTGCGTGAGGTGGTGTTGGGTGTGTAAATGTGTACTGAATGATGTGAGATGTGCGTGAGGTGGTGTTGGGTGTGTAAATGTGTACTGAATGATGTGAGAGATGCGTGAGGTGGTGTTGGGTGGGTAAATGTGTATTGAATGATGTGAGATATGTGTGAGGTATTGCTGGATCTGTGTAAATGTGTACTGAATGATGTGTGATGTGGTGTTGGGTGTGTAAATGTGTACTGAATGGTGTGTGAGGTGGTGTTGGGTGTGTAAATGTGTACTGAATGATGTGAGACGTCGTGAGGTGGTGTTGAGTGTGTAAATGTGTACTGAATGATGTGAGACGTGTGTGTGGTGGTGTTGGGTGTGTAAATGTGTACTGTATGATGTGAGACATGTGTGTGGTGGTGTTGGGTGTGTAAATGTGTACTGAATGATGTGAGACGTGCGTGAGGTGGTGTTGAGTGTGTAAATGTGTACTGAATGATGTGAGACGTGTGTGTGGTGGTGTTGGGTGTGTAAATGTGTACTGAATGATGTGAGACATGTGTGTGGTGGTGTTGGGTGTGTAAATGTGTACTGAATGATGTGAGACGTCGTGAGGTGGTGTTGAGTGTGTAAATGTGTACTGAATGATGTGAGACGTGTGTGTGTGGTGGTGGTGTTGGGTGTGTAAATGTGTACTGAATGATATGAGACGTGTGTGTGTGTGTGTGTGTGGTGGTGGTGTTGGGTGTGTAAATGTGTACTGAATGATGTGAGATGTGCGTGAGGTGGTGTTGGGTGTGTAAATGTGTACTGAATGATGTGAGAGATGCGTGAGGTGGTGTTGGGTGTGTAAATGTGTACTGAATGATGTGAGAGATGCGTGAGGTGGTGTTGGGTGTGTAAATGTGTATTGAATGATGTGAGATATGTGTGAGGTATTGCTGGATCTGTGTAAATGTGTACTGAATGATGTGTGATGTGGTGTTGGGTGTGTAAATGTGTACTGAATGATGTGTGATGTGGTGTTGGGTGTGTAAATGTGTACTGAATGATGTGAGACGTGTGTGTGTGGTGGTGGTGTTGGGTGTGTAAATGTGTACTGAATGATATGAGACGTGTGTGTGTGTGTGTGTGTGTGTGGTGGTGGTGTTGGGTGTGTAAATGTGTACTGAATGATGTGAGATGTGCGTGAGGTGGTGTTGGGTGTGTAAATGTGTACTGAATGATGTGAGATGTGCGTGAGGTGGTGTTGGGTGTGTAAATGTGTACTGAATGATGTGAGAGATGCGTGAGGTGGTGTTGGGTGTGTAAATGTGTATTGAATGATGTGAGATATGTGTGAGGTATTGCTGGATCTGTGTAAATGTGTACTGAATGATGTGTGATGTGGTGTTGGGTGTGTAAATGTGTACTGAATGATGTGTGATGTGGTGTTGGGTGTGTAAATGTGTACTGAATGATGTGAGATGTGTGTGATGTGGTGTTGGGTGTGTAAATGTGTACTGAATGATGTGCGATGTGTGTGATGTGGTGTTGGGTGTGTAAATGTGCACTGAATGATGTGAGGCGTGTGTGTGGTGGTGTCGGGTGTGTAAATGTGTACTGAATGATGTGAGATATGTGTGAGGTATTGCTGGATCTGTGTAAATGTGTACTGAATGATGTGCGATGTGTGTGATGTGGTGTTGGGTGTGTAAATGTGCACTGAATGATGTGAGGCGTGTGTGTAAATCGCAGATCCTGTATGTGTGCGCAGTGTATGTGGGCTCCATTTTCATTCAGGAGGCTTTGAAGAAAGCCAGAGAGCTCACGGATGCTGCTTATGCAAAGACTAATGAGAGGTCAGTGACCAAAGAGATGACTAAACTTTTGTGAAATGAAGGAGCATTGAAGACCATGATGTGCTGCTGATTCTCTCTCTCTCTCTCTCTCTCTCTCTCTCTCTCTCTGACTCACACACACACACACACACACACACACACAGAGTGAAGATATCTGTAAAAGAAAGCTCTTTTCGTCCCACTGACCTGTTGGCTCAGTTTAAGCAGATTGGTGCTGGTACCAGAGCACATATCAGAGCTGCCGAGCTACTGGACAACACAGTGGAAGTCATCCGAGAGCTGGTGTATACACACACTATGTCTCAGCCTAAAGATACAGGTGTCAACATTAACACAAACATCAATCCAGTCTGACGATTACTGTGTTTGGGTTGTGTTTACTACATCATTCGCTCTCTCTCTCTCTCTCTCTCTCTTTCACGTGCACGCGCATGTGTGTGTGTGTCTCAGAACTGTTAAGCATGGATGATGTGGAGATTTTGTTGGAAGCTACAGGGTGTTCAGCAGCGATTAAGACACCTGAATGCAAAGCTGATTGCCTTTCAGAGCGCTATCGCACCATCACAGGCCAATGCAACAACAGGTACTCGCTGACAATTGCAGCAGCAAAAATGCAAAAAAACCCAACAGCTATACGCTCACTGAGTGACTACTCACCCAATCAAGTCGTGGCAGCACAATACATCTAAACATACAGATACAGCAGGTCAAGAGGGACAAAATAACAAGACGAGGTGGCACAGGGACTTGGGTGTTTCTGTGTGGAGTTTATCATCTCCCTGTGCTTGTGTTCGTTTCTTCCCACATTCCAAAGATGTGCACTTTAGGCTAACTGGCAGTTTCAAACTGCCCCGAGGTGTAAGTGATGGTGTAAATCAGTGATCCCCAACCTTATCATCACCGCGGACTGGTCAACGCTTGACAATTTTACCGTGGCCCGGGGTTATAGATTGTTTATACCGTAAATATAATTTATGAACATGTTCAAAAGCACATTCGTGGAAGATTTTGGCCTGCCGGAAGCGGACGGATACGTTCGAAATCATACGGGGAAGACACCGAGAGAATCCGTTCATTTTTCAAAAATAAAGATAGTTCAGACTCAGATAGTAAATAAAACAGAAATAATTCATTATTTCTTCTGTGGC
Source organism: Plotosus lineatus (assembly GCA_024760905.1). Lineage (NCBI taxonomy): Eukaryota > Metazoa > Chordata > Actinopteri > Siluriformes > Plotosidae > Plotosus > Plotosus lineatus. The sequence goes on from CM045742.1 coordinate 12,659,459, forward strand.
CCGGTACCAGTTGAGCCACGGAGCGGTGGTTGGTGACCCCTGGGGTAAATGGTTGTTAGTTTGTGTGTGTGTGTGTGTGTGTGTGTGTGTGTGTGTGTGTGTGTGTGTGTGTGTGTACATGTTGCTTTTAAATGGTACCCTGCCTTTGTCCAGAGTAGGCTGAGAAAGGTTCCAGCCTCTCTGCAAGCGAGTAGGATTAACCGGTTGTGCGAGTGACGCAGTGAATGAATGATAAGATGGGTTAGCTTGAGTATTGGAGAAACTGTTGGGATTTTCTTTCTTTCTTTCTCTCTCTCTCTCTCTGTCTGTCTCACACACACACACACACACACACACACACATACACTTTCCATCAGAGTGTGTTAGACCACCCCCAAATGCGCATGCGCTGCAGTTCACAAAAAGGCGGGTGACTAGCATTACATGTCACAGAGGTGGCGTGTGCATGCCTTCGCCCCTCTCTGGTTGGTGGAGGTCATGTGGTAGGAAAGGCAATACTTGATGGGTGGGAATTGGATACGGCTAAAATTAGGCAAAGAAAGATACCACCCCCACCACCAAAAAAATAACAAAACAAAAACCCCCTTGTCTTCAAGGTGGGCAGTCCATGTACCCATAACATGTGAAAGGTCAGTGAAGGCGTGTGTTTGCCCCACCAAACCTTTGCACAGTAAAAATATTTTCTGTATATCTTGTTTTGCAGTTCAGTAAAACCTTCAGTACTGTTTTACTGTAGAATCTACACTCGGCTGTAACATCTTTTGTTAGTGACAAACCAGCAGATGCAAATTTTCTCCACTCACGAGGTATTTAAATGTGTGTGTGGATGTATAATTACATAGAGTAACACCTGCAGGCTTTCAGATAATAAACATACTGCGGTATTTTAGGATTATTCAGTCTGCTGGGGTTTTTTTTTTTTTTTTTTTTTTACACTTGAAAGATGTTTGTTTTTCATTTAATTTTTGAAATGCAGAATGAAAGAAATTTGTGCCAGAGTGGAAACTACAGGGACACTTTATATGTGCAATGCTTCAACGTGTTAGTGTTTTCATCTGTCTGAACAGTGAGTGGCTGAATATTATTGCTAGGCGACAGTAAATGCCATTGTTATGGGTGGCATGAATCAATTTTGGGTGATTTATGAAGTGTTTTGGTGGTGCTAGTGCATTTTGTACTAAATGTACATGACTGATGTGCTCAGATGTGTATCTGAAAGCACACTGTGTGAAGAGTTTTGAGAAAATGGACATGGTATTTTGACAAGTGCTCACGTGAATGTAAAATAGCAAAACATACATAATGTATGATGGCTTTTAGTGCAGGTTAATGGGCACTTTTTGAATTTTTTTGCAGACAGAATCCACTGCTGGGGGCCGCTAATACTCCGTATGCACGCTGGCTGCCATCAGCATATGAAGATTTTCATGACACACCCAGAGGCTGGAACCCCCAACACACCTACAGTAACTTTACACTGCCTCCAGTAAGATTTCTGGAATTGTCATATATGAAGAATGAATAATGAATGGTTGTATGAACATGATCAAGTGTAATTCTGATTGATTTTTCTCACCAAATTATTAATTAATACCTCACAAAATAACTCTTCTGGAAATGAAAGGTTTCAATAAACTTATTCTGTAGAGACTGGTTATTATCATAGAATAATCTCCGACAGGGTGACAGTACCTTGACATGCGTGGATGGGTCTTTCATTACCCTGAAGGAGTTTATTTGTTCACAGCATTTGGCAGATGAGCTGATCCAGAGTGACTTTTTATATAATTTATACAACTGGGGAACTGCGGGTTAAAAGTCTTGCTTAAGATTTTGGCCAGCAGTCACAGCCCAGTGGTTACTGAGGCTTTACCTTCTGATCAGTTACGCAGAGCCTTAAACACTGTCTGTCTGACTGCCACTTGTTTTGTAGTAATACTGTAATCAGATTTCTCGGTATCACAAGTGTCAAAGTCAAGGATATGATTATTGCACATTCTTTGCATCAACCATTACTGTGAAACATAATTTATCATCCTTCCACTAGGTGGCAGCAGCATATTTAAAATAAACAACTAGTCATTCATGATTTAAGAAAGATTAGAACTAATCACTGTGAAGTATTGTCAGAAATGGAAAGTTAAAAAAAAAAAAAAAAAAAAGGAAAAGAGAACAACTATCCATACTGAACATTTTGTCATGCAGATTTAATTTTATGCTCTTTTTTTTCTTGAAATCTATGTTCAGTGACGATTCGTCTTTTGGTGACCTAGTAGAAATTTTGTGACGTGGTCCTCGGTGAAAATGAGTCTGACATGACTGCTCTATATTATTGTGCCTTACAAATTATCGGTTGCAAAAATTATTGTATTGAATAAAAAAATGATTATTTTGCTAATGGCATGCTCCATAGCATTAATCTGTTGAAACTACAGAATATCAGAATCAAGTATTTAAAGGAGCTGCTAAATAAGTAATATTGAAACAGATTATTAAATGTATTTGTTTTATGTGCAAAAATAAAACATCTTTTCAAAGCATATATATCTTTTATAACTATATGTGTATATGATGTGATGCCTGTGTAGGTTCGTGTGGTGTCACAGGAGGTGCTATACACCAAAAACGAAAACATCTCTTTAGATTTGTCTCTGTCTCACCTGCTGGTTGAGTGGGGTCAGTGGATTGACCATGACCTGTCACTGACCCCTCAGAGCCCCAGCACAGCCTCATTCAGGACTGGTGCAGACTGCACTCGTACCTGCAACAGAGACACACCATGCTTTCCCATACAGGTATAAATACATATAATATGATATACAGAGCAGGACATAAGCCTATTATAGCCATTTTCATGATTTGTTCCATATTTTATAGCCTGCATGATTCTGAAAAAATGATAGTCTGTTATTTGTTTGTTTACCGAAAGCAACTGAGTATACAATGTTAGATAGAAGCATTCAGAAAATAACACACATAGAATAGAATATTCTGCATAGAAATGCTCATCTGAAATGTACCTTTTTATTTTGTTTATTTTAACAGGCTACGCTGAATTTAAATTTCGTTTTTTCTCAATCAGAAGCCAAAACAGTTTAATATTGATGCATTTTAAAGTCTGGGGATCTTCAACCTCTAAAATTACTGTCCAAAAATTACAGTGAAACACTTACCCCTCACAGTAGCATAGGTGCATCGGGTTTTTATTTATTTATTTATTTTTATTTTTATTTATTTATTTTTTTGACAGCTGATATCTGATGATAAATATCTGTTCACTACAGTATGCTACAATCCAACAACTTGATCAAGCCCTGATAATTACTGTGAGAAGAACTCGAATCTGGGCAGGATATGGATTTGTGATTTAGCACATACACCTCACAGCACAAAGGTCCTGGGTTTGAGTCCCGTGCTTGAGTGTTTCTGTGTGGAGTTTGCATGTTCTCCCCGTGCTTGTTTGGGTTTTCCTCTTGGTTTCCCTCTTACATTCCAAAGACAGGCACATTAAGGATAATTAACTGGCAAAACTATGTGAATGGTTGTGTGTCTGTTGGCCCTGTGATGGCTAAGATAAGCTCCAGCCTCTTCCAACCTTAGAATCAGCGATCTAGCACGCTTTATCACCAGGCCACCACAATATATTCACAGATAGTGATTTTAAAGCACTTCTGTAAGTTGCTTTGGATAAGAGGGTCTGCTAAATGCTGTAAACGTACTACTAATTACAGTGGTACCTCACTTTACAAAAGTCTCAGCAAACGAAAAATGCTGGTTACGAAACGCATTTTCCTAAAATTTTTGTCTCTGTATACGAAACAAGTTCACGTTATGAAAGCGCCATCTTAAAAATTCAAACGCGCTATTCAAACATACAAACAATGCACGAGCTGCTCTCCCATCAATGATGTTCAATCATCCCGCCCCGCTGGCCTCTCATTGGCTAACAATTGAGCTGTTGTTCATGTTGCCTTCACTCAAGCGCCATCTTGGACAGGTCCACCTGACACCATCTTGGACAGGGATCCGATGGGCCAGGAGGAATGACACGGCTACCTCCCATTTCCTATTATGGAGCTGAATCCATCATGATGCTTTTCGTGTAAAGGACAGAGTTACTGTTGTTTTATGCTTTATTTCTTGACTCAGGCTTTTAACCTTTCATAAACATTTGTAAGATTATAACTCTGCTAAGAAGACATGGTCAACACACGCGCGTACACACACACACACGTGTGATTTCTGGTGCAAGTGAGAAGAAGAAACGGGCTCGAGTGATATCACAAAGGAAAATGGCCAAACCTGTCTACCCTCTGTATGATATTGACGCAGAAGGAGGTCTTAAAAAGTATGCTTTTATAATTTTTAAAGGGTTTATGGGGTCGTATTGGGAGCCTTGGAACAAATCACACGTTTTACATGTAAAATGTGGTTCAATTTACAAAAAATGCAGGTTACGAAAAAGGCTCTGGATTAATTTCGTAAAGTGAGGTACCACTGTACAGTAAAACCTCCGCTGACGAACGCTTAAGCTCACAAACTTTTCGCCTCAAGAACATTAAATTTGCGAGCATATAGTCTCTGCTGACGAACTAGTTTTCGGCGGACGAATCAAACCACGCGGTCGAACAGCGCCACGGTGGCGGCCACGAGAAGCTGACGCACGCTCATGGCGTCACAGTTCGTCACCCCCTTTCTTTGAGTGCGGAAGTGGTTTGTGTTTGATAGACATTTTGGACCATATTGAGTGTACTTTTGCTATTATGGGACCGAAAGACCCCACCACAGGCGGAGATCATTGAAAAACACGAACGAGGTGTGCGTTTGTGTGACTCAGCGTCCCAGTACCAGTATGCTAAGTCTACCATTGCTCCCATCCTTAAGAACAAGGAAGCTATTAAGGGTGCGTGTGTGGCTAAGGGTGTTTCCAAACAGTAGGTGTTTCCAAACACTCCTTCCAAACAGTAAGTCCCTCCCTCCCTCCTCCTCCCACTCCATTCCATCAAGCCATCAACTACCATCACAAAGGTAAATAAAACGACTTTATTATACAGTACAGTTTATTTCTTTAATTACAATACAATAGCACATTTATTATACATAAAATAAGGTATATTTTTGTGTAGTTTTAAGGCTTATTTAGTAGAAAATTATGTTTTATGGGGACCTGGGAACGGATTATTCTCATTTTAATGGTTTCTTATGGGAAATAAATGCTCGGAAGACGAACTTTTCGCCTTACACACACTTTCTGGGAACCAATTATGTTCGTTAGCTGAGGTATCACTGTACTACTATTACTACTACTAATAATAATAATAATAAACAAACAGCTTATGCACAGTGTAATAATTTGTAAACTTCCTTTTTGATGCAAGACTTTCTGAAACAAAGGTTTTCTAAAATTGTATTAATGCAGTAAGGTGCTAAACAACAATAATCACCACACTTCCTCCTCTTAACCTTTTTTGTTTCTATCTTTCTCAGATTCCTCTCTCGGACCCTCGTCATAGTGTTCAGAGCTGCATGCCATTTTTCCGCTCGGCCCCCAGTTGTGTAGATGCCTCTGTCGTGTGTCGTCACCGGGAGCAGCTAAATGCCATAACTGCTTTTGTAGATGCCAGTATGGTGTATGGGAGTTCAGACGAGCTTGCGCATTCTCTGCGTAATCTGTCCTCTCATCTTGGCTTACTGGCACACAACCAGCTGAATTCAGACCAGGGCCTCGCCTACCTGCCCTACTCACCTCAAACACACAGCAAACTAGACCCATGTGCACCAAGACAAGGCTCCAAGACAGGAAAGAACACAACGTCGGTGGGTAACTTGACCTTCTGCTATCTGGCAGGTACAATTCATGATTTCTAAAATTCATTTTAAGATGAAAAATTGTGAACCAACTGTGTAATAATGACCTTAGACATGCATATTTGAGATTTACTAAATGTTTCCCATTGGGCTGTTTTAAGTCTGTGATTATCATATTAAAATTGCTTTCTTTAACATATTATATTGAAAACCTGGCCCCCCCAAATAACGTTGCGATCTGTTTTATCTTATTGGTGCATATTTGGCTTGATTGCAGCGCATCACAGCATTGTTTCTACAAACTCCAACATCACCATAGTATTTAGTTCCATCTAGTGGTGGATTAATTTTTCACTGACATCTTGAATTGATAAGGGAAAAATTTAACTACTGTACTTCATAAGGTCTTCTCCAGCGCATCCCAAAAACTTTCAGTAGGGTTAAGGTCAGTACTTGGGGCTGGTGGCGTAGTGGTTAGGTTGCTGCGCTCATGATTGGGAGGTTGTGTTTTCAAATCCCAGTTAGACCCCCCCCACTGTGTTAAGACCCCAGGGCAAAGTCTTAACCACGAGTGTGCCTCTGTCCACCCAGCAGTATAAATAGGTGCCAGTAAAAATATACAAGGAAGGTAATCTCCGATGGACGAGCGGCCCATCCAGGAGGAGTTGACCTCCTGGTCGCTTCTTGTTACACACTGAACCTAGTGGCTCATCAGGCCGGTCGTCAGCGTGTTTCTGTCCCTTGCTAAAAGGGTTGTGACAGGAAGGGCATCCGACGTAAAATCAAACCTCTGCCAAATCAAACGTGCGAATCAGATGATTCGCTGTGGCGACTCCTGAGTAAAAGGGAAAAAGCCAAAAGGAAGACAGACATGTTGCTGAGCCTCTACCTGACCAACTCTGGACTATATGGACAATGTCAGGGAGACTTCTTCTTCTTCTTTTCCTTTCGGCTGTTCACCTTCAGGGGTCGCCTCAGCAAACCATCCGCCTCCATCTCACTCTGTCCTCTGCATCTTCTTCTCTTACTCCAATGACCTTCATGTCTTCCTTCACCACATCCATAAATCTCTTCTTTGGTATGGGTAATGTCAGGGAGACTATGCACTATAATTAAGATTAAAGGTGTTCCAACAAAACATTGGAGTGTGTGTGCCAGGTGTTACCAGGATATCTAAATCCTCAGTATTTGTCTTTGCTGGGATAAGCAGAGGCTAAAGATAACAGACAATAACTTGGAATAAAAACCAAGGTCTATATTAGTGTACTTCATTAGATCTGTGACCTATTAACAAACATTTATCATTATAGTCCATTCAATATATGATCACTTTGGCACATGGTTAGCAAATATACATTAGATTATTGTTGTGTGTTGCTCTGGTGTGTATCTTACAGGTGATTCACGTGTTAACGAGCACTTGGGGATGATTGCTCTCCACACACTGTTTTTAAGAGAGCATAATCGATTAGCCAAAGAGCTGCACATGCTCAACCCCCACTGGAGCCCGGATACATTGTACCAAGAGACCAGGAAAATCCTTGGAGCTGTTCACCAGGTTTAAGCAACTTTTTATTTATAGTGAGGTGAAGTTTGTGTTCGACTTGAGTGCAATATGGTTGAGAACTTTCTAATTCACTTCCATCTCAGGTCCTGACATGGGATCACTATTTGCCACATGTCCTGGGGCACAGAACATATGCTGAACTCATACCTCCATATCAAGGTTATGACCCTGAGGTCGACCCTAGCATTACCAATGTCTTCTCCACCGCTGCCTTCCGCTTCGCCCATGTGACCGTACAACCCGTAGTGAACCGACTCGGATCTGGATATCAGCTGGACCCTAAACATCCACCACTGCCTTTACACCACTCACTGTTTGCCTCCTGGAGGGTAGCAGAAGAAGGTATATGACAAACTCAGACTCTGAGTTAAAATATCACAGTCAACACAGTGATGTAGTGGTTTGCACGTATATGTCATAGCAAGAAGGTCCTGGGCTCAAGTCCTGTACTCAATGAGGACATTTTAGTGTGGAGGTTGCATGTTCTTTCCCTGCTTGCGTGGGTCCTCAGGGTTCTCCAGTTTCCTCGTACAGTCCAAAGACATGCACATTAAGCAAATTGCCCATAGATGTGAATGGTTTTGTGTGTGTTGGCCCTGTTATGGACTGGTAAGCTGTTCCGGATGTACCCCTCCTTCTCCCAGGGTTGGCTGGGATAGGCTCCAGCCTCTCTGCCACCCTAGTCGACTTTATTTATACTGCTATAGTGTTATCATTTAAAATCGCTGTGCTTTAATGTTCACAGTTGATATTGTTTGGTAAATGTAACACTTTAGGCCAGAGAATATCACTATACAGTGGTACCTCGGTACTCGAACGTTTAGAGGTTGAACAAATTGGAATTCGACCAAAAAATCCAGGTTTTTGGTTTTTTTTGGTCCTAGAAGTCAACCAAAATCCGAAAGTCAAATGCTCAAAAAACGTGGGAAAAACCAAGACCGAGAGGGAGGGGAAACGCTTTCCGAAAGTCCAGATGTTGTTGATACTATGTATCATCGTGACAAAGCTAGCGATGTTCTGAGGAAGTCCGGAAGTTGTTGATACTATGTATCGCTGTGAACACCTTTAACGATGAGGTCATGAGCCACTTCCATAAGGTTTTGAAAAGAAGGCAGAAACAAGCCACGTTAGAAATGTTCAAGAAAAAAAAGGGATGTCCTGAAGAAGAGTCATCCATGCCAATGTGAGTAGCAAGAAAAAAAAAAAACACTGGCTGATTTTGGAAGCTGTTATGGAAGGGGATCCGCTTCCTCTCCCCCTCTCCAACATTTGCGTATGCCAACTGCTCACCACCACAAAGGTAAAAATTATTATCTTTATTGTTGTCATGCTTTTTAACTGTACTGTGGTTTTTATTTTTGTGTGTTATGGTCTCTTTTGTGAGAGACTCTGGTTTTGGAAGCTCTAACTCTCTCTTGCTCTCTCTCTCTCTCTCGCTCGCTGGAGAGGGGTGTGGCTGTCACACACGGGTGAAGTGCTAAGCACACACACCGGATTCCACTTAGCAATCACAGGGCTTCTCTAACAGTGACTACGATTTCCCTGTGCTCTAGTGCCTTCCCTGTGAACAATAAAGCTCATTCGTTTTCATCATGCCCTGTCTCCTGCATTTTTGGGTCCGGCTGAATGTTCCTGGCGTCACAGAATTTTCTAGCCCTTCTGTGACACCAGGAACATTCAGCTGGACCCAAAAATGTATTAGAAAGGGTATGACAAAAACGGATGAGATTTATTGTTGACAGGGAAGGCACTAAAGCATAGGGAAATCGTAGTCACTGTTAGACAAGCTCGGTGATTGCAAAGTTGAATCAAGTGTGTGTTCTTAGCACTCCACCCGCGTGTGACAGCCACACCCCTCTCCAGCGCGAGCATACATAGAGAGTTAGAGCCACCAAAACCAGAGTCTCTCTCAACACAGACCATAACATAGTGTACTGTATTCAATAATTTTTTTCACTTAATTTGAGGACCTATGGTACGAGTTACAGTACCGTTAACTTCTGTTCAAAAGACGACGTAATGGATTAAGACCATTTACATTATTTGTAATGGGAAAAGCGGATTCGAAATTCAATCAAATCGGAATTCGATCAGCTGTCGGGAACAAATTATTGTCGAGTACCGAGGCACCATTGTATATTGTTTTGATGTACTCTAGTTGGTATTCCCTGTTTGTGTAGGTGGTATAGATCCAGTACTACGAGGTTTGTTGCTGTCCCCAGCGAAGCTCCAGGCTCCTGAGCAGATGATGGTGGAGGAATTGACCGAGAGACTATTCCAGGCTCATGGTGGCCTGCCGCTGGACCTCGGGGCTCTAAACTTACAGAGGGGGCGTGATCATGGCCTGCCTGGTACTGTTGCATTATAACTTGCATTTTTTATAGATATACAGTCGGCCCCCAACTTACGAAAGTAATCCGTTCCAGAGCCCTTTTCGTATAGCGGGGATTTCGTAAGTAGGGGTCGCATCTTACATGTTAAACGCCTAATTGTTTCCAACGCTCCAGTCTTTGTACTGAATAAACCCTTTAAAAATGATAAAAGTACACCAATTTTGTATGAAATATGTGTTAAAAGTAAAAGAAAATTATTTATTAAACCATTTAAACATTTCATTAACATATTTATTAATTAAACCATTATTAAACATTTTTTATTAACACACGCACGCCTGTCTCTCTCTTTTTTTTTTTTTTTTTCTCCCTGTCTCGCGCGCGCTGCGGGCCACGCCCACAAGACGTGAATTCAAAGCGCATTCCCTGCTTGACAAACTCAACTTTAATTTGATTCCTTGAGGGATCGGCATTCCAGATGAGCTCAAATGCACCAACATTTATTAAACATTTACTGAATTAAACAACTTAAGAAGCTAAACTAAAAACTAAAGAGTGAAGCTTCCTTCTGTCTCTATCTGGGAGGCCAGCGGGGCGGGATGTTGAGAGACAGCCAATGAGAGAGCAACTCGCGCGCCATGTGAAATTTTGATTGGCGCATTTGAATTTTGAATTTCTTTTCGTAAGAGAGGGTTGTCTCGTATCTCGGGAACGGAAACTCAGGAAAATGTTTTTCGTAACTTGGGGATTTCGTACACAGGGGTCTTCGTAAGTTGGGGGCCGACTGTATTGTATACGTTAGACCACTTTTTAAGACTCACCATGCTAATTAACTAGTAAGTGTGATAAGTTTATCTCTCACTACTTCTACCTCGTCTCTTTCCGAAGGTTACGGTGCATGGCGAGAGTTTTGCGGCCTCTCCATCCCTGCAAATGAATCAGATTTAATAGAAATTCTGGGCGATGTAGGCTTAGTGCATAAGCTGCTTGCGCTGTATGGTACAGCTTGGAACATCGATGTGTGGGTGGGTGCTATCTCAGAACCCGCAGTATCTGGAGGGAGAGTTGGGCCTCTGCTATCCTGCTTGATAGCCAAACAGTTCCGTGCTCTCAGAGATGGCGACAGGTAAGCCGGTGTCACTGATCAGTAAATAAATCTGCAAACAAATAAATAAAAAAAAAAAAACATAAACCATGTCCCAAATTTGCAGAAATAATATAAATATACAGTATCATCTGATAAATGATTAAATTGATTGAATGACCTTGGCTGTCTCTGTGAGGTTCTGGTGGGAACGAGAAGGCGTGTTCAGCACCACTCAGAGAAGCTCACTGCGCACAGTATCTCTCTCTCGCATCATTTGTGACAACACGCACATCTACCTGGTGCCCTCAGACCCATTTGTACGGACACACAATCCTGACTTGCTGCTACCCTGCACACACACAAGCATCTCACACCTTAATCTCTCTGCATGGAAGGAGCCAGATACTGGTAAGGGGGAAAAAAAAAAAAGACATTTAGTAATTTTTATTGTGAAGAAGAATGTACACTCGCAGATAACCATTTTTATCTCAATCATTTGCCGAACATGTTAATGCTCAGGGTCGTGGGAAGGATGCTGGACGAAGGTGGGGTACACACAGAACAGCTTGCCTGACTATCGCAAAGCCAACACACATTCAACCATTCACGCCCACACCTAGGAGCAATTTTGGAACAAGCCAATTAGCCTAATGTACATGTTTTTGGATTGTGGGAGGAAACCCGAGTACCCGGAGGAAGTCCAGATGAGCGCAAGGAGAACATGCTAACTCCACACAGACAGACCCTCGCCGAGCACACGGACATTCTTGCTATTATGCAGATGCAATAACCATCATTTTATCCTCATATATTCCAGTGTTTTTAAGAGACGTGTGACCCATCACCAAAAATCGGTCTTCACAGACTACACTTTCTCACGTTTACATTTATTTTCAGCCTATTTACATCAGATTTTGTCTGATTTTTAAAATCTTTTTGCATCATTATTTTTAGAATGCTCTCTATTTATCTACGTACATGGAGTATATCACCATCATTTGTCAGTGTTCTTTATGTGAAGAACCTCCCAAGACCTGTGGTTTTGGAGACACTCTGACCTGGTCTTCTTGCCATTTCTCCTGCTTCCAGCATTTCAACTTTGAGTACTAGCTGTTTATTGTAGTTTACTGTATCCCACATTATTTTTTTCACTATTATCAGAGAATAAACTATTACAGAATGAGGCGAGGGCAGTACAGTAATGTACCGGTTGGCACATTTGCCTCACTCCGGGAAGGTTCGAGTCCTGGGCTTGGTGTGGAGGTTTCTGAATGGAGTTTGCATGTAATACATGCACATTAGACTAATTAACTGGGTGCAGATGTGACTGTGAATGGTTATTGGGTGTTGGCTCTGTGATGCTACAGCAAGCTGTTCAGGGTGTACCCTGCCTTCACCCACTTTCAGCTGAGATAGGTTACAGTCTCCCCAATAGCCTCCCTAATAGGATTAAGCGGTTCAACATGAGTGAACGAATGAGGTGAGCTATAGTTATAGAAACTTATTTAGTCGAGGGGATTTTAAGTTGGATTTGAGACTGTATAATTCTCTACATTAACATACAATCGAAATTTCATAAGTGTTTTATTATTCATTTAAAACATTCTCAACATATATGAGAATGTCATGTTATGAGGTTGCACGCACTGATCGTGCAATTATAATTTAGAGGGCAAGGATGCAATAATTTGGCTCATAGAAATACACCAAGAATTATTGGTCAGCTTTCCACCAATCAGAAACGAGAAAATCTCTTAAATGGATAATAATCACTGTTATTCACTTCACTTCTGACCGGCTTTAAAGCAGTGGTTCTTAATCTGGGTTCGATCGAACCCTAGGGGGTTCGGTGAGTCCATCTCAGGGTTGCGGCGGAGGTCAAGACACACGCCCCTCTTGGCCATCACTGGCTGCAATTGATCACGCGACATTGCTTAGCCAATCTGTGCTGCAGGAAATTTGGGTGTGCTCAGTAGTCGAATTGTGACTGTTGTGGTGGTAGATCGTGTGATTTATTTCTTAATTTTTTAATCCATACTATGTTGAGCAAAAAAAGAAAGGGGTCGGACGAATATGTAAAACATGGATTCACATATATAACGGAACGTGATGCTAGTCAGCGTCCTATATGCATGATTTGTGAAGTAGGATCAACCCCCCCCCACTGACTGACGTATAAGTACATGTATATGCGTATATGTCTGTCTTCCTTTTGGCTTTTTCCCTTTTACTCAGGAGTCGCCACAGCGAATCATCTGATTCGTACGTTTGATTTGGCAGAGGTTTTTACGTTGGATGCCCTTCCTGTCACAACCCTTTTTAGCAAGGGACAGAAACACACTGACGACTTTGCAGCTACTCTTTACGAATGTCAGCAATGGTTCTTTTACATGAACCTCTCACCATAGACAGTGAGAGACATGGCCCGCCTTTGATAACCCAGTTAGCCGCACTGGGGGGGGACAGTGACAACCTTGTGGCGAGTGGGACTCGAACCCCCAACCTTTGGATCAGCGATCCAACGCCCTATACCACTAGACCACCACTGCCAAATATGTATATCAATAAATACATATTCAATGCTGTAAATGCGAATAACAATTAAACATTCAAAAACATTGCATAAGATGTAAATAAAACAAATACACACGCATACAGACGTGCGCGCACATACACAGATGCGCGTGCACACACTTAGATGCGCACCTCACATAAAAATGTAAGTCGTTGTGATGGGGGAGTTCATGTATTGTATTGGTCGGTTTTGTTCTTTGAACACAGTGATGTTAATGCATGGTTCATTTTGGTAAAAATATATGTACCGATGTCTTGAATTTGAAAAAAATCATTTTATTTTTCAATAAAGAAGGGCTTGGTGAATAAGCATGGTGGGGTTCAGTACCGCCAACAAGGTTAAGAACCACTGCTTGAAAGTTATGACTAATAAGTGCATATGCTGTAGCGAACAAATCTTTGGACACACCCTCTTATTTAGTTAGGTAGGCGTATCCAAGCTTTTGATTGGTAATGTGTATCCATAGTGTTGTCTTCCTTGTTGTTTCTTTAGACCCAGTGTGTGGCTCTATTCCTCGGTTGGAAGTGGGCTTCTCTGTACTGTGTAAGTCAGCAGTGCTGTACGAGTGTCCTCCTGGCTATCTGCTGCACGGGGCAACGCACATCACCTGCGATTTAAACACACGCTTGTGGTCTCCAAACCCACCCACCTGCCGAGGTTTGTTGGTACAGTCGGCCCCCAATTTACGAAATTAATCCGTTCCAGAGCCATTTTCGTATAGCGGGGATTTCGTAAGTAGGGGTCGCATCTTACATGTTAAACGCTTAATTCGTTCCAAGGCTCCAGTCCTTGGACTGGATAAACCCCATAAACCCTTTACAAATGATAAAATTACACCAATTTTGTATGAAATTTGTGTTAAAAGTAAAAAAAATATTTATTAAACCATTTTATTAACATTTATTAATTAAACCATTATTAAACATTTTTATTAACACCCACACACACCTCTCTCTCTCTCTCGCTTGCTCTCTCCCTCTCTCCTTCTCTCTTGCGAGCGCTGCGGGCCACGCCCACAAGACGTGGAATTCAAAGCGCATTTCCTGATTGACAAACTCAACTTAAATTTGATTCCTTGAGGGATCGGAATTCCAGATGAGCTCAAATGCGCCCACATTTATTAAACATTTACTGAATTAAAACAACTTAAAACTAAACTAAAAACTAAAGCGTGAAGCTTCCTTCTGTCTCTATCTGGGAGGCCAGCGGGGCGGGATGTTGACAGACAGCCAATGAGAGGAACTCGCGCGTCCTGTGAAATTTTGATTGGCGCGTTTGAATTTTGAATTTCTTTTCGTAAGAGGGGGTTGCTTCGTATTTCGGGGACGGAAACTCAAGAAAATGTTTTTTTGTAATCCGGGGATTTCGTACAAAGGGGTCTTTTCGTAAATTGGGGGCCGACTGTATTAATGCTTTCAGTTCATTCAGGTGAGAATAAGTCAACATACAAAAGAGTCCAATGGCAAGAACTACTGTATATCTCGTTTTTGTCTTCAGACATCGACGAGTGCTTGAGCGGGACTGTCTGTCCACTAAACCTGCTGTGCCACAACACCCCAGGTTCCTTCATTTGCACAGGTTTGCACTGTTGTTGATGGAAAGCAACAGTTTGTGATAGTAATATGTCCATTTTCAAGATGCACCTTTACATCTGCCCCCTTTCCCGTCCTCCCAGAGTCCACTACACTTTCCGCTACCTCCATCGCTGCTGCTGTGATGACAGTTGTGGGAGGTGTTGCTGTGATCGTCATAATAGTGAGTTGCTATAAAAGGTGGGTTTTTGTCTTCTATGAGCTTTGGTTTAATCTTTAGCTGCTGTATTGATGATTGTTGTTGTTTTTTTCTTGTAGGTTTTTCACCATGAAAGAGAAAATCAGCAGAGGGTGTTGTAATAAGAACCACTGAAACAGTCTCTTTAAATTACGGTGTTAGTATTACTGTACCAATTTTACCCACTAGTGGTGATGCATGGACTAAATACTGCTACTATACGTACAGCTGTTCATATCTTGGCCTGTTACATGAAAGAAACAGAGTGATAGCCAGTTTCTCTACAAGACTTTTCATCAGGTTATTATCACACGTAAAACATGCCGTTTTTTTTTTTGTTTTTTTTTCTGATTTTATGCAAATTCACAATTGTCACATTCATTCATTCATTCATTCATTTTCTAAGCAGTTTGATCTTAATTAGGGTCACGGGGAGAGACTGGTGCTCATACTCATACCTATCTATGGGTGATTTGGAACAGATGATTAGCCTGCTGTGTATATTTCTGACTGTGGAAGGAACTGAAGTACCCCACGCTAGCAGATGAACAATATACAAAATCCACACAGAAGGGATTATGACTGAGAATCAAACTCTGGTCTTCTTGATGTGAGGTGGACGAGCTAACCGCTGTGCCACCATGCTGCCAGCTGCAGGGTTCAAGCAGGTTTCCATGTTTTCTCTTCACTTGTGTCGGATTCCCGCATATTTTATGCTACACTCAACGCTTAGCCACAAGAGTCCAAGTCTGAAATTCTTAGAGGCAAAAGACAGACACACCAACTACTGTATGTACTGACTGACTCAGGATTGAGCATCTTCTAGATACGGGTCTTTCCATTGTGTGGCATTCCAGTGCCAATGTTGCTTACATATAGCTCCTGATTCAGAGTTGAACTTTTCTTCAGTTTTTATTAACGGTTCCGAGACATCATTGCAAGTTTCTCTCCATATACGACCAAGCTCTCTGCTGCTGTATGGACTAACCCGTCAACATGGGTTCTACCACTCTGACAGAACCATTCCCAGAACCGGATCTACTGGAGCTCATGTACTGTCAAGATAGCAGGAACAGCCATGGGTCGAGAAGTTCCAATCTGACAGATGGACCCATTTACCAATAGTAAGGCACCATATAAAATGCTCCAAACCATGGTGACCATCACCACCATGAATTTTTGCTTCCTCTACAGCTGAATCTTCCTATGTTGGAAAAAAAATGAATGAACCAAGTCAAAGTCCTCATAGTCCTGAATATCTACCAAGACTTTTGTGTCCAGTATTGCTTTTGCTTGTATTTGGAACATCTTGGCAGATCTCAGATTTCAGCAGATCTGCTATCCCAAAGTGACAGAGATGTATGTGGGTCTCTCTTGTCCTGGGCTATAATGAATGTATGACTGCCTAGACTTGCATTGTATGACTATGACAAGCATTTAGTCAGTTGAAGTTGGAAAGTTGTGTTATGTAATCTGGTGATCAACTTGTCTTGGTGGTCATAAAGCTCCGAGTTGAACTTTTGTTTCCTACCGAGACTCATATCACAATTTGATTTATGGTATTTGACAGACACACTTATCCAAAGTGACTTGCACACATGCTTTTAAAGTCGCTATCAGTGAATACATTCTGATATTGGTTTATTAGGACCTGGACCGAAAGCGCCGTCGGTTAAAACTCTGTTGGAAGTAAATACGGTAAGAATCGTAGCGGTTAGCACGTCTATGTCACAGCAAGAAGACTCTGGGCTTGAGTACTGGGCTCAGTGAGGCTGGTTCTGTGTGGAGTTTGCATGTTTTTATTGTGCTCGAGTGGGTTTCCATAGGGTACTCCAGTTTCCTTCCACAGACCAAAGTCAAACTGGTCATTCCGTATTGCCCCTAGATTTGCGTGTGAATGGTTTTGTGTGTTGGTCATGTGAGCTGTTCAGGGAAAACCTCGCCTTCACTCAGAGTTCCTTACAAACCTAATTAAGCAGTTAAGTCTGCACATGTAATGATTTTATAATCTGTAGATAAATGGCCCATCAGATGCCCATGTAGTACAGTATATATACTAATTACGGGTATATCCCAGCTCAGGATTGGTTGAGAGCGATTCCAGCCTCTCTGAACGAAATATAATTACGAAAAGTGCTCACACAAGAACTTTGAAAAGAGATGGATCTTTAGTCATGGTTTGAAGACATCTAGCTGTTCAAAATCTGTCCATCTGTGGGGAAAGTCATTCCACCGCCTACAGGCCAGAAGAGTTTAGATTAGGGGTGCCCAATCCTCTTCCTGGTGATCTAACTTCCTGAAGATTTTATCTCTAAAGCTAATGGAGCCCATCTGACAAATCTGATTTGCAGTCTTGAGTCTTAAGGCTTGAGTAAATGAATGGATGGTCGGGTGGGCAGAATTAGGGTTGGAGTGAAAGTTTTGCGGAAGGTAGACCACTCGGAACAGGATTGGACACCCTCTAGTTTAGATGCACATGTTCCTTGTACTATGACAGGTGGCGAGAGAGCACAGTGCAGGGTCACTTGCCATGTATCAAAGATGCAATGGCCTCCTTTCGCCAAACAGAGGTTGGCCCACTGGGGAATAGAAAAGTCAGTGCATTAGATACTGCGTCGGTCTATTAATAGCAGATTTTCTGGGCATAATTTTAGGACTCACCACTCCACAAGTCTGTGCTACAAATATCTCGACATCACAAAGCATTTTCTCGAGATTCTTCGTGATTAGCATCAATTCCCCCAGTGGTGTGAATGTTTCAGTCATGCCTAAACATCTTTTAGGAAAGTCCTAGCACGAGCCTTGTTTCTCATAATGTTTTGGCATCCATTATCCAAATATTTCACACCACGACTGGCAATAAGGAGAAGAAATGAAATGCTAGTTACACATACAGTTGTGTTCAAAATAATATCAGTCAGATATCACTAACCTGATGATTCAGTGTTTTTGATGGAAATGATATTTCTACATGGTAAATAATGTACTATCAGGTGTAGTAGACTAACAGAATCCAACAGAACCAACAGTCATGGCCTGCATGCTGCTGACTCTGTGTAATTGAATCACTAACTCAGGGGTGTCGAACTTGTACCACAAAGAGCCGTGTGGCTGCAGGTTTTGGTTTCAACCAAGCAGCAGCACACCTGACTTTTATCATTTAAACAAGCGGTTTGAGTCTTCAGGCAGCTGATTGGCCAATCTGTGTGTCAGTACAGAGACTGGACCAATCAACTGCCTGAAGACTCGGATCAGTTGTTTAAATAAGCAAAGTCAGGTGTGCTGTTACTTGGTTGAAACCAAAACCTGCAGCCACATGGCCCGTTGTGGAACGAGTTTGGCACCTGTGCACTAATTGAAAGGGGCGTCTGCAATAGCCTGGCGAGCTGTCCAGGGTGTGCTTTGTCCTCGCCCAGAGTTGGCTAAGATGGGCACCAGCCTCCCCATGACTCTAACTAGAATTAAGTGGTTCGGAAAATGAATGAATGAAAGGTTTGTGTTGAAAATAATAGCAGTGTGGAGTTCAGTTAGTGATGTCATTCATTCTTTAAAAAAAAACAGGTGTCAATACTTGTTTGTACAGGGAGTGGACAAAATAATGTTATTATTTTTTGTATAATAATTTTATTTGATATGTTGATGTAAAATACTTTTTTTTTTTTTTTTTTTTTTTTTTTTTTTCCTTTTTCAGATATTGAAAACATTAATCATACCCCATAATGGCAGACCTCTCAGATTTTAAAAGAGGCCAAATTGTTGGTGCTCGGATGGTCAGCGCTAGTGTAATAAAACCTCCCCAAATGTTTGGTGTTTCAAGAGGTACTGTCCCAAAAGTAATGACTGCCTTTGAAAGAGAGGGAAAAACGTCCTCAGCAAAGCACAAGTCCGCCATCATCTGTAAAAGAGTTGGATGGGATTCTAACTGAAGAATGGCTTAAAATTCCTTTGGAAACAATTCACAAGTTGTATGAATCAATACATATGCCAAGTTTTGATTGTTTAAATTATGTTCAAAGATTATGATGCCAAAATGTTAGGTGTTTCCATTATTTTGTCCACCCCCCTGTATTTAAGGAATAAAGGCAGCAAATGTACCTGCTGGTTATAGAGCATTTCTCTCTGAAATTCGGAGGAAAATGGGTCGTTCCAGACATTGTTCAGAAGAACAGTGTACCTTGATTAAAAAGTTGATTGGAGACTGGAAACATATAAAGAAATGTAGAAAATGAGAGGCTGCTCAGCTAAAATGATCGCAAATGCTTTAAAATGGCAACCAAAACTTGAAAGATCTGGAAGAAAGCAAAAAACTACCATTCGAATGGATGAAGAGGAGTCAAAATGGCATTTGGTCACCAATCAGCTCCAGGAAGATCAATGAAGGTCTAAAGTTACCTGTGAGTTCTGTTACAATTAGAAGACGCCTATGTGAAGCGAGCTATCAGCAAGAAGCCCCACAGAGTCCCACTGCTGAAAAAAAGATGTGCTGAAGACGTTACAAATTGCCAAGGAGCACATTGACCGATCTAAAGAGAAACGGAGCAACATTCTGTGGACTGATGAAAGTACGACTGTTCTTTTTGGGTCTAGCGGCCGGAGACAGTCTGTCAGACGACCCCGCAAGCACTGTATTCGAGCCACAGTGCACTGTGATGACGGTGAAGCAGGCGGTGCAAGCATCAAGATATGTGGATGTTTCTCATACTATGGTGTCGGGCCTATTTATCACATCCCAGGGATCATGATTCAGTTTGAATCCATCAGAACAGTTGATGAGGTCATGCTGCCATATGCTGAAGAGAAAATGACATTGAAATGGGTTCCAACAAGACAACAACCCCAAACACACCAGTAAACATCTCGGTTACAGACCAACAAGATTAACGTTATGAAGCAGCAACCCAATACCGGGACCTTAATCCGATAGAAGTACAGTAGGCCCTTGACTAAGCGTGATTTTGCACTCACGGTTTGAGTATTCGCGGACTTCCAAACAACTGACACATCACTCAAATTCAGCCAATGCTGTCCTCCTTCCTGCTGATTGGTTGAAACGCCCCTTTTTCCTCATTCACGCACAAAGTTGTCAATGAGCCTCTTTTTTTTAGTGTGTTTTAAGTACCAGTTAAGCTCTATGATGCTACTCAAAGGCTGTGTGTCTTCTCTGGCTAAGCGATAGAAAACGCTGGATGTCTCTTCTGAAGAAATAAGACTTTCTCCTGAAGAAATGACAGTTTCCTCTGAACTGTTGTGTTAAAGTCTTTTTGAATTATTATTCCAGTATAGTACCCAAGTTAATGTTTAGAATGTTTGTGTGTGAGATTCTATGTTCTGTAGCATGTTTAACAAATAATACCAAAAGTATAAACTTTATTACGCTTCATGTCCTTTTGCATTGAACGTGACGTCCCCAAGATGGCACTGCCTAGAGGGCGACGTCGCAGAGTTCTCAGGGTCAAATTGTTGGGACTGAACATTTTCAAGCAGTATGACTGGAAGTGCTAACCTTCCACTTCTAACCAAGACTCTGAGAACTCCGCCTGGGCTTATTGTTAGCCGGGGTGTGGCTAGCATTGAGCTACCATAGCATATTATCTCAGGATAGGAGTTGAGCGTTCTCAGTTGCCTGAAGACTCCGATCTCATAGCTGTAGTAGGGTCGACCGGTCATAGACAAGCATAGTGCAAAACATGAACAAATGAAACGAACAAAGAAACAATTTGACTCTGAGAACTCGGCGATGTCGCCCTCTAGGTAATATACCGGTAATATAAAAAAGACCCTTTTCTCTTTTTGTAATCCCTCACGCTTTGGGTGGGCTGCAGATGTGAACAACATGCGGTGGGTGTAGTACTATTACATTTTAATTTAAATAGGAAGTGATAAGACAAATATTTTTTAAATAAATAACAAAAAAACAGGTAACACCCTCGAGGTACAAATTCCAAATACTGGTAGTATTGCAAGTTATAAATCTGTCACAGATACTTCTACATCTTGCAGGATTGTAATGGCTTGCTTTTAAGATTTTAATCCCCATGCACAGAAGCACATGCTTAGTTTTTCCTCCTGTCGATATGTTTAGCACAAACTACATCATTCAATGCTCGTATTTGATTATCTGCTGCAGAGAGCGAAGAACAAACATATTCATTCAAACTCACTACTCAACTATATACTGCATTTTATTGTATTGTTACATTAGTTCAGTGAAACCATGAAGAGGAAAAAAATACAACATATTAGTCCATGGTGTAAGTTTGAATAGTTGTAGTACAAATTTGATTAAAAAGTTCATATAAAGCTTTGCAACACCTGATGACAAGATCCTCCCTGATGTAATCATTGCATCAATTCATATTTACATGTGATATTATACAGTATATAAAATGTAAATTGATATTTGCATAGATTTGTGCTGTCAATATTAAACAAAATACATTTTACATCAAAAAATTTAGTGTCAAATCAATTAATTATTGCAATTATTATTAAAAAGGCACAACCTACATTTGATCCAAAGTCCCAACTAATTGTGTACCTCATTAAAAAAAGCAGTTAAATTCTGTCTCTATACATATACATATATATACATATATATACATATATATATATATATATATATATATACACATATATATATATATATACACATATATATATACACATATATATATACACACATATATATATACACATATATATATACACACATATATATATATATATATATATATACACATATATATATATACACACATATACATATATACATATATGTATATAAGAGAGAGAGACATAGACATACATGTGGCGACTCCCGAGAAAAGGTAAAAAGCCAAAAGGAAGGAAGAAAGAATAAAAGAATATAGACATAGATGTACAGGTCCTTCTAAAAAAAATGAGCATATTGTGATAAAGTTCATTATTTTCTGTAATGTACTGATAAAAATTAAACTTTCATATATTTTAGATTCATTGCACACCAACTGAAATATTTCAGGTCTTTTATTCTTTTAATACTGATGATTTTGACATACAGGTACAAGCAAGAGGGTAAGACACAGAAAGAAATCTCTGAGCGAATAGGCTGTTCCCAGAGTGCTGTATCAAGGCACCTCAGTGGGACGTCTGTGGGAAGGAAAAAGTGTGGCAGAAAACGCTGCACAACCAGAATGAACCTGAGGAAGATTGTGGAGAAGGGCTGATTCAAGACCTTGGGGGACCTGTGGAGGCAGTGGACCGAGTCTGGAGTAGAAACATCCAGAGCCACCGTACACAGGCGTGTGCAGGAAATGGGCTATCAGGAGATTTTGGAGCACTTCATGCTTCCATCTGCTGAAAAGCTTTATGGAGATGAAGATTTCATTTTTCAGCACGACCTGGCACCTGCTCACAGTGCCAAAACCACTGCTAAATGGTTTACTGACCATGGTATTACTGTGCTCAATTGGCCTGCCAACTCTCCTGACCTGAAGCCCATAGAGAATCTGTGGGATATTGTGAAGAGAAAGTTGAGAGACACCAGACCCAACACTGTGGATGAGCTTAAGGCCGCTATCGAAGCATCCTGGGCCTCTGTAACACCTCAGCAGTGCCACAGGCTGATTGCCTCCATGCCACGCCGCATTGAAGCAGTCATTTCTGCAAAAGGATTCCTGACCAAGTATTGAGTGCATAACTGAACATAATTATTTGAAGGTTGACTTTTTTTGTATTAAAAACACTTTTTTTAATTGGTTGGATGAAATATGCTAATTTTATGAGATAGGGATTTTTGGTTTTTCTTTACTTTTTTACCAAAATTATCAATATTACAACAATAACAGGCTTGAACTACTTCAGTTGTGTGTAATGAATCTAAAATATATGAAAGTTTAATGTTTATCAGTACATTCCAGAAAATAATGAACTTCATCACAATATGCTAATTTTTTTCGAAGGACCTGTATATGCAGAGAAAGTGTGTTTTGAGTGCTGAGACCATACACTCTAACCATACACCATAAGATTAATCAGAAACCGTTTTTATGACCCCAGGTCAAACCTCAGACTGATTAAATGAAGTCTGCGCTGATTCCTTGAAAAAGATCCAGTACTGTGAATACGTCCCACCCACACAATGAATATATTACAACCCATCACAGGCACCTGCTGGCTCTACCGAAAGGAAAGCTAATGTTCTGCATACAGTGCGTACAAACATGTAGTGTGTCTTGTGCAGTCTCGATTCTTGTGCTTGTGTACTTCTCACTCACTCATTTGCCGGATCGCTTAATTCTACTATTATAGTCACGGGAAGGCTGGGGCCCATTACAGCTGTCTCTGGAACACACACACACACACACACACACACAAATACACACCTAGAGGCAATACGGAACAGCCAATTTGTTTAATATGCACGTCTTGTCTTTGTACTGTGTAAGGAAGCCCAGGCAGCAATGGGACAAAATGCAAACTATTCACTGAATCCCGAAATCTTGGGACTCAAACTTAGAGCCTTCTCTTAGAGGGTGATCACACTAGAGGTGCGATAGAAAAGAGATGCGAATTTCAATTCACGGCTCTCTTTACATTCTCAAAATGTTCTCAAATTTAATGGTGGTATTACATTTGGGCGCCTGGTCCATGAACTCAGTGTGAAAAATTTTAAACGTTTGAAATTTCCACAAATGTCACCCAATGAGTCGGTGACTCGGAGCAAACTCAAACAGTTCGCACAGTCACAAAGTTGATGTTTTGCCTGAAAATTATTCGTTTTTCATTCTCAAGGAGAAATGGCAAGTTGGAGAATTCCATTCAGAAAGTTTGAGAAAAGCTTGAGACTTGCTGGTATCCGCCATATTCTGTGTACTCTGTCATTTTTCATATTTTATTCTCGCTTTTAACGCACAAATAAAGAGTGACTACTTCAAGAACAATAAAATATGATTGACTTGAGAAAGAGATTTGCTTTTTTTCAGCAAAAACATCCGAAGACTCTGCAATGGCCTGACGAGCTCTCCATAGTACAGTCTGCCTTCGGCCAGAGATGGCTGAGATGGGCACCAGTCTCTCCGTCCCCTAATTAGGATTAAACGGTTCAGAAAATGAATGACTTTCTCGCAACTTTTTCATGATCTACACATTTAAGCTGCAAAATATTTGCTTGCATGTGAAGTCGCAAAATATTTGGACAAGAATTTCAAAATTCGCCAAAAAAAAAGATCGCACTAGAGGTGCGATCACCCCGTAACCACTACAGCAAATGTTCCACGTATATATTTATACCTGCTATTGAGTGCACGAGTGCATTCAGATTGTTAAATACATCAACATGTAGTGCTTTAATTTAAAAATGTTGAGGGTGTAATACGCACAATTTAACCCTTCAGTGGATGGGGTCTTGGCCATGAGTAGAAAAGGACGAGGTGTTCAAATTGAACTTTAAGTCACAGGGAAGATGCACAAATGAGGACTTTTTTTTTTTTTTTTTTTTTTTTTTAATAAAAATGTGACAAAGGTAAGCAACAAGCTAGCAAAAAATGCTCCCTGCTGATGTGGCCAAGTGGTACAATATTACTAATGAACTAACGCCATTTCCAGTGATGGTAACAGCACTGTTTTCGGTCAGCACATGAATTGCAGTGCACACTCTGAGATCATACTATTCAGTAAGGACATGGTGGGACAACATGAAAATATCCTAATGGAAGTACGTGAGTTGGGACAAGCTTTTACAGACGGTGTGTTGAACAGCGTCCAACTATAAGGACTTAAAGTTCTGTAAACTCCATCTGCACCAACAAATGAACAAAAAAAACAAAAACAAAACAAACTCGACAGCATTAATTCCATATGAAAGCCACAGGAAGAACTGTATCGATGTATTAGAGCGAGATGTCTCACTCCAATTCAATACTGATCACCATTGCAGAAATCCTTTCATGTACTTCAATGCGACAGTCAACAGTGACTCGTGTCTCTATCGGAAATCTGCTGATGTAATCGAATTACTGTGTTGAAAACTCGCCACAGAG
Source organism: Plotosus lineatus (assembly GCA_024760905.1). Taxonomy (NCBI): domain Eukaryota; kingdom Metazoa; phylum Chordata; class Actinopteri; order Siluriformes; family Plotosidae; genus Plotosus; species Plotosus lineatus. Next base: position 12,684,618 of record CM045742.1, read on the forward strand.
TCCAGGCGTTCTTCAGTTCTCTTCAGAGAAGAACCCTAACTTGGCTATGGACATCTCCCGTCGCAAGCGCATCACTTCACAGAACATCTGTTCAGCTGCAAGGAGACAAAGACAGCATGTCACAGCATCATGGGAAATACTGTACATGAGAACAAACATAATAACAATAAAGTGCCACGACCTCCTTGCTGAGAGGAGAACATGCTAAAAATCCCTATACCACCATGCCACCCTTTCTCATTGCTTATTTATTTATTGCTTATGATAATTACATATTGTATAGAATTTATAGGGAAAATGGTTAAAATCGTAACTTTAATTCTTTCCCGAATTTGTTTCCTATGTAAAGCTACCTTGTGATATCAATCATAAAATGCACTACACAAATACATCGGGACAGAATTATATCCCTGTGTTGGACAATCAGGACAATTACGCACCACAGGCTCGGTGAATGTCGCTGAACTGAATGTGTTTAAACGTTAACAATCCAAAGAAAGTATAGGGATCCCTCACTTTCCGCGGTTAAGTGAGACTGAAATCACCCAGCAACCGCCGAATTCCACGAAGTAGGATCGGACCCCAACACTGACGTACATGTACATGTATATATAATATTAATAAATACATATTCAATGCTATAAATGCTTATAATAACAATTAAACATGCAAAAATAATGCATAAGATGGAATAAGATGTAAAATATAAATACACACGCACTCAGATGCGCACCTCACATAAAAATGTAAGTAGTTTTGATGGGAGGTTTTGGGTTGTTTTTTTGTTTTTTGTTTGTTTGGGGTTTTTTTTCTTTTGCATAATTGGCCTTGTTTTTGTGACATTTTCCTGAACTTTCCCCCCTATTATTCCTTAATTTCCTTATTTTTAATTCGATAAATATTAAAAAAAAAACACGATGCACTGAAGCCGCATGAATTAGAGCGCGAAGTAGCGAGGGATCCCTGTAAACCAATCAGTTTTGCCAATCATGCGTAATCGACTAAAATCTGTTATTTCAAAAGCATATTCATGCGAGGCCTGTTTCGTGACTCACCGTCATGTCTGACCAGACCCTGCTGGATGTACCTGATATAAGTAAAGAAGTTACACACTGCTGTGATCTAGAGTCAGAGTAAAACACAAAAAAAAAGAAACAAGCATACATAATAAACAGGAAGAATTGTCTTGAGGTTGTGTAAAAAGTAAAAAGTCAGACAGGAGACACAGGCAGTGAGAGGTTTGTACCCTTGCTCTGCTGGAGGGAGAGATATAGTAATAGTTCTCTTTATCGCCCAGTTTGATGCGATGTCGGCAGAGCTGAGGCATTTCTGTCAAGGCGCACTTCCTGCACACGCACACAAGAGACGTATTAGCAATACTGCCAAACATACAGTCGACTACACCATACATACATACAGTACACCACCAATACGGGCACATGACATACAGAGCTCATAAAAACATGCAAAGTTAAAGTCGGAAAGAAATCGGCAGGCACTCGCACTGGGTGTTCGTTCTGTAAGCCGGGTGTCCAAACTTTTGTTTTTTTTAAGAGGGGGCCAGATTACACCTCATCACAAAACTAGAGAGGTTTTTACTTGGATGGATGGATGGATGGATGGTTGACTATATACCTACTATCGTGGAAATTAAATAATTAATTCCAAACATACTTTTTATGTGCAGTTTGCCAAATTTCAGGGCTCAAAAGTACTGGGACAACCAACAGTCATAAATAAAATTGTTGATTTCTGATCTTAACAGCCAAACAAATAGAGAACTCCCTTCAGTGCTACTTCAGAAGAATCCCACACAGCCAAGAACATGCATTGCTAACTATTCCTTTAAAGGCTACAGGGAGGTGAAGAACTATCTCAGTAGACACTAGTGGGGTACATCCTGAACAGCTTGCCAGACCTTCATAGGGACAAAACACACACACACACTCACAAAACATTTATACTCACAGCCACACCTAGCAGCAATTTAGAACAGCCAATAAGCCGAATGTGCATGCATTTGGGAGAGAACTAGAGCACCTGGAGGAAACCCACGCAAGCTCAAACAGAACATACTTACTCCAAACAGAAATACCCAAGCTTGGGACTCAAACAAAGAACCTTCGTGATGTTAGGCACTTAAAGACCAAGGCATAGAAACTAAAAAAACACCTCCATCTTCCCACCAGCTAATCAGCAACACTGTGTCCTTGGGCTGCAAATCAACACAAATACCTCGTGTTGCTCACTGGCTGGTATCGTGTTATGTGACTCACTCCAAGCCACTTCATTTGATTTCTCATTGAAAAATCCGGGTGCATTTTCTTTCCAGCACCCATAAAGAATAGACATGGACAGTTAGCAGACTGTAAGGGGTCATTGGCTGAATTGAATTGAAGTGTACTTTAGTCAATTAAAATCAATGTCTGCACGTTCACATTGTTCTTTTCGATATTTATCATACGTCTTACGGTCTTATTGCCTACTTTGAGGTTTTGTCTGTAGTCGAGATCAAACATCATTCTTCAAGTTAAAAAAAAAACAGCCTCTTGAATTTTAGCTGTGTGATTAGAGTCTGCTGCCACCATTAGGTGAAAAGGAAAATTGGATGATCATGGCTGGTTGGAGCACTTATCATAGATTTTAACAGAGATGCTGCAGAATAGTAAACATCAATCTACATACTGCATTTGACCCTGGAGCCAGACTGTGGGCAACCTAGATGTAAGAAAAAAAAAAAAACAAACAAAAAAAAAAAAAAAACAAGGTATGATGGAAAAGGAATAAAGGGATAACATTTTAATTAGTATAGAGTTCCCTGTCTGAAAGACTTCCTTGTGGCAGTAAACTGAAGATCTGTCCATCAGCACTAATAAATACATCAAGGTTCAGAAGTTTTTCTTTGAAAATGACACATTTGACTTTAAATTTGCTTATTTATTGGTCTACTATAATACCGAAGCTTGGAAACCCTGGCTGCAGTAATTCTTGTGATATTTAATCATAACCCACAGTTTTAATTTTCATGGATGTCGAACAGATAAAAGAATTTCACCACTCAGTATTTTCCAGCCCTGTGATGGCCTGACCATCTGTCCAGGGTGTACTGTGCCCTCACCCAGAGTCAGCTGAGATGGGTGCCAGCCTCCCAGCGACCATAATTAGGAATAAAAATCTGGGCTTTTTACACCCAAGCCATATGACTCATCAGGCCGATGCTTATCCCCAGTTTCTGTAGCGTGAAGCAACCAGGAGTTCAACTCCTGGATGGGACGCTAGTCCATCGCAGGTTACCCTCCCAGTATATTTTTACTGATACCCATTTATACTGCTGGGTGAACAGAGGCACAACTTGTGGTTAAGACCTTGCCCAGGGGTCTTAGTCCAGTGGGGATCTAACTGGGATTTGAACACACAACATCCCGATCATGAACACAGCACCCTAACCACTACGCCACCGGCCCCACTATAATTAAAAATAAGAGGTTCAGAAAATGGATGAATGAATATTCTATAGTGCTTCCAAGATTTTTTCCAGCCACCACATGAACAAGGAAGCAGTGGAAAAAAGTGGAAGGCGGCAAACTACATTAAATACAACTCTGATTATTTATTCATTAAAAAAAATACAACGTGTGTATGATAGGGAGCATTTTGTGTTTTCCTGATTGATAATAGCGCCGAAACATGATTAAAGAAAAAGTGAATGATTTTGATGTAACGTGTAACATCATGTGATGGGGTGAATCGTAGGGAAGGTGGAAATAAACTACAGCACTGTTTCAAACTTTTAGTGGACGTAAAGCTTCCCTAGAAAGCTGCCATTTAGATGCGGTTTGATTTTATATTCGACTTTAATGCTCCTCCCCCAGAGAACCAACAGCAATGTTTGTTTTGTTTTTTTCGCTTGGCCTTGCAAAACGTGTGATGCCGGCTTTTTCCAACATCTATCCAATCACTGTAGTCTTTATTCTCCTTCCATTCTGCTTTAAATATACACTGACCACCTGGCAACGTGGCTCTTGGTACAATACAGTCCTCTTAAGCTTTTTTATATACATATTTATTCACTTGTGATGAGCGCAAAGGTCGCCTGCGACGCATTACCAAACTACAAAAATGGGATCTGTATGTTGTAAAACAGATCTAGAAGCTCCTATAATTTTGTGTCGTAAAGCGGAACTTCCGGGAAGATGTGTTAGCAGACGACGCTTGACACGCATCAAATTTCTGCAACTTTATTGTTGAAAAGATACAAAAATCAGAGATTTCTAATAAAATATGATACATTTATTATGCAGATAGACTCGAAGCTAAAAATCAAGTACTTTTCAAGGACGGAATAAGAAAACTATTGGTTTTCAAGGCTTTTCAAAAAAGTTTGTGAATTGTTATTTTTCCTCAAATTTTCGACGGAATTTTTATTTGACCTGCCAGACAGAATGATGTACTGACTGAAAATAAGTGAATACAGACGCTCCCCAGCTTACGAACGAGTTAGGTTCCAGACGGCCGTTCTTTAGGTGAATTTGTTCATAAGTTATTACAGGGCATTCATTAGAGGGGAACGCATGTTTAAACCTTGTATAAGTAACCTATACGAGTCTGTACTATACTGTATACAATCTCTCTCTCTCTCTCTCTCTCTCTCTCACACACACACAGACACACACACACACACACACACACACACACACACACACACACACACACACACACTCACACACACAGACACACACACAGACACACACACAGACACACACACCACAGGCGACACTACAACTGGACAATTGAACTGATCAGCTTCCGGTTGCCCTTGGAAGGAGCACCGGAGAACTATAATCAAACTTTGACATGAAGATAATCTGATTTATTTACCCGAAGTGTGTGTAATGCTTCCTAGATAATTCTGTTTGATTGGTGGATTATTTATGAATCATTTCCCAATATGATTCATGGTTTGTGTCTCACTCAGCCTCAGGTTTACCCGACTCGACTCAACCTGCTGCCCGCATGGCTGAAGCTTTAAAGTCTTTATTGTGTTAAATCCTGACCATCGCAAATCATTGTTAATGACACCCGTGACACCGCAGTAAACATCATCCTGTACATCAAAACCACTCAGTATCGCCAAGGCACACCATTTAACCCACCGGTCCCAGTCCCCGGTCCCAGATAATGAAGTTATCTGTGTTGGATCTGGAGGTGCGCGGTGGCCGCGCGTGTGCTTCAGGCTGTGAGTCGCTGGAACGGTGCAAGACATGCTGACCTCTGAGAGCAGCGCACGCACATCACCGGCTCACAGGTGGAAAGTTCATACTAGTGGGGGAGATGAAATTAAACACTTAGAAAATTTTTAACCCCTCTCCCTCTCTCTCTCTCTCTCTTTCTTTCTCTCTCTATAATCATCACATTATCAATATCATTATGTCTCGTGTTTAAACTCCTGGTTCCTCTCAAGCACAGCACAGCGAATCTGATCAGATTTACAGAGATTGTCACTCTTATCCAGTTCATTATAATACTGGAGTCATTTTGTTTCTTCTGTGAAACTTTTGGCAAAAGTTTAGAAATCTCTTCACGGACCTCCGGTGTAAAGCATGTCAGCCACGCCCCTCTGCCGGAGCCTAGTATTAAGTGTACCTCAGGATAATGTTCAATCATATTTTATACTTATATTTATGATATATCTTTCTATAGATTTCATTCCATTTCAATTACTACTTGTTCTTCAATTTCATTTCACTTTCACTTTCACTCTCGACCTCAGACCGGATGTTCGTATCTCCGGATGTTCGTAAAAAGAATGTTTGTAAGTGGGGGAGCATCTGTAGTTTAGAGTGCGACATCTATCGGATTATAGAGGAATGGCAACATTTTACTTTCTAGAATTCAGGATAAATTATTAAAAATTAATATTAAAAATCATTTTTTGAAGCCAGTGTGGCAATACATAAAGCTCTACAGAAGAGTATTGTCTTGCAAAACTGAGTCAACCCCCCACCACCCCTCTCAAACTATCAGTTTCAGATTACGTAGCATACCCACAATATCACAATCATTACTACAGAAATTATAAAATACTCAAAGAAGAAGCTCAATATTTTTGTGATTTCTAATTTAAAAATCAAAAATTCTGATCCTCACCTGAAATAAGCCTTTAAAGTTTCAAATGATTCTGGTCAATAATAATGGACCACTAGGACAACAATTAGGTGACAAATAGTCTGAACCCTGCATACCGCTGGTGTAAAAATTTATTTATTTATTTGTGTTATCTTGTGGGTGCAGCAATGGTGGCCTGGAGGTAAGGTGCTGGATCAGTGATCCTAAGGTTGGGCGTTCAAGCACCACTTTCAATGGGTTGTCACTGCCCCCCCCAATGCAGCTAACTGGGTTATCAAAGGCCAGCCATGTCTCTCACTGTCTATGGTAAGAGGTTCATGTAAAAAAAAAACATTGGTGACTTTCGACAAGAGAAGGCTGCAAAGCTGTCAGCGTGTTTCTGCCCTGCGATGGCCTGGCGAGCTCTCCAGGGTGTACTCTGCCCTCACCTGGAGTCGACTGGGATGGGCGCCAGCCTCCCCGCGACCCTAATTAGGATTAAGCGGTTACAGAAAATGAACTGAATGGTTCAGAAAATGAATGAAGGAATGAATAAATCTTGTGGGTGTCTCGTCATCACTGAGCGGCTATAGGGACAGTAAATGTATTTTTTGCACTAGTTTATACACATACACGGTAATACCTCGTCTAACGAATGTCCCTTATAACGATTTTTCCATGATATGAGCTTCGAACTCGCCAAAAATCGGCGCCATCGAACGAGCAAAATTTCACTTTGCAAGCTCTCCTCGAAATGGCTTTTTCAGGTCGATTAGCCTTGTATTCTTCCGCGTGTATTCCTCCATACTCTGAGAACGCCTTGTGGGAGCTCACCACGAGCCTTTCCTCGCTGGCATTCGTATCAAGCACATGTATAAAAGTTTTTCTCCTCTGTGATTGTGATTTTGTGACTTTTTTTACTCTTGTTTTTTATTGTGCCTCACCCAGAGAGTCTCTAAGAAGAGTTATTAGAGTCAAGTACGAATGCCCTGTGTGCCATCCTCATCTCTCTGATCCTCCGTATGCTTCATTCTCCTCCTCATCCTCCTCTGATACGGACCACCTCCTGCCTGCCTGCCTACGTGATATCTTCGCCATGTGATAGGAAGGGTGAGTTGACTAATTGTTTATTCTCGTTTTATTATTATTTATTTCTTAATTATTATTAATGTTAACGTACATGTACAATTATTATAAAATATTTATTGTTTTTACATGTTTATCTTTAATATATTAGGTCAAATATATGTGTTTGTGGCAAGTTACATGGTTTGAGAGAGGGTTGGAACAGAATAACTGGTTTTCTGTTATTTTTTATGGGAATAATTCCAATGAACTTTTTGGCTTACGAGCTCACCCTCAGAACGGATTAAACTCGTTAGCTGAGGTATTACTGTGTGTGTGTGTGTGTGTGTGTGTGTGTGTATTTTATATATATATATATATATATATATATATATATATATATATATATATATATATATATATATACACACAGTGGTATGATAAAGTATCTGAACCTTTTGGAATTTCTCACAGTTCTGCATAAAATCACCATCAAATGTGATCTGATCTTTGTCAAAATCACACAGATGAAAAAACAGTGTCTGCTTTAACTAAAACCATCCAAACATTTATGGGTTTTCATATTTTAATGAGGATAGCATGCAAACAATGACAGAAGGGGAGGAATAAGTAACTGAACCCTCTGCCTAAGGAGACTTAAAGAGCAATTGAAACCAATTTTTACCAAACAATTTAAGTCAGGTGTGTGCCCAATCACTGATGAGTGGCTTAAAGCTGCCCTGCCCACACTAACACACACACCTGGTAAGAATTGTCTTGATGAGAAGCATTGTCTGATGTGCACCATGGCTCGCTCAAAAGAGCTATCTGAAGAGCTGCGATCAAGAATTGTTGATTTGTACAAAGCTGGGAAAGGACACAAAACCATCTCTAAAAGTCTGGGTGTTCATCAATCGACAGTCAGAGAAGTTGTCTACAAATGGAGAGAGTTTGGCACTGTTGCTTCTCTCCCAAGGATTGGCCATCCACCAAAGATGACGCCAAAAGTTCAGCGTAGAATACTCAGACAGGTAAAAAAAAAAGAGACTGTCTGCTAAAGACTTACAGAAATCACTGGCACAGTACAATATCTCTGTGCACACATCAACTATATGTAAAACAATGGCCAAGAATGGTGTTCATGGGAGGACTCCAAGGAGGAAGCCACTGCAGTCTAAAAAAAAAAAATTGTTGCTCGTTTAATGTTCGCAAAAAGGCACTTGGACATGCCACAGAAGTTTCGGCAAAATATTTTGTGGACTGATGAAACCAAAGTTGAATTGTTTGGGAGGAACACACAACGTCATATGTGGAGGAAAAATGGAACAGCTCACCAACATCAACACCCCATCCCCACCGTGAAGCATGATGGAGGGTGCATCATGGTTTGGGGCTGTTTTGCTGCCTCGAGGCCTGGACAACTTGCAATCATTAATGGAAAAATGAATTCAAAAGTTTATCAGGATGTTTGACAGTTGGAAACATGGAACTAATGTTGGAACTATGGCAGGAAAAGGTAGAGAGCTGGCTGACATGATGCAGAGGAGGAAGGTGGACATACTGTGTGTTCAGGAGACCAGGTGGAAAGGTAGCAAGGCTAGAAGCATAGGAGCAGGGTTTACGTTGTTTTTTCATGGTGTAGATGGGAAGAGAAATGGAGTAGGAGTCATCTTGAAGGAGGAGTTTGTCAGGAATGTTCTAGAAGTGAAAAGAGTGTCAGACAGAGTGATGAGTCTCAAGTTAGAAATTGAAGGTGTGATGTTCAATGTTGTTAGTGCTTATGCCCCACAGGCAGGATGTGAGCTAGAAGAGAAGGAGAGATTCTGGAGTGACTTAGATGAAGTGATGCAGAGTACCCCCAGAGGTGAAAGAGTGGTCATTGGGGCAGACTTCAATGGACATGTTGGCGCAGGAAACAGGGGACGAGGAAGTGATGGGTAGGTTTGGTATCCAGGACAGGAACGCAGAAGGACAGATGTTGGTAGATTTTGCAAAAAGGATGGAAATGGCTGTGGTGATACTTTCTTCCAGAAGAGAGAGGAGCATAGGGTGACTTATAAAAGTGGAGGTAGGAGCACACAGGTAGACTACATCTTGTGCAGGCGATGTAATTTAAAGGAAGTCAGTGACTGCAAAGTAGTAGCGGGTGAGAGTGTTGCCAAACAGCATAGGATGGTGGTGTGCAGGATGATACTGATGGTGAGGAAGGTGAAGAAGGCAAAGGCAGAGCAGAAGACAAAGTGTTGGAAGCTGAAAAAGGAAGAGTGTCGGGTTGTCTTCAAGGAGGAGTTGAAACAGGCTTTAGGTGGTCAGGAAGTGCTTCCAGATGACTGGACAACTACAGCTAATGTGATCAGGGAGACCAGTAAGAGAGTACTTGGTGTGTCATCTGGAAGAAAAGTAGATAAGGAGACTTGGTGGTGGAATGAGGAAGTTCAGGAGTGTGTACAAAGGAAGAGGTTAGCTAAGAAGTGGGACATTGAGAAAACCGAAGAGAGTAAACAGGAGTACAGGGAGACACAGCATAAGGCAAAGGTAGCAGTGTCAAAGGCCAAACAGAGCGCGTATGATGACTTGTATGCTCGGTTGGAAAGTAAAGAGGGAGAAAATGAATTATACAGGTTGGCACAGCAGAGAAATAGAGATGGGAAGGACGTGCAGCGTTAGATTGATAAAGGACAGAGAGGGAAATGTATTGACTGATGACAGAAGTGTGCTGGGAAGATGGAAAGAGTACTTTGAAGAGCTGATGAATGAGGAAAATGAGAGAGAACAAAGAGTAGAAGAGGTGACTGTTGAGGACCAGGAAGTAGCAAAGATTAGTAAGGGTGAAGTGAGGAGGGCATTGAAGAGGATGAAGAATGGAAAGGCAGTTGGTCCTGATGACATACCGGTGGAGGTATGGAAGTGTCTAGGAGAGGTAGCAGTAGATTTTCTGACAAGAACATTCAACAAGGTCTTAGAGAGTGAGAGGATGCCAGAGGAATGGAGGAGAAGTGTGCTGGTGCCCATTTTTAAGAACAAGGGAGACGTGCAGAGTTGTGGCAACTACAGAGGGATAAAGTTGATGAGCCATACGATGAAGTTATGGGAAAGAATAGTGGAAGCTAGACTAAGGGCAGAGGTCAGCATTTGTGAACAACAGTTTGGTTTCATGCCAAGAAAGAGCACCACAGATGCAGTGTTTGCCTTGAGGATGTTAATGGAGAAGTACAGAGAAGGTCAGACGGAGCTGCATTGTGCCTTTGTGGATCTGGAGAAAGCATATGACAGGGTGCCGAGAGAGGAACTGTGGTATTGCATGAGGAAGTCTGGAGTGGCAGAGAAGTATGTTAGAGTGGTGCAGGACATGTATGAGAGATTTAAGACAGTGGTGAGGTAAGACATTGTGATCTGTAGTGAGAACAGAGAACAAGTGCAGGAAAATCTAGAGAGGTGGAGATATGCCCTGGAAAGGAGGGGAATGAAGATTAGCCTCAGTAAGACAGAATACATGTGCATGAATGACAAGGATCCAAGAGGAACGGTGAGGTTACAGGGAGCAGAGATAAGAAAGGTGGAAGATTTTAAGTACTTAGGCTCAACAATCCAGAGCAATGGAGAGTGTGGAAAAGAGGTGAAGAAGCGTGTGCAGGCAGGTTGGAATGGTTGGAGAAAAGTGTCTGGTGTGATGTGTGATAGGAGGGTATCGGCAAGAATGAAAGGAAAAGTGTACAAGACGGTGTTGATATAGTGAGTATATTGGTAATAAGATGCTGAGGCTGGAACTACCAGGCAGAAGGCCTAGAGGAAGACCAAAGAGACAATTCTTGGATGTGGTGAAGGAGGACATGAAGGTCATTGGTGTAAGAGAAGAAGATGCAAAGGATAGGGTGAGATGGAGGCAGATGATTCGCTGTGGCGACCCCTGAGGGGAAAAGCCGAAAGGAAAAGAAGAAGATCAAGATGTTTGGCAGGAAAACCTGAGGCTGTCTGTCAAGACAGTTGAAGCTAAAAAGAGGATGGATGCTGCAACAAAACAATGATCCAAAACACAGAAGTAAATCAACTTCAGAATGGTTTCAGAAGAACAAAATATACGTTCTATAGTAGCCAAAAAGTCAACGTCCAGACTTGAACCCCACTGAGATGCTGTGGCATGACCTCAAGACAGCGATTCATGCCAGACATCCCAGGAATCTGACTGAACTACAGCAGTTTTGTAAAGAAGAATGGGCCAAGATTAGTCCTGATCGATGTGCCAGACTGATCTGCAGCTACAGGAAAAGTCTGGTTGAAGTTATTGCTGCCAAAGGGGGGGGGCCACAAAATATTAAATGTGATGGTTCAGTTACTTATTCCTCCCCCTTCTGTCATTGTTTGCATGCTATCCTCATTAAAATATGAAAACCTATAAATGTTTTGGGTGGTTTTAGTTAAAGCAGACACCGTTTTTTTTATCTGAGTGATTTTGACAAAGATCAGATCACGTTTGATGGTGATTTTATGCAGAAATTTGAGAAATTCCAAAAGGTTCAGATACTTTTTTATACCACTATATATATATATTATATTTTGGAGACAAATTCGGAGAGGCTAGATTGAGATGGTAGATATATATATACACATGCATAAGTAAACATACACATATCTATCTTCTTCTTTTCCTTTCAGATTTTTCCCTTTATCAGGGGTCACCACATTGAATCACGCACGTTTTATTTGGCATAGGTTTTTACGCTGGATGCCCTTCCTGACACAACCCTTTAGCAAGGGGCAGAAACACGCTGACAGCTTTGCAGCTTGCTCGTTACGAAAGTCAGCAATGGTTCTTTTACATGGACCTCACACCATAGACAGTGAGAGACATGGCCGGACATTGATAACCCAGTTAGCTGCACAGGGGGACAGTGACAACCTTGTGGAGAGTGGGACTCAAACCCCCACCCTTAGGATCAGCGATTTACCACCAGGTCACCCCTGCCCTATACACAAAATTATCTATATGGTTTGAATATTTCATGCTAATACTGCGGAAATGCTTCACATTTCTAGTATTATGGCAGGAGCAACGATTAGTGAAAGGACCAGAGAGTCAGTTAAATAGAAGGAAATTTAAGCCACAGCCACACACTAAACGACATGTGGAAAAGAAAAGGCAAGATGCTGAATTAGAACAGTGATGGGACATGACAGTCTTCTGAAGTCACTTACGTCTGCACTGGAGCTCGGCTGCCACTGCAAAAAACAATCTCATATCAAACTGTGATCAAATTCTGGTCAGAATGCCACCCAAATCAAAATGTGATTTAAAAGTTCCATGTTAAACCCATAACGATCCTGCAAAGCCAAGAAATGTCACTAGAATATCATGTACGATGCATGACTTACTCCATCGCCGAGGACTTGCTCATGGATATTGTTTTCAAAGCAACAGGCTCAATATTCAGAATGTTTTTCTCCACAGCACTCTGAATGGACTGAGAGAGCTGAAAAAGAACAGAATAATATCTGCGCCATAAACACAAGGAACATTTATGCATGGAAGGCTTGAACAAAAACTTACTTCAGAGCATGTGAAAGAGAGGCAGGGCCCAATGTCCTCTTTGTAGATCCGGGTCAGAAAGGCAGATGACCGATCCAGACTTGGTTTCTCTCTCCAAGACAAAAACTCAGCAAACAACACAGAGTCCAACTACGAAGAGTAATAAAGAATGTGTTTTTTTAATCAAGTGCTCAGTTTATTAAAATATAATCAACTAAAATACTGGTTAGCTAACTGCCTAATTAATAATTATTCACTTATGTATTGACTTTATACATAATAGTGGCAGGTAAGCTTCATACTCCGTAAGCAGAATACAAGTGTACTCTCTAATGCTATCTTTAAAAATTACGTCAGATTTTAGTACCGTAATTTCCGGACTATAAGACGCTATTTTTTTCACATGCTTTGAACCCTGTGGCTTAAACAACAATGCGACTAATCTACAGATTTTTTAACGAGCTAATGGCCTCAAGGGCAGGAAGCACAAGAGCAAGACAGACACTTGCAGCTTATAACGAGGACCGGCCTATATATGTCCAAATTCTTTTTAAATTCAGTTGGCGCGGCTTATATTTAGGTGCGCTCAATAGTCAAGGAAATTATAGTCTATACAGTCATCCCTTGCCACTTCGCAATTTGAGCATCGCGGTCTTGGTACATCGTGGTATTTTAATAAAAAATAAAATAAAATATTCATAAAAAATTCAAAATTCGCGCTGAAACTCGCATGTAAGCAAGCAGAAGGCAGGAACCGAAGACAGGCCGCGTCCATTGTTTACAAACGACAGAGTGAAGAGCCCCTCCTCCCCAGTTCAGGCAGGGAACGCCCACTCAACTCAATCTCGCAAGCTGATTGGCTTAGACGTGTGACGCTGTTGCCTCGCACATTCCCGCGGGATTTTTTTTTATTTTGTGATCTTAGAGTGTTTTTGAACGTCCTGCACCGTGGAGAAGAGCTATTGTCAGAGGTGAGTACAGTACTTAAAGTATTTATATATAAATTCTCATTAAATATTAATACATTACAGTATTTACATATGCATATAACTGTGTAACGTTTAATACACACTTCTTGATATTGTATAGAAATGAGAGGGACGTTCCTACTTCGCGGTTTTTCGAATATCGCGGCCAGGTCTGGTCTACATTATCCGCGATATTCAAGGGATGACTGTATACCACACAGAGATATTCAGAAAGTAAACTAAAACAAGATTATTTTGGTTTATTTTTCCATTCTTTAAAGTGTGACATTGATTACGCTGTCTCCTCAATCACAATGGTCACACCCACTCAATTACAGCACCTGAAAAATTCAGTCCAAGTTTGAAGAAATGTTTAATAATACAAGGCCAATACTGTGTAGCTTTATTTGTATTCGTTGGTAAGCATTTTATTGAAATTTCAGAGTGTACACCGTTTCAATTCAAATATTTTTAATATTATTATAATATTGATTCATCCTGAGCTAGTGAACCAGTCACATCACTCTTTTACCATGTAGTATATACTAATGTTATTCACACCTCTATGTTGAATCTCGGTTCTGGTTGGTCAGAAGTTACGCATGATTTTGGGATAAATACATGACTCAGACAGAAGCTTTGGCTGCAAAACAAAATATACGCCCCTGTTCTTTATCCACTTCATTCCTGCTTGCCATGATTCCTTACACAAATTATGGATGAGAATGTCTTGTTGCTATCCAGTCCGGATCAGTAAAGTTCTGAATTAATTGTTTTGTTAAATAGAATTAAAGGTAAATAAAAGAAAAGCCTACCAACTTCTTCATTACACACAAACACGTCAATATTTTCATCATCAGGTGGTTTTTACTTACATTTTCGAAATTGCAACCTGCAAAGGCAGTTTGTATTATCCTGTCTGAAAAGGTTGCCATTTCACTCTTGTGAGTGTGCGAAATCATGAGGGAAGTATGCGAGTTCCTCAGTTCATATGAGATAATAATAATAATAATAATAATAATAATAATAATAATGTATTATGCTTTTGTATAATTATGTACAAAATCTTTACAGGGTGTTTGACAAATCTCGTATCATCCTATTGCTCCTCCAATGAAATTATTTACCCGGAGTAAAAGGGAGCCAGAAAGGGATGTTGGGGATGCAAGGATCAGTTGTTGGCCTATCTGAGCGATTACTCCATTTACTCAAGTCTTTAATAAGTTGCTGGTCAACTCAGCTTGAGATGTACTCGCAAGGTCAGGTTAAGACTTCAGAACCTATTTCAATTAATAGAGGAATATTCCAGGGGGATTCTTTTAGTCCTGCTTTTTTGTTTGTCACTTAATCCCTTGAGTTTTTTGCTCAATAAGGAGTAAGGTTATCATCCAGGACCTCCACAGCACAGATCCCCAACACCTCTTAATCATCTCCTTTACATGGATGACATCGAGCTGATTGCCAAAGGAGATTCCAACTTGAAGAAACAAATTCTCCTTGTCGAGTACTTTTCAAAAAATATTGATATGACTATCAGACTTGATAAATGTAACATACTTCATTCAAAACGTGGAAAGGCAATCAATGATGAATCAGTTAAGTTACATGGAGGAGGGGTGATTAGGCATCTTGTGGAAGGCCAATCACACACCTATTTGGGGATGCAAGTTCGAGACAAGCACCAGAATGCCCACATAAAAGACAAACTTCTCGCCGAGTACAAATCTCGTCTAAAAAAGATCTGGAGTTCGGAGCTAAATGCTAGAAACAAGGTCAAAGCCACAAATACTTACGCAGTGCCTGTCCTTTCTTACTCTTTTGGCGTTGTTCATTGGACAAAGGACGACATCATGGGTCTTGATCGCCTTACAAGAAGGATCATGTCTACAAGAAGGATCATGTCTGACAACCGAGCTCACCACCCTCGTTCCTCTATCAATCGTTTATATCTATCAATCAATTCCGGGGGATGAGGTTTGATTAATGTGGAGGTATTTCATGATTGTATTTTATTGTGTACTTTTGTACATATTTAGTTATCTGATGATCCTCTTGTGAAGCATATCAAGACTCACGATGAAAGCAAGTACTTCCATAGTTATCTTAAACGCGCCAAGGCTGCTGGACAGAATCTCAACGTCTATGTTGATTTTGTCGGTGGCGAAATACTGCTGGACGGTCCATCTATGTGTGTCAACCAGGTGAAGTCTTTCATAAAATCTGCTCAGAGTCGTCATTTAAAGGAAAAACTGTCTGGAAAACCACTACATCATGTTTATGTGCAGTGTGTTGGGCAGAACAGTAATCCTTCGGACTCCTTTGCCTGGATGAAGTCGGCTGGTCTGAAAAGTGAAACTGAGGGCTTTCTTTTTGCTGCTCAGGACCAGTCACTTCCAATACGCAATCGTCAACATAATATTATAAGGGAAAATGTAAATCCCAAATGTCGTTTGTGTAGTGAATTTAGTGAAACTGTCCAACACCTTGTCAGTGGTTGTCCAGTTTTGGCACAAACGTCTTATCTGAAAAGACATGATGGCATGGCACGTTCCTTTTATTATCGTCTCCGTCATGCGTGCGGTTTTGACTCAGTGGTCCATCCATGCTACGACCCTGATCATGTCCAGGGCGTCATGGAAAATGATAATTTCAAGCTTCTTTGGAATCAGCCCATATACAGCCTGAGGAGAATTGAAGCCAACAAACCTGATCTTGTCCTGTTTGAAAAATCCTTTGGAATTATTAATATTATTTAATTTTCTGTCCCTTTTGAGAGCAATGTGATTGACAAGATTCAGGAGAAGCATAAAAAATATGCGGACTTTGTCTTTGAAATGTCTCGCTTGTATCCAAAGTACAAAGTCGTCCGACTCCCCATTGTTCTCGGCGCCCTCGGTATGGTACCTCCTGATCTATTAACACAGATCAAGAGTGTGCCTGGGTTTGCTACAAGGAGAACAGCCATTCTGACAGTCTGGGCAATGCAGAAGGCTGCAGTGTTGGGGAGTCCCCATATTCTCCGGAAAGTTCTTGGTGGGTTTGACTAGGCAGTGCTTCCTGGGAGATGTCCCATTCGCTGTCTGGGCTGCGTATGGAGAGGGTGAGGGCCCTGAGCTGATGATGAGCCTAACCAGCCTGACTGTGCCAGGATCACCCGATCCTCTCTGCTGCATATAAATCTTCCCTGTAAATAATAATAATAATAATAATAATAATAATAATAATAATAATAATAACAGTGTACAGCTATTACACTGATAAGTTAGATAGGGAAGTTCTGAATAAAATAAACACATGAAAATTTATACATAATGCAAGCTTTTGTTTAGATCAAAAAGCATCTGCCTGTATATAAGAAGGAATAATATACCCATACCGTTAAGTCATATACAAATTACGGTATATCCATATTACTAACAAAAACACCCGTTAATCTTGCAGATTTTCACAGTACCAAAGTACAGTCGGCCCCCAATTTACAAAGACCCCTGTGTACGAAATCCCAGGGTTATGAAAAACATTTTCTTAAGTTTCCGTCCCCAAGATACAAACCAACCCTCTCTTACGAAAAGAAATTCAAAACTCAAAGCGCCAATCAAAATTTCACACAACACGCAAGTTGCCCTCTCATTGGCTGTCTCTCAACATTCCGCCCCGCTAGCCTCCCAGATAGAGACAGAAGGAAGCTTCACTCTTGAGTTTAGTTTTTTAAGTTGTTTTAATTCAGGAAATGTTTAATAAATGTGGGTGCATTTGAGCTTATCTGGAATTCCGATCCCTCAAGGAATCAAATTAAAGTTGAGTTTGTCAAGCAGGGAATGCGCTTTGAATTCACGTCTTGTGGGCGTGGACCACAACGCGCACGCGCGCGAGAGAGAGCGAGAGAGAGAGAGAGAGAGAGAGAGAAGGAATAACGCTTTAGTTTTTTAAGTTGTTTTAATTCAGGAAATGTTTAATAAATGTGGGTGCATTTGAGCTTATCTGGAATTCTGATCCCACAAGGAATCAAATTAAAGTTGAGTTTGTCAAGCAGGGAATGCGCTTTGAATTCCATGTCTTGTGGGTGTGGACCGCAGCGCACGCGTGTGAGAGTGAGAGTGAGAGAGAGAGAGAGAGAGAGAGAGAGAGAGAGGTGTGTGTGTGTGTGTGTGTGTGTGTGTGTGTGTGTGTGTGTTAATTAAAAATGTTTAATAATGGTTTAATTAATAAATGTGTTAATAAAATAGTTTAATATGTTAATAAAATGTTTAAATGGTTTAATAAATAATTTTCTTTTACTTTTAACACACATTTCATACAAAATTGGTGTATTTTTATCATTTTTAAAGGGTTTATGGGGGTTTATCCAGTCAAAAGACTGGCGCCTTGGAACGAATTAGGCGTTTAACATGTAAAATATGACCCCTACTTACGAAATCCCCGCAGTACGAAAAGGGCTCTGGAACGGATTCGGATTAATTTCCTAAGTTGGGGGCCGACTGTACTACTTTTTCATGGTACAATGCTGAGCGCCAGAAAGTGTTTTTTGCTGGTTTTTCATTTTTCCTCTTTGTATTATTTATAAAGTATGACACATTTTGCTTTTATTAAGTTTTGGTTTCATTTCCTTTTAAGTAATAAAAACACTATTAATTATGTTTGTAATAAAAGCTATATTCACTGATGAGAGTTTTTTTTGTCAGAACACATTATTTAACATTTCTTATTTAACATTTCTACTCTACATGTGACAGTCATGATGCCTTTCAGTTTACCCATGCAGGAAATTCTTCAGGACATAGAAATATGTTGTAGTTTCTGATTCCTCGGGAAATAGCAGGAGGTGTGTTTTGAGAGACAAAGAGCTTCTACTGCATTTTGCTTTTTTTCTTGAATAGAATGTAAAAAGAATACTGAATACAATATTATAGGCTATAATTTGAGTAAAAAGTAGAATCCTAAAATTATTTGCAAGTATTTTAGAATTTCTCATTATTGTACGTGTTTTAATGACAATAAGATGGTTACAACCTCCAATTCAGGCTTCGCTGGACGGAATAAATCTCAAGACTCTGATCTTTTCTACAAAAGACTTAAAAACACTGCCTTAATGTTAACAGTGACATGGAAACTTTAAAAAAGAAAAGAAATGAGAGGTTCACTGTCAGTATTTAAGGTTTAAAACGAAGATTGTATTTCCAGTGTAACTGTGTACAAAAATGTGGAATATATTTAGTATTAAATGTATTCAATTTGAGTGGCTAAGTCGTCTCATTTAAAGATTTCAACATGTAAACCAACAAAAGATTAAGAACCGTTTGTGGAGCACTGATGACTGGCTGTACGCTATGAGTCAGTTCTCAATAAGGGAACAAAAAAAAAAAACTGCTGACACGAGTAAAAAAAATGCCTTATTTAACCTCTGCAATCATTCCAGTGCACACGCAGCAATCGAGTGAGCACAAAAATAAAAAATCTGAGCACCTGATCTGACAGTTAAACTACTGGAGGCTTATACGCTAAGCTGGACAGAACAGAATAAGAATGTGGGGAGGGGGGGTGGCTACACAGAACGCGAAAGAGAGAGATGGAGACAGAAAGAGTGAGAGAGAGAGAGAGAGAGAGAGAAAGTGAGAGACAGACAAACAGAGAGACAGAGAGAGAGAGAATGTGTGTGTGCGTGAGAGAGAGAGAGAGAGAGAGAGAGAGAGAGAGAGAGAGAGAAACAGAGAGAGAAAGAGAGATAAAAAGACAGATGGAGAGAGAGAGAGAGAGAGAGACATAGAAGTGAGAGGACAGGAGAGCATTATGGAATTTAAGATAATCAATGAAATCAACATTACTTTCAGGACAAATGCTTGGTGGTGCAGTGGTGGCCTGGTGATAATGTGCTAGATTACCAATCCCAAAGTTGCGGGTTCAAGCCCCACTGTCAACGGTTGTCACGGCTGTACTACCCAACACACACACACACACACACACACACACACGTGCACCTAACTGGGTTATCAAAGGCTGCCATGTCTCACACTTTGTGTGCTTAGATACAAAAGAACCATTGCTGACTTTCATCAAGAGTAGCTGCATAGGTGGGTTTCTGCCCTGTGATGCCCTGGTGAGCTGTCCATAATGTACTCTACCTCGCCCAGAGTCGGTCGGGTGAGATGGGCGCCAGCCTCCTCATGACCATAATTATTGTTAAAGGGATTCAGAGAGAGAATGAATGAGGAAATGCGAGTATACCTCTTTTTCTTCCCGACTCGCTTGTGCATTTTCATAGGGCGACTCTGACTGTAGGTGAGGCAGAGTTAGGGTGGCGCTTTTGTTGCGTCTATGTCCTCCCTTCGACCAAGACGAAGATCCTCTGGACCCTGGGGTCAGTAGTTGGGGGTGGAGCTGGCGGTTAGGGGTCGATGGGGTAGAGGTTAGTACAAGGGCCTTCAGTGCAGTCACTTCTGCCTGTAGAACATCGATCTGAGAGAAAAGAAATGGTGTACAGCTGAAACTGATTTACAGTAAAGATTTACAGTTACATGGTCACATGTACTCAAACTGTAATATGAGACACTACCTTGCCCTGTGCCTCATTTAATTGCTTTTCGGCTGTTGCTTGTTTAACGTTGGCCTCCCGCACCATCTTGTGAGCCTCCTGCAGAGGAGAAGTGATTTTGGGTCTCAGTTCAGTAACAGTAAGTCTTTACTCAACTACTCAATATTGGCATACAAAATTACACTCGTTAATATTAATCTAAAATAAACAAAATTTGAAATCTAAACTAAAACTACAATTAAAATAAACAAAACCCACGAAAACTAAAATAAACCCAAACTACAGGAAAATTAATTAAACTAAACATATCTCAAATAAACTAACAAAACTAAAATAAACTACAAATAAACCAAACGAAAATAAACTTAAACAAGGCTTTAAAAATAACTTGAAAATTTAGTAAAAATAAACAAAACTTAAATATAAAGCTAAAAATTCTATTAACCCGGTGATCGCAAGTTTGAATCCAGGTTAATGCCACAGCCATCCATGAACAGGAGTCCATGGCCGACATCTCATGTGGGGGGGGGCTGGCATACACTCACTTCCCTGTCACTCACAGCGATCACTAGCCAATCATGGGCGTCTGTAAGATCATTCGTGTGAAGAGGGCGGATAGATGTCTTAGACCACAACCAAAATATGCATGGTGCTGCAGTTCAAAAAGATGCAAGTGGCTAGCATTGCAGGTCACGAAGGGAGCCTGCGCATGCTTTCACCCCTTCGTCAATGTTGGTGGTCATGTAATAGGGAAGGTAAAATCTGATGGGTGGGAATTGGATAGGACTAAATTAGGGAGAAAATGGGGAGGGGGAGGGAATCAAAAGAAAAAAAGCTAAAAATTAATATACCACATTTTCTGGGCCACAGGGCACAGCAGATTATAAGGAGAGACGAACAAATGGCATCTAACCAAGCATAAGGCGCACCAGATTATAAGGCGCATCAAGCGAAACAAAAATCAGATAAGTCAAATTGGACTCAACTCATTTACAATAACTCTCAACACTGTTCAGTTATAACAATATAAAACAATAAACTCACTTTTTCAGATCATTACTCTTCCACTAATCCATCAAATTCTTCATCTTCAGTGTCGGGGTTTAACAGCTACGTGAGTTGGACATAAAGCCCAGATCCCGCTATTATTTTTTATTACTATTATATTATATTAGATTATAATATTTTATTATCTATTATTCCCTCACGCGCATGGAGTCGCAAATCAATAGAGATGGAGATTAAGTGGAAAAAGTCTTCTGGAAAAAATTTTCCACGGTCCTGATCTAAACTTCTCTCAGCCACTCAGCCTTAAAGCAATGGCATCATCACAGTAACAAACATGGCAGCACTCATTTGCAGCGTGAATATTGTATTCATTACAGAACGGAGGTCATTATTTTTAAGGAGCTGTATCAGTGCAACTTTAAATTCAAGAAGGTTAAGCCGAGGTCTCAGGAGGAGACCTGTAGCAGTGCTTGAATGTGAGACTCTCATTAAGCCAGCCGAGCGTCCTGAGACGCAGAGGTATCCTCATAACAAGACAGATGGTCGGTAGAGATGGAGATCGAGTTGAAAAAGTCTTCCGGTCTCATGACGTAAACTTCTCTCAACTAACTCACGTATTACTCAGTGAGTCGCCTGACTATGATAGCCGGAATGCGGTACAGTATTTGGACATAAAGCCCGGATACCTCTAACTTATGACCTGTTGACACCAATATCTAGCGGTTGGAGTTCTTTAGTTAATCCACCTGGAATGATGGTATGCTCCGAATTAGTTTGCTTCACTTGGGTTTTGACAGTATCAGTGAGATGGAATCGCGAATGCAGCCATGAGGTGGGGGGGCACTAACCAGTGTCTCTCCCCCTCATGCCGGTCCCAAGCCCGGAGAAATGCAGAGGGTTGTGTCAGGAAGGGCATCCGACGTAAAACCAATGCCAATTACTTAAAATGCAAATCAAAAGTATTACCTCCATACCGGATCGGTCGAGGCCCGGGTTAACAACGACCGCCATCAGTGCTGTCAATCAACAGGGTGCTGATGGAAATTGGACTACTGTTGGTCGAAGACGTCGAAGAAGGAGAGGTGGGAGGCGTGTCCGTAGGCAGAGAGAAAAGAGGAAAGGCATGAGTCTAGGACTGAGAGTGGGGACTTTGAATGTTGGAACTATGCACAGAAAAGGTAGCGAGCTGGTTGACATGATGCAGAGGAGGAAGGTGGACATACTGTGTGTTCAGGAGACCAGGTGGAAAGGTAGCAAAGCTAAAGGCTTAGGAGCAGGGTTTAAGCTATTTTATCACGGTGTGGATGGGAAGAGAAATGGAGTCGGAGTCATCTTGAAGGAGGAGTTTGTCAGGAATGTTCTAAAAGTGAAAAGAGTGTCAGACAGAGTGATGAGTCTCAAGTTAGAAATTGAAGGTGTAATGCTCAATGTTGTTAGTGCTTATGCCCCACAGGCAGGATGTGAGCTAGAAGAGAAGGAGAGATTCTGGAGTGATTTAGATGAAGTGATGCAGAGTACCACCAGAGGTGAAAGAGTGGTCATTGGTGCAGACTTCAATGGACATGTTGGTGCAGGAAACAGAGGGGACGAGGAAGTGATGGGCAGGTTTGGTATCCAGCACAGGAACGCAGAAGGACAGATGTTGATAGATTTTGCAAAAAGGATGGAAATGGCTGTGGTGAATACTTTCTTCGAGAAGAAACAGGAGCATAGGGTGACTTATAAAAGCAGAGGTAGGAGCACACAGGTAGACTACATCTTGTGTAGGCGATGTAATTTGAAGGAAGTCAGTGACTGCAAAGTCATCGTGGGTGAGTGTTGCCAAACAGCATAGGATGGTGGTGTGCAGGATGACTCTGATGGTGAGAAAGGTGAAAAAGGCAAAGGCAGAGCAGAAGACAAGGTGGTGGAAGCTGAAAAAGGAAGAGTGTCGTGTTGTCTTCAAGGAGGAGTTGAAACAGGCTTTGGGTGGCCAGGAAGTGCTTCCAAATGACTGGACAACCACAGCAAATGTGATCAGGGACACAGGTAGGAGAGTACTTGGTGTGTCCTCTGGAAGGAAAGTAGATAAGGAGACTTGGTGGTGGAATGAGGAAGTGCAGGAGTGTGTACAAAGGAAGAGGTTAGCCAAGAAGAAGTGGGACATTGAGAGGACCGAAGAGAGTAAACAGGAGTACAGGGAGACACAGCGTAAGGCAAAAGTAGCAGTGGCTAAGGCCAAACAGAGGGCATATGATGACTTGTATGATAGGTTGGATAGGAAAGAGGGAGAAAATGATCTATACAGGTTGGCACAGCAGAGAAATAGAGATGGAAAGGACGTGCAGCAAGTTAGATTGATAAAGGACAGAGAGGGAACTCTATTGACTGATGACAGAAGTGTGCTGGGAAGATGGAAAGAGTACTTTGAAGAGCTGATGAATGAGGAAAATGAGAGAGAAAAAGAGTAGAAGAGGTAACCATTGAGGGGCAGGATGTAGCAAAGATCAGTAAGGGTGAAGTGAGAAGGGCATTGAAGAGGATGAAGAATGGAAAGGCAGTTGGTCCTGATGATATACCTGTGGAGGTATGGAAGTGTCTAGGAGAGGTAGCAGTAGATTTTCTGACAAGAACATTCAACACGGTACTAGAGAGTGAGCAGATGCCGGAGGAGTGGAGGAGAAGTGTGCTGGTGCCCATTTTTAAGAACAAGGGAGACGTGCAGAGTTGCAGCAACTACAGAGGGATAAAGTTGATGAGCCATACGATGAAGTTATGGGAAAGAATAGTGGAAGCTAGACTAAGGGCAGAGGTCAGCATTTGTGAACAACAGTTTGGTTTCATGCCAAGAAAGAGCACCACAGATGCAATGTTTGCCTTGAGGATGTTAATAGAGAAGTACAGAGAAGGTCAGAGGGAGCTACATTGTGCCTTTGTGGATCTGGAAAAAGCATATGACAGGGTGCCAAGAGAAGAACTGTGGTATTGCATGAGGAAGTCTGGAGTGTCAGAGAAGTATGTTAGAGTGGTGCAGGACATGTATGAGAGATGTAAGACAGTGGTGAGGTGTGCTGTCGGTGTGACCGACGAATTCAAGGTGGAGGTGGGACTGCATCAAGGGTCAGCTCTGAGCCCCTTCTTGTTTGCTATGGTGATGGACAGGCTGACAGACGAGGTGAGACAAGAATCTCCATGGACTATGATGTTTGCAGATGACATCGTGATCTGTAGTGAGAGCAGAGAACAAGTGCAGGAAAATCTAGAGAGGTGGAGGTATGCCCTGGAAAGGAGAGGAATGAAGGTTAGCCTCAGAAAATCAGAATACATGTGTGTGAATGAGAAGGACCCAGGAGGAACGGTGATGTTACAGGGAGCAGAGATAACGAAGGTGGAGGATTTTAAGTACTTAGGCTCAACAATCCAGAGCAATGGAGAGTGTGGAAAAGAGGTGAAGAAGCGTGTGCAGGCAGGCTGGAATGGTTGGAGAAAAGTATCCGGTGTGATGTGCGATAGGAGAGTGTCAGCAAGAATGAAGGGAAAAGTGTACAAGATGGTGGTGAGGCCAGCGATGTTGTATGGCTTAGAAACAGTGGCGCTGAGGAAAAGGCAGGAGGCAGAGCTGGAGGTAGCGGAGATGAAAATGTTGAGGTTCTCCCTGGGAGTAACGAGGATGGATAGGATCAGAAATGAGTATATCAGAGGGACAGCCCACGTAAGATGTTTTGGAGACAAAGTCAGAGAGGCTAGATTGAGATGGTTTGGACATGTACAGAGGAGGGATAGTGAGTATATTGGCAGTAGGATGCTGAGGTTGGAACTACCAGGCAAAAGGCCTCGAGGAAGACCGAAGAAGAGATTTATGGATGTGGTGAAGGAAGACATGAAGGTTGTTGGAGTCAGAAAAGAAGATGCGGAGGACAGGGTGAGGTGGAGGCGGATGATTTGCTGTGGCGACCCCTGAAGGGAGCAGCCGAAAGTAAAAGAAGAAGTGAGATGGAATCGCGCAGCTTCATCCATACATAAGGCGCACCAAATTATAAATCCTTTAAGTGCACCTTATAGTCCAAAAATACGGTAACCAAAAATAAATATAACTAAATGAAGAAAGCTAAATTCACATTAAGATAAACTAAAAAATAAACTGAAATTAAAACAATTTAAAAATTAAACCTCATTACAAAACCAATAATAAACCAAATTTAAAAAACCTAAATAAAATATCCTGAATATTAATTAAAATTAAATAAAAATAAAATAAAATAAACAAAGCTGAAATAAATTTAAATCAACAAAAAAAAACTGTAAAATAAACTACCAGAAAGAAATAAAAATAAATTAATAGGATATACGAGTGGCTGTCACATCAGACTTCGTCCTACGAAATGGTCCAGTTCACCTCAAAGAGACTTGCAGTCAGTTCCTCTAGTTCCTGCTCCAGCTGCTTTCTTAGATGAGACAGTCGCTCACATTCTTCCCCCTTCAGCTTCAACTCCTGTAAACAAAATAAAAACCATCGAGTGAAGAATAACCCACTGTTAGACTTCAGGATTTACAATAGGCTCATAAAATGTGCAGACATCCGGAACAGAGTGCAAATCAGATCAGGCCCATATCTGGCATATCTGTATGATCAAACTCACATGGTTAGAGGGTGTGCAAACTTCAACACATGACCTGAAGATTATATCAGCATTTTCAGTAATTGAGTCAAAGCAAGTTTGAAGACAGTATGATTGGATACAGATTTATGTCGTAGTATTAGACCACGGAAATGGAACGGCAGTGCTCAGGATGAATATCACTTTTTATCTCTGTGCTTTGAGTTCTGAAGTGAGAAGGAAAAAACACGGAGGCATCCATGTTTGTTGTTTGTAAGCAACAGTGTATTCATTTATTTATAATAACTGATGCATATTTATATTTAAGTCCTGAACACAGCACTCTCTGGTATATATCAGTGTTACAGATTTAACAAGTGAACTTATCTGCGTGCAGATGAAAATAAATTCTTGTTGTATATACAGTACAACTCATTTCAAAGGTAAAAGTGTTGAGTCCACACATTTGGAATTGAAGAGTTCCTGAGTAGAAACTAGGGAGGGTGAGGTGTTTAACTTTGGGGTTTTTTTTCTACGAGGTCAAAGGTCATGAATTACAACTACAGTTCAGATTCTATGTCACTGTCCTTCAGTTATCCCATTACATGCCCAGCTCATCAGTTCCTGAACTTTATATTGAGGCCTGAAGCTAGAAATGTATTACCAATGATACAACAGGGCCAGAATCCAGCTAAATTGGGGTAGCCAGTGCCTAATGGTTGATACTGAAAGGTCGATTCCCGAAACAGTGGGAAAAATGTGTGACAGTGGGGGAGTGAGCAGCACCTTCCCTTCCACCACATAAAAGGCTAAAGTAGGGCACCTAATCCCCAACTGCGCTCCGGGTGCCACCAATGTGTGTGGTAGCCCACTTATCCAAGTGTATATGTGCGTGCGTGTGTGTGTGTGTGTGTGTGTGTGTGTGTGTGTGTGTGTGTGTGTGTGTGTGTGTGTGCTTGCGCTCTCACTTTTTAGGTGTGTGTGTGTGTGTGTGTGTGTGTGTGTGCGCACACACGCTAATCTTGGATGAGTTAAATGCAGAATAAATAATTTCCCTTACAGGATTAATACAGTAGGCTGCACGATGGTGCAGTGGTTAGCACGTCCGCCTCAGAGCAAGAAGGTCCTGGGTTCCATTCCCAACTTGGGCTTTTCTGTGTAGAGTTTGCATGTTCTCCCTGTGTTTGTGTGGGTTTCCTCCGGTACCTCCGGTTTCCTCCCACAATCCAAAAACATGTACAGTAGGTTAATTGGCCGTTCCAAATCGACCCTAGGTGTAAGCATGAGTGTGAATGTTTGTGCGCGTGTTGACCCTGTGATAGTCTGGTGAGCTAGGTGTTCACCGCTCTCGCCCAGAGTCAGTTGAGATGAGCGCCAGCCTCCCCACAACCCTAATTAGGATTAAGCGGTTCAGAAAATGGATTGATGGATGGGATTAATACAGTAAATGAAAATTAGAAAAAACAATTATGAAGCGTTATAATCTTGGTATAACACGCACGTGACTATATGTTTGTGAACCAGCGGTGCAGTGGTTAGCACATCTGCTAGATGAAGGTCCTGGTTCGAGTCCCAAGCTCGACCGCTTCTGTATGGATTTTGCATGTTTGCGTGGGTTTTCTTCAGGGACATGAGTTTCCTCCCACAGAACAAAAACAAGCACATTAGGCCAAGTGGCTGTTATAATTGCCTCAAAGTGTGGGTGTGATTATGAATGATGGTGTTTGTGTGTGTGTGTGTGTGTGTGTGTGTGTGCGTGTGTGTGCGCGTGTGTGTGTTGAGGGTGTACCCTCCCTTCGCGCCGCCTCACTAAGTGAGTGTATTTGTGTTGGCACCTTCTGTGCAGCATCCAACTGCTCTCTGAGGAACTCTGTGCCTTTTTCTCGAATCTCTATAGAGGAGCTTCGTAGGCGGGACATGGCGTAGGCTTCTCGTCTCTGAGTCTGTGTCTGGTCCTGGAGCATAGTCCCTCCTTGACCCGCTCCAGACTCGATGCCAAGTTCCAGCTCCACCTTAAAATCTATTAACCTCCAGAAACAAACAGTTCATTGAATCAATTCTGACAGTTTGTGACGTCATGTCAACGTCATGTTTGTAAACAATTCATGAATTGTGGGAATTAGTACCAGGCCTAGTTTATAGTTCATAAATTTCTGAACTCTGCACATGTTCAAAAACAATCACAACCTGAAACAGACTATTTCTAGGATAATAAAAAAAAAAAAACCAAAGTATAACCGCACTGTTGAAGTCTTTAACACTTCCAGTATTCTTGAGAAATATGTTGCATGGTAACTTTTCGCCTGGAGATCCACACCCTTACCCCGCCGCTGTTTGTGGAACAAGCATCCGCTTCGCACGCGCGCAGCAAAACAACACCGCCTCAGGTCTTCCCCTCAGCTGTATCCACAATACACCTTCTCTCAGAACGGGTATGTTTCAGAATTTCCCTCTCTCAGGATCCCACTGACGGCTATATCAACCCGAACTCCTTGAGAATGCGCTTTAATTTTGTGTCCAGAAACTCCGACGCTGACAGAGCAGGAAAACTTTCAGTTGGTCGTCCAGCTGGAGCCGGTCACATGACCTTCGGGTGTCGCTCAGACTCCGCCCACCGTGACGAGTTCGCTCAGAAATCCATAGAAACCTCTAAATCCGGCCACGCCCCAAAGGTGTACAGTACTACACGTACTCTATGTGGAAGACAATGACGTTGTATCGGTCTCTGTTTAGCCCTCTCAGCAACAGTGTGAGGGGCGTGGCCTCCGTCGAAAGGGATGTTCTTTGTTTTTTTTTATTTATTTCTCTCTCCACTCTGGCCTTGGCAACGCTGCAAAACACACAGTAGTTCAACCCTAGAGATAGAAATGCCAACACTGGAATCATGACTCCTCATCCTTCAGGACTATAGACTGTAAAAAATATAGATTTCTATGACCTTTAGTTCTATGACCTTTAGTTTTACTTTCTATGACCTATGACCCTTCTAGGACCTTGCGAGTGTGGGTTTCATCCGGAAACACGGGTTTCTTCCCTCAGTCCAAAAACATGTACATTAGGCTAAGTGACTGTGATCATTGACTCTATGTGTGTGTGTGTGTGTGTGTGTGTGTGTTAATTGTTTGAACCACTTCAGAACCATTCCGCTGGTATGTAGAGAATTCCCCATATAGATTTGGGGTAGTGATCGCCTGGTGGTAAGGTTGGCTGGATAACTGATCCTAAGGTTGGGGGTTCAAGCCCCACCTTCAGCAGGTTTGTCGCACCCCCCCCCCACCCAGTGCAGCCAAGTGGATTATCAAAGGCCGGCCATGTCGCTCA
Organism: Plotosus lineatus; assembly: GCA_024760905.1. Classification (NCBI taxonomy): domain Eukaryota; kingdom Metazoa; phylum Chordata; class Actinopteri; order Siluriformes; family Plotosidae; genus Plotosus; species Plotosus lineatus. The sequence goes on from CM045742.1 coordinate 12,713,715, forward strand.
TTGTCTATGGTGTTTATACCATTGCTGACTTCTGTTAAGAGTACGTAGCTTCATAGCCGCTAGGGTGTTTCTGTTGGCGATGTATGGAGTTGCAACCCCATCGCTTCTATCTTCACATTGTAAGGTTGCATGCGATGGAAAGTACAACAGCAGCGCCAGGAGTGTAGCTCGGCTGTGATCGCTATGATGATGGTGATATACTAGTACAGTATAGCTTTGTTTAGTCTATAAAGTTGCTTTAAAATAATGTCAATTGTAGCAACACCAATTGAGACAAAATGTAATTTGTTTGCCATATTTTCTCATGAATTTATTTCCAAATCATTAAGAATTGCCACCTCCTAAGACGTCCTTGAACAGACGGTTACTAAATACAAATTAACAAACATTGCAAATGCACCACACATTCATAATAATGAACTTTGTTTTTTGTGAACACTTCCCACCCTGTCCAGCCAAATATTTAACATCTGTTTCAATAAGTCGAGAGTCTTACATGAGCTGATAAGCATCAAGATGCATAGCACTGACTCTATCTGCCATGTACAATGAGACTGAGTTAAATAACTACTGTACTTTGTTTTATACACTGGATAGGATCAGGAATGAGCACATCAGAGGGACAGCACATGTAAGGCGTTTTGGAGACAAAGTCAGAGAGACTAGATTGAGATGGTTTGGATATGTACAGAGGAGGGATATTGAGTATATTGGCAGTAGGATGCTGAGGTTGGAACTACCAGGCAGAAGATCTAGAGGGAGACCAAAGGGACGATTCATGGATGTGGTGAAGGAGGACATGAAGGTAGTTGGTGTAAGAGAAGAAAATGCAAAGGATAGGGTGAGATGGAGGCAGATGATTCGCTGTGGCGACCCCTGAAGGGAACAACCGAAAGAAAGAAAAGAAAACTTTGTTTTATACACACTCATTGGATCATGCAGAGTTCTGTTTGATTTTACATTTAATATAAAATAGAAGTAACATGCGGGTTCATTTCCACTTTGCTGGTTACACACTTCACTGACAGCAACCATTTGTTTAGGGAAAACTTCAAAAACAAGAACATTGAGAGAGCACAAACCCTTGCTAAGCCAACCAAGCACAAAGTACACAGCGCCCCCTGTTTGTGCTGCTGTAAAATCACACTTCCAAAAAAACGTTTTATCTTATGTTAAAAAAAAAAGTTTGAAAAAATATACTGAATCAAATTTTGTTCCATTTCCAATATTGAATGGATTCTTCCTTGTTCCTTGTCCTCAATCCTGGTGGAAATTGAAATCCACACATAAAAATTTATGAAATCTATGCATAATGTTTTGTGTGTTGTGTTAAACAACAAGCACAAATCACAGATAAAATGTAACTTCGCTGAAGGAGGTAATGGTAGTTCTTGGAGATTTAAAAAATAATAAGAATTTAACCATCATATACTTTCATTCTGAATTTTCTTGCTTTTTAAATATTCAGGAGTGGGTCTGGTAAATCTCTCCATCATTTTATTTTTCTGTACTCCGGGTACATGAGCTTTCCTGGGAAGGCTTTCTGTTAGATTTTGGAGTATAGCTGTGGACATTAGTGTTAAATCAGCCTCAAAAGTATTAGTGAGGACAGACAGTGATGCTGGATGATGACTTCTGTAGTGCAAAAATTCTTCCACTCCAACCTTGGAATGCCACGTCTTTGTGTTTGTCCTCACTTTCTTCCTTCATAGATCTCTAAGATTGAAAACAAAGAAATTTCTACTGCTACAGAACACAAAACATTCCAGACTGTTCTCTACTTCAGCAGACTTTGTGGTAACAGCAAGGGAAAGACCTACAAATGGGGTTTGATGGTAAGGTGTCCACATACTTTGTCTTCATATTTGGCCTTATAGTGTAAATACACCAGTGTAGCATGCTCAAATATAATTTTTGACAGTTAAAATGTTATATAGTATTTTGGGCACAGGGTAATACAAAAGTGAAATTACATATCTGTTCAGGTGGATTAACTGTGTAGCCTCTGATTGAGGCGATTGAGGCACCACATAATTTATCATTGCCATTCAATTCTCCTTCGGCGCTGCCAAATTCCTCTATAACTTGCTTAGGACATTCAGCTTGGATAACAGTTGGGAATCAATGCTTTTTTCATGAATATGTTCATTCATTCATTTTCTGAATTGCTTCATCTTAATTAGGGTCGCAGGGAGGCTGGCGCCCATCTCAGCTAACTTTGGGTTAGGGCAGAGTACTGTACACCTTTTAGAGCTCACTAGGCCATCAAAGGGCAGAAACACGCTGACGGTAAAGCATCGGTCTACTCTTTATGAACGATAGCAATGGTTCTTTTACAGCCTCTCACCATAGACGGTGAGAGACATGTCTGGTCTTTGATAACTCCATTACCTGCACTGGGTCTAATGGATGTTTTAATTTAATTATCTGTAGCACAAACTCAAGGCCTGCAAGCCAAATTCGGCCATTAAACTGATTTTGTGTAAAGCGCAAAAGCTTTCAAAGTATATGTTTATCGTATCATCTTTGCATCAAACATTACCACGAAACTTAACGCATCATCCATCTACTAGGTGGAGCCAACCTATTTCAAGCAAACATCTAATCATTCATGACTCAAAAAAAGATGAGTAACTAGCTTATCACAATCAAGTCTTGTCAAAAGAGGAAAGTGAATAAAAGAAAAGAGAATCAGTACTTTTTGGACTACATAATTATTTTGACATGCAGGGCAGTCGTGGCCTGGTAGGAAAGTGCTGGATTACCGATCCCAAGGTTGGGGGTTCATGCCCCACTGTCAATGGTAGTCAACTGCTGTCCTCTCCCAGTACAGCTCACTGGGTTATCAAAGGCCTGCCATGTCTCTCACTGCCTATGGTGTGAGGCATGTAAAAGAACCATTGTTGACTTTCGTCCTGAGTAAGCTGCAAAAGCTGACAGAGTGTTTCTTCCCTGTGATGGTCTGGTCTGTTGAGCTGTCCAAGGTGTACTCTGCCCCCACCAGTCTTCCAGGCATACTAATTAGGATTAAGCAGTTCAGACATTGAATGAATTTTGATATGGGGATTCCATTGTTGCCCTTTTTGAACAGATTATTCAGCTGCTCATTACCCAGAAATGTAGTGAAAATGTGTTTGAAATCTGTGATCTACAGTAATCACTTCTTCATGGTCAAGGCTGTGGTCGGTCCAGATTCAGTCCCATAAACACAGTGTGCAATGTCGGTGTCATGCGACTTGCTAGACTGAAAGGCAGATGCAGAGAAACTGAACTTGATCGCATTTATTTGAGACTCCATACAGATGTATCCAAAAGGCGGTTAACTCAGGTGGGCGGGCTCACAGACCAGGCGTGAACATCAGATCTATAGAGAGAACAAAAACCTAAGAAATCCTGGAAGCTAAACCCAAAAGAGTTTCAGGTGGGGCAACAACCTGAGCATAGGGAATCTATACACACATATGCAAGTATACCCTACATGCACAGTGCTACCACAATGCTGGGCATGTTTATATGCTCCTCTTTATCAGTCACTTAATGGACTACAGGTGCACAACAGTCACCTGTGCTTTTGCTTTGCTTGCTGAGCCTCCTCGGGCATGTTGTGGGTGCATTTTAGTTCTAGGAAACCCAGTATTGCTGAGAGCGAAGCTTGAGCATCGATTAAGTGCAAGGCTCAGCTAGGCAGAATACGGAGGAAGACGGGAGAAGTCCGTGATGGTGTGAATACACCCTAAAGCTGTAGTATTACATTATTTTATAGCAATAACTTTTCAAGTTGGTATAAAGTAATTAGTAGGCACTGGGAATTCTGTAGAGGACATGGTAGCCTACCAGCATAAAGTTTCAGGATTTTTCTGCATGGAGTTTGCATGCTCTCTCTCTCTCTGTGCTTATGTGGGTTTCCTTCAAGTAACCAGTTTCCTCCGAAAGTCCAAAGACATGCACATTCAAATAACTAGCTATTCTGAACTGCACCTATGTGTGTGTGTGTGTGTGTGTGTGTGTGAAGGGTTCTGTATATATGTTGGCTCTGCAATTGTATGGTAAACTGTTCAGGGTGTAGCCCGTCTTTGCCCAGTGTCAGTTGCGATGGGCTCCAGCCACCCTTAGTCCTTCGAGAGTCAGCGTCCCTGTGACTCTAATAGAATCAAATGTTTCAGCAAATGAGTGAATGTCCATAGGTGTGATTGTATGTGAACGATTGTCCATTTCTGTATTAGCCGTGGCAGAGATCAGTAACCTTCCAACGTAGACCAGAATTGGCGCGAGCGTTCCCTGTGATCCTGATGAATAAACTGTATGGATAATGGAAGGTTGAATTTATGGAAATTGAAATTTATGGAAATGAGTTACATTGTCTGTGTTGTTAATGCATAACCACAAATCCCTGGGGTGGCATGGTTGTGTATTGGTTAGTACAACTGCCTCACAACAAGAAGGGTTTTGGGTCCTGGGTTGGGAGTGGTTAGATCTTCCCAAGATTGTGTGTGTTTCCTCCAGGTACTTCAGTTACCGCCCACAGTCCCAAATCATGCGCTTTAGACTAAATGGCTATTTCAGATTGTCAGGAGGTGTAAGTGTGAATGGTTGTATATGCATGTTGGCTCTGCAATGGTCTAGCAAGCTGTTAAGGAGGGCACCCCACCTTCGCCCAGTTTTGACCCACACCTGGCACCGACTCCCTGCAACCTTAATCCTTTAGTATTAAGCATTTCAGCAAATGAGTGATTAAGGGTGATTTTGTCCTCTGGAAGTTATTCTCATCTCTAATATAATAAAATATACAGATTTGCTGATGAATGTACAGCTATCTTGTATAGCTACATTACTAGCCTGACTCCATGTGATCGTGACGAGATTATTCTGTTTGGGTTTTTTCTTTTTAAAAAATGTTTTCTTTTTCTTCAGTACAGTCGGCCCCGTACTTACGAAATTAACCCGTTCCAGAGCCATTTTCGTAGCCTGGGGTTTTCGTAAGTAGAGGTGCATTTTACATATAAAACGTGCGATTTGTTCCAAGGCTCCCAAGACTACCCCATAAACCCTTTAAAAATTATAAAAGTACACCAATTTTGTATGAAATATGTGTTAAAAGTAAAAGAAAATTATTTACCTTTTTTTAAAATCTCTCGACCCACCCATGCAACGCTTTAAAGTCCGGGGGGGTTGCTGGTCAGAAGAACCCTCACCCTCACCCCACCCTCCTTCACAAGGTCCTTAAATATGGCGGTTGCTTTTTCTGAAATAATCGCCTCCGTCACTGTATCTCTGCTTTTAAGGTCTCCTTCTGCTTCAATATCGTCCCGATTGTACAGGGGTTTCGGCCATACTCCTTTGCAATTTCGCTCAACCGCATCCCACTTTTGTATTTCTTTATTATCTCCTGCTTCACTTCGATTGATAATGGAGCCCGTTTCTTCTTTTCGGTGTCACCGGAAATCTCTTTCTTGGGATCCTTGATGGATAACGAAATATAACGCTGCAATGATCACTCTCAAAAACCTCAAAAGCTAACAGTCCTGTTCAACTCTCCTTCACAAACAAACAGGAAGTGACAAACAGGAAGTATGGGTACAGGAATGGGTACCGTTCAGCTCCCTCCTGGCCAATGGGAGGCCAACGGGGTGGGATGTTGGGAGATAGCCAATGAGAGAGCAACTCGTACATTGTTTGAATGTTTGAATGGCACATTTGAATTTTTGAATGGCGCGTTTGACGCTTTTCGTAAAAAAAGAGGTTATTTATTTTTGTAAAAAGAGGATGAAAATTTAGGAAAATGTTTTTTGTAACCTGGATTTTTCGTATTCAGAGGCTTTCATAAGTAGAGGGCTGACTGTACTTGGAAACATTGCGCTGAGAAGAAAAGCTTACTTTTTGTAGACACACATTACTCATGCAGTAGTGTGGGATAAATCTGATGTATTCAAAGCATTCATTATTAATATCAACTAAATCATACCTTCCAACAGGGCATTCTTCTTTTTGAGCTCCGCTGTGCTTGCTTCGCTGGTGAGAAGAAGAATCTGCATTCCCAAAAAGTGCATTGGGGAAGTACAGAATGTTTCTTTGCTGTCAGTTAGCAGCTCATATCCAGGGCTTGGTGGGGAAAGTGCTGAAGGAGACGAAGATGTACACACAGCATGGATTTCCTTCAAATGCATCCATCCTCCAGGGGAAGCTCATAAAACCAACCCAGGCATTTCCAAACATCACCGCACATCATGTTATTAAATATCCTCACACAAAAAATATAATGTTTTAAACCACACTTCATGTACAACATGAGCACTTGGAGAGTGCAAACCTCTGCCAAGATTAGCAATTTACTATTTGAGCCAAAATGTCAAAAATTGTCTTATCGTATATTCTGTATTGTCTTATCTATGTTAAAAAATACTTTAAAAATTTCTGGAACTAGAATTGGATCCAAATCATCTCCAAAATTTAATGGAGTCTTCCTTGTCCAGAGTCCTACCTGTAGTAGAAACTTTCATGGTAATAATCTGTACTTTTTTGTCATCCTGGCAACAAAACAAAGACACAATTTGAGGACAATTTTTTTTTTCATTAGGATAAACAGAGCTTACTTCAATGAGTTTTGAGTGCTGCAAACATTAGTCTGATAAACTGATTTGATTAACAGTCTTTAATGAGTTTTTAATTGAATGAGTGCCTTAAGGTCTGTTAAATTATCTCAAGCTTTAAGAAAGAAAGTTTTTCTCCTCAGAATGACTAAATTACATTTTGGAAATTAACATTAATTAATTTTCAGAACTTCCTAATCCTAATTAGGATCACAGGGAGGACTGTGCCCATCTCAGCCGACTCTGGGCAAGGGTGGAAACGAGAATTTTTTTTTTTGATCATCTAGTGGTATAAGGCGCTGGATCGCTGATCCAAAGGTTGGGGGTTCGAGTCCCACTCTCCACAAGGTTGTCACTGTCCCCAGTGCAGCTAACTGGGTTATCAAAGGTGGGCCATGTCTCTCACTGTCTATGGTGAGAGGCATGTAAAAGAACCATTGCTGACTTTCGTAAAGAGTAGCTGCAAAGTCGTCAGTGTGTTTCTGTCCCTTGCTAAAAGGGTTGTGACAGGAAGGGCATCCGACGTAAAAACCCCTGCCAAATCAAACGTGCGAATCAGATGATTCGCTGTGGCGACTCCCGAGTAAAAGGGAAAAAGCCGAAAGGTAGACAGACAGACAGACATCTGGGGTAACGAATACCAACTGTGCTATGTACAAATTTTAATATGAACATGATTTTTTTTCATAACAGGCATGAATGCAAAATTTTATAGTATGTGTATGTATAGGTTGCACAGTGGCGTAGTGGTTAGTACTTCTACATCAGAGCAGGAAGGTCCTTTGTTCAAGTCCCGGGTTAGGAAAGGTCAGTTCTGTGTGAAGTTTATGTATTATCAATTTCTCCTGTTACTCCACCCCCCACCCCCCATCCCGTCCAAAGACATGCCCATTAGGCTAATTGGCGGTTCTAAATTTCTCTGGGTGTGAGAGTGAATGGTTGTGTGTGTGTGTATGTGTGTAAGGCAAGCTGTATAGGGTGTACCCCACCGCACCAGTGCCCAATGTTGGTTAATATAGGCTCCAGCCTCCCTGCAACTCTAGTAGTTTGTTGTCTAACTGTGTATACTGGACACTAAATATCCCTACGAGCCAAGTTTCTCTCATCTTTTCCTTTCAGCTGTTCCCTTTTTCTCAGGGGTTGCCACAGCAAATGAGTCACATATTTGATTTGGCATAGGTTTTTACGTTGGATACCCTTCCTGACACAACCCTTTTAGCAAAAACACGCGGACGGCTATGCAGCTACTCTTGTTGAAAGTCAGCAATGGTTCTTTTACATGTTTCTCACCATAGACAGTGGGAGACATGGCCGGTCTTTGATAACCCAGTTAGCTGCACCTGGTGGGGACAGTGACAACCTTCTGGAGAGTGGTACTCGAACCCCCAACCCTAGGATCAGCGATCCAGTGCCCTATACCACCAGTCCACCACTGCCCCCTCCTACTGCACAAGTTCCTGATTTCTCAAAATCCATATTGAATGTCCACTCCATTATTCTCTCATCACAACTTCAACTGCACAATGTTTTCAGACTTATGGATACAATGGATTACAGTATGACATCAGAAGGAAACACAAGCCTAGTAAGGGAATAGTTGTGAATAACAGCTGCTATAATGTACAGTAAGCGTCAAAATCTAGACACACCCAATCATTCCATGTGTGAAAACCTTTAACCGGTAGTGTATGTGCTGATGTAAAATATAAAACAATCCTTTTGATCTCTAAACCTTGTCTTCTGCACGGGCTGTAAATAAATAAGGTAAATTTTTCTTTTTATTCTTTTTTTACAGGCTGTGTACTTGAGGTCATGGGATGTTCCTGGTGTGTTCTACACCTATATTTACTTGAGAACAGGTTAATCTTTGTCTCTGGTTAGGACTGTTTCCAAGAGTGCTTTTAGTAAAGTGACGGTCTGTTCTTTAGACATTCCAACCTGCCAGGTACAGGGAAATATTTGAACATCATCATCATCGTCATCATCATTATTATCATTATTATTATTATTATTATTATTATTATTATTTGGGAGTAACGAGGATGGATAGGATCAGGAATGAGCACATCAGAGGGACAGCACATGTAAGACGTTTTGGAGACAAAGTCAGAGAAGCTAGATTGAGATGGTTTGGACATGTACAGAGGAGGGATAGTGAGTATATTGGTAGTAGGATGCTGAGGTTGAAACCACCAGGCAGAAGGCCTAGAGGAAGACCAAAGAGGAGATTTATGGATGTGGTGAAGCAGGACATGAAGGTAGCTGGTATAAGAGAAGAAGATGCAAAGGATAGGGTGAGATGGAGGCAGATGATTCGCTGTGACGACCCCTGAAGGGAAAAGCCTAAACGAAGAGAAGAAGAAGATTATTTCATTTGCACAATAGCAAAGCTTTCTTGTGCTCATGTGATCTGCTGATTGGGAATTCATTTCGCATTCATACTGAGACAGCCCAACGGGGCAGTGGTGGTCTAGTGGTATAAGGCGCCGGATCGCTGATCCAAAGGTTGGGGGTTCGAGTCCCACTCTCCACAAGGTTGTCACTGTCCCCCCCCAGTGCAGCTAACTGGGTTATCAAAGGCCGGCCACATCTCTCACTGTCTATGGTGAGAGGCATGTAAAAGAACCATTGCTGACTTTCGTAAAGAGTAGGCTGCAAAGCCGTCAGCGTGTTTCTGCCCTGCGATGGCCTGGCGAGCTGTCCAGGGTGTACTCTTCCCTCGCCCTGAGTTGGCTGGGATGGGCACCAGCCTCCCCGCGACCCTAATTAGGATGAAGCGGTTACAGAAAATGAACTGAACTGAGACAGCTCTTACAAAATCATTCCTAAACCATCTATGAGCAAATATAACCCCCTGAGACATTAACTAAAGCTGCTGAACACACCTCAAGACAAAAGTAATTATATATTTCAGTAGTCTATGTACATGTTTTTAGTGACGTAATTATGTATGTTATGGTTATGGTTACCAAGTGTGGAAGCAAAATCACAGTAAACATGTGCACCATGATTTTAAAAAAGGATTTCTTCCCCTGTTTTACCCAAAAGTAGCCTGTGTTATCGACCTTTTTGATATTATTGCATATTTTGTAAAGTATATTTGACTTACCAGACAATGAATAGTGGTAGAATAAATCATTCAGTCCTTAAAGTGAGTGATGATAGTAGTATACTAATGGACTAAGGTGGACAACAAGGCTGATTTTGAAGAAGAGGAGGAGAAGGAGGAAAATGATGATGATGATGACGAGGAGGGGGAAAATGATGATGATGATGATGATGAGGAGGAGGAGGAGGAAAAAAGAAGGAAGACAAGAAGAGAAGGATGAGGGAAAAAGAAGAAGGAGAATCTCCTCCTATGGTTTCTCCAGTAAGAACAAAAGTCTGTGTTGAAGTGAAGTCACATCCAGAGAAGCTCTGTTCCTGGAACACCAGGCAGACCAAATCAAGGTTGCCAGATTGCAGTACCATCATTATATCACTCCATTCTCTCCATTAATTCTACCATAGACCATAGAGCAAATTCTTTCACAGTAGTAGTACAATTGTACAAATTTCTTGTAACCATATTATCTAATTAAGACACGATAATCTGCCACTTTAATAGGAGCACCTGCACACCTGCTCATTCGTGCATCAATCACGTGGTATCATGCAGATAGAGATGCAGTACACTATAATAAGCCACTAAATCCTAATTAGGTTCACAGGGAAGCTGGTGCCCATCTCAGCCGTGTCTGGACAAGGTCGGTGTACACCTTGGATAGCTCACCAGTCCATAGCAGGGCTAACACACATAGCTATTCACATTCACAACTATATACAATTTGGAAGAGCCAAAGAGCCGACTGTGCATGTTTTTGATCTATGGAAGGGAACCACAATCTTCTTCTTTTCCTTTCGGCTTTTTTCCCTTTTTTCCAGGGGCCGCCACAGCGATTCATCTGATTCGCATGCTTGATTTGGCATAGGTTTTAACGTCAAATGCCCTTCCTGTCACAACCCTTCAGCAAGGGGCAGAAACACACTGACGGCTATGCAGCTACTCTTTACGGAAGTCAGCAATGGTTCTTTTACATCAACCTCTCACCATAGACAGTGAGAGACATGGCCGGCCTTTGATAACCAATCTTGTGGAGAGTGGGACTCGAACAACCAACCTTAGGATCAGTGATCCAGAACCCTTTACCACCAGACTACCACTGCCTGCATGGAAAGAAACCAGAATATTCTGAGGAATTCTACACAAGAATGAGGAGAGCAGAAATTCCCTCGCCCAGGACTCGAACCCAGGCCTTCTTGCTGTGAGGCAGATGTGCTAATCACAGTCATTGAGATCACATTTTCCCCATTCTGAGCTTGAGTATAAACATTAACTCTACTCTTGGTCTATATGTGTACAGTATGGTTTTTATTAGCACGATATGCAAATTGACTGAGTTCACGTCTTTAGTAAAATGGTTGGTGAATGTTTGAACCTACCATCGACCAAACTGATAAAAAAAAAGGAAAGAAAAAAAATTTGATTACTGTTAATGGGGCATGAGAGAGAGAGATTTCCTTTCGGCGTTTTCCCTTTATCAGGGGTCGCCACAGCGAATGATTCGCACGTTTGATTTGGCGTAGGTTTTTACGTCGGAAGCACAAGGGTTGTGCTTCCGACATAAAAACCTACGCCAAATCAGCAAGGGACAGAAACACGCTGACGGTGTTGCAGCTCACTCTTAACAAAAGTCAGCAATGGTTCTTTTACATGAACTTCTCACCATAGACATGTGGGGCTGGTGGCGTAGTGGTTAGGGTGCTGCGCTCATGGTCAGGAGGTTGTGAGTTCGAATCCCACTGAGACCCTCACTATGCTAAGACCCCTGGGCAAGGTCTCAACCACAAGTGTGCCTCTGTTCACCCAGCAGTATAAATGGGTACCAGTAAAAATATACTGGGAAGGTAACCTGCGATGGACTAGCGTCCCATCCAGGGGGAGTTGAACTCCTGGTCGCTTCACGCTACGGAAACCGGGGATAAGCACCGGCCTGATGAGCCACGAGGTGTAAAAAAAAAAAAAAAAACCCAACAGACCCTAGACAGTGAGAGACATGGCCCGCCTTTGACAACCCAGTTAGCAGCACTGGGTTAGCTACAGTTAGCTGCACTTATGTAGCATAAACACTTTAAATGTAATGGAGTAAACTGAGGAGTATAGGGTACAGATTTTAGAACTGTCACCTCACATTGAGAAGGTTTAGGGTCTTACCTGTTTCCACGAGCTTTCCAAGAGTTTCCTGTTTAGATTTTCATGCTTGGTCCATGCTTGTGTCCGTTTCCTCTGGGTGCTCGCTTTTCATCCAAACAGTCCAGAGATAGTCGAACTAATCATTTTAACCCAAAACTGAAGCCTTACTTTAGTTTTTTCTGTTTGTTTTGTCCGCCTACCCCCAGTACAGCTAACTGGGTTATCAAAGGCGGGCCATGTCTGTCACTGTCTATGGTGAGAGGCATGTAAAAGAACCATTGCTGACTTTCGTAAAGAGTAGGCTGCAAAGTCGTCAGCGTGTTTCTGTCCCTTGCTAAAAAGGGTTGTGACAGGAAGGGCATCCGACGTAAAAACCTCTGCCAAATCAAACGTGCGAATCAGATGATTCGTTGTGGCGACTCCCAGGTAAAAGGGAAAAAGCCGAAAGGAAGACCTTTTGTACGCCTAATGCGTACAAATACGTACTAATGCGTACGTATTGTCTGGGGTGGTACCGAGGCTTAGTGATGATTATCATATCTGCCTCACAGTAAGATGGTTCTGGGGTCAAGTCCCAGGCTCTGGTGTTTCTATGTGGAGTTTGCATGTTCTCCCCCAGTGCCGCTAACTGGGTTATCAAAGGCCGGCCATGTCTCTCATTGTCTATGGTGTCTTCTTCTTCTTCTTCTTCTTTATCTTTCGGCTTTTCCCTTCAGGGGTCACCACAGCGAATCATCTGCCTCCATCTCACCCTATCCTTTGCATCTTCTTCTCTTACACCAATGACCTTCATGTTTTCCTTCACCACATCCATGAATCGTCTCTTTGGTTTTCTTTCTTGTGATTTGGATATTTTATTTGGTACTTGTTTTATGCCGGATGCCCTTCCTGACGCAACCCTCTGCATTTATCCGGGCTTGGGACCGGTGTGAGGGAGAGACATTGGTTTGTGCCCCCCACCCCCCACCCCCTCACGGCTGCATTCTCATTGTCTATGGTGTGAGGTTCATATAAAAGAACCATTGCTGACTTTCGTCAAGAATGGGCTGCGTAGCTGTCAGCATGTTTCTGCCCTGTGATGGCCTTGGCTGTTCCATATAGTTTAATCTTTGTGAGAGATTTCTAAAAGACTGAACTGGGTGAATGCTCTAGAGATCAGGATTATCTCCACCAGGTTCACCACTCTGAAAGTATTCTGGGTGGAACTGGGGGTGGTTCACAAAATTGCCCATTGCACTATTATAGGATTAATTATGTCCTGGTGCTGCTTGTGCAGGTTATTCTGTACTGAAGGATTACTGGTGCTTATGAAACGACCGCTTCTCCAACAATGTTCTATTGTTGCTGAAAAAAGATTAACATATCAAGTGACTTGAATTGTAGGCGTCATCTTGGTCCTTTTTCCTCCCCTTCAGGATCGGGCACTTCACTACCGCTCATGAAGCCAATCACCCTTCGTTGCCTTACCCACTGTGAGTAGCTTTAATATGGACTTTTCTTTTCTTTTCTTTATTTATTCAATATTCTGTTGTATGCCAGTCAAGAAATTAGATCAGGGGAATCCAGTTCAGTTCCTATAGGTCTAAAATCCAGTACATTTGGATGGTTTCAGTACTTTGACGCACCAAATGATTTAAGAAGCTGTTAGACTAGGAAAATCACCGAACTGTGTTTAACTCCATCTCCCTCAGACATGGATTCAGGTCCATGTATTAAATGTTACTAGGCCAGTACAGGGCAATCAAACAAATAACAAACCTAATTATACGAAGTGAAAATCATGGTATAAACTCAGTTGTAAATAACCTAAATGATACCTAACTGATTCAATTCTTCCTGCTTTTTTTCATTTGATCCAAGACGTCACAGCAAGAAGGTCTTGAGTTTAAGTCTCAGTCTCAGCAGGAGTGTTTATGTGTGGAGTTTGCATGCTCTCCCCGTGCTTGCGTACATTTCCTCTGGATACACCGATTTCCTCCCACAGTCCAAAGATATGCACATTAGGCTAACTTGCTGTTCCTACTTGCGCATAGTGAGTGTGAATGTGAATGGTTCTGGCCCTCCAGTGGACTGTTCAGGATGTGCCCCACCTTTTCCCAGAGCCAGCTGAGACAGGCTCCAGCCTCACCGTGACCATAGTAGTAGGATTAAGTAGGTCGGCAAATGAATGCATAAATTAATGTCGTACTCTATTCTGGCTTATTTTTATTTTCCATTGTGTGCTTTATAACAATTATTATTTGTACATGACTGTCTGTTTATAGGCCAGCAAGGCAGCGTAGTGGTTAGCACGTCCACCTCACAGAAAGAAGGTTATGAGATCGATTCCCAGGCTCAGGCATTTCTATGTGGAGTTTGCATGATCTCCCTGTGATTGCGTAGGCTTCCTCTGGGTACTTTGTTTTTCTCCCACTGTCTAAACACATGCACATTAAGCTAAATGGCTGTTTCAAATTGCTTGTTGGCGGCCCTGTGATGGTCTGGACCTGTTCAGTGTATACTACACCTTTGCCCAGAGTCGGCTGAGATAGGCACAGCCTTCCTGTAACCATAGAAGTAGAACTAAAAGTTTCAAGAAATGAGTAATGCATGAGTGTGTGTTTATTATGTTTTATACACCCAGGGTTGGTTAAGATAGGCTTCCTGCAACCCAGGTAGGAAAAAGCGGTTCAGCAAATGAATGAGTGATGATGTATTTTTCTGTCAATGTATGTGTCGATTTTTCTGTTTGACACACAGACTTCAAGAAGTTTTAAGAGATGACAGTGACATACTCACGCAGGGTTGCCGATGCCCGTCTCGGGACGTTCTCTCATCTGCTGCTGCGCTGGAAAGGAAGCATTTACAAGCTGCTGTACCGAGAGTTACTCATCTTCATTGTGCTTTACTACATCATCAGTGTCCTCTATAGGTACAAGCAAACAGTGGTGTCCCTGCAGTAGCTTGTACTGAATTGATTACAGAAGGGAATTCAGGACATGGATGGCACAGTGGTGTTGAGATTAGCACGCCGGCCTTACAGGTCCTGGTTTCAAATCCTGGGTTCAGTGAGGACGTTTCTGTGTGGAGTTTGCATGTTCTCCATACGCTTGCATGGGGTTCCTTCGAGGACTCTGGTTTTCTCCCAGTCACAAAACATGCATATTATGCTAATTGACTGTTTCACATTGCCCATAAGTGGTGGCCTCATGGTATAGGGCACTGCATCGCTGATCCTAAGGTTGGGGGTTCGAGTCCAACTCTCCATAAGATTGTCACTGCCCCTCCCCCCTCCTCTAGAGTGCAGCTAACCGGGTTATCAAAGGTTCATGTGTGAGGTTCATGTAAAAGAACCATTGCTGACTTTAGACAAGAGTAGGATGCAAAGCCGTCAGCGTGTTTCCGCCCTGCGATGGCCTTGCCCTCGCTCGAAGTCGGCTGGGATGGGCGCCAGCCTTCCCGCAACCCTAATTAGAATTAAGCGATTATAGAAAATGAACTGAACTGAACATTGCCCATAGCTGTGAATATAAATAGTCATTTGTGTTGTCCTGGAATGGCCTGGCAAGTTCAGGCTGAACCGTGCCTTTGCTCAGGGTTGGCTGAGATAGCCTCCAGCCTCCCTGTGACTCGAGTAGGTGGATTAAGCAGTACAGTAAATGAGTGATCAGTGATTGATGAGTAAAGAACATCCTTTGGAAGTGATGTATGATCATCCGAAGTCTGTGTATGATACAGGTTCCTATTGGATGATGACCAGAGGAGGCTGTTTGAGAAACTTGCCATCTACTGTGATCAGTATGCGCAACTCATTCCTGTATCATTTGTACTGGGTGAGTGAATATCTCTCTCTCTCTCTCTCTCTCTCTCTCTCTCTCTCTTTCTCTCTCCTCACTGCTTTCCTTTTGTTGACCACATGTACTTGTATTTTTCCTCTTAATGTAACAGCTGAAAGCCCCAGAGGGCAAATTACTCCACAGCTTTCAATCTACACTCAAAACAGAAACCAGACTTGGATCTGAAAGTAAATGCCGGTCTAAAAGCACCTTTACACGACCATCAGCATCAATCTCCTTGTAGCTGTATTACTTTATACATGCAGTATAATCAGATGTGTTTTCAGATATAATTGTAATTCTGCCTTCCCAAATGGAATATATTTATTTGTTTATGTGAGCCAGGTTTTTATGTGACCCTGGTGGTATCTCGCTGGTGGGGGCAGTTTGAGAGCATCCCATGGCCAGATCGTTTGGCGATGTTGGTGGGGGGACATGTTCGAGGGGCAGATGAAGGTGCCAGGCTGATCCGCAGGAGTCTGGTTCGTTATGCCAACTTGTCTGGCACCCTTATCTACCGCTCCATCAGCACAGCCGTCTATAAGAGGTTTCCCACCATGCAGCACCTGGTACAAGGAGGTATGTTGCTATAATAATAATTCCTTGTGAGCTGACAGTCATACAAATAAGTGTGCTCGAATATACACTTATTTGTGCATGCAGTGATTGAAGACGGTTTATTATTGCTATTTATAAACATCATGTAGGATTTTGAAAGTAAGCAGAAAACAGCAGCTGTTAAAAGGTAATCTACAAACACCCTCTATATCCTAAATCAGACAGTGATAGCAGCAATTTTAAAGATTTTATGGGTGGATATTAAAAAAGAGTCTCATAATGATGACATCATCAACAATTCATTTAACATGGAGGAGAATGGCTTCAAACATAAAACAGTACTATCTTTCATAATGTCAGGTGTCTGTGCTTAAATGTATAATAATACTGGTGTGTGTGTGTGTGTGTGTGTGTGTGTGTGTGTGTGTGTGTGTGTGTACTGTATATAGTAGCATATATAGTTCCTCACTGCACAGGTAATGATTTTAATTTAAACATTTTCACACATCCAACACTAATCTGTCAATAAATGTCATGAATGTATCAAAATTCTATACTGTACTTGTACATGTTAACTTGGTCCTCGATGACAGCATCATTCTGAAACTCAGTTTTCAAATAACTGTCTGTAAAACAGAAGCTATCGGCCTCAGGTTTTGCTCACAGAGAGAAATTCATCCATTCGTTTTCATCAGTTCAGTTCATTTTCTGAACCGCTTAATCCTAATTAGAGTCTCAGGGAGGCTGGCGCCCATCTCAGCTGACTCCAGGTGAGGGCAGAGTACACCCTGGACAGCTCGCCAGGCCACCGCAGGGCAGAAACACACTGATGTCTATGTAGCTTCTCTTGTTGAAAGTCAGCAATGGTTCTTTTACATGAACCTCTCACTACAGACAGTGAGAGACATGGCCGGCCTTTGATAACCCGGTTAGCTGCACTGGTATGAAAGTGACAACCCATGGAGAGTGGGACTCGAACCCCCAACCTTAGGATCAGTGATCCACCACTTTACCACCAGGCTATCACTGCCCCATACAGAGAGAGAAATTAATCCTGATATTTGAATTAAAATAAATCGAACAAGTGCTGTTCTTTTCTTGAATGAGGTGACTGGAAATATGACTTTCGAAAATTAACACTAGAATATCTGGGACTGGATCATCTTTCAGATGTGTGTTACTGTGTGGTCACTATGTTATTACTATGAACACAGTACTTTATAGGCACCCCCAGTGCAGCTAACTGGGTTATCAAAGGCTGGCCATGTCTCTCACTGTCTATGGTGTGAGGCATGTAAAAGAACCCTTGCTGACTTTCGACAAGAGTAGGCTGTAAAGCCGTCAGTGTGTTTCCGCCCTGCGATGGCCTGGCGAGCTGTTCGGGGTGTACTCTGCCCACGCCCGAAGTTGGCTGGGATGGGCACCAGCCTCTCTGCGACCCTAATTGGGATTAAGCGGTTACAGAAACACAGAACTTTATGTAAATACACACATTATGATAAGTATCAGTATGTGAGTGCAGCAATGATCCGTCCACTATGTGATTGATGTAAGTTCACAGAGAGACATTGGAAATAAGTTAGCCTGAGCAATGCAGAATGATGCAGTTATTAGAAGTCTATGGAATGGTCTTTGCAGTAGTTACCCCCAACATCTACAGTTCCCACCCAGTGCTCACCAGATTGTTTGTGAATTTCAATGTAATGTCTAAAAAATAGACAAACCATGAGAGCCTTACTGGATATATATATATACCCTTGATGCAGTCCCACCTCCACCTTGAACTCTTCTGTCACACCGACAGCACACCTCACCACTGTCTTACATCTCTCATACATGTCCTGCACCACTCTAACATACTTCTCTGCCACTCCAGACTTCCTCATACAATACCACAGTTCTTCTCTCGGTATCCTGTCATATGCTTTCTCCAGATCCACATAGGCACAATGCAGCTCCTTCTGACCTTCTCTGTACTTCTCTATTAACATCCTCAAAGCAAACACTGCATCTGTCGTGCTATTTCTTGGCATGAAACCAAACTGTTGTTCACAGATGCTGACCTCTGCCCTTAGTCTAGCTTCCACTATTCTTTCCCATAACGTGGCTCATCAACTTTATCCCTCTGTAGTTGCCACAACTCTGTACATCTCCATTGTTCTTAAAAATGGGCACAAGCACACTTCTCCATTCCTCCGGCATCTGCTCACTTTCGAAGACCTTGTTGAATAATCTTGTCAGAAAATATACTGCTACCTCTCTGAGACACTTCCATACCTCAACTGGTATGTCATCGGGACCAACTGCCTTTCCACTCTTCATCCTCTTCAATGCCCTCCTCACTTCACCCTTACTAATCTTTGCTACTTCCTGGTCCTCAAAGGTCACCCCTTTTACTCTTTTTTCTCTCTCATTTTCCTCATTCATCAGCTCTTCAAAGTACTCTTTCCATCTTCCCAGCACACTTCTGTCATCATTCAATACATTTCCCTCTCTGTCCTTTATCACTCTAACTTGCTGCACGTCTTTCCCATCTCTATTTCTCTGTTGTGCTAACCTGTATAAATCATTTTCTCCCTCCTTACTGTCCAACCTATCATACAAGTCATCATACACATTCTGTTTGGCCTTTGACACCGCTACCTTCGCCTTACGTTGTGTCTCCCTGTACTCCTGTTTACTCTCTTTGGTCCTCTCTGTGTCCCACTTCTTCTTAGCTAACCTCTTCTTTTGTACACACTCCTGCACGTCCTCATTCCACCACCAAGTCTCCTTATCTACTTTCCTTCCAGAGGACACACCAAGTACTCTCCTACCGGTCTCCCTGATCACATTGGCTGTGGTTGTCTAGCATCTGGAAGCACTTCCTGACTACCTAAAGCCTGTTTAAACTACTCCTTGAAGACAACACGACACTCTTCCTTTCTCAACTTCCACCACTTTGTCTTCTGCTCTGCCTTTGCCATTTTCACCTTCCTCACCATCAGCGTCATCCCGCACACCACCATCCTATGCTGTTTGGCAACACTCTCACCCGCTACTACTTTGCAGTCACTGACTTCCTTCAAATTACATCGCCTACACAAGATGTAGTCTACCTGTGTGCTCTTACCTCCACTTTCATAAGTCACCCTATGCTCCTGTTTCTTCTTGAAGAAAGTATTCACCACAGCCATTTCCATCCTTTTTGCAAAATCAATCAACATCTGTCCTTCTGTGTTCCTGTCCTGGATACCAAACCTGCCCATCACTTCCTCGTCCCCTCTGTTGCCTGCACCAACATGTCCATTGAAGTCTGCCCCAATGACCACTCTTTCACCTCTGGGGGTACTCTGCATCACTTCATCTAATTCACTCCAGAATCTCTCCTTCTCTTCTAGCTCACATCCTGCCTGTGGGGCATAAGCACTAACAACATTGAGCATTACACCTTCAATTTCTAACTTGAGACTCATCACTCTGTCTGACACTCTTTTCACTTTTAGAACATTCCTGACAAACTCCTCCTTCAAGATGACTCCTACTCCATTTCTCTTCCCATCCACACCGTGATAAAATAGCTTAAACCCTGCTCCTAAGCTTTTAGCTTTGCTACCTTTTCACCTGGTCTCCTGAACACACAGTATGTCCACCTTCCTCCTCTGCATCATGTCAGCCAGCTCTCTACTTTTTCTTTGCATAGTTCCAACATTCAAAGTCCCCACTCTCAGTCCTAGACTCATGCCTTTCCTCTTCTCTCTCTGCCTACGGACACGCCTCCCACCTCTCCTTCTTTGATGTCTTCGACCAACAGTAGTCCAATTTCCATCAGCACCCTGTTGATTGACAGCACTGATGGCGATCGTTGTTAACCCGGGCCTCGACCGATCCGGTATGGGGGTAATACTTCTGATTTGCATCATAAATATTTGGCATTGGTTTTACGTCGGATGCCCTTCCTGACACAACCCTCTGCATTTCTCCGGGCTTGGGACCGGCATGAGGGGGAGAGACACTGGTTAGTGCCCCCCCCACCTCATGGCTGCATTATTAGACTTTACCGTTTTATATATATATATATATATATATATATATATATATATATATATATATATATATATATATATATATATATATATATATAAATAAGATCACCTGCTTGATGCTTCAGTTTCTGCGGCTTCAGTGCATCGTGGGTTTTTCAAAAATATTTATTGAGAAATAAAAAATAAGGAAATTAAGGGAAAATAGTGAAAAAGTTCAGGAAAATGCCACAAAACAAGGCCAATTGTGAAAAAACCTAAACAAACAAAAACAAAAAACAACCCACCAAAACTACGTATATTTTTATTTGAGGTGCACATCTAAGTGTGTGTCTGTGTGTATTTATTTTTTATTTACATCTTATGCATTATTTTTGAATGCTTAATTGTTATATAAACATTTATAGAGTTGAATATGTATTTATTGATATTATATACACATATACATGATCCTACATGTATGTATACGTCAGTCAAGGGGGGTTGGTCCTACTTCGCAAAATTCGGTGGTCGCGTGGGGGCTGGGGGTGGTCTCAGTTCCAATTAACTGCAGAAAGTGAGGGATATATTGTGGGAGGAACCCAGAGTACCCAGAGGAAACCATGCAAGCATGGGTAGAATATACAGACTCCACAAAGAAATGCCCGGGTTGGGAATCGAACCCAGGCCTGCTTGATGTGACTCAGATGTTCTAACCACTATGCCACTATACTGCCATAATAATTTTACTAATTGATGATCTTTCAAAAAAGTAAACCAACCAGGTGGAGATGTTTGGTAATCATGGGCAGTGCCATATTTGGTGACAGCCAAATTGTATCATCACAAAATGCCATCTGTTATGCAGGGCGACGAAGGAGGGATTAATTGGACTTCTTTTGCTGCCACAGGACCAGAAAACTTTCAGTCATTGAGAAAACGATGAACTCCATTTTGTATCAGAATATTCTTGAGACTAATTACCGGACATCTGTCCAGCAGCTTAATCTGCCCTGAAATTGGGCTATGCAACAGGGAAATGATGCCAAGTACAACAGCGAATCAACACATGAGTGGCTGAAGAACATTTTTAGTTTAAATTTTAAATCTAAAAAAAAAATGAAAATAAAAATGTTGCAATGGAGCACATTGAATGATGGGATCGAAAGACAGCTGACATTAGAAAATTCCCTCAAATAACATTGAACTGAAATTTTTTCGGATGAAAAATTATCAAAATGTTTGAGAGATGATGAACATCTTCAGAAAACATCCCTTCAGAAAACATCCCTTCAGATTATTGTTGCTAGGTGGTTCTTCATGCTGCTGAATTATAGGATGTGTTTACATTTACGCCATCTGATTTAATTAATTCATTTTCTGAATCGCTTAATCCTAATTAGAGTGAAGGAGGGTGCCCATCTCAACCAACTCTGGGCGAGGTCAGGGTGCACCCTGAACAGCTCACCAGGCCATTGAAGGGTGAACACTCACATAACCATTCATGCTCACACTCACACAAAGACGTGATTTGGATTTTACTGTGCATGTTTTTGGACTGTGGGAGGAAACCAGAGTACCCGAAGGAAACTCACGCAAACACAGGGTGAACATGCAAACTCCACACAGAAATGCCCAGGCTGGGAATTGAACCCAGGACCTTCTTGCTGTGAGGTGGACGTGCTAACCACTAAGTCACTGTGCCGCCCTGGCTGGGGCCTGTCTTAGCCAATTCTGGCTGAAGGCAGAGTAAACAGCTCGCAAGTTCATTGCAAGACAACACACACACACACACACACGCACTCAGACACACACACACACACACACACACACACACGCACAAAACCATTCGGACTCACACCTCGGGGCAATTTGGAAGAGCCAATGAGTCTAATGTGCACTTTTTGGTCATTGGCAGAAAACCGGAAACCCTGGAGAAAACAGGCTTTACACAGATACGCCCTCGCTATGCCGCCCTGACGCCAATGTTGATTTGAAGGGCGTGGGGGTGCAATATTGAATACTGCTGTGTATTTTTGTGTATTTTTCTTGTGACCTGTCAGTGAGGACCAAGTTACTGTTGTATGATTGATTGATTAACTGTTGGGTTTTTACACCCGAGTCTAGTGGCTCATCAGGCCGGTGCTTATCCCCGGTTTCTGTCGCGTGAAGCGATCAGGACTTGAACTCCTCCTGGATGGGACGCTAGTCCATTGCAGGTTACCTTCCCAGTATATTTTTACTGGTACCCATTTATACTGCTGGGTGAACAGAGGCACACTTGTGGTTGAGACCTTGCCCAGGGGTCTTAGCACAGTCAGGGTCTCAGTGGGATTTGAACTCACAACCTCCCGATCACGAGCCCAGCACTCTAACCAATACACCACCGGCTCCACCTAAATGTAACAGTTCCACCTACATAGGTGGAGGTAGGTGGAACTGTTATATAAACCCTGATTTTAAAAGTATAAGGGAGGAAGGGAGGGACAGTGGTGGTCTAGTGGATAGGGCGCAGGATCGCCGATCCTAAGGTTGGGGGTTCAAGTCCCCCCAGTGCGGCTAACTGGGTTATCAAAGGCGGGCCGTGTCTCTCACTGTCTATGATGAGAGGCATGTAAAAGAACCATTGCTGACTTTCGTAAAGCGTAGGCTGCAAAGCCATCAGCATGTTTCTGTCCCTTGCTAAAGGGTTGTGGCAGGAAGGGCATCTGACGTAAAAAAAGAACATGCCAAATCAAATGTGCGAATCAGATGATTCGCTGTGGCGAATCCCGAGAAAAGGGAAAAAGCCGAAAAAAGAATGAAAAGAGAGAGGAAGGGAGTAATTTCTTTTTTCCCTGTGACTTTACTTCAGTGTGTATAATGAGTTTCCTTATGCATGTATCGAAGCGCAGTGACCTTTCACTTATTATAGGATGCAATAGTATGAACATGTCACAGATTCCTTTTATTTCTTATTTGTGTTGTTTTGGCCTGAATGTTAAACTCTGTTAAAATCTGATCATGTATTTACATCACTGAATTAACTCCCATCGTATTTTAAACCATCGCACTCCTCTCCAGGACTGATGACGGTAGAGGAACTCAGGCAGCTGGAAGTATTACCTTCTCCTCATAATAAATTCTGGGTTCCTTGCATGTGGTTTGTGAATCTTGCACTTAGAGCACGGACAGAGGGACGCATCAACAACGACGTCGCACTTACTGCTATTCTAAATGTACGTATGACAGCTGCATCTCTGTGACACGATAATTAAATACATTTCAAGTTTCATTAATTATTTAATTTCTGAAGCTTAACCGTGATTCAGGGAAACACAGTGGTGTAATGGTTAGCACAGAAGGTTCTGGGTTTGAGTCCCGTGCTTGGGAGGTTTCTGTGTGCAGTTTACATATTCTAACCGTGCTTGTGGGGATTTTAATTCAGATACTCCAGTGTCCTCCTATAGTCCAAAAAAACATGCTCAGGCTAATTGGCTGTTCTAAATTGCCCCTAGTGGTGAGTTTAAGTATAAATGGTTGTGTATTGTGAGAGCTGTAATGGCCTGGCAAGTTGTGTGCCTTACTTTCACCCAGTGTCGGCTGGGATTGGCTCCACTTCTCCTTGACCTTAATAAGATTAAACAGTTTCGCAAATAAGTGAGTGATAACTGCGATTCATTTTTCAAAACCGATTAATCCTACTAGGGTAGAAGCCTATCACAGCTGACTCTGACCAATGGTCAGAGTACAGGTACCTGTACAGGTACAGATCATCAGACCATCTGCGAACCAACAGACACACAACAATCCACATTCAAATTCACACCTAGGAGCAATTTGGAATCAACTTGGCTACTGTGTGTGCATTTGGACTGTAGAAGGGAACCAGAGAACTCGATGGAAAACCCATGCAATCTCTGCAAGCACGGACAACATGCAAACTAGACACGCCCTCGCTGAGCCCGAGACTTGTACACAGAAGCTTCTTACTGTGAGTCAGCAGTAATAACCACTTGACCACTGCGTCGCCCTTTGAGTCATTTTAAATCCTTCTATGTGGAAAAAGAATTGATTTATGTAGGATTATTTGTACTGACTGTGTTTTCAGAACAGGGGTCACCAACATGGTCCCAGTGGGCACCAGGTCGCCCACAAGAACAATCTGAGTCGCCTGTAGGCCTGTTCACTGCGATTTTTGGAACAGGCTCGCGGCTCCATAGCGCCACTCTCCATTAATTATTAATAACATATAATTAAAGGTAAATTGAGCAAATTTATAATTGACCTGGTAGCACTTCGCATCAATTGGTACCCAAGAAGGAGCTTCCAGTTTCAAAAAGGTCGGTGACCCCGGTTCTAGAGAATGTGAAAGGAGCTGCTGTGTAAAGCTTTCTTAAATAGTTCTGGCATGACATGTGTGTGTCTCTTTTTTCCTTTTAGGAGTTAAATACGTTGCGCTCTCAGTGCATGAAGCTATACAGTTATGACTGGATCAGTCTGCCGCTTGTTTATACTCAGGTCTGACGGATCAGGCGAGAAAAGTGTCAGACTAATGTTACTAACATCCTTTTGTTGGATTATTGATTGATCCATACATAACATAAATGATCATTATGGTTAGATTTGCTTAGTAGCCATTATTAAGCCTTAATTTTTGGATACAGGAAGGGTTTAGGAATGAAGTCAAATCTTTCTAAACTTGTGTGTGTGGGGGGGGGGTTTAATCTTTTTATAATATTTAGCTGATTATAAAGTGGCCACTGAAGTCCTCACATGAGAACTGACATAAATCTGCTATCTTTTAAAGGTGGTAACTGTTGCTGTATACACTTTCTTCTTGACTTGTTTGATTGGACGTCAGTTTCTTGATCCCGCCCAAGGTTATCAGGGCCACAAGCTTGATTTCTACCTTCCTGTTTTCACGCTACTACAGTTCTTCTTTTATGTTGGCTGGCTCAAGGTATGTGTCCACGTTCACCAAAACACGCACATCCATTTATGACCCTTTCAGAGAAAAAGCAATAAATTATGATGAGATTGAAGAAATAAATTATTTCTCGGGCGGCATGTTGACAAAGAAAGGTCCTGGGTTCACGTCCAGGGCTTGGCAAGGGCGCTTGTGTGTAGATTCCGGTTCCAGGACATTTGCTCACAGGACAATTGCTCACAGGACAAATGCTCAGAACTTTAATGAAAAAAAAATGGACATTGGATCACAACATAAAATTTTTTTGTTCAATTTTAACCCTAACCCTAACCCTAAACCCTAACCCTAACCCTAACAATAAACCCTCACCCTAAACCCTTACCCTAAACCCTAACCCTAACCCTAACCCTAACAATAAACCCTAACCCTAACCCTAACCCCTTACCCTAAACCCTAACCCTAACCCTAAACCCTAACCCTAACCCTAAACTCTAACCCTAAACCTTAAACCCTAACCCTAATGTATAATGAGTTAATTTAACATTATGGATGTTGTGAACAAATGTCTGTTTTTTCATTAAGGTTGTGAGCAATTGTCCTGTGAGCAAATGTCCGCGCACTATAGTTTGCATGTCCTCTCCGTGCTTGGGTTTCCTCTGGGTACTCCAGTTTCCTCCCACAGTGAACAGACATGCACATTAGACTTACTGGCTGTTCCAAGTTGCCCCTTGTCATTAGTGTTGAGTGTGAAAGATTGGGTGAGTGTTGGACCTGTGATGGTCTGACGAGCTGTTCAGGGTGTACCCTGTCTTCACCCAGTGTTGGATGGGATAGCCTCCAGCCTCCCCACTGACTCTGATAAGATGAAGTGGTTTAGCAAATGAGTGAGTGAGTAAATGATTTCTGTATGCTGATGTTTTAATGATTAAATTCTGTCTGCATTGAAACACAATAAAAAAAATCACAGGTGGCAGAGCAACTCATCAATCCCTTCGGGGAGGATGATGATGACTTTGAGACAAACTGGCTGGTGGATCGTAACTTACAGGTATCTGTATCTTGTCTTTTCAAAAAAAATTTTTTATTACATATTAAAGTAATTTCAAATGCAGAAAATCTGCAGGACACTGAAATTCTTCATGCCAGCATCTCCGCCTACATTGCAGGTGTCTCTGCTGTCAGTTGATGAAATGTATGATCTGCTCCCAGTGATTGAGAAGGACAAATACTGGAATGAATCAGAACCCCAGCTGCCATATACAGCTGCCAGTGCTGAACACCAAAAACCTTCCTACATGGGTTCTGCTTTAGATATCAGGTGAGTAGGTGACGTAACTTGTGTATTTTCAGCTGTTGAAATCTTTTTTTAATTGTATAATTTATTTTGTTTCGTCTTTCCCAGTGTCCCTAAGGAAGACATAGAGTTCCAGCATAACCTGGAGCAGATCAAGGAACACGAGGAAGCCAACCACTCCACTCCTCTTCTGGGGAGCTTGACTCGTTTGCTGGGTGTGCAGTCAGCGAGTTTCCAACGCTCTTCTGCTTCTTCTTCTTCTAGGGTTTCTCTTCTCCGTCGTCGTCCACGTGCTCCTTTCAGCCGCTTTCCTCTCTATCTGCATCCCGAAGCCCCTGTGATGCCCAGCCAGAACCAAAAGCCACTTGAATGTGACATGGCTGAGTATGCCTTTTCCTCTATGCCCCTATATGAGAGACCTGGCTTCTATAGTTGCCCACAGACACCCATTCATTGTGTGCCTCCCCCTGCTAATCGTCCCCGTCCAATCCGCAGGGCACAGGGTGATCTGGCACATAGCATCAGCTCATTTTCTCACCCATTACTGCTGCCTCCTGAGACACCAGGTCGCATACCCTGTGCTACCTCCTCAGGCTTGGCTGGTATGGGACCAGATGGCATAGAACATCCTTCAGTGTTGGCTTTTTCATTCCCTGATCCTGTAGCAGACATATGCCCGCCAAGCAAACTACGGTCAAAACAGGCACAGCTGTCTCATCGTTTCCCACCTTCTTGTCTCTTTACGGACACTCCTTCTCCAACTGAACGACAATTGGGGCCCTTAAGTGCCTGTGCCATGAGTGGATGTGGAGATAAAGTGTTCTCCTTCACTCCTCCCATACAGAACCCCATTCAGATCAGCATGAGCTCAGGGTGTATTAACACATCCAGTACATCCAACAACACCAACAGCAGTATGGGTAACCTGTGTAATCACACAAGTCTTGCATGTGACTTGAACAGCAACACAAGACTTGTCAGCAGAAGCCAGACTAACTCAACCAGCACCGTCACTACTAGTAGCACAACACAGCAAACAACCACTCAGCACAATTCCCCAAAGGATTCTGGGATCTCATTATCTGAGGGGGATTTATTGGGAGGATTAGTGGTGCAGACTGGATCTGTGATGTCCAGTGGGTGACAGAATAATTCTGAAGCGTATACTTCAACGGGATCAATATTGTTCTAACTGTCTAACTATGGCCAAAATATGTTTACTTTAAAAACTTATACACAAATTTAACATTACTGTGACTATGTTAAGACAGTCAGTAACATGGTGAACAAATATGGCAGTGGCATCCCAACTAACAATTTTTACGTTCCCAGAATGTTTTCTGAATGTTAGTTTTGGTTATAAAAAGGTTAATCGAGTTTTCTTAAAGTTCTGAGAATATCAATGAATGTTACTAGATAACCTTCAGATAACCTTCTGGGAACTAAGCGTTTTCAAATCACTATCATGTCTATACAAACATGAATGAAACAAAGAACAATGGACTAAGATAATCTTTTACTTTATTAACATATATTAATATCAGACAATGTACAGACAATAACAACTGAATTACATAAGTGATTTTTTTACAGATTGAAATGCTTCTATAATTTCCAGAAACTAATTTTTCCTTGCCTGTAAAATGTTTTTCAGTATATTATTTTAGTGTCTTAGAAATTTTATTACCATATGAGACAATCCAACTGAATCATATAATTGTGTTTTTTGTTGTTGTTGTTTGTTTGTTTTTTTACAGATTAAAAAGGTTTCTGACATTCCAAGTCTATTTTCTTGCTTTTAAAGTCTACTTACAGTACTACAATACACTTTGAACATTGAATTGTTATATGGAACATTTATGATAAAATATACATGTAAACATGCATGTATTCACTGAGAGGTAGCGGATTATTATTGAACGCCCAGAAACTGGTTATAAAGTTATATTTATATATAAATGTTGCCAAAATATAATACTAAAAAAATAGAATTTTATGAATTTTGAAATGTTTAATGAAACAAATTTTAATGTTCTAAAAATGTCAAGGAATGTTACTTACTATTAAAAATGACCCCTTAAATATATGTATAATACTGTAATGCATATTGGGATGGGTGTGCATTGCACAGGACTTTGTAGAGCACCTAGTGCTGTGGAGCAGCTGTCATGTAGTTGCTTAGACTTCTCACTTCCAGCTTCATCTACAGCCGCCATCTAGCTCATTGAGTGAAAAGAAGGCCAAGTGCATAAGTCTTTCCTGATGGTACAAACTTCTGCTCAGTGAAGACTTTCACATTGCCTCCTCGCGGCACACCCTGGTAACTGAGCACCTTACAGGCCCAGGCTAAATATGTGAGGAATCTCGGAGCAGGTTGACCCCAGAGGTGTTGTATGCATGCCCACCGGAGTGTGGACATGCCCTGGTACTCACTAGTCAACCATTTACTGCCTTGCAGGTAAAGCCCTTGAGGTAAAGGCTAAGAGAAAGACAACTCTGATTCACAACCCCCAGCTATGAGCAAATAGCAACACTGCCCTGTGGTCATCACGGGAGTGACAAAGGCTAAGGGAGACACCCCCTACAGAAAATCCGGAGGGGGCCCCGAAGGCGGTTGGTCCCCGTGTAACGGCACCTTCCGGCAACTCCGGAAGCCAAGTTGGTACCAACTATATCGGCTATCCCCTTTCGTTGGACACTACCAGCTAGGCCAAGAAGAGGGATCTGTCGACTGAGCATGTCAGTTCCTCCACAACTTCGCCCTGGCCTGCACCCTGGAGTGGTCACTCCAGTGCAGCCTTCTGCAGCAGCTCAACATGGAGAGATGCAGATACTGATTAAAAGCCCAGAGCTAATTGGTGTAAGCTCGGGCACCTAGAGCTATCTCCAGACGGTGGGAAGGATCATCGTGTCCCACTGGCCAGCAACTGCCTGCCTTTAGCTGGGCAGCCCCCAGCCAGTAAGGTGCTGGCCCGGCACAGTCCGCTTACTTTAATGAGTGCTTGAAGTGTAGGCCAAAAGCTGAAGCACTGACTGTAAACATTGCACTAGGCAAAAACAAGAAACCAAAGCAGCCACTGCTGAGTCTGGCAACCTGGAACGTCAGAACAATGAGTCCAGGCCTCTCTGACGATCTCCAGCAAATCAACGACACCAGGAAAACTGCCATCATCGACCGCGAGCTGAGGAGGCTCAATATTGACATTTCAGCACTGCAAGAGACGCGACTCCCAGGAAGCGGCAGCCTGAAGGAGAAGGACTATATGTTCTTCTGGCAGGAAAAGGAGCCTGACGAGCATCACCTGTATGATGTTGGATTCGCTGTGCAAAACTCCTTTCTGTCCTCTGTTGAACCACCATCCTCAGGCACTCCGTGAGTCCGCTCTCTCCGTCTCACAACCTCCTCTGGATAAGTCACCATCATGAATGCCTATGCTCCGACGCTTTGCTCTTCAGATGAAGTGAAGGATGCATTCTACGAGGCACTCGAAGCCAGGATCCAGCAGATCCCTGCCAAGGAGAATCTGTTTTCTGCTGAGATTCTGCTCGGTGACTTTAATGCACTGATAGGGGCAGATCATCACTCCTGGCCCCGCTGCATTGGCCGCTTTGGCATTGGCAAGCTCAACGAGAACGGCCAACACCTTCTTGAGCTCTGCTCCGGTCATGACCTCTGTCTGACCAATACATTCTTCTCCACCAAGCCCTGTCACTAAGTGTACTGGAGACACCCAAGGTCTCGCCACTGGCATCAGCTGGACTTCGTCATCACCAGGAGATCCCTGCTGAACCAAGTGCTGGTCACGCACAGTTTCCACAGCGCTGACTGTAACACCGACCATTCCCTGGTCGCCACTAAGGTACGTCTCTGCCTCAGATGGGTCAACCGCTCCAAGCAGAAACCCCTGCACCACATCAACACAACTATGACTACAGTGCCTGAACTGCGGGAATTAGCTAATTCTTAACGCTGAAGCCATAAACGTAACCCTGGCGGACTGCCCCACTGACTCTGCTACTGCAAGGTGGAACCACATCCACGAGGCTGTGTTTGAGACCACCATAGGCACCTTTGGGAAGAAGGTGGGGAGAAGTGCGGATTGGTTTGAAGTAGGATCCACTGAGATGGAACCTACCATCGCCGCCAAATGTGCAGCCCTAATCGCTCGCATGAAGGAGCCCTCTGTACGAATGCTTGCTGCACTGCACGCTGCAAGGAATAATGTACAAAAGATTGCAAGGTGCTGTGCAAACAACTACTAGCTTAACCACAGCTTTCTGTAGATCTTGGAAATGTGCAGAAAATGTATGAAGGCATGAAGACGGCTTTCGGTCCTAGTGCCATCAAGAGCATCCCACTCAAATCAGCTGCAGGCGATGTCATCAAGGATTGTGGAGAGACGGACTGAGCACTACCAAGAGCTCTACTCGAGAGAAACCACCGTCTCGAACACAGCCCCTGAGAACATCCCTCCACTGTCTGTTATAGATGAGCTTGACGTGTCACCCACCATCAAGGAGCTCAGCAAGGTGATAGGTTCAATCTCAAGCGGCAAGGCTCCAGGCAGTGACAACATCCCACCTGAAATCGTCAAAACAGCAAAGGAGAGCTCGCTCTTGAAACACTTCCATGTGCTCCTGCTGCAGTGCTGGGAGGAAGGGGCTGTTGCCCAAGACATACGTGATGCCATAATCATCACCCTCTACAAGAACAAGGGGGAGCGAAGTGATTGCAACAACTATCGTGGCATCTCACTACCAAGCATAGTTGTCAAAGCCTTTGCTCGTGTCGTCCTCAACAAGCTCCAACTACTTGCCGAACACGTGTATCCAGAGGTGCAGTGTGGATCCAGAGCAACCAGGTCAACCAATCCTTTATTACCTCTGTGGGGTAGCTGCAAGAGAAGTGCCAGGAGCAGAGACAACCCCTCTGTTTGGCCTTCATCGACCTGACCAAGGCTTTGACTTAGTCAGCAGGGATGGACTGTTTGCCCTCCTCCAGCGAATTGGATGTCTCCCCAAGCTCTTGAGCATGATCAAGTCATTCCACCAGGACATGAATGGCATCGTCCAGTTTGATGGATCATCCTCAGACCTTTTCTCGATTAAGAATGGTGTGAAGCAGGGTTGTGTCCTCGCTCCAACCCTTTTTGGCATCTTTTTCTCCCTGCTCCTGTGCTACACCTTCCAGTACTCTGAAGACGACATCTTCCTCCATGCCAGGAGTGATGGAGGCCTCTTTAACCTGGCACGCCTCAGAACAAAGACCAAGGTACAGAGTGTTCTCATCAGGGAGCTGCTCTTTGCTGATGATGCTGGTCTTGTTGCCCACAGAGGAAGTGCTCCAGCATCTCATCAACTGCTTTGCCGGTGCCTGCTCTAAGTTCGGCCTCACCATAAGCCTTAATAAGACCAAGGTCATGGGCCAGGAAGTCAGCAGTGCTCCCAGTATCAACATCAGCGACCACACCCTTGAGGTGATGGAAAAGTTCACCTACCTCGGATTGATCATCTCCAGTAACCTCTCTCTAGATGTCAAACTGAACACCCATAACAGCAAGGCAGCGACAGTGTTGGCCCGTCTGACGAAGCGAGTCTTGGACAACCCCATGCTAACCACCAACACCAAGATAAGAGTCTACAAGGCCTGTGTACTGAGTACTCTCCTTTATGGCAGTGAAGCATGGACCCACTACTGCTGCCAGGAATGCCGGCTTACTGCCTTCCACCAACGTTGCCTTTGCAGACTACTGGGCATCACTTGGCAGGACCGTGTCTCCAACATCGAAGTCCTGACCAGAGCAGATGTGACCAGTATGTTTGCCATCCTGACCCAGAGACGCTTGTGATGGCTTTACCACGTCACCTGAATGGATGACAGACACATCCCCAAACACTTACTGTACGGGGAACTGGCTATAGGAACCTTGTCAAAGGGATGCCCAGCTCTCAGGTTCAAGGATATCTGCAAGTGCGACCTCAAGGCTGGAGGCTTCAACCCTTCCGACCTGGAGTCAGCCGCCTCTGACCTCTCCGACTGGCAGTTCTCCACCCAGGATGTCATCAGGACAGCAGAGGAGAGAAGAGACACCCGTTGGAGGGAGAAGAGACTCTGCAGACAGCGGAGACTGTCCCCACCCCCACCACACTGTGATGACTTCATCTGCAGCGGCTGCGGCAGGATCTGCAGATCCCATATTGGCCTCTACAGCCATGCCCGACGCTGCTGCTCCCTGACAGAAGACCCATGGCACACACACCCCCATGATCTTTCTGACGGAGCCAACAACAATGTGTATGTGTGTGTGTATTGGCCCTGCAAGGGCCTTGCAAGCTGTTCAGGGGATTCCCCACCTTTGCCGGATAGGGCTGAGATAGGCTCCAGCCCTCCGAGATCTTAGTAGACCCTTTGGACAATAATAGGAGCCCATCTATTAAGCCGTCAGCGTTTTTCTGTCCCTTGCTAAAAGGGTTGTGACGGGAAGGGCATCCGACGTAAAAACCTATGCCAAATCAATTGTGCGAATCAGATGATTTGCTGTGGCGACTCTCGAGAAAGGGAAAAAGCCGAAAGGAAAATAATAATAATAATAATAATAAGATCTATTAAGTGGTTGAACAAATACTGTTCAGTTCATTTTCTGTAACCGCTTAATCCTATTTAGGGTTGAGGGGAGGCTGGTGCCCATCCCAGCCAACTTCGGGTGAGGGCAGAGTACACCCTGGACAGCTCGCCAGGCAGGGACGCAGGGCGAAAACACGCTGACGGCTTTGCAGCCTTCTCTTGTCGAAAGTCAGCAATGGTTCTTTTACATGCCTCACTACAGAAACAGTGAGAGACATGGCCGGCCTTTGATAACCCAGTTAGCTGCACTGGGGAGGACAGTGACAACCTTGTGGAAAGTAGGAATCGAACCCCCAACCTTTGGATCTGCGATCCTATACCACTAGACCACCACTGCCCAACTGAACAAATACTGTACGTGGGTAAATGAGAATGATTGTGTAAACAGTCCTCCGCTCCAGTAGTTGGCGACAACACATTAAAAGCTCAGCCGGCGTTGTCGCCTAAATTCTCCTTCTTCACTCCCACAGTGCACTACACTGGCGAAGAAGTAAACTGTCTATAAGGCACTCTATGTACCTTAGAGACTTGTTTGGGATACAGCCTACATCCTGCCGAACATTGGAGCGGAATTTAAAATGAAGAGTAAGGGAAGTGTTCAAAATAGGGATTAGTGTACAGATTATAGTTCCCGTCCAGGTTTAAATTGGTTGTTATGAATTTCTTTTTTCGTGTGTGTAAATAAAGCATACTAGAGAGGCGGTGTTTTTTTCTTTTAATAAATAAAGTCTGTGTGCTGGGACATGGCTGGCAGTTGTGCTGACTATAAATTCACGGATTCACCCAGCATGGTGTTCTTTGATTTGGAGACGACTGGCCTTGGTATGTGTTTATTTGCTTCCATGAATCTATATTATGTGTTAATTAACACCTAAGATTAATAATATTTATCACTGCATGAGGATTTCCCTTCTCCAAAACACCTGAACTTTATTTATTGAATAATCCACCGTGTCCTGACCTGCTACCAAAACACAAAACAAACTGGTCAATTTCAATTGGCTACCGTCCAATATACTGACCGCCCATTGGCTCGAGAGTTACAACCAATTAGGCAGACAGTTACCGTTCTTGGTGTCCAATCTTATCCACAAAAGGCTGCTGTAGGTGCAGGTTTTCACTTCAACCAGGGAAGAGCCACACTTTATAGCTGTGAGCCCACTAATGTCAGAAAATATTTGGCTCATAGTAAAAGGGAAAAAGCCGAAAGGAAGACAGTTGCCTATTGTTTGTATGCAGAAAAATCTGAGGTCAGACTGGTGCCATCTTGGTGAGACCACGTTACTTATAAAAATAATGCTTAGATAAGACACAAAAAGATGGAAAAAAAACATATACATTCTATTTTGTATTATTTTTAGCCACTCAAAGCTTATACAGTATTGTGTATATATATCTACTGTGTGTGTGTGTGTGTGTGTATATATACACACACACACACACCAGTCCTTCTCAAAAAATTTGCATATTGTGATATAGTTCATTATTTTCTGTAATGTACTGATAAAAATTAAACTTTCATATATTTTAGATTCATTGCACACCAACTGAAATATTTCAGGTCTTTTATTGTTTTAATACTGATGATTTTGGCATAGAGCTCATGAAAACCCCAAATTCCTATCTCAAAAAATTAGCATATCATGTTCAGGTAGTCTAAACGAGCTATTAACCTAATCATCTGAATCAACCAATTAACTCTAAACACCTGCAAAAGATTCCTGAGGCTTTTAAAAACTCCCAGCCTGGTTCATTACTCAAAACCGCAATCATGGGTAAGACTGCCGACCTGACTGCTGTCCAGAAGGACATCATTGACACCCTCAAGCAAGAGGGTAAGATACAGAAAGAAATCTCTGAGCGAATATTTTTTTTTATTTATTTATTTAAGGGACAATGTACAGGAACATTAAGCTCATAGAGACAGAGATGTACTGTTCCAGATTATAGCTTAATAGCTAGTTTCCATCTGTAGTCCCTAATTTAGAACGGCCAATTAACCTACAGTGCATGTCTTTTGGATTGTGGGAGGAAACCGGAGCACCCGGAGGAAACCCACACAAGCACGGGGAGAACATGCAAACTCCACACAGAAACGCCCAGGCCGGGAATCGAACCCAGGCCTTCTTGCTGTGAGGCGGACATGCTAACCACTACGCCACCGTGCCGAATAGGCTGTTCCCAGAGTGCTGTATCAAGGCACCTCAGTGGGACGTCTGTGGGAAGGGAAAAGTGTGGCAGAAAACGCTGCACAACCAGAAGAGGTGACCGGACCCTGAGGAAGATTGTGGAGAAGGGCCGATTCCAGACCTTGGGGGACCTGTGGAAGCAGTGGACTGGGCTACAGTTGCCGCATTCCCCAGGTCAAGACACTTTTGAACACTTTTTTGAAGCAGCGGCAGAAGCGCCTGACCTGGGCTACAGAGAAGCAGCACTGGACTGTTCCTCAGTGGTCCAAAGTACTTTTTTTGGATGAAAGCAAATTTTGCATGTCATTCGGAAATCAAGGTGCCAGAGTCTGGAGGAAGACTGGGGAGAAGGAAATGCCAAAATGCCTGAAGTCCAGTGTCAAGTACCCACAGTCAGTGATGGTCTGGGGTGCCATGTCAGCTGCTGGTGTTGGTGCACTGTGTTTTATCAAGGGCGGGGTCAATGCAGCTCGCTATCAGGAGATTTTGGAGCACTTCATGCTTCCATCTTCTGAAAAGCTTCATGGAGATGATGATTTTGATTTTTCAGCACGACCTGGCACCTGCTCACAGTGCCAAAACCACTGCTAAATGGTTTACTGACCATGGTATTACTGTGCTCAATTGGTCTGCCAAGTCTCCTGAGCTGAACCCCATAGAGAATCTGTGGGATATTGTGAAGAGAAAGTTGAGAGACACCAGACCCAACACTGTGGATGAGCTTAAGGCCGCTATCGAAGCATCCTGGGCCTCCATAACACCTCAGCAGTGCCAGAGGCTGATTACCCCCATGCCACGCCCGCATTGAAGCAGTCATTTCTGCAAAAGGATTCCCGACCAAGTATTGAGTGCATAACTGAACATAATTATTTGAAGGTTGCCTTTTTTTGTATTAAAAACACTTTTTTTAATTGGTTGGATGAAATATGCTAATTTTTTGAGATAAGAATTTTGGGTTTTCATGAGTTGTATGCCAAAGTCATCAGTATTAAAAGAATAAAAGACCTGAAATATTTCAGTTGGTGTGCAATGAATCTAAAATATATGAAAGTTAAATTTTTATCCGTACATTACAGAAAATAATGAACTTTATCACAATATGCTAATTTTTTGATAAGGACTAGTGTGTGTGTGTGTGTATGTGTGTGTGTGTATATATATATATGTGGGTCTGATCACAAAACTGGTAGTGAAAGGTGTCACCTGTCGATATAGAAAAATACATTTTACTATTTTTTAAAAATATACTGCATTAGGCCCCAGTGCAGCTAACTGGGTTATCAAAGGCCGGCCATGTCTCCCACTGTCTATGGTGTGAGGCATGTAAAAGAACCATTGCTGACTTTCGTAAAGAGTAGGCTGCAAAGCCGTCGGTGTGTTTCTGCCCTGTGATGCCTGGCGAGCTGTCCAGGGTGTACTCTGACCTTGCCCGAAGTTGGCTGGGATGGGCACCAGCCTGCCCGCGACCCAAATTAGGATTAAGCGGTTACAGAAAATGAACTGAACTGTATTAGGACAATATGCATTAATTCCTGGTAGATGCAGAATAATATTCCTTGGAGATGCAGAATCATCAAATTATCACTTACATGATGCAGACTTAAAAAGTCAGTCGGTAACATGGACAGAATGAATAACATTCTGTTCACTAATAATGGCTCATTTCGGTTCAGATCAGAGGGAGCAAAAGATACACCGTGTCACATGGACAGGAAAAGTTACATACATCATTGATCCCGTTTTAAATCTGGTGCTTATTTACCAATTTTGTTACACACATGCAAATTCCGTGGTTCATTGTGCAGCAACTGTGCTTCGATTTATGTTATTAGACCTGTGGAGACCTTAGTTCAGCAGAAGGTAAGAACAATGAGGTCTTTCTCTCATCACAAAATTGAGTGTGAAAAAGGTGTAAACTAAGAATGAACATACAGTGGTACCTTGACTTACGTCCCTTATAATGAATTTTGCATGATACAAGCATCGATCCCACCAAAAATCTGCCCCATCCAATGATCAAATTTTCGACTTACGAACTCTGCTGGTGAAATGGCTTTTCCAGGCCGATTAGCCTCGTATTCTTCTGTGTGTATTCCTCGGTGCTCTGAGAACGCCTTGTGCAGTGTTTGTCAATTATTTTCTGTGACGCCCCCTATAGGAAGAAAACAAAATTTCACCCCCCCCAGTGCCCCGCACGTGATTATAAATAGTGTTTACTGCACTTCATATCGTTTGCTCGGTCCTTTTTTCCTACACCATTGTACGACAATGTGCCACTGCCAACTACTGTAGCATGTTTCCCAGGGAGTCATACCCCCCCAGCATCACACCCACACTCCCACACCATGTGTGTGCGCGCACGACTCATCTCTACTGTGTGTGTGTGTGTGTGTGTGTGCGCGCATGTGCCTCTGCCTCGTTTCTACCGTGTGTGTGTCAGCTTATTGGTGCTAATATGATTAAATATGACATTTAACATGGTTTCTCTTGTTTTCTTGTTTTATTATTTATTATTAATTATTAACGTTAATGTACATTTTTTATTATTATTATTACTATGAAATATGTGTTGTTT
The DNA here is from genome assembly GCA_024760905.1 of Plotosus lineatus. NCBI lineage: Eukaryota > Metazoa > Chordata > Actinopteri > Siluriformes > Plotosidae > Plotosus > Plotosus lineatus. Next base: position 12,751,501 of record CM045742.1, read on the forward strand.
TTACATTTTTCTTTAATATGTTAGGTGAAATATGTGTTTGTGTCAGGTTATGAGTTTGGGAGGGTGTTGGAACGGATTAATTGGCTTTCTATTATCCTATGGGTTTTTTGTTTCATCTAATGAACGTTTCGACTTAAGAGCTTGCCCTCAGAATGGATTGATTTCGTAAATCGGGGTACCACTGTACTTTATTTCAAAACCTGTGTTCACAATATGTACATATTTTGATATGCCATTATTTCCCAGGCATGTACTAAAGATTTTGATGCATTGACTCACAAATAAAAAACTTTGACATGGAAATATTTATTCAAGTTTTAAGTTGGGTGGTTGGAAAATGCCAGTTTCGTGATCAGACCCATACATTATTTTTTAAAGTGAAAATTTTTGGTAAAGTTATATGAATTTAAGGTTGGTTTGTATATCAGGAGTAAAATTTTCAGGTTTTCGAATTGTTTTGACTTTTCTCTGGCTCTATATTGTGACGTTAAAAAAAGGTGGTCTCACCAAGATGGCTGCCACTTGGCTTCGTATCATTCACGTGCAATCCAGTCTTTAAATGGGTACTTCACTCATTAAAGCCCATTCCTTTCACTATCTCAGATGAAATAATCGACCAAGTACAGCATACTTACGAACGATGACAAAGAAAAGTAATCACATTCTAGTTTAGAAGCAATGAACTGAAGAAAATTTGTATTCTGCGGGTGCAGCTATTTATACCCGGCCACGTGTTCAAAATTGGGTATGTGACATCATTGGTGCTCACGCCTCCTCATACTCCGTCGTTTTACATGTTTTGTTGGGTACAAATGCGCTATATCGTCTCCGTGTTTCTGCTCCAATAATGCCCTATTGCATTCCTAAACACTACAAAGTGTCCGACAGCAACATCAGGAAGTTACACTTTCACTTCCCTCTGGGAAGAAACAAGTTGCTCTTCGGCGGCAGTGGCTGGCAAAGTGTGGCCAGCCAGCTGAGTGCGTGAAGAATCCACAGGCACGTGGTGTGAACATGTGAGCCACGTGTGTGTAGTGAACATTTCGTCTACCCAGACGACTATGAAAATGTCCGCATGCTCGAGACAGTTCAATTATTATTAGTTAGTATCAGTAACGACTAGTATTATTTTTATTATTATTATGGATGCTTGTATAGCGCATATTTCATACACGCGTATGCCCAATGCGCTCGTGGCCACCGCTATCCTTTTGATGCTGAGCGCCAAGCAGGAAGCAACAGCTCACAAATTTTAACGTCTTATATCAGGGGTCGGGAACCTATGGCTCGTGAGCAAGATGTGGCTCTTTGATAACTGTATCTGGCTCTCAGATAAATCAGGTGGCCTTTCTTAACAGAATAACGAATACATAATTTCACTGTCATTTAAATAAAAATACAAAAAAAGCCATCAAATAAAACAAAAACAGATGAATAACTCTCGCGCATTTAAATCTATACATCTATTTTCAATGCCATGTCACTGGAGCGCGAAGCGGATACCTTGAAACTCTAATTTTATTGGATTATAACAACAGCCTCAGACTGTGCATGTTGTTTTTGAGTAAAGAGATAAACTTCCCTCGTTTTTGATCAGCTCATTTGCACGAAGCCAAGCACAGCTGGCAAGCAAACACAAATGGACAGACATGGAAAAACTTCAACCCGCAGACAAGCTGATTGCCAAAACTTGGGACGTGCTTCCTGTCACATAAACACTGCTGTGTGTGAGTCCAGTCGGGCCGAGTCCTTACCCCGTATCAACCAGATATAAAGCCATCAGCAAAACCATGCAGCACCAGAAGTCGCATTAATAGTAAGCAGTGCTGTAGTGGTGGATGCCAACGCCGTATACCCACTTGTTTTAGTGGCTGAGTTGTGTGTCTCACTTAATTTAGTCTATTTTATAGTTGATCAACGTAAATTTCCATGACTGTGTAAATAAAAAGCGGCGATGAAGTGATGAAAAGTTTCAAAGCCACGCCCTCCCCGTGCTGCATGCACCTACTGTTGCGCGCCTCGGTCGCTTCGCTGCCATTGTGTACACACTTATTTTTTGACCACTACAGCACTGATAGTAAGAAGTACTTTTCTTATTAATAAATAACTTTATTATGTCGTTTAAAATAAATTCAGAATCTTACTTAAACGTATTTACTTTAAGTTGGTAATGTCTAAAATAAATTCAGAGTCCTATTATACTCTAAAATTGTTGGTCTTCTTTTCAATTTAGTTGTATTCAATCTTATATATGTATGTATATATGTATATATCTGTATATGTGTATATATATGTATATGTATATATGTATATATATGTATATGTATGTGTGTGTGTGTGTGTGTGTGTATGTATATATATATATATATATATATATATATATATATGGCTCTCAGAGGATTAGATTTTAAAATGTCTTTTTTTTGGCTCTCTTAGTCAAAAAGGTTCCCGACCCCTGTATTATGGTATGACGCGGCCAGACTAGAACTCCGACCTTCTGGAGGATAAAGCGGACGCTCTACTAACTGAGCTCAATCCCCGGTATTATTACTGGTACTGTATTGTGTTTTCCTGGAAAAATGAAATGGAAATTATAGAAGTGTTGGAGCAACCAAGATATGGAGGATAAGGCACAGTGGCAGGTGGATGAAACCTGAAAACTTTTAGGTTTATTTACCAATATAAGGAAACGAAGCTGGCTGAGTAACTTCATAATCACAGTTTGGTCTGGAGATTACAGTAAGAATGTTGGGCTAATATAAATGAATGTCAAAGGCACGTGTGTATTCGTCTATGTTCAAACCGAGTGTATGACGGCTTGGGTTTTCCCTGGCAGATTGAGCACCACTGACGTCACTGACCTTGTTTTGATCACGTGACTAGTAGAAAATGGCGGATACTACGAAGCTGCATGATAGAAGTGCTAAAAGTCGAATTTTCTATGCCCGCCAGGCAAATTTTGCGGAGATTTTGTTGTGGTAAGCAATTAAAGACATATTATTAATGTTGAATGCAATTTTATTTTTTGTGGCTTTAAGTGAAGCCTCCCTTTAAATCAGTCGTTGTAAAGGAAGATATGGCTACTTGTTTAGTTGAAGTAAAAAAACGGTACCCACACTGTTCCTTTGTGGATAAGATTGGACTCCCTTGCCCTTAACCAACCGAACTGAGAAACCAGTCATCTTCATTTGCAGAACTGCATAATCCTGTTAGGGTCATGGGGAGGATGGATCATATCTCAAGTGAAACTGGGCAAAGGTGGGATACACACTGAACAGCTCATTAAACCATCACAGCTCCCCACCCCCCAAAAAAGAAAAAAAAAAATCATTTGTGACATTGAATGTTTTGGAATGGTAATGAATTCTCAGTTCTTCCATGAACTATAAAATAACAATAAAAAATTTATATCAAGAGTGGCTGCATAGCTGTCCACATGTTGCTGCCCTATGATGGCCTGGTGAGCTGTCCAGGATGTACTCTGCCGTTATCTGGAGTTGGCTGGGTTGGGCGCCAGCCTCCCTGCGACCCTAATTAGGATTAAGTGGTCACAGATAAAGAATGAATGAATAAAATTTAAAAGTCTCAGTCTGTTGCGTTTTTACACCCGAGCCTCGTGGCTCATCAGGCCGGTGCTTATCCCCGGTTTCCGTAGCGTGAAGCGACCAGGAGTTAAACTCCTCCTGGATGGGACGCTAGTCCATCACAGGTTACCTTCCCAGTATATTTTACTGGTACCCATTTATACTGCTGGGTGAACAGAGGCACATGGTTGAGACCTTGCCCAGGGGTCTTAGCACAGTGAGGGTCTCAGTGGGATTTGAACTCACGACCTCCCGATCATGAGCGCAGCACCCTAACCGCTACACCACCGGCCCCACAATAAAATTTATATTCCCCCGAATAAGCACTTGTCAAACTCATTACACTGAACTCCAACACGTTCTGATATAAAAACTGTGGGTGCCATCATGAATTTTGAAAGTCCGAGAGGGCTGGGACAATTTCATAAAAAAAGGTTGTTCTGCAAAACCCTCGCGCCTAATTTCATGTCCATATAACAAAATGATCTTCCATAGATGTTCCATACATTTTCAGCACGAAGCAGCTCCACTATGAGGTGACAGTACTAAATAAATGAATAAATACTTAGAGGGGGCAAACCTCAAAAATGTAACAAATTCCAATTAAAAATTCTGTATGAGCACACAGGAGTATAAACGTTCTTCCCATGCTTGTGGGCGTTTCTTCCAGGTACTATAGTTTCCTCACACAGCCCAAAGATGTTAGTTGTTTCAAATTTCCCCAGTTGTGCATGTGAGTGTAAACCATATGTGTGTGTTGTCCTGCGATTGTCCGGTGAGCCTTTCAGGGTGAACCTTGCCTCCAGCTTCCCTGCGAATATAATAATATTAACTGGTTCAGCAAATGAGTCAGTGAGTATCATTACCGGCTGATCAGGTCTCTTCAATTAGCATTTTTATTGCTTTATAAAAAGATTTTATATTCGACTGTATACGGTGTTGCTTTAGTATTTTTTTTTCAGAAGCGCTAGGACAATGTCTACACTGTATTCAAGCTTTGTAAAGCAAAGGTCACATGATCTGGTAAAGATTGTTTGAGCTGATTCCCCATTGGGTGTTTCGGACAAGGGAAAAGTTTCATCAGCACCTCCTTGACTTTAGTCTATAATCCCATCTACACTCCGTAATATTTTCTGTCTCCAGGGCCCACGTGTGACATTGTCCAGCTTGCAGCGGTGAGCGGTCATCACACGTTAAACCTCTTCATGGTTCCTCGTTGCCAGATGGAACCTAGTGCTTCCAGAATTACCGGCTTCCGAGTACGGCGGTATCAACTCTTTCGTCATCGAAGGCCAATGCTCACAAACTCGCTGAAGGAAGTCCTGGTGTCCTTCATAACCTTCCTACGTATGTTTGGACGCCCATTGCTGGTGGGTCACAACATTCGCAGATTTGATTGCTGTGTACTGGCTAGAGTTTTGGATGAGTTTGAACTGAAAGCTGCCTTCCAGGCTGGAATCATGGGCTTTGTGGATAGTCTTCCGTTAGCCCGAGCACTTCTCAAGGACACTGGCGTCCACAGCTTCAAGCAGGAGAACCTGGTTAAGACAGTGCTTGGGGTTTCCTATGCGGCTCATGATGCCTTGGGTGATGTCCAAGCCTTACAGAAGCTTTACTGGGCTCTCGGACCCACAGCCAGTCAGATTCGACAACACACTTTCAGCTTGGACTCACTGTGTAACAAAGACTCAAGGAGAGAATACCTCATGTAAATATCAAACTGGACAGTGGTGTTGACCCCACCTCTGCTACTGTCCTAAGATTGAGGGTTTTTTTTTGCTGATGATAATGCAGTGGTTTGAATTATCCTTCTGCATGATGAGACATGTTACAACTTTATCATTAACTTGTCCACTTTCACGCGTCATCTGCAGACAACAGAATTCACAGACTCTGGACTTTGTTTTTAAGAATATTTATAGAATTCCTTAATTTGAATAAATTTTTATTTAACTCTAGTGTGGGTTGGCATGTTATTTCAAACTTCAGCGATACCGTTTGGTTTAAGTAATACAGTATTTTTATCTGCATTACTCATGGTGGCAATGACATGATCACATCACAGCACCCGGGTTCCTCCCTGTTTTAGCCTCTGAAGTCACTGGTTTCTATGGAACCAGTTCAGGCTAAGTACTGGGTTTTTTTTCTTTCTCCATGCAAGTGAATTTATGAGAAAAAATTAATAAATCAATCAGTTTCAACCTATGACAATTAATTAGATATTATATTGTGTTTGTGCCAACTGACAAACACTCATTATCAGACCCAATTCTGAAATATCACTTAATAAACATTTACATGTCATCCGTTTTCACACCGTAGACTTGTATGTGTGTGTGTGTATATACACACATACATACTAGTACATATATACATATATACACAGTGGAGCCTCGGTACTCGACCATAATTTGTTCCAGACGGCTGGTCGAATTCCGATTTGGTTGAATTCAAAATCCACTTTTCCCATTACAAATAATCTAAATGGTCTTAATCCATTACGTTGTCTTTTGATACCATAGGTCCGCAAATTAAGTGAAAAAATTATTGAATACAGTACACTGTTATGGTGTGTGTTGTGAGAGCTCTGGTTTTGGCAGCTCTCTCTCTCTCTCTCTCTCTCTCTCTCTACGTGTTGACGAGGGGCGAGGCTGTTACATGTGGGTGGAGCGCTAGACACACACACCTGATTCTACTTAATCACGGGCTAAAAAGATGAGCAGAGCACTCCTCCCGGTGCTCGAAGTTTGTCCCTCTTCCCCGTGATCTCTCTGGCTCTCAGCTTCGTGCTCCACCAGTTCCCGCTTTAGTTTAATGATTTCCGTGTTTCTCCGCATCTCTAACAGTGACTATGATTTCTTCGTGCTCTAGTGCCTTCCTTGTGAACAATAACGCTCACCTGTTTTCATCACACCCGATTTCCTAAATTTTTGGGTCTGGCTGAATGTTCCTGGTGTCACAGAATCTTCTAGCCCTTGACTTGAGAGCCAGAGAGATCACGGGGAAGAGGGACAATCTTCTAGTACCGGGAGGAGTGCTGCTAGTCTTTATTGTGCTTGTGTTTGTCACCTGCTAAAAGGGTTGTATCAGGAAGAGCATCCGACGTAAAAACCTATGCCAAATCAAACGTGCGAATCATTCGCTGTGGCGACCCCCAATATATACACACACACATACAGTGGTATGAAAAAGTGTCTCAACCTTTTGGAATTTCTCATTTCTGCATAAAATCACCATCAAATGTGATCTGATCTTTGTCAAAATCACACAGATGAAAAAACAGTGTCTGCTTTAACTAAAACCACCCAAAAACATTTATAGGTTTTCATATTTTAATGAGGATAGCATGCAAACAATGACAGAAGGGGGAGGAATAAGTAACTGAACCATCATATTTAATATTTTGTGCCCCCCCCTTTGGCAGCAATAACGCGGTCGCTGTCTTGAGGTCATGCCACAGCATCTCAATGGGGTTCAAGTCTGGACGTTGACTTTTTGGCTACTATAGAAAGTGTATTTTGTTCTTCTGAAACCATTCTGAAGTTGATTTACTTCTGTGTTTTGGATCATTGTCTTGTTGCAGCATTCAGCCTCTTTTTAGTTTCAACTGTCTGACAGACGGCCTCAGGTTTTCCTGCAAAACATCCTGATAAACTTTTGAATTCATTTTTCCATTAATGATTGCAAGTTGTCCAGGCCCCAAGGCAGCAAAACAGCCCCAAACCATGATGCACCCTCCACCATGCTTCACGGTGTTGATGTTGGTGAGCTGTTCCATTTTTCCTCCACACATGACGTTGTGTGTTCCTCCCAAACAATTCAACTTTGGTTTCATCAGTCCACAAAATCTGTTTTTTCATCTGTGTGATTTTGACAAATATCAGACCACATTTACTGATTTTATGCATCAATGTGAGAAATTCCAAAAGGTTCAGATACTTTTTCATACCACTGTAAGTGGTGAACCCTGAGGGAAAACAAGGGAATAGCCGAAAAGATTTATATATATATATATATATATATATATATATAGCATCCGACGTAAAACCTCCGCCAAATCAAACATGCGAATCAGATGATTCGCTGTGGTGACTCCGAGTAAAAGGGAAAAAGCCGAAAGGAAGACGTATACACACACACATATATATATATATATATATATATATATATATATATATATATATATACACACACACATACATATATACATACATATACATATATATATACATGTATGTATGTCTGTCTTCCTTTCGGCTTTTTCCCTTTTACTTGGGAGTCGCCACAGCGAATCATCTGATTCGCACGTTTGATTTGGCAGAGGTTTTTACGTCGGATGCCCTTCCTGTCACAACCCTTTTAGCAAGGGACAAACACACTGACGACTTTGCAGCCTACTCTTTACGAAAGTCAGCAATGGTTCTTTTACATGCCTCTCACCATAGACAGTGAGAGACATGGCCCGCCTTTGATAACCCAGTTAGCTGCACTGGGGAGGACAGTGACAACCATGTGGAGAGTGGGACTCAAACTCCCAACCTTTGGATCAGCGATCCAGCGTCTTATACCACTAGACCACCACTGCCCCCCATGTACGTGTATAAATGTATATATATGTATATATATATATATACACATACATATATATACACACACACACACATATATATATATATATATATATATATATATATACACACACACACACAGCAGTTTCATGCCATTTTTGATCATTCACAAAGTCAAAAATGGAGAATTTTATCATGAACAGATAATCAATTGTGATGTAGAATACAGGGGAAATCAAATAAAGACAATGAATATCATAATCCATACAGAATTGTAGTTTATTAGACTTTACATTGAGTTTAAACAACCTCATGCCACAGTAGATTCAAAAATGCTAATCCATGCCTTCATTCCAGACCTTCACTGGAGGTAGCAAACACTTATCAGATTGCTGATTCTGGGACACAACCTGCTTCGGGGTGACCTTGTGTAGAAGTGCACAAGTTTATAGTAATCAAATACGAAGATAAATGTTCATAAAATATCTTCGTTCCTCCAATGAGAAGAGTTTTGGAGAAAATGCACAAAGACTCGCAGAGGAACGAGTTCAGAGGACTGGTAGTACAGCTATCAACTTAACAATCATACAAACAAAAAGTCACGTAAAAACACCATCAGCAACTTGATCACTGGTTTCCTTGTTCACAGTAAATCCCTGACAGTGTCCTGTTTAAAAGGGTAAAACAATACAGCAGATTCATAAAAGTGTAAAAGCAGTTTGCTTAAAAAATTTCAATTTGTCAGTTGTGATTTTTTTTTTATACTTAAAAATCCCTGAATAGCAAGTTGTTTCCGTTGTCTTAAGTGTGATAAGATTGCTGACTGAGCATAATCACGTTTTTCATGTTTTCTCAGTGAATAATTTATTTAAATTACATTAAAGGACAACTGTGTAGGATTCAACCGACGGAATGAATACCTCACCCTCTTTTCAAGCATGTATTTGGCCGCCTGTAGCTCCTGAATACTGATTGGTGTTTGGGGATCGGCAGTGCACTGCACAGCTCACTTGGGTTGCGCAAGTTCTCAAGCCGACTCGAGCAATTAATTTGTAATTTAAAGTCGACCGTGCTGTCAGTGGATGGCATTGTGGCGTAATGGTTAGGATGTCCGCCTCACGGCAAGAAGGTCCGGGGCTGTTTTCCCAGTGCTCGTATGGATTTGCTCTAGGTACTGTGGCTTCCTACCACAATCCAAAAATATGCATGATGACTGGTTGTTCCAAACTGCCTCTTGGTGCGAGTGTTGTTATGGTGGCGGGCTGCTTAGGGTGTATCATGCCTTTGCACGGGGTAAGCCGAGATAGGCTCTTGCCTCCCTGTGACCCTAGTAGGATTAAGTGGTTGAGCAAAGGAGCAAGTATGTTTCGAAATAGGTAATAGATAGAAATACAACTGTTCCCTTTTATACAGTGTTTCTCAATTATTTTCTGTGGCGCCCCCTCTAGGAAGAAAAAAAACATTTCATGCCCCCACTGCCACTCCAGCGACTATAAGTCTTATTATTTGCCTATAAAATTGTTATGAGTACACCTCTGCATAACATTGTATCTTTATTAACATTACAAACAAAAAAGAAAAATAATTCAACTTACAATAAAGAAAAACTCCATTAACATTGTTTTTTAATCTGTAACAGAAAAGATTTAAAGTGCACCAATGTGCCTGAAATAAAAAAAATATCCTTATTTAAACTCATTTTACTTATTTGTCTTAATATCTCCGTCTCTCTCCACCTTTCTCTTCGTTCCTGTTAGAAAAATTTCTGTGTTGTTTCTTGAGGGGTTGTTTCCTGCACTTCATATCGTTTGCTTGTGCGAAAAACCACTACACCATTGCGTGACCATGAGAGTGCCACTGCTAACTACTGGAGTGGAGGTGCAATTACATTTAATTCTCATACACTATTCCAGAAAAGTATGTTCCCCAAGGTCATACATGCTCCCCGGCATCACACCACGCCCCCCAAGGAGGGGGCACGCCCCACTATTTGAGAAGCACTGCTTTAATGGCATGCATGCACAACACAATGCAAAAGTACGTTCCCAATCTTGTGAGGTGTTATCAATAAACACTGACTTTTACTACTTCATCCTCATCTTCCGACCTGATTTACACAGTGCTTAGGAGAAAACATGAAGGTCCTCTCTAGGCGTTTGTCCATTCTGGGCTACTGTAGTACTGCAGAGATGCAACACAGTGGCTAATCAGGAAAAAAAAAAACCCACCTGCTCACTATGTAGACCTCATGGACATAAAAACAAGACTGGCACTATTTGTTATACGGAATACGTTCGGAACGTGCTGAAGTTACGGTCATCATAACGGAGACACTTAACTCGGCTTTAGAGAAGTAACCAAGCTGCAGGATTGACAAGATTTGCTTTGATTTGCACTTTTTTTCTGGAAAAGACAATAAATAGTAAAGAATGCAACTATTCTGCAGATACAAAAACTTACAAGTGACATGTTATTCATTGTGCTTTAGAAACACTATTTCTCTTGTTGGAACAAGCTGAGACATAACATTCAACACCCATCTTATTGGAATGGCAGATTTTAGTCCTTGATAATATGGCGGCCACTAAAAGCACGCCATAGGGTCATGTGTTCTTGTCCATGGTGGCGATATAGAGCATCCGAACCCTCCCCCCGCCCAGGGATTCATAGTGACAAGTAATTATACACTAATTAAAACATACTTATGAATACAGTGATCCCTCACTTTCTGCAGTTAATGGGGACCGAGATCCCCCTCGCAACCGCCGAATTCTGCGAAGTAGGATCGAAAAAACCCCCCCCCCCCCCCAACTGACGTATACGTATAATTTCAATAAATACATATTCAATGCCATAAATCCTTATAATTACAAACATTCAAAAAATAATGCATAAGACGTAAATAAAATATGAATAGACACACACTCAGATGCGCACACACTCAGATGCGCACCTCACATAAAAATGTGAGTAGTTTTGATGGGGTGGGGTTGTTTTTTGTTTTTGTTTGTTGAGCATGTTTTTTTTGCATAATTCGCCTTGGTTTATGGCATTTTCCTCAACTTTCCCCCCTATTCTTCCTTAATTTCCTTATCTTTTTACTTTAATGAATATTAAAAAAAAGAAAAAAACGTGATGCACTGAAGCCGCATGAATTGAAGCGCAAAGTAATGAGGGATCCCTGTACCATGCTCCATTCATGCTAATATACGCTCCTCCCCACACGAAGCCTACACAGTGCACCTTTAAGTGCAATCTTAATGCACAATGGAGTGATTTTATTTTATAAATAATAGTCTGGATGCTATTCTCAAAGTTTGAACTATTAAACATGCATTTGCACATTCAGATGATGACTCCAATTGTAGTACTGTACTCATAGCAGTGTGATGACTTGATGACTGGGATATTTCTTTGACACTGCATGCTTAATAATAATAATAATAATAATAATAGGGACGAGAAATGATTCCCTGTATCGTCATAGAGATATTTGTTTCACTAACATTTCTTCAGGCAAACACAAAAGTCGATTTTTCATGCTCAGTCATTAGTATCTGCGTAATATGTTCATAATGAGAAAACTGGCACTTCATAAATACAGTTGTGACCCTGTTATTAAAATATCATTACCTCAATTAAACCACTATACAGTTTAGAGGACAGGACCACAAGCAAGAGACACCGCATACTGTATATGCGCATTTTTTATATATATATATATATATATATATATATATATATATATACACACACACACACACACACACACACACACACACTATACTGACTGTTATCAGTGGGTATATTGCCGACATATGAGTTCTATCCTCAGTGGTTCTGTTCCCTTGTAGTTGCTGATGCATAAGCAACGTTAAAACAAAAGTAGGAAGTTAAAAGCATACATACGGAAGTGATTAGAAACACAAACACGTCCAAGTAACTCAGGACCACCTTTTGCCTAGAGAAGACAGCAGGCCCGGAACATCATCATCCCAGATGACGATGTCACCTGCAGCGTGAGACTCTCATTGGCTGAGATGAACAGCACAGAACCCCTGTGCAGCATGACGTCTGAGAGAGCGTTAGCCTCACCTTGAATCACTAATAGGATGGATGCACAGTCCAAAGGGCTCATTGTGTACTGCTTCACAGAGGGAGGAACCTGGAGATAAAACACAGCAAACACATTTAACTCAAAATTGTTCAGGTCTCAGATACAAAAATCATTAAACATTGTTACAACAGGAGAGATTAATGTGTTCAATTACGAACTACATGTATTGTAAACAGTGCTATGGGGACACATCTGTTCTGTAGTATCTACAATTAGTGTTGTACAAATAGATGCAAAAGAACGTGCACTGCAAAAATAAGTCTGAAGTAAAAATATGTAGTGTAATCGATGTTTTTCCTATTTTAAGATTTAAGTATATTGTACCTTAATAGGGCTAATAAGATTTTTAATTGTTTCAAAATACAGGGATCCCTCACTTTCCGCGGTTAATCGGGACCGAGATCCCCCTGCGACCGCCACAACGTAGGATCAACCTCCCTGACTAACATATACATACATGTATGTGTATATAATATCAATAAATACATATTCAACACTATAAATGCTTATAAGAATAAATATTCAAAAATAATGTATAAAGATGTAAATCAAAGATAAATACACACACATACAGACACACGCGTGCACTCAGAATGCACACCTCACATAAAAATGTAGTAGTTTTGATGGGAGATTTTGAGATGTTTTTTGTTTTTTGCATAATTCGCCTTATTTTGTGGCATTTTCCTTAACTTTTCCCCCTATTCTTCCTTAATTTCCTCATTTTTTAATTCGATAAATATTTAAGAAAAAAAAGCAGAGATGAAAATGAGGTTCTCTTTGGAAGTAACGAGGATGGATAGGATCAGAAACGAGTACATCAGATGGACAGCACATGTTAGATGTTTTGGAGACAAAGTCAGAGAGGCTAGATTGAGATGGTTTGGACATGTACAGAGGAGGGATAGTGAGTATATTGGTAGTAGGAAGCTGAGGTTGGAACTACCAGGCAGAAGGCCCAGAGGAAGACCAAAGAGAAGATTTATGGATGTGGTGAAGGTGGACATGAAGGTCATTGGAGTAAGAGTAGAAGATGCAGAGGATGGGGAGAGATGGAGGCGGATCATTTGCTGTGGCGACCCCTGAAGGGAACAGCCGAAAGAAAAAGAAGAAGAAGAAAATTTAAGAAAAAAAAAAGCGATGCACTGAAGCCGCATGAATTGAAGAGTGAAGTCGCGAGGGATCCCTGTAAATTTAATTTTGTGTTTTTTATATTTTCGTACTATTTACTATTCCTAATATTGTCAGATAACTTTAATAACTAACACACACACACACAGGTGTGGTAGTTTTTATTAGCTTTACCCATATACACAGACATATCCCTGGGCAAAGGTTGGGTATACAGTAGGCCCTTGACTGTTCGCGGTTTTGCACTCAGTTTGAGTATTCGCAAACTGCCAAGCAACTGACACGTCACTCAAATTCAGCCAATGGCTGTCCTCCTTCCTACTGATTGGTTGAGATGATGTAACGCCCCTTTTTCCTCATTCGCCCACAAGTTGTCAATAAGCCTCTTTATATAAGCCCAGGCGGAGTTATCAGAGTCTTCGGCGCTTGGTTAGAAGTGGAAGGTTAGCACTTCCGGTCATATTGCTTGAAAATGTTCAGTCCCTGCGAAACAAGATGGATGAGCTTCATGCTCAGGTTACAGCACAGAGGGAGCCACAGGACTGCTCCATGCTGTGTTTCTGTGAAACATGGCTCGAGGAGAGTACACCCGACGAGGCGATTGCACCAGCCGGCTACACGACCTTCATCCCCTGTGATCTCAAGCGCCGGAGTCGTCGTTCGGCCCCTTCCCGCCTGAGCTTATTGTTAGCTGGGGTGCGGCTCGCATTGAGCTACCATAGCACATTAGCTCGGGATAGGAAGGTGCTAAACTTCAGAAGACTCCGATCTCATAGCTGTAGTAGGGTTGACCGCTCATACACGAGCATAGTGCAAAACATGAACAAACAAAACAACAAATAAAACAAATTAAAACAAACAAAGAAACAATTTGACTCTGAGAACTCCGTGACGTCGCCCTCTAGGCAGCGCCATCTTGGAGACGTCACTCCAAGACGCCACTCCAAGTTCAACGTAAAAGGACATGAAGCGTAATAAAGTTTAGCCTTTTGGTATCGTTTGTTAAACATGCTATAGAACATAAAATCTCAGCACAAACATTCTAAACATTAACTTAGGTACTGTACTGAAATAATAATTGAAAAAGACTTTAATACTACTAGTGCTTTACAACAGTATACGCTGTATAATGTGTATCTTTTATCATCAATAAATATAACAGTAAAAATTGAAAAGTTTTTCTTATGCATTACGACATTTTACTACATTAATACTCTATTAATGAGTAAGACTGTCTATAGAATGTATTTAAGAAGCATATTTTAGCGCATCTAATAGATACACAGTATTTTACTTCTGGTTGCTCATTCGCACATGTAGTATGATACATAGGGTTTTACTTCGGGGTACAGAACTCGTGGATTATCTTCATTCATGGGAGGGGCCAGAACCGAACCCCCACGAATATCGAGAGCCCACTGTACTCTGAAAAGCTTGCCATTTTGTCACAGAGCTAACACACAACCATTCTTACACACACTCGAGCAATTTGGAACATGCAATTAGGCTAAAGTGCATGTCTTTGAACTACGAGAGAAAATAGTAGTTCCCAGAGGAAACCTGCACAAGCACAGGGAGAGCATGCAAACCCCACACAAGCCGGGACTTTGGTCATTCTTGCTGTAAGGCAGCCAAGGTAATTGCTATGCTATTGTGTCACCATTTTCATCTTAAAACAAACAGGGAGAAATGCTTCTGAATAATCCCTCATTTTGAAAATCAAAATCTCAGATTTGTAATCTGCTAAAAGGAAATGCTAGCTCATTTTCAACTAAATTTAAAATATTTTAATATGCAAATGTCATTTTTGCACTTCCTGATTTTCTCCCTCAGGCAGCTTTCTCAGGTAACCCTGTCAAATGACAGCTACCAACTAGAAAAGCCAAAAGGTGCCACGTGCTTTCTCTGAGGCTTGCAAAGCCAGCCGACTGCAACTTTTCAAGCTGCTGCCTGAGCAATGACGGAGCACGGTGTAACACGTGATGAGGAAAGCTGTCTCCAGCCACTTTAGGATGCATGAGCTAGCAGATGCCCCTGACTGGTTAGTGGTCACTGAGAGGAAAGAGAGAATCCCAACCTGAGTGTACAGTGGTCAATTTTACCAAAACTCAAACTTTCCCGATGAGAAAGCAAACAGTTTTCTACTGCACTGCTCGGCGGCCTAAAAGTATGTGTACTATATAATGTCAATGCCACACCACATAACATTATACTTGGTGTTATTAATTTCCTCGGTTACTGAGATACAGAAGCACCATTAACAGGGCAAACAGTACTGACAAGGCACTTTGCAGACATAAACAGAGAAAAGAGGCATCATTCCACCTAAAGTATTCTCGGGCAATCTTTAGCCTACGGCTTGTGTCAACACCATAGAGCTTACCTGTATGCTCATGACAGTAAAGTCTGGTACAGGTGGGTCGTACAGGTGAATGCAGGGGTCTGAAGGGTCCTGAACTGAAGGAAAGATTTTGGCACTAGCTGGAGCAGGACTGTAGTTTAACATTTCACACAATGTGCTCACGTCGATGTACTTCGGGGTCAGTCCAGCACGCACTGTGTTATCCGAACAGGCCATACACTCGACACAATCTGCAAGATGAATTATTGTCAGCATTTTGATGTGTGAAAGCTCTTCATTACAGAACATGACGAACTTGAGTAACAACAAAACCAAACCACATAATATTCATTCATTTTCTGTAACCGCTTAATTCTAATTAAGGTCGCGGGGAGGCTGGTTCCCATCTCAGGGCAGAGTACACCCGGGACAGCTCGCCAGGCCATCGCAGGACAGAAACACACTAACAGCTATGCAGCTACTCTTGTTGAAAGTCATCAATGGTTCGTTTACATGAACCTCCCACCATAGACAGTGAGCGACATGGCCGGCCTTTGATAACCCAGTTATCTGCATTGGGAGGAGGGAGGGCAGTGACAACCCGTTGAGAGTGGGGCTTGAACCCCTAACCTTAGGATCAATGATCCAGCACCTTTACCACCAGGCCACCACTGCCTTGTCTATGCCATCCTATACCTACTAATATAAATTATTACAGTCGGCCCCCTTCTTACGAAAACCCCCGAATACGAAAAATCCAGTATACGAAAAACATTTTCCTAAATTTTGTCCTCTGTCTACGAAACAACAACTTCTTACAAAAAGCGCCAAACGCGCCATTCAAACATTCAAACAATGCGCGAGTTGTTCTCTCATTGGTTGTCTCCCAACATCCCGCCCCACTAGCCTCCCGTTGGCTAGGAGGGATGATGCAGCTCCCTCCCATTGGCTATCTCTCAACATCCCGCCACGGTGGCCTCCCATTGGCTAGGAGGAATGACGCTGTTGTTCCAACTTTGTTCAAGTTTGTGTGAACTGTGCTCATGTTTGTGTGTCATTCCAACTGTATTTTATGGCTCAGGCTTTTAACCTTGCATAAACATTTGTAAGATTATAACTCTGCAAAGACATGGTCAACACACGTGTGCGCGCGCACAAACACACACACACACACACACACACACACACACACACACACGTGTGTGATTCCCAGTGAAAGTGATTCCCGGTGCCATGGTCACTGTAAGATTATAACTCTGCTAAGAAGACATGGTCAACACGAAGTAAGCACCTTAAAAGGTATACTTTTATAATTTTTAAAGGGTAGTCTTGGGAGCCATGGAACGAATCACACGTTTTACATGTAAAATGCACCTCTATTTACAAAAACCCCAGGTTCTGAAAAAGGCGCTGGAACGGATTCAATTCATTTTTAAATATTAAACCTAGCATTAGGGTAAATTTTATAAATAATATCCCAGACGATACATTTTAAACTTTGCCTGCATGCTCAGCTGTGCTCTTACACTTATTATTTACCAAACAGCTGTGCTCCTTGTGAAGTCAGAGCTAACCTTGTGGCAACTGGGACACTGAGTGAAGGCGGGGTACACTCTGAACTGTTCATGCCACACTGTTGAATATCAACACACACACACACACACACACACACACACACAAAACCATTCACACACACACCTAGCGGCAATATGAAACTGCCAGTTTGCCTAATGTGCAGGTTTTAGGAACATGAGAAGAAACTGCAGTACCCAAAAGAAACCACTGCAAGCACGGGGAAAACATGAAAATTTCACACAACCGCCTGAGCCCGGGAATCAAACCCAGGACCTTCTTACTGTGAGGCGAACTCCTTATACTTTGCATATATGATAAGACATATACTGAAATTTGCATGGGGCAGTGGTGGCCTGGTGGTATAGGGTGCTGGATTCCTGATCTTAAGGTTCGAGTCCCACTCTCCACAAGGTTGTCACTGTGTCTCCAGTGCAGCTAACTGGGTTATCAAAGGCGGGCCATGTCTCTCACTGTCTATGCTGAGAGGTTCATGTAAAAGAACCATTGCTGACTTTCGTAAAGTGTAGCTGCAAAAACATCAGCGTGTTTCTGTCCTTTACTAAAGGGTTGTGTCAGGAAGGGCGTCCGAGGTAAAAACCTATACCAGATCAAACATGCGAATCATTCGCTGTGGTGACCCCTGAGAAAGGGGAAAAGCCAAAAGGAAATCTCTCATCTCTCTGATTTGACAAAAAGTAAGTTGGAGCCTTTGAATATTTTTTTACCATGACCTATTAAGCTCTTACTCCTGAAACATTTCGTAGCTAGCTCTAAAAAAAATGAACAGATTAAAAGAAGAGAGCGTAACCTCCAGATAGGTAGGCATGAGGTTCATTAGCTCCTAGAAACATGGCCTGTCCGGGCTGCAGCACGATACAGTTCAGGAAGTAGATGGAGAAACAGCCAATATCACCCGGGTACTGGGAGTGGAGCCGAAGCAGCAGCGCGCCATTATTGCATGATGTGTCTTTGCCTGCAGCCTCTAAGTCAGAAAGAGTACGGATAGATTTTATTTTCATTCTGAAAACAGACATTCCATAATATTAGCGTGACCATGGGCCACCGGTGTATCAAACTTATTAACCAATATAAACCATATTGAATTTGCACTGTAATTGTATTCTGAGCAGTTCAGTTCAGAGAACAGATATCCCAACAGCCTTTTACATCATTTTCCTGACAGCTATTTTCTTCAATTTTAAATTGTTGTCCTTATTTACAGCAAAACAACGAATCATAACAAAATTAAATAAAATTTCAGACCTGCAATAAAATTTTGGATGTGGGTTTGTCTTACAGGTACTTCACCTGGGACTGGTGCACATAATCACCAAGAAATTACCAATTTATATTTATTTTATCATGAATCTTGCCCCCAAAAAAATCAAGTCTGCTTTTTAGCTATCATCATCATTATCATCATCATCATTATTATTATTGTTCTTAGAAGTATTATTATATGTGTAAATTATCTTCTTGTACAGACACTCCCTGCTTTACGTTCATTTGTTTTACGTATTTTTCGATTTTACGTTTTTGGAAAAAAAAAAGTCAAATTTTGAGTTTAGCGTGCTCTCTATAGTACGAGACATACCTATGTAGTACGCTGACGTAATACGCTACTTCTGCATGACGCTGCAGCCATTGTTTACAAACGACAAACTGAACGTGCCCCTCCTTCTTCCCAGTTCACTGCGTGTTACCCTTGTGTTAAGACGTCGTCTCTGTGATCTTTGTGTTGACACTGTTTTGTGGACTTTTGTAACGCTAAGCAAATATGGTTGGTCAGAAGCGCAAGCCTACTAGTGATAGTGGTAATCAGAAAAAGCGGCAAACCATCTCGTTAGAAACAAAGATGGCGATTATCAAGAAAATTGATGCTGGTGAAAAACATGTGAATGTTGCATGTTTCTTCCAAATGGCTCCGTCGACCATCGGAACCATTAGCAGAGAGATCGCACCACAGAGCATTTTAAAAGGTAATATTTGATACTGTATTTGATATTTGAGGAGTGAATTTGATTAAAATTTATCTATTTGAAATTATTTTGCATGAATTTAATTTATTTGACATTAATGTTGATATTATTTGATATATTTTACAATGTTATGTTTATAATAATGATTTAGGGATGTTTTATGAGATATGGTAATGGTATTTATGGAGGTATAGTACAGTATGAACATCATATGTCACTGGAACATACAGTAACAACTTACATTTTTTTTTTTTTTCTCCATCTTCCGTTCGGCCGTCTGAAACCGAACTAAAATGTAAGTCGGGGAGCGTCTGTATACTGTACGTGCTAATACTATACTACCGCATACGTCTATTTCTTGTTCTAACAGAAATTATCTCATTGCTACTGAATGTTCTTCTTCCACTGAGCTCTACAGTATATACAACTCGAGGCTTCAACTAGGCTCTATCGAGTTCAGTGGGATTTTCATAAGTTTTCACACTTACAAGATGGCGGCAGCTTGATGCCCTTGATTAATATACCGTGGTTGTGCCCCATCTAGTATTACAGAAATCCCTCACTACTTTGCACTTCAATTCATGCGGCTTCAGTGCATCGCATCTTTTTTTTTTTTTTTAAATATTCATCGAATTAAAAAAAAAAAAAAAAAAGAAAGTATAGGGGAAAACGTTACGGAAAATGCTGCAAAACAAGGCCAATTATGGAAAAAAAACCCAAACAAAAACAAAAAACAACCCAAAACCCCCATCAAAACCACTTACATTTTTATGTGAGGTGCGTATCTGTGCGTGCATGCGTGTCTGTATGTGTGTGTATTTATATTTTATTTACAACTTATGCATTATTATTGAATGTTTCATTGTTATAAGCATTTATAGCGTTGACTATGTATTGACTATGTAGCGTTATATAGCTGTATATATATATATATATATATATATATATATATATATATATATATATATATATATATATATATATACACACACAGTAAAACCTCCGCTGACGAATGCTTAAGCTCACGAACTTTTCGCCTCAAGAACATTAAATTTGCGAGCATATAGTCTCTGCTGACGAACTAGTTTTCGGCGGATGAACCAAACCACGCGGTCGAACAGCGCCACGGTGGCGGCCACGAGAAGCTGACGCACGCTCATGGCGTCCCAGTTCGTCACCCCCTTTCTTTGAGTGCGGACGTGGTTTGTGTTTGATAGACATTTTGGACCATATTGAGTGCACTTTTGCTCTTATGGGACCGAAAAAGACCCCACCACAGGTTGAGTTACCTACAGTCCTTGGAAGGTGACTCTCCTTCCAAACAGTAAGTCCCTCCCTCCCTCCTCCTCCCACTCCATTCCATCAAGCCATCAACTACCATTACAAAGGTAAATAAAACGATTTTATTATACAGTACAGTTTATTTCTTTAATTACAATACAATAGCACATTTATTATACATAAAATAAGGTATATTTTTGTGTAGTTTTAAGGCTAATTTAGTAGAAAATTATGTTTTATGGGGACCTGGGAACGGATTATTCTCATTTTAATGGTTTCTTATGGGAAATAAATGTTCGGAAGACGAACTTTTCGCCTTACACACACTTTCTGGGAACCAATTATGTTCGTGAGCTGAGGAGGTATCACTGTGTATATATATATATATATATATATATATATGTGTGTACTTATACATCAGTCAGGGGGAGTTGATCCTACTTCGTGGAATTCGGCGGTCACGGGGAAATCTTGGTCCCAATTAACCGCAGAAAGTGAGGTATCCCTGTATATGATATGTATGACTCTAATCACAGCTGGTGTAAACCCAAAGCACACAGTAAGGTACTTACCTTCCTCCGAGACTCTTTTCACCAGCATGTTCAGTTTATCTACAAATACTTTCTTCTCACAGTTCATCATCCTGCTGAAGCACTTCTTCAGTGCGAAAGAGACACGTGCAGGGTTATCCCTGCTGCTCTGCAGCTCATCTGCGGCCTCATTACCTACCAAAGCATGAAATTCTGGGACATCTGGGGGGCAAAAAAAAAACCCAAACAAATAAATAAAGACAAAGACTCCCCCACACAAATCAAAGAAAAACACAGATTCAGCACTGATCACATGCAGTGATAGAAACATGTATAAGACACACTGGGATAATAATGCGACACTGTAATAACATGTGAAATCACTATGGATGACACTCACGCTTGAGAAAGGAAATTATTTCGTCCACCGGCCGAAAACCACAAAGGCCCTCGAACTCTGTCAGAGCAATCGCCATCTCGGGTTTATGGTTGTTATCCGGGTAGTGCTCAGGGAACTGGGTATGTAGCTTAGCTGCTAGCTCCTGAGACACATTGACTTATTGATTAGAGGCTGAAAATATGGTTGAAATATAATGAACAGTGAAGTATAAAGTATTTATTATTCTACGGTAAATTATGCTGACTCTTCTATACTCACTCTGTTAGGATGAGCTTGGATGGACAGTGCAGTGTTCACAGACAACACTTTAAACAGAAAGGGAAGCTGGCCATGGAATGTGTCTTTAACCTTTGACCCTAAACACGCTGGATAATCTGCGATCCACTGGCCCAGTGTCCTCTGTGATATTCTGTTATCTTTGATAAGAGCATCTCCCTTAGGGTGGGCACCCATCCAAAGCTAACACACACACACACACAAACAAAATAACACACTCTTGAGACAAATTCAAGCTCTATAAACAGCTGTAGATTTTTAGTAGGTCATGATGACGCTAATCTAAGCTGTCTGCATGTCCAGCGTTTTAACTTTCACACACATTTCACCTTCACATGGGCCCTGCATGACCTTTTTAAAGAGCTATTTATGACCTTTAACTGCGTCTAACAGGGTTTTTTTTAGGATCCAGGCCAAGACAGGAATAACCATATCACAAAGCCCAAGCTTAATGATGGATTAGTTTCAATTGAAAGTCACGCACCAGTTAAATTTTATTTAATAGTATCATACTTTTACTTATACACATACAAAGGTAGGTACCGTAACAGGTAAAGTCTGTTGAGCTTTTTACACAGACTCATCAGGCCAGACGCCTTCACTGGTTTCAGCCACATGAAGCAACTATGAGTTCAACATCTCCTGAATGGGATACTAGTCCATCGCAGGATAACCTGCCAGTATATTTACTGGAACCCATTTATTCTGCTGGGTGGACAGAGGCACTCTTGTGGTTAAGACCCTGCCCAGGGGTCTTCGCATCATGGAGGATTCGAACCCATGACCTCGCAATCATGAGCCCAACACTCTAACCACTACACCACTGGCCCCATTTATCGAAAGGTAGGAAGGGAAAACTCCCCAAGAGACATCAGAACAAAAGCTGAAGAGAAATAAACTCAAAACGACTTCATCTATTGGGTGACACTCGGTAGTGGGACTATAAAGAACTTCAGTATTTTCAGGGAAATCCAATAAAACCTGTGCATTTCAAAGGTAAATGGAGAAAAAAATTGTGAAAGATAAATTATTATTTGTGCTCATGGAACCTCATTCAATACAGTTTTCATTGCTAAGGTTTTAAAGATGATCCTCTAAATGATGGCCGTCATCATCCATACACTCTTGGAGGCATTTTCTGAAGGCTGCCATGGCTTGACGGGCCACGTCGGGTGGAACAGCAGCCATCTTCTGCCAAGTTGCAACTTTAATAGCTTCACGACTTTGGGGTTGATAAATACCACACAGTCGTGATTTAATGCAGACCCACAGGAAAAAAAAAAAAAAAAAAAAAAAAAAAAAAAATGGTAAAGGGCGTAGTCAGGGTAACATCACACAATGGGATCACCTGATCCAGAATCATTTCCCTCATGGCTTCCAGTGATCGTTGAGCTACGCGTATCAAGACGTTTAAGTTGGGGTTGGGCTACAAACAGACCTTAGCACTGCTCCTCCGGCCTCACTGAGCTTTAAGTGTGCAAATAATAATTTGGTAGACGGCAGTCCAGGTTAGATTTTTGGCTCCATTTTTTTAAAAACCTGAATATAAGTAACAGTTATGTACCAAAGGTGAGGTGTCCATCGCAGGTGAAATGTAACATTGCGAGAACTATTCAATTGAGGGATATCCACCAAACCTGAGGTGGAAATAAAAAAAAATTAAAAATTAAAAAAAAAAAGCACACAAACAAAATGTTATGATTTATGAAATCATGTAGATGATGTCTGAGTGAATGCGTACACAGGTCAGTACATAAGTGCTGTATAATAATCTTTAATCCTCTTTAAGCGCTTCAGTAACTCACGTTCATTAAAATGTTTTCATATATAATATGTACACAAAAACACAAGAAAAACAAACTAAAACAAGATTTTTATATATTATTTCTTCAATTTAAAGTATGAAGGTGATAACACCACCTGCGTCAAGTGACTGTAACAAACAGTGATTGACCATCATTCTGACTGAAGCACTGTTCACTCAGAATAATTAATATTCATTTCCTGAAGGTGAGAGGAATGTAACAAATTATTCATCATTGCGACTTTCCCAGGGGCACTTCTTCTTTTACTTTCGGCTGCTCCCTTCAGGGGTCGCCACAGCAAATCATCCGCCTCCACCTCACCCTGTCCTCCGCCATCTTCTTTTCTGACTCCAACGACCTTCATGTCTTCCTTCACCACATCCATAAATCTCTTCTTTGGTCTTCCTCGAGGCCTTCTGCCTGGTAGTTCCAACCTCAGCATCCTACTGCCAATATACTCACTATCCCTCCTCTGTACATGTCCAAACCATCTCAATCTCGCCTCTCTGACTTTGTCTCCAAAACATCTTACGTGGGCTGTCCCTCTGATATACTCATTTCTGATCCTATCCATCCTCGTTACTCCCAGAGAGAACCTCAGCATTTTCATCTCCGCTACCTCCAGCTCTGCCTCCTGCCTTTTCCTCAGCGCCACTGTTTCTAAGCCATACAACATCGCTGGCCTCACCACCGTCTTGTACACTTTTCCCTTCATTCTTGCTGACACTCTCCTATCGCACATCACACCGGACACCTTTCTCCAACCATTCCAGCCTGCCTGCACACGCTTCTTCACCACCGGGCACTGTGGTGCATAATTGTTCTAAAATACACGACTGTCCTGGATTGTGGTCTACAGTACATGTGCCTGCAGCACTGCGAGTCGGATAGTCAGCAACACTGGAGCACCACAAGGGACTGTACTCGCCCCTTTTCTCTTCACACTACGCAACTGTCTTCAGTTACTGCACATTAACCTGCCATCTTCACAAATTTTCTGATGACTCTGCTGTCGTTGGCTGTATCAGTGGGGGTGAGGAGACGGATTATTAGGCTGCTGTTGACTCCTTCGTTACAGGGTGTGAGCAGAATAATCAGCGGCGTCATGTAATAAAGACCAAAGAACTTATTGTGGATTTTAGGAGATCCAAAACACAATTGACTCGATTTGTTTCCATCCAGGGCATCAATGTTGAAATGGTGGAAGATTACAAATACCTTGCAGTTACATCGACAATGAACTGGACCGGGTTAGGAACACTACTGCACTTTACAAGAAGGGCCAGAACTGTCTATAATTTTTTTGATGCGGCTAAGGTTATTTCACATCTGCCATACATCGCACAGGATGTTTTTGTTTTGAGTCCGTTGTGGCCAGCGCTATCCTGTGTGCTGTTGCATGCTGGGGCAGCAAGCTGAGGGTTCCAGATGCAAACAAGATTGAACAAATTGATCCGCAAGGCTAGTAACGTTGTGAGGATGGAACTGGACTTTCTGACGATACTGAACAATACCTCCCACCCACATCACAACCTGCTGATCAGTACCAGGAGCCTGTTCAGTGAGAGACTGATACAACCCAAATGCTCTACTGAACAACACAGGAGATCATTCTTACTTGTGGCAATTAAACTATACAACGCCACCATAGAAACAACATCCACTGTTATACATTTACACTGTACTGTTTATCATATTGATAATACTGTACATATCACTCACTGACAAGATTCATTCTGTATCTGTTTATATACAAACTATATAAACCCGCCCGCCCCAGGAAAACCATATCAGGAACCAAACATCACAGTGAAGCGACAGCGACTTCAAGATGTGGAAAACTTCACCTACCTCGGCAGCACTCTCTCTCGCTACGCCAACATCGATGCTGAAGTCAGCAACCGCATTGCGAAGGCAAGCAGCGCTTTTGGGAGATTGAAGAAGTTAGTCTGGGAACGAAGAGGTATCTCACAATATACCAAGATCAAAGTGTACAAAGCAGTCGTCTTAACTATACTTCTTTATGGCTGTGAATCCTGGACCATCTACAGAAGACACGAGAAACTTCTCCAGCAGTTCCATCTCCGTTGTCTCCGAAACATCTTTAATATCCGCTGGCCAGATAGGATCACAAACATCGAGGTTCTGGAGCGTGCAGACCTCCCCAACGTTATTACCATCATGCGCAAAGCTCAGACACAATGGGCAGGACACGTCTGCCGTGTGTCAGACTCCAGGATACCCAAGCAGTTACTGTACGGTGAACTCAGTCGTGGTAGCAGGAAAGTAGGAGGCCAGCGCAAACGCTATAAAGACTCCATCAAAGCATACCTGAAGGACTTCAACATCGACGTTGCAACGTGGGAAACCGCAGCATTTGACAGACCGGCTTGGCGCAACATGATTCACAAAGGTGCCATCCACTCAGAGAATAAACGTTCGAACGCAGCCAAAGATAAACGTCAAACACACAAGGCTCGAGCTGACCAATCTACCAACACGACCCCCTCTCACTGGTGTCCCTCACTTGTGGGAGGGGTTTTCACGCCCGTATTGGCCTTACAAGCCACCTGCAGGACACATCACCCCGCCTCTTAGACACTGTGTTGTTTGGGTTGCTATGGTCATACATGATATCGAGTCGACGAACATCATATACAAACTGGTTCCAATCATCCGGCACCTTTGGGACTAAGCAGATGCCAGAAAATCAAATTTGCTGAGGTATCAGGACCTTCCCACAAATGCATGTAAATCAAGTTAAAATTAAATCTAGAGTAAAAGAATAAAGAAATGGTGTCCAATATTCTTCTTCACTTCACTTATCCTGTAACATCCGAAGATGTCGTTGGGGTGCCTTCATGGCGAGACTTGGGCTGATTTGGCCTGGCGGCGCCCATCCCTCTCCAGCTCATGGAAACACGCTGACGGCTTTGCAGCTACTCTTTACGAAAGTCAGCAATGGTTCTTTTACATGCCTCTCACCATAGACAGTGAAAGACATGGCCCGCCTTTGATAACCCAGTTAACTGTACTGGGGGGGGGGACAGTGACAACCCTGTGGGGACTCGAACCCACAACCTTCGGATCAGCGATCCTGCGACCTATCCACTAGACCACCACTGCCTACGGTGTCCAATATTACTTACCAAAAATAGCAGAAGACCCAAAAAAACCACAAAAAAAACACATACAAATAAAATGCCCTTGTCAGTTCATCATCTGTTCAGGTTCTGTAACCGCTTAATCCTAATTGGGGTTGTGGGGAGCCCATCCCAGCTCACTCCAGGTGATGGCAGATTACACCCTGGACAGCTCGCCAGGCCATCGCAGGGCGAAAAAGACGCTAACGGCTTTGCAGCTATACTTGACGGAAAGTCACCAATGGTTCTTTTAAATATCGCACACCACAGACAGTGAGCGACATGTCTGGCCTTTGATAACCCAGTTAGCTGCACTGGGGGACAGTGACAACCCGTGGAAAATAGGGCTTGAACCCCCATCCTTAAGATTTACCTTTACCACTAGGCCAGCACTGCCCGCTCTTGTCAGTTCATTGTACTTATTAATATGCAAAAGTAAACAGCACTCTGTAAAGGTATATATGGAAGACGCAATAAAAAAAACTAAAACATATACAAATTTTTATAGATTAAAACTCTGAGGTGGACTCAAATCAAACCTCCAGGCCATTCCATGATCTGCAGCAGTTTTTTTTTTTTCTGGAGAAGCTGAAGCCTATTTCAGCCAACTGTGTTTGAAGGCAAGGTTAATCTTGAATAGCTAAGCTAATAGCGGTTTTGCTAATGATGTCTGTTCTGAAAGTAAACAAATGTACGCTGAACTTCGTAAAGGTGTTTTTTTTCGTAAGCACTACTGGGGGAAAAAAAGGAAAACCAATTAAAACAAAAATATTTTTTGCTGGTTTCTTTCCATTTGAAAGTGTGATTACAACACTGCCTGCTCGAGTTCGTAAGACTACCTGTGAGGGTCTGTCATTTTTGACTCAAGCATGATCCACTCGGGATAATGATTTATGATCCCCAGACAGCGGACCAATCAGATCGCATCATTCCCTTGTAATAGACACTCATGTTTTATACTTTATTCCTGTGAGATGAACAGAAACACTGATTGTGCACCTGCCCTCCTTACACAACACCAGCACATGACCTCACTAATACCCTTTGAGCTCCCAGATCTCGTGGAAAGCCTTCCCAGAATAGTGTATGTTAGCATAACGGCAAAGACAGGACTGGGCGGTATGGGATGTTAAATAAAGACATATGGTAGGCACTTAAAACACTCAGGACAGGAGCCAGCGGATGATGGCATCATTTTTTAAAGCCCAGTCTAATTAAGACTATATAAGTATTGTCCTCAGACATATTTTTAAGGTTGTACAGGGCTTGCGTAAAATTTTAAAAGCACCGATACATTCCCAGTCGCTCTCTCTTGCCAAGTACCTTAATTATCTCCGCCAACATTGGGCAGAGACATGGTACACACTGAACAGCTCACCAGACCATCGCAGGGTCAACGCAAGCACACACAAATAACCATTCACACTTCCACCTTGAGGTGGTTTGGCACATCCAATTTGCCTCAACTGCATGTGTTTGGACTGTGTGAGGACACTGGAGTACCTGGAGGAAACATCTGCAAACACAGCAAGAACTTCTGCACAGACACACCTAAGCCTGGGATTCGAACCCAGGACCTTCTTGCAGTGAAGCAGATGTGCTAACCATTACGCCACTGTGCCACCTGATAGATTCAAAGCACCCAACAATGTATTCCTCTGTATGGACTTTCATATCATAACTTTGCTCATACTGTACTGAATAAACTATTCAAACAAGTGAGGTACCATTTTTTTTCTATTTCAGATAAGACAGGGTTTTAAGCACTTCTAAAAATATCATTACATTCATTTTCTCAACCATTTCATCCTACAAGGGTCGATGGTTGGCTAAAGCCTATCCCAGCCAACCCTGTGTGAAAGCGGGGTACACCCTGAACAACTCGCCAGATGACCTCAAGGCAACACAAAAGATCAGGCACACTCACATTCACAGTAATTATCCAGATGTGCATGCCTTTGAACTCTCATCAGGCTTACTCATTTGACAAACTGCTTAATCCTACTACACCCTAAATACAGCTTGCCAGACCGTCACAGGGCAAACACACACACACACACACACACACACACACCTAGGGTCAATTTGGAACAGCCTACTGTGCACATCTTTGGACCGTGGGAGGAAACCTGGAGAAAACCCATGGAAGCACAGAGAGCATGAAACTCCACACAGAAATGCCCTTGTTGAGGATGGGACTTGAACCCAGGACCTTGCTACGTCCCTTCAGATAAAAATGACTATCATTTACATTTATGACACTCTTCTCTAGAGCCACTTGCATCTTTACTTGACCGAGCAATTAAGGGTGATGGGTTGGGATTCGGGCCCGACAGTGGCAGCTTGGTGGCACTGGGGCTTGAACCCCCAACCAGATCAGTCATACAGAGCGTTGACTACTAAGCCCTCACTGCACCATCAGGAGTTTTACAAACCTTTGGGAATATGAATGGATCAGTGAAATGAAAGCAGGTAGATCTGATGAGAAGGAACAAACAGGATCAGTGATCAAGTGCTCACCTCGGCGTATGGTCTGTCATCCTGTATATCAGTCTGAGGATCTCCACCTTGGACCAGCTTGGCCACCTCACTGTTCAGCCCCACCTTCCCCCAGGCATAGTTTTGGACCTGGCATGACAGTGGGAACACTGGAGACACACAGAAAAAGGGGTTGTTTTGTGTACTACACACACTCTCCTGTACTATTCTTGGATAATTAAATAGGGTTTAATAGTCTGTTCGAGATCCTAATCGACCAGTAGGGCTTTTTTTTCTTTCTCAGGACACTCAGTACTGCGTCTGTTGCCAAGTCAACACAAACACCTGCACTGCGCTGCGCTCTGGAGACCAATAAACTCGCAGTCTTTAACTTTAACAATAACAATAACACACATCCAGCTCCGTGCTCGTCTTCACCGCTTTCCGTTCATATAACTGATTCAATGAATGAATGAAAACAGATGAAACCGGAGATAAAAAAACCCACCTCTCACTTCCTCCATGTCTGCAGCCGTGGCGCTTGAGCTGGCGTGACGTCACACCTCGCGGGGCAAACAGGAAATGCATTATCTTTACGCAAATAAGAGTAACAAATCAATAGCTCTAAGCTCTATTTTTAAGACTTCACAAAAAATAATTGATTTATAAATATTAATATGTTTATTGTCGTTGTGCATATTTAACTTTATTTTTCTATGATAAAAATATTAAATATTTATTTTTTTCACTTTTTAAATATTATGCTATGTACTACACTGATTAGAAAAAAATAAATAAAATAATTATTCACATTTTTTACAGAATTAAATAGTTAATTAAGCTTTCGGTTTTTTTCTTTGCACAGTTGAGACGCGCCCTTCATCCTGTTGCGCATGCGCAGCGTGCAACAACTGCGGAAGTGAGTGAGCAAAGCTGCTCCAGCGTCCGCAACGGTTATAGGACTGCTCTGTTTATTAATATTTAAGTTGTATTTTTAAAAAAATAAACTTCCGTTACAATGTCTGGTTTAGAAAGTAACGCGTTTGACAACACAGCAGATGTCAATCCTTTTCAGGTAAGACGAAAAGGTTTCTGTGAGATAAACTTTGGCTATCGAGGTTTTAAGTGGTATTTTACAGGAAGCCAATGATGTGGGTTAGGCTCTTGGTTGGTGGTGTACGTCATCTGATTGACATTTACTGTTAGCCAGTCAGCACTCGACTTTACTCTGAATGCGGATTTATAATGATAAAGGAAGTGCATCCGACGATTCTTTGTCCTGTAACAATGTCCGTAGATGTCGTATTTCGTGTTTTATGACGCAGTAAACTATGTAGAAGCTCTTCTTTCACTTTCTTAAATTCTTAAGCTGGTTTAGACTGATTGTTTTTGTTGAACGTTTAGGCCTTTAAGCCTGTTACACCTTCAAAGCCATATGCATTCAAAATGCCTGTAGTGGTTCCCACATTCGGCCCACAGCAAGAAGGTCCTGGGCTCGAGCGTTTCTGTATGGACTCTGCATGTTCCACCCGTGTTCGTGTGGGTTTCCCCCGGGTACTCCAGTTTTCTCCCACATTACAAAGACATGCACTTAAAACTAGTTAGGTGTCCTACAGGGACCCTGGGTGTGAGTGTGAATAAGTTGTGTGCTTATATTGGCCCTACAATAGTTTGGTGAGCTGTTCAGGGTGTACCCTGCCTTCACCCAGTGTTGGCTGATATAGGCTACATCCTTATAATTGAGTGAGTGTGGAAAAATTACACATCAGTAGCTTGCTGCAGTGGTGGCCTGGTGGAAAAAGCTGCTGGATCGCTGATCCTAAGGTTGGGGGTTCGAGTCCCACTCTTGACAAGGTTGTCACAGTGTAGCTCACTGGGTTATCAAAGGTCGGCCATGTCGCTCACTGCCAATGGTGAGAGGTTCATGTAAAAGAACCATTGCTGACTTTTGGTCAGTGTGTTTCTGCTCCTTGCGAAGGGTTGTGTCAGGAAGGACGTTAGACGTAAAAAACTATGCGAAATCAAACATGTGAATCAGGTGATTCGCTGTGGCGGGAACAGCCGAAAGGAAAAGTAGGAGCTTGATGATAATGCAAGCCTGCATGAGTTCAGACACTTGTTGTAGTGACATTTATCAGTGAAGCTGATCAGGTCAGTGTCAGGTCAGTGAAGCTGGCATACTGAGGTGAAATGTTAGTGTGTCCTTTTGTTTTTAACTCAAGCTACTACTACTATTATTATTATTATTATATCATCATAGTACAGAGGAGCTATAGTGAATATATTGGTAGAAAGATGCTGCGGTTGGAACTACCAGGCAGAAGGCCTAGAGGAAGACCAAAGAGGAGATTTATGGATGTGGTGACGGAGGACATGAAGATAGTTGCAGAGGACAGGGTGAGATTGAGGCAGATGATTTGCTGTGGCGACCCCTGAAGGGAACAGCTGAAAGGAAAAGATTATTATTTTGCTTCTATAGTCTTAACATGTTTCTCAAAGCAAGCAAACAAACCTTTGGAAGAATCCACTTTCTGAGAAGGAGCTGTAACTCTTGAGCTTGGTCGATGATTAATTTCCAGGTGGAGCAGAGGTTGTCCCGGACACTTGGCATTGTTTCCACAAATAATGCAAGGCCTCATAGAATGGATGGACAGGAAAGGATTTGCATATTCTAAGAATTACGAGATGTGGGACTCATTGGCCAGAATTAATGGCACCAAGCACCCAGATACATTTGTCATCTGCACTTCACTCTGTTATTGTATAAGACTTTGTAGCTGTATACTTTACAGTCCACGTGACTCTGTCTATCTTTCAACAATCTATCTTGTCTGTCAGAGCATGTGTGAGTGAAAGTGTCATTGATTGATACAGAAAAATGGGTATTGGTGTCATCCTAATGTTTTTAATAAGCATGCAATTTTGTCAGAAATCCTTTAGTTTATGTTTGTCTATTTGTGATGAAGGAAACGAAATGTCTGTTTCCTAATATCCAGATCGGTGGCATATTTATATCATATACTGGAACAGGGCACTGAAGCAGTTGGCCTTCTTTCTCTGTCCGATAACACCGCTTTAGGAAGCGAACGTCTTATCATGTCTGATGTGACCACTCATAATGTTTGCTTACAGGGTGTGAGTGGCTCTAAAATGCACTGAATGGGTTCAGCGGAAAAGCCAGTTCTAGAACAGAGTAGCTTTACTGAGGTTTCCCTAACTAAACATGGTTATAAACTTTTTAGTTTTATTTTTAAAGGGCCAAGATGCTATTTTATGTATTTGTGTAAAAGGATTAGCTGAGCATGGTGTCTACGGTGAACACCACTAAAGCTTTGTGAGAATTCTGCCAGGTGTTTCTGAGACCACTTGATGAAGCGAGGTTAACATGTAGCTCTGAATTCTTCTCACTCCAGAAATCGGAAGCTTTAATAGTCCACAAACATACATTCTGTTAGGAGGGGGTTGTCATGTACATCACATTGGAAACGTTCCTGACGTGTGAGGTTTAAAGTGGTGGTGAAGAGTTATAAGTCCTTTTGCGATTGGGTTTTAAAAGCATTTGACTCACCATCGAAGGATCTGAAGAGTGACCTTTTGCTTGTGGTTTATGAAATTATGTACATGCTGCAGTGGATTGTATCCCGTGATATTACTTTATTGAGCAATTTGAGTCTGGTGCATCTCATTTATTTTTACTGTAATAATGACTACATGTTCAGTCTTGTTCTGTTTCTCTCCAGCCAACAGTATTACTTTACTAAAGATGAGTCAATATGAATATTAAATGATGTCTAATTCACAGGGATTGTCATCATAGATGAAAAGTGATTTATTCATACTTGTCTTACATGGAGTGTTTTGTGTCTCATTTTTTTCCCCATGTGTATCATATCCATTTTGAGAGCTGTGTTTAGCTCAGCGCTGAATGACAGTATCCTTACAGTAAACCGTACAACGTGTTGGTCTCTTTCAGGATCCGTCTGTCACACAGGTGACCCACTCTGGAGTGGATCAGATGCACCAATACCAACCTTTCCCTTCCCATGACTCTGTAAGTGTTCATTATAGAAGAAACAATGTTTGAAATGAAAGGCTGTTGGAAAACATTGAGAAATAATGGTGATGGAGTAGCGACTTCTATATTGCTTAACATTTGTGCAGGCAAGAAGATTGTCATGTTGGTTAGCATGGGACAAATTGTACATGACGTCATGATAAAAAGTTAAAGTCTGTTGGGCTTTTTACACCCGAGCCTAAGTGCCGGTGCTTGTTCCCGGTTTCTATAGCGTGAAGGAAGCAGGGTACAACTCCTCCTGGATGGGATGCTAGTCCATCACAGGTTGCCTTCCCAGTATTTTTAAAAAATTTAATTATTTTTCAATTATTTATTTATTTATTTTTTTTTTTTTACTGGTACTCATTTATACTGCTGGGTGAATAGAAGCACACTTGTGGTTAAGACCTTGCCCAGGGGTCTAAGCACAGTGGGGGTCTAACTGGGATTTTATTATACCACCTCCCGATCATGAGCGCAGCATCCTAACCACTATGCCACCGGCCCCACACATGATGTCATGGATGGTTTAAAATGCTTTATCCTGGTTTGGGGCACTGTGTTTTGAATGACTGCTTTGTTAATGTTTTTCTAAATATAAAGTTGGTAAAGTATTGCAGACTTGTTCTTGTCCCACATACCGTCCAAAACATTTTTAGACTTTACACCTTGTTCATGCTCTTAAGTAATAGAAAAAAAAATGTTTGTCATGAAACCATTTTGTTTAGAAAATAAGAAGTGCACTCTTAGTTGATAAGGAAATGCTTTTGTCTCAGGTACTGTGTTGTCTTAAAAGTATTTGGTACATGCTGAGATATACTGTCTGTCTGTCTGTCTGTCTTCCTTTCGGCTTTTTCCCTTTTACTCGAGAGTCGCCACAGCGAATCATCTGATTCGCACGTTTGATTTGGCAGAGGTTTTTACGTCGGATGCCCTTCCTGTCACAACCCTTTTTTTTAGCAAGGGACAGAAACACGCTGACGACTTTGCAGCCTACTCTTTACGAAAGTCATCAATGGTTCTTTTACATGCCTCTCACCATAGACAGTGAGAGACATGGCCCGCCTTTGATAACCCAGTTAGCCGCACTGGGGGGGCAGTGACAACCTTGTGGATAGTGGGACTTGAACCCCCAACCTTTTGGATCAGCGATCCCGCGCCCTATACCACTAGACCACCATTGCCATGCTGAGAAATACTGTAGAGCAAAAATCCATTTGAAAATAATGAAATTATTAAAACGGCTTTTATATGAGAGATACTTTCCAGAGGAATAAACAGTAAGAAATGAATTTGCAAAACACGTATACAACTGTTCACACTCACACCTGAGGCAATTTGAATCAGTCAATTAGCTTCATGTGCCGGTCTTTTAATTGTGGGAGAAAACTGGAGTATCCAGAGGAAACCCAAACAAGCTTGGGGAGAACTAAGCTAAGCACGGGACTCAAACTCAGCTGTGAGCTGAATGTGCTAAGTACTACGCCACCATCCCATCCTTTTAATTTTTTTATTTGTGGTGATTTTTACTCACACACAATCTTGTTTAATATTTAATTTGTTAATTGAGTAATTATTAAATAAAACTAATTTTGTGTTTTGGAACTTAAAATGCTTTTATTTTATTTTATACTATATTAATTCTCCAAGGGAAACTTTAACTTTTGCATTTAACCCATCCAAAGTGAGCACACACATAAGCCGTGAGCGCGTATATACACACACACACACGCGTACACGTACGTGGGCAAAGTCCCTTTTCTAAACATTAGGCCACAGCTGCCCCAGGTGTGTACTGATTTTGTACTGATTGATAATGTAAAACACATAAAATGAAAAATCCATCACAAAGCTTTGTTTTCGTGTGTGCGTGTGTGGGGGGGCATTGAATAGGTTGTATAAAATTTTATAAACCGTTTTATTAAATTATGAGATCTATAATGACTGAGGTTGACTGACATGGTTTAAAGGTCGTTGAAATTCAGTCTGGAGCTCATTATATTTATTTTATATGTTAACTCCTTGCATATTGTCCCGTTAGTGTAGTTAAGTGTCGCGGCTGACCATTCTGTTAATTTTTGTGTGCGTTTTGTTAATTATGTTTGCAGGAAGGTCTGACAGGCACAACTATCCCAGCCTCTACGGTCCCATCCCAACCTGCCGTACTGCAGCCCTCAGTGGACCCAAGCCCTCAGGTCAGCATAATGCACATTGCAATGCGTCAAGAAAAAGCAGTGTAATGAACAGTGCAGCCAATGTATTTGTGAACTAAATGATTCCCAGTACACCTTAACTGATTGTATATGAAAGCACTGCAGCTAAATCCCTATGTTGGTGTCGCAGGTCGCCGCAGCTGCAGGGCAAGCCAATCTGCTGAGGCAGCAGGAGGAGCTGGAGAGGAAAGCAGCCGAGCTCGAGCGCAGAGAACAGGAGCTGCAGAGCAGGGAGAGAATTACAGGTACTGGAAGCACACTCTATAACGAACACACGAATGTAAAAGTATTTTGGCGAGGTGTGCGTCCCTCACTGCGTCCTTCATATATCATTAATCTCTATTCCACTTTCTGTGCGCAGGCAAAGAAAACAACTGGCCTCCACTGCCCAAGGCATTTCCCATAAAGCCATGCTTCTACCAGAACTTCTCTGAGGAGATTCCCGAACAGCACAGGCGACTCTGCAAAATGATGTATTACTTGTGGATGTGTACGTATCTACAGATTCTCATGAAAACTGCATTTATTTCTTATATAAATTTTAATATATATTTTATTTTGTTAATGAGTATCAGTATCTGTCATTCTATTCTTATATTGTAATTTGTGAGTATGTAATATGCTTATTTATTATTTTAACATAAATGACCATACCAAGGGGCAGTGGTTGGGGGTCCGAGTCCCACTCTCCACAGGGCTGTCACTGTCCCCTCCAGTGCAGCTAACTGGGTTATCAAAGGCCGGCCATGTCTCTCACTGTCTATGGTGAGAGGGTGAGAGGTTCATGTAAAAGAACCATTGCTGACTTTCGTAAAGAGTAGCTGCAAAGCCGTCAGCGTGTTTCTGTCTCTTGCTAAAGGGTTGTCGGGAAGGGCATCAGACGTAAAAGCCTCTGCCGAATCAAACATCATCTTTTCCTTTCGGCTTTTCCCTTCAGGGGTTGCCACAGCGAATCATCTGCCTCCATCTCCCCCTATCCATTGCATCTTCTTCTCTTACACCAACGACCTTCATGTCCTCCTTCACCACATCCATGAATCGTCTCTTTAGTCTTCCTCTAGGCCTTTTGCCTGGTAGTTCCAACCTCAGCATCCTATTACCAATATACTCACTATCCCTCCTCTGTACATGTCCAAACCATCTCAATCCAGCCTCTCTGACTTTGTCTCCAAAACGTCTTACATGTGCTGTCCCTCTGATGTACTCATTCCTAATCCTATCCATCCTCGTTACTCCCAAAGAGAACCTCAACATTTTCATCTCTGCTACCTCAAGCTCTGCCTCCTGTCTGTTCCCCAGGGCCACTGTTTCTAACCCATACAACATCGTTGGCCTCAACACTGTCTTGTACACTTTTCCTTTCATTCTTGCCGATACCCTCCTATCACACATCATACCGGACACCTTTCTCCAACCATTCCAACCTGCCTGCACAAGCTTCTTCACCTCTTTTCCACACTCTCCATTGCTCTGGATTGTTGAGCCTAAGTACTTAAAATCCTCCACCTTTCTTATCTCTGCTCCCTGTAATCTCACCGTTCCTCTTTGGTCCTTGGCATTCATCAGCTCTTCAAAGTACTCTTTCCATCTTCCCAGCACACTTCTGTCATCAGTTAATACATTTCCCTCTCTGTCCTTTATCAATCTAACTTGCTGCACGTCCTTCCCATCTCTATTTCTCTGCTGTGCCAACCTGTATAAATCATTTTCTCCCTCTTTACCTTCCAACCGAGCATACAAGTCATCAAACACGTTCTGTTTGGCCTTTGACACTGCTACCTTTGCCTTACGCTGTGTCTCCCTGTACTCCTGTTTACTCTCTTCGGTTTTCTCAATGTCCCACTTCTTCTTAGCTAACCTCTTCCTTTGTACACACTCCTGCACTTCCTCATTCCACCACCAAGTCTCTACTTTCCTTCCAGATGACACACCAAGTATTCTCCTACCTGTCTCCCTGATCACATTAGCTGTAGTTGTCCAGTCATCTGGAAGCACTTCCTGACCACCCAAAGCCTGTTTCAACTCCATCTTGAAGACAACCCGACACACTTCCTTTTTCAACTTCCACCACTTTGTCTTCTGCTCTGCCTTTGCCTTCTTCACCTTCCTCACCATCAGCATCATCCTGCACACCACCATCCTATGCTGTTTGGCAACACTCTCACCCGCTACTACTTTGCAGTCACTGACTTGCACTCACATCCTGTCTGTGGGGTATTAGCACTAACAACATTGACCATCACACCTTCAATTTCTAACTTGAGACTCATCACTCTGTCTGACACTCTTTTCACTTCTCGAACATTCCTGACAAACTCCTCCTTCAAGATGACTCCAACTCCGTTTCTCTTCCCATCCACACCATGATAAAACAGCTTAAACCCTGCTCCTATGCTTCTAGCCTTGTTACCTTTCTACCTGGTCTCCTGAACACACCGTATGTCCACCTTCCTCCTCTGCATCATGTCAGCCAGCTCTCTACCTTTTCCCTTTTCCTGCCATAGTTCCAACGTTCAAAGTCCCTACTTTCAGTCCTAGATTCATGCCTTTCCTCTTCTCTCTCTGGCAACGGACACGCCTCCCGACTCTCCTTCTTCGATGTCTTCGACCAACAGTAGTCCAATTTCCATCAGCACCCTGTTGGTTGACGGCACTGATGGCGGTCGTTGTTAACCCGGGCCTCGACCGATCCGGTATGTCATTCTTTCTTGTGATTTGCATAGTTTACTTGGCATTTGTTTCACGCCGGATGCCCTTCCTGACGCAACCCTCTGCATTTATCCGGGCTTGGGACCGGCGTGAGGGAGAGACACTGGTTTGTGCCCCCCTCATGGCTGCATTATGCCAAATCAAACATGCGAATCAGATATGCTGTGGCGACCCCTGAAAAAGGGAAAAGAAGAAATGTCCATAAGCATAAAATTAAACTTTTTTTTGATTACTAGTGGGGGCTGAACTACGGGTGTCGGCAACTTGGCAGTCATTTTTTTCCCTGGAAGTGATATCAACACGTTGTACGGGGTTAATGTCTCACGTGGCGCTGTCATATTGTTGTGACTCTGAGGATGACGTGTGATGATGAAGCCAATATAGCTTATGAAGTTACTGGTTTACCGACTCAGCTTTTCTGTCGTTTGTTGGTTTGGGAAGATTGCGCTTGTTGTGTGTGCAGCTCAGCACTGGCGAACAGTGTGTTATGCTGTATGGGTTGGCCATGCTGCCCAGCCAGTCCAACAAATTTGTATCGCTACCAGGCAGCTGGAACAATCAATCAGAAAGTCAACACAGCTCTGAGCCTGCCTAGAGACTGAACATACTTGAAAAACAGGCAAGGACTGATGTTGAGTGTGATCGTTTTCAATGGCTAGTAACACTAATTCACCATTGGTCCCCTTTATGATTGTGTTTTTACCTGTAGCTTGGTGGTTGTTAATGAAATCGATCATAAAAATTGACACATTTGTTCAAATATTTCACACTAATCGTTCAGCTGAGCTCTGTTTTGCATGGTTACTATGGTATTGTTGCTCCAGTTGGTCAGGCAACATTATGCCGTAATAAAATGAAGTAGGGTGATGAATGTCCAGGTTAGCCCTCAAAGGACTTTTTCTTCTCTGATGGTATAGATATAAAATTGTGGTTCAAATCATAAAAGAGTGGTTCAGAGAGCATGGGGAATCAATTTCACCCATGAACTGGCACCACAGGGCAGTGGTGGTCTAGTGGTATAAAGCGCCGGATCGCTGATCCAAAGGTTGGGGGTTCGAGTCTCACTCTCCACAAGGTTGTCACTGTCCTCCCCAGTGCAGCTAACTGGGTTATCAAAGGCTGGCCATGTCTCTTACTGTCCAGGGTGTACTCTGCCCTCGCCCTGAGTTGGCTGGGATGGGCACCAGCCTCCCCGCGACCCTAATTAGGATGAAGCGGTTACAGAAAATGAACTGAACTGAACTGGCACCACAGAGTTCTGACCATAACCCTATTGAAAGTTTTTGGGCTGTGCTGGGAAAACTTTATGGAGTGGTTAAATTTTCTAGTCATCAGATCAAGATGTCAGTGAAAAATTAACCCAACTGTGGATGGAAATAAATGTTGAGTTTGGTGAAACAATGACATGGTGATTGTTCTGTAATCAAGGCTAAAGGCAGTCCAACAAAAGTAGCTTTTTTTCCAGTCAATGTGTGTGTTTTCATAAGCAGATTTTCTGTCACGGTGGGAGAAGAGGATTTATCTAGATTTAAAATATGTGATGACACTAACACGCACCAAAGTTTAGTATTAGTTGCATTCAGTGCTAAATGTGAGCTTATTATGAATGTGGCTCAAACCAGTTAATAAGAGTGTGACCGTGGCGTGTTTTCCAACTCGGATTAGTTAGTTTTCACATCTATCGCTTTTCAACCAACAGGAAAACATGCCATTGAACCACTTGCATTCAGAATTCTTCAGACGTTGTTGCCAGTGAGTAAATTGAGCTGCATTTCCAACAGTTTTGAAAGGAACTTTCGTAATCAGGGATGTGTCCTCAGTGGATGGTATTGCATAACACACTGCAGAAATAAACAGTAGTGGCAAAATGGCTGATAAGATCGATTACCTGAAAGTGTTTGCTTATTACATAACTTTGAACGGTATATTCTTTGACGTTGGTTTCTCCATTGCTGCTCACTGCTTTGTCTCTGAACTAATGAAACGCCCAATGACGTTGTCACAGTTTACACCTGGAAAAACCAGCTGTATTGGTTTTAGCTGGAAACCAGCTTTTCTGGTTCTGACCAATCTCTTCTTTGATCAAAATTTGGTCTGCATCCAGAATGGAGCCTGTTCATGTTACTTATTGGTCAGGTATCTGGGGCAAGAGCAAGAAAGTAAACACAGGAAGGAGGTCCTGTTTTTGGACTAGTGTGTGTTTTGTGTGAGAATCATCACCATGCAGTTTAACTTGGAGTTAAAAATTACTCGCGGCAGTAATGTGGGCTGTAACACCAGGCAACACTATAATGTCCAGGGAACCAAGCAGAATACACTCTACCACATCCAAAACACACCTGGTTATTGGGGCTCCTCATCTCAAACCTGTGGAGTATACCAGGTTGTGGAATCGGTGACGGTGAGATCATGTTCTCACTACAAATGAACCACTTCCGAGATTGTTTGGTACTCCTCCTCTTGAGGGTCTCGGAGCTTGTGGCTTTGGTTGGTGTTTCTGTGTGACTGTTGTGCGCTCACCAGCACAACTGAATTACACCAAGGGAGGAAGATCTTCTGATTTAACTGGACATCTTGATATAACGGGATAGCAGGAACACCCAGATCTCTAGTCAATGGGGTGTTAATAATACATTAATTGTGACTTAACATTTTTTCAGTGTTCTAGAAACGGGCTTCTTTTTAATATAGCTTAACATCTGGAGTACATGGTGTACTAGTGCATCGCAATAAATTAAAGTATTATCCAAAATGTTATTTATTTCACTCATTAAGTTCGAAAAGTGAAACTCTGTATATTCTATGGATTCAGTACACACAGAGTGATATATTTCAAGTGTTTATTTCTTTTAATTCTGATGATTATAAGTTTCAGCGCATGAAAACCCATCCAGTATCTCAGAAAATTAGAATATAGTGAAAATTTTAAATATTGGAGATTCATGATGTCACACTCTAATCAGATAATTAACTCGAAACACCTGCAAAGGTTTCCTGGGTGTTGAAATGACCTGTCAGTTTGGATCAGTAGACCACACTATCATGGGGAGAACTGCGAACTTGACTGCTATCCAGAAGACGATTATGGACACCCTGCACATGGAGGGCAAGCCACAAAAGGTCATTGTTAAAGACTCCGGCTGTTCACACACTGCTGTATCCAAGCACATTAATGGAAGGCTGAATGGAAGGAAAAACTGTGGTAGAAAAAGGTGTACAAGCAGCAACTATAACCGCAGCTTGGGAGGACTGTGAGATGAAACCCATTCAAGAATTTGGTGGAGATTCACAAGGAGTGGACTGCTGCTGGAGTCAGAACTTCAAGCCAATCTTGAACCAGACACAATGTTGGAGGCGTCTTACCCGGGCTAAGGAAAAGAACTGGACTGTTGCTCAGTGGTCCAAAGGTCTTTTCTCAGATGAAAGTGAATTTTGCATTTCATTTGGTAATCAAGGCACAGGAGTCTGGAGGAAGATAGGAGAGATACAGAATCTCAGTGTCATCAGGCGTGGTTTGGTGAGCCATGTTATCCGATGGTGTGGGTCCACTGTGTTTTCTCGGGTCCAAAGCCAGCACAGCCATCTACCAGGAAGTTTTGGGGCACTTCATGCTTCCTTCTGCAGACAAGCTTTATGGAGATGCTGGTTTCATTTTTCCAGTAGGACTTGGTACCTGCCTAAACTGCGAAAGGTACCAATTCCTGGTTTAAGGATAGTGGTATCCCTGTGATTGATTGATTGTTTGATTTGGCCAGCAAACTCACCTTACCTAATCCCCATAGAGAATCTATGAGGTATTGTGAAGGGGAAGATGCGAGGCACCCAGACTCGATAATGCAGAAGAGCTGAAGGCCGCTATCAGTGCAGCCTGAACTTCCATAACACCTCAGCAGTGCCACGTGGACTGACTGCCTCCAGAGATAACGGCGAAAACTAAACTGGTGATGCTGTACATGGTGACCTTACAGCCAAGGTTAAATAATATGAACCTGAGGGCTGTGATCTGATCCCGATACAGAAGGATTACCAGGTTTTTATTGATTCACGATTTGATATAATTATTAAAGATTATAATTATTAATTGGCCTTGTTTTGCAGCATTTTCCTTTTTCCCTATTTTTCCTTAATTTCCTTATTTTTTGATGAAGATTTTTGAAAAACCCACGACGCACTGAAGTCACAGAAACTGAAGCACGAAATAGCGAGGGATCACTGTATATCAAAAAAGTCATTTCAGAACTAAGCCTGCAGGATGTGTTGATTATAAGAGATGTGTATGCTGTGATTCACTGTATTGAAGGCAGCACTTTACTGAAACCTGTTCAAGAATTTCTAGGTGATGCAGAGTGTTTGATAGCCAGCCTGAGAGTTAAATGGTATTTCAGTAGGCCTTTGACCATTCGCAGTTCAGCGCTTGTGCCCCTGCATACTCGCAGTTTGGCAACAGACCCGGAAGTAAAAGGCACGTGGTTCAAATTTAGCCAATGGCTGAGAGCTTTTCCTTTTCCCTTCTGCTGATTGATTGCAGATGATATGTACACTTTTTTTTTTTTTTTTTTATTCTTCTTCGCGCACAAGTTATCAACGTAATTGTTTGAATTGCGAAGTAAAAAAAAAAGTGTGTTTTTAATTATTATTTAAACCCTATGATGCCACTCAAATACCCTGCATCTTCTCTATCGTCTGGTAGGGAGCCGAAGTGCTTTATTTATTCATAAATATTATCACAGTACAAAATTAAAATTTTTACTGATTTATTACTATGTTTTTCTGCATTATTACTGTATTAATGAGTAAGACTGGCTATAGAATGTGTTTAAAAAGCATATTTTAGCGCATGTAATATCATACATAGGGTTTTAAAACGGCATCGATAACTTGCAGATTTTCATGGTCTGCAGGAAGGGCTGGAACCGAACCATCGTGAAAATCGGGGGCCTACTGTATTATTATTATTATTATTATTATTATTATTATTATAATTATTATATTATTTGTTGTTGTTGACATTTAGCATGGTTTGCAACTGTTGTGCCAAATTTCTCAAAATGAGTCCAGAAAGGTAGATTAGAATTTGTTTACTAGGCAGGCTTAAGATTTTTAAGAACGGATATGGACCCCTTGTAATGTAGTCACTCTGATTTGTATCTAATATATTCGCTCTGACCTAAACTATTGTGTTCCTCTGTATTTGTATTTTATTTTTCACCTTTTTTTATAACCAAGTACTTTTTTTTTTTCCTGTGACCCCTTCTTTCCCCCTTCTTTATCTCTTGCTCCATCTTTTTCTCTCAGTATATAGTGTGACGCTGTTTTTAAACGTGCTGTCGTGTCTGGCATACTTCACCACTAATGCCGATTATGGAGTGGATTTTGGACTCTCCATTCTGTGGCTCATTCTTTTTACACCCTGCTCTTTCCTCTGTTGGTTCCGGCCCGTCTACAAGGCTTTCAAGTAAGGACCGCTACAGTTTTAAGCATCCATATTAAACTAGGAATGGTTCTGGAATTTCAGTGTCACTGTTCACTTTATTTTTGGTTTATAGGGTTGCTTTATTGATTTAAAACTTTGGGATAATGTTGAATTCTGTGACTAAGAGCTTTGGTTTTTTTTGCCCTTTTAGGACAGACAGCTCCTTCAATTTCTTTTTGTTCTTCTTTATCTACTTTGGCCAAATTGCAGTGATGATCATTCAGTGTGTTGGTATACCCCGTTGGGGCAATAGGTGAGTGAGCAAAGTCTTGTAATCTGTTTTTCTTTTCTCTCTCTCTTTTTTTTAAAACCCTACTGGTATGTTCTAACATGCAAATTAATCAATATTTTCTCAATAGTTTACCCGTATTTATAGAATTAATTAAAATGAAATTAAAGACCTGCTTTCTAAACACTCGTGTTACAATGAAAATATGCATACGTTCATTATCAGGAAGTTTTTTCAAAGACCTACAGATAATTTATTTGCTAAATAAATTTGCTAAAATCCGCTTGATGGTGGTCTAGTGGTATAGGGCGCTGGATCGCTGATCCAAAGGTTGGGGGTTCGAGTCCCACTCTCCACAAGGTTGTCACTGTCCCCCCCAGTGCAGCTAACTGGGTTATCAAAGGCGGGCCATGTCTCTCACTGTCTATGGTGAGAGGTTCATGTAAAAGAACCATTGCTGACTTTCGTAAAGAGTAGCTGCAAAGTCGTCAGCGTGTTTCTGTCCCTTGCTAAAAAGGGTTGTGACAGGAAGGGCATCCGACGTAAAAACCTCTGCCAAATCAAA
Organism: Plotosus lineatus; assembly: GCA_024760905.1. Lineage (NCBI taxonomy): Eukaryota > Metazoa > Chordata > Actinopteri > Siluriformes > Plotosidae > Plotosus > Plotosus lineatus. Next base: position 12,795,952 of record CM045742.1, read on the forward strand.
CGTGCGAATCAGATGATTCGCTGTGGCGACTCCCGAGTAAAAGGGAAAAAGCCGAAAGGAAGACAGACAGACAGACCGCTTGATAGTGTGCACTCACTGGTTTGAAAAGACTGCTGTTTCACTCTTGCAAATTTGTGAAATCACAAGAATAGGATGCGAAAACATCAGTTCATATATTTTTTTCTGTAACCGCTTCATCCTAATTAGGGTCGCGGGGAGGCTGGTGCCCATCCCAGCCAAATCAGGGCGAGGGCAGAGTACACCCTGGACAGCTCGCCAGGCCATCGCAGGGCGGAAACACGCTGACGGCTTTGCAGCCTACTCTTTACGAAAGCCAGCAATGGTTCTTTTACATGCCTCACACCATAGACAGTGAGAGACATGGCCGGCCTTTGATAACCCAGTTAGCTGCACTGGGGGATCAGTTCATATAACGTAAGAAAAAGATAAACATAACAGTATACAGATATTAAACCAACAAATTGGTCTGGGCAAGGGAACATCTGATTAAAACTCTGCACATCTACACATATGAGCTTTTATTCAACTATATCGGACAAACCGCAGCTTGTTTATTTAAAATGAACGGTATAACCCACCGTTTAGCCTCAGTTTTTTTGTTTGTATAGTTTTATGGCATTAGGCTCCTAGTACTAGATACATTTTTACTTTATGGTAATATTTGACAACATGGTTTCGACACATTTGTGGTACCATGTGTGAACATGGAGTGCGCCAAATGAAAAGTAAACGTGAAGTACAGTAACTAATATCTTGAGTTAGTACAACCTGAGATGTCAAAAGTTCTTAAAAGAGATGAGGAAGGTGGCAGGGAAATCGGTAAAGGAGATGGTGTGAAGAATTACTTTAGATGGGGGTGAATGGAGAGAAACGTCACTTTGAAGTTTCTAGGATCAGATCAGTCGGTGATTGTTACTCTGGGAGAACATATTACCAAAAGATAAAACTCTTAAGTTGAATGATTGATTGCAAACACCGACCAGTCACATGAATTACACATTTCTATTCTGAGTCATTGATGTAGTTATATTTAATAATGAATAGTGGATGAAGAGTGAACAAACAATTTATTTATTTTATATTATCCAGGTTTTCCTTTCAGGAAAAGGCCACTTTCAGGTTAAAAAATGGAAATGCGTTTTTGGCTAGACACCCCCCCCCCCCCCCACGAGCGTTGCTCATGCGCGCCCCACTGGGGCCAGTGCCCCTCCGGCCCCCGGATTATTTAGAGTTTTTCAGTAATCTCCATGCTCAGGCCTGTCATATGCATATTACTGCCATAATTACTGTCGTAAATGTGTGTGACTATTTTGAAGTACGGTGCAAATTTATGACCTGTACAGTAGGCCCTCGTTATTCGCGGTGGTTTGGTTCCGGCCCCTCCCACGAATGATGATAATCCACGAGTTCTATACCCGGAAGTAAAATCCCATGTATCATATTACATGTGTGAATGATCAACCGGAAGTAAAATACTATGTATCTATTGCAAGCGCTAAAATATGCTTCTTAAACTCATTCTATAGAC
>CM045742.1:12802500-12835000 GCA_024760905.1 Plotosus lineatus
TTTATCTCCACCATGTTACTGATCAGGCTGGGCGTTAAGGTTCCCGTTGTTCTGCTCTTTTGTTCGTAGCGGTTGGATCTCGGCTATGACGGTGATCGGCAGCCACCTGGCTGTGAGCGCAGTAATGATGGTGGTTGCAGTTTTCTTCACTGTGTGCTCTGTGCTGTCGGTTGTCCTTCTTAAAATGGTACGTCCGTTTAATTCAAATCATTCTGTTGATCTAAGAATTCCAGTGTGCTACTTCTAAGTGGTGGTGTCACTAATTTCAGGTTCACTCTCATTACCGGCGCACCGGTGCCAGCTTCCAGAAGGCACAGCAGGAGTTCTCTCAGGGCGTCCTCACCAATCGCACATTCCAGACCGCAGCAGCAAGCGCAGCCACTTCAGCGGCCCAGGGTTCCTTCCAGAGGAACTAAACAATTTCAGAATACAGCACGCTTCCCCTCAGCAACCTCAGAGCTACAGTGCCGTAGCGTACACCAAAGTAGGCCGTGCAGCTTCCCCTTAATGCTTTGGCCTTATGACTGCGGAGACAAAACTTTGGGAATCCACCTAGCTGTACGTGAAACTGACGGGATGAAGTTGCAGCACGCAGTAACGTGACTGGATATGTGTATGTATGCTTTCAGTCTGTATGTGGATTTTGATATGTGTAACACCCCCCCCTCCCCCCTTATTAAATTAAGGGTTAGTCATGTCGGTGAAGGTACATCAGAATTCAAGTCACAGAATGACGAACCAATCAGATTTCTCTCCTCAGTGATGTTTACTTAACTGGGTTCATTTGCTTGTATTTTGGTTAAATTGTTGAAATTGGAGCTTTTAGTTACACCTCGAAACATTGGACCTAATGTGCCTTGTGATTTCCGCATTATTGGATTCTATCTCTCTCTGATTCTGTCCAAGTGCCAACCATTTCTGATTGAAAACAATCATAAAACAAAACAGAGTGGAGACTCTGTTGTTCATTTCGGTGTCAAATTGTGAAAAATTCTTCTGAGACAGTGCTACAGTTTAATGGTGTGTCACATTTCCATTCGATCACATCACCGAGCCAAAATATAAGAAGGACCTCCCTCCACCCCCCCCACCCCCTTCATGTCATTGCTCACTTTTATATGATGAAGAATAAATATCTGAAGTCTGGGGTCTGGTCTCCGGCTGACCTGTAAATATATTCTGAATGGAATATTATCTAGTGTTGATTAACAGTGGTTTTTTTGTGTTTGATTGTGCTTCTCAGAAAAAAAAAAATTGAAATCAAGCTTAGCATGTTTTAGCATGTTTGATTTTTTTCTAAAGAGAACTGTAGAGGTTTTTTGCACCTTAAGAAGAGATGATGAAACAAATTGAACAGTAATGGGTTCTCTGATTGAGAAAACGTGTGTATTTTGTCTGTAAAGTCGCCCGGATATTACGAGTAGATAAATTAAAAAAAAAAAAAAAAAAGAATACTTTGGGTTTTTTTTTTGTTTGTTTTGTTTTTTTTAAATGCCTTTTCTTTATGGAAGTCAACTGTTGTGTTCTTAGAACAAGCACATACACACAGTCATGTTCAGATAAAGGAACATAACTCGTTAAGACGACTTACAAAAATGAATTTTTTGAACAACATTATTGTTTTTTTTTTTTTTTTCCACTGAAATCTCACATCATTATACAACAGCAAAACATAAGCAGTATGAGTTTGTAGTACAAGATTAAATCAAATGAGAGAATTCATAAAACCTGCCGTTTTGACAGAAAAGTTACTTTTTTTTTTTTTTTTTTTTTTAAATACAACATCAGTGTTTTCCTTTTTAAACTCCATAGAAAATGTGCAAATGAAGTTTTCACGGTTCAGCATCTCGATTTCCGAACATTTTTTTTTTTTTTAAACACAAACACTTTATTCATTAGCAGGATTTCTTACGGTCACATTATCATTCGTTTGAATGCAGAAACGGGATTGGATTTGGCGTTCGAGAGTTTGTATGATGAGTAATGGAGTTTGTATGATGAGTAATGGAACACAAAGCCGTACGTCATAATTTACAAGTCGATGTTCTTTCCTTTTATCAAAATTAAACGATATAAAAAGTGTCTTTTGGAAATGTAGAAAGGAGAAAAATTGGTGCTTTACTTAAAAGTTCTGGGTCACTGAACTGATTTCAGCTCAGATATAAAACGACTGACATCACTCGGTTTGTGGCGCTTCGCGTGGATGGTTCTAAATCATAGTGTTAAAGGTGATGCTCTCACAGAAACCCCAGATCCAAGTGTGTCACGTCTGCATCCACCATGTGAACTACAGCACTGTAGACTTGATACGTCATTTCTTTCTCTTTTTTTGTTCATTTTAATTAGAAAAAATAGCCTTTGTATCCTACAGTACATATCAGTATCATGGATGTCATCACCTGGGATATAATGTCTGATGCATATTTAAACTTTCATGCTCCAAAGTTTGTCTTGGAAAGAATGCACAGCATCTTTTCTCTGTAGTCTGAAGAACATACTTAATTTCCCATGTCGAGTTTCAAACAAAACAGCCATTTTATACCAAACGCAACATCTGAACACGTATGAACAATCATGTTTCCTTATAATACGTAAGGAAATGTAAACAGCATGGCAGCTTTATATGGGCGTCACCACAAAATGAGTCCAGTTTTATAAATCTAGAGATGATCATGAGATCAAAATAAGGCTCTGTTGTTGCTTTTGGGGGTGTGGCTAGTACGTCCATCTCTCAGCAAGCTGTTGCCGCCTTGGGTGTTTCTCTGGAGTTTACTCCCTGTGCTTATCTGGGTTTCCTCCCATCGTCTGAAGACATGCACATAAAGCTCATTGGCTGTCCTAAATTGCCCCCTTGGTGTGAGTGTATGAATAGTTATGTGGGAGTTATGTGGGTGTTGCCGTGTGAATGGTCTGATGGGTCGTTCACGGTGTACCCCGCCTTCATACAGTGTCTCCTGAAATAGGCTCCAGCCTCCCCATGACCCAAGCAATAAGCAGTTCAGTATGTTGAGTGTGTGTTACGTTTGGTGGGGCCAATCTAGACAAATAAGTGAACATGTTTAAGACATTCGAATTTTAAAAGAAAAGAAAATTTGGAGAAAATCAGATCTGAATATTGAAGTGTAAATTGAAATGAAAGTGTAGCACGTTCATTTGGTGACAGACCTGTTATACCTCCAGTATGTCTGCATCTGGGCCCTGTTTTCCTCTCTGGCACATTTTCATCTTTTACCGGAGACAAAATTAATTGATATGGTCGAGTATTGAGGAGAAACGCCACAGCTGGCAACTGAAAAACAGCGAAACACTGTAAAACCACCGCATCAAAACAAACCATTTATTTTAACATCTGGCAATGTGGCAAAGGATCCTTGCAGACTAGATTCATGTCCGTTTACCACAGTAATAAATTTTCTTTCTGTCTTTTTTTTTTTTTTTTTTATAAATTATTTTGTCCCACTGAGTGGATTCCTGTCTGTTACTGCGCGGGGGATGTTTTCTGATGTTTACTAAAGGAGTGCATGATAAATCTGTGAAGACAAGCGTTTCCAAACTAACAAAGGTACCTTTGGGTATTAATTAGCTTCTGCCCTCAAAGTAGCTTGGGAGCTCCTGGAATAGGGGGCCGTCCTTTCGTCTGTCCGTCACACTTTAGTTTCTGGACATTTTCCTGCGGTGCACTGAAGCAACTTGGTGTGTATAAATGACCTTGACCTACTTTTTAAGGTCAAAGAAGCAAAGCTGTATACTGTACAGGGTTCCCTCACTTTCCGCGGTTAATTGGGACCGAGAGCCCCCTGCGACTGACGTATACGGCCATATATATGTGTATATAATATCAATGAATACATATTCAATGTTATAAATGCTTATAATAACAATTAAACATTTAAGAATAATGCACAAGATGTAAATAAAATAAATACACACACATACAGAGGTGGTAACAGCAGGTCGGATTCGTTTCCAGTGGGAGTTGGAGTCCGCCAAGGCTGTCCTTTTTCAACCGATTCTGTTCATAATTTTTATGGACAGAATTTCTAGGCGCAGTTAAGGCGATGAGGGGTTCTGGTTTGGTGGCCATCGGATATCATCTCTGCTTTTTGCAGATGATGTTGTCCTCTTGGCTTCATCAAGTCAGGCCCTCCAGCTCTCATTTGAGCGATTCGCAGCTGAGTGCGAAGCAGCCGGGATGAAGATCAGTACCTCCAAGTCCGAGGCCATGGTTCTCAGTCGGACAATGGTGGAATGCACCCTCCGGGTCGGGAATGAGGTCCTGCCCCAAGTGGAGGAGTTTAAGTATCTTGGGGTCTTGTTTACGAGTGAGGGAAGGATGGAGCGAGAGATCGACAGACGGATCGCTGCAGCCTCTGCTGTTAAGCGGTGCCTGTACCGGTCCGTCGTGGTGAAGAAGTAGCTGAGCCGCAAAGCAAAGCTCTCAATTTACCAGTCGATCTACGTTCCAACCCTCACCTATGGTCACAAGCTTTGGGGAATGACCGAAAGAACAAGATCACGGATACAAGCGGCTGAAATGAGCTTCCTTCGCCGGGTGGCGGGGTTCTCCCTTAGAGATAGGGTGAGAAGCTCCACCATCCGGGGAGAGCTCGGAGTAGATCCGCTGCTGCTCCGCATTGAGAGGGGCCAGTTGAGGTGGCTCGGGCATCTGGTCAGAATGCCCCCCGGACGCCTCCCTGGTGTGGTGTTTCGGGCATGTCCAACCGGGAAGAGACCCCGGGGTCGACCTAGAACACGCTGGAGGGACTATGTCTCTCGGCTTGTCTGGGACCGCCTCGGTGTCCCCCCGGGAGAGTTGGAGGAAGTGGTTCGGGAGAGGGACGTCTGGACCTCTTTGCTTAGGTTGCTGCCCCCGCTACCCGACCCTGGACTAAGCGGAAGATGATGATGATGACACATACAGACGAGCACGCGCACACAGATACGCACCTCACAAAAATGTAAGTAGTTTTGATGGGAGGTTTTGGGTTGTTGTGTTTTTTTGCATAATTGGCCAATTTTTTAATTTGATTAATATTTTTTTTAAAAACTCGATGCACTGAAGCCACATGCATTGAAGTGTGAAGTAGAGAGGGATCCCTGTATTTGGTTTCTGGACATTTAGATACTGCGCACTCATGCTGAGGCTTTCAAATTTGCTGTGCTTGTTGTATTTATTTAAAAATGAGTTGGTTTTTTTTGCAGTTAGTGTTCTAACTTAATACTGGACTAATTTAATTTGAGAGCCTTATATCTCTGGTTCACGTGATCTGGGGGGGGGGGGGGGGTAGGTTAAAATACCAGGGTTTTCCTTAAGGCAGGTTTTCGTGGCAAAATTAAAAAATAAATAAATAAAACGTGTAACGTGTCTGAAAGTGGAGCTGTCGATATGTGTCTGAGGCTGGAGTTGAGTGAGTAGCATCTCTTCTTTAAGAACTGAATCAATGTCAGCCCTGGAGGATATGAATAAGTGTCCCCTGCCAGACTAGAGCGAAAGAAAGATGAGGTAACTCTGACGTTTCTTTTCATTGCCTTTCACGGTCCGGGTTCCACGTTTATTTGTATCACCTGCATTGTTAGTTTATTATCCGTTTAACAAGTTCATGTTCCGTGTTGGGTCACACGGTGACTTAGTGGTAGCATGTCTGTCTCACAGCAAGAAGGTCCTGGGTTTGATTTATGGGCTTTGCCGTTTTGTGTGGATGTTCTCCCAGTGCTTGCGTGGGTCTCTTCCGGGTATTTCAGGATCCTCCCACAATCCAAAGATATGTGCATTGGGCAAACTGGCTATTTCAAATTGCACCAGTGTGTGTGAATACTTGTTGTTGAACTGCAGTGGTTTAGCGAGTTGTTCAGGGTGCACCCTGACTTCGCCCAATGTTGGCTGACTCAGGATTAAGCATGCAGTTTGGCAAATTGGTGATGAGTCAGCGATGTTCTGTGTTGATGTTTGCTGTTGTTTTGCTTTGAAAGTTTGTCTGCCTACCTGAGTTAGAATGAGTTTTTCAGGCATGGACACGGGACAACCATTGAAATCGAGTTCCATTCCCATGGGGTTTCATTCTGAAGCTCCGCAATTATTATTATTATTATTATTTAAATCTATTTCATCTCAGAAAAACCTTTTGCTTCACTGAATTCATTTTGTGGTGAAACGCCCAACATGGAGTCCATTTTAGTCCACACCTTTAAAATGGAGTGTATGGATTTATGACTTGATAAAATATAATAAAGAAAAATAACATATATACATAATCTGTTTATACATACTGTAGAAACAAACACAAAAAATACCAACATGAAGTCACAAAACTACAGCGTGAAAATCCCAGGTTTTTTTTTTGTTTGTTTGTTTTTTTTTTTTTTAAAGGACTTGCTTTTGATTCGCGAAACGTCTCAGCACAGTGCGTTCCTCGGCGTTCACTTCCCTCATCTACTGATCCAGAGAAATTCAGAACCAAATATATCAATCATGTTCTGTTGTCCCACGCTGCAAAAAAGAAAGAAATGTATTCTTTGTTTCACTCAAACATTTGAGTCTTTTCTCCGAGTTTAGGTCCAGGCTCAGTGGATCGGGGTTAATGTGTTCAGGCTGTTGTGATGGCGTTCAGGTCTTTCATCAAACCCTCCAGATGTGCCATCTCTTCTGACAGCTCATCTGTCCTGTAGGCCTTAGAGAGAGGCATGCAGGGGGAGCGTCGGGGTTAGAGTTATGGCCACGGCAAATGATGCAGCGTGAGAAGAAAGGAGGAAGCGACAGACATAAAGGATGATGGAGGTAGATACGAGATGAGAGCAGGTAAAGAGGACGGAAACTGAAAATGGAGGAGACCTGAAGACATGTATCAATGGAACTGAGGTGAAAAATAAAATATAAACACACACATTTTAGCAAAGCATTAAGTGTTGATGGGATGGAATTGGCATTAAATAAATTAATGTACCATTATGGATTGGTTATTTATTATTTATACAAATTAAGGGATTTAGTAAGTAAACAGTTTGAATTAAGCCAAGCAGCAAAACCATGTAAACAGAAACAAGGATCAAAAAAAAAAAAAAAAAGAAAAGAAATAGTTTCAGCACTTAAGGAACAAGAAAGTGATTCATCATGTCTTTGAGAAAGTGAGGACTTGTAGAGGAGAACGGTCAACTTACAAAATCTTTCTGCGGCAATAACTTGTTGGTTTCTGATTGGTCGGGAGCACTGGGCACTGTGACAGCTACAGGGGCACGAGGTCTACTCAGGGTGCCAATACATGCGGTCTTCACACTGGGAACTGAAACAGACAGGCAGAATAAACAGATTCTGATGATACTCAGGCCAGAAGTGCATTTCCCAGCTGTTGGTGAGATCACAGAGATCAACCGGACGTCACCAGGTGTGTTTTCATTCATCAGATTATCGCGCAATTTAAAATCATTTAACTGAAAAAAAAGAGTAATGTAAAAAAAAAAAAAAAGGGGGGTCTGAATTATATCTATGTTTGTGTATAAAAAGTTTATAGATTCAACAAAGAAATATTCAAAATAAAAAAAAAAAATAAGTGAAACACTCTTTGTATTTGAGTCACATGATGCGAGTGAAACAGTGCAGTGGAAGCGTGTGCGCATGTATTGGGGGTTGGGGGGTGATTGTTGCAGACCTGGTGGGGGCATAAGCACGGTGCAGGGCAGGGCAGAACTGGGTGTACTGTGAGTTGACACAGTGACAGTGGGCACAGTGAAGCTCTTCATGGAGTGAGTGGGGTGCATGTGGGCTGTGGGAGGCTTGTAACAGTGTGGCTCATCCTCTTCAATTAGCACCTCTGTGTGCTGCAGGTCAGCCGTACTGGGGACCATCGGCAGCTCGGGGGCAGGTGGCTGGGTCCTTACAGATTCTAAAAACACCCATAGGGATGGACATTACAGTACAGTGTTATCACCGACTCAGCAAAAGCACAAATACCGTATTCGATGTGATAAGTGCCCAGGTACTTTAAAAATTGCAGTGGGTGGGTGCTTATTAAAATGCTTACCAGCGGAGTGGAACGATAAGTGCTTATTTCCAGCGAGGTGGAAAACATGAATAATAATAGAACAATAAAAGAGTTTTACTGGTATTTGTGTTATTCATTTTGTGGTATCAACCAAATTACTTACATGAAAGATGAAAATAAACAGGAAACTGCATAAATGAAAAAAACAAAACAAAAAAAAACGACCCCTTACTTTTCCCTCCCGGTGCTGTTCCTTTAAACATTTTCCCCGGAAGTAAAATTGAGTCAATCAACACGGATGTCAACATTAGCACATGGCACGTTGAATCAATCAACACGAACATAAACAAAAGCACATGGCCAGAAACCTCTTCAAATTTGTGAAGTTAGTGAGCAGGAGAATTGGGTGAAAAATCCTCATCATCATTTTCTGATAGGTCCATATCTGGCTCATTGCTCCATTCATTCAGAGCATCCCATGGTTTTGCTGTAGCAGTTTCTATTGGTTCATCGGTTGTTGGACATTTACTAAGAGAACACAGCAAAATATTTTCCTGTTTTTAAAGAATAGCGGAACAATCAAATGTGTTGTTACTGAAGAACATTTAGACATTCCCCGGTTGCATGATGTCTTGAAATACTGTGTAAACTCACTTTTACAATCATTTTACCGTTACAGAGACTGATCGAATAAAATTGGTAATTCTGATCTACGATTTTGCTCCCAGTACACATGGGCGGTTATTAGACGTACGGTTAAAAACAATGGGGGGCCTTATTAGAGCAGGGCGCTTATTACGTCGAATACGGTACTGCAGACTCGTACAACAACATTCAGATGGAAAAACAGTAGAAAAAAAATGTTGAAACCAATTCAAACACAAAACACATTGATTTATACCACTTAATATATCAGCTTACAACAGCCATTTTTGCCTAAAGAAATAAATAAAATTAAAAGTTAAAGCTGTTTTTTTTTTTTTTTTTGTTGACCGGCTTTGAGCTCGATTCATTTTTTTCTTCAGACTAAGGGCTTTTTTTTTTTTTCCTAACGCACAAATGTATGTGTGCACATTCGACTCCTAATCAAAACATTAATAAAAAAAAAAAACACAACATTTTGTTTATTTTCTGTATCCGCTTAATCCTAATTAGGGTCATGGGGAGGCTAGCGCCCATCCCAGCCGACTCCGGGCAAGGGCAGAGTCCACCCTGGACAGCTCGCCAGGCCATTGCCAGACAGAAACATGCTGACGCCTTTGCAGCTCTTCTTGACGAAAGTCAGTAATGGTTCTTTTACAGTCTCACACCATAAACAGTTAGAGACATGGCCGGCCTTTGATAACCCAGTTGATGCACTGGGGGGACAGTGACAACCTTGTGGAGAGTGGGACTCAAACCCCCAACCTTAGGATCAGCGATCCAGTGCATGATACCACTAGGCCACCACTGGCCTATATCAAATTAGTGTTATTCCTTTAAAGAAACTGCAGAAAAGTGAATATTACTGTTAAAAAATATCCGTGTCTGCTTTCCTCCTTTACAAACTCAAACATTCTCTCTATAAAGTGATAAATGGGGTAAGGTTTTGTTTTGCGTTGAATCTCTGAACTAATATTTATTTGTATAATAAGTGTTCTTGAGACCGACTGCACATCTGTACTGTGGAGTCGACAAACTTCTGGCACCTGTGAGAAGGTTTTCCAGTCCAGTATGATTGGATTACATGATTGGATTTACACAGTTCTTCTGGATTTCTTGGATTTGCCTCAGAAGCTGCATTTTTGTTGTCACCCCACAAGTTTTCTATTGGATGAAGGTCCAGGGATCGGGCCGCCGTTCTTGAACCTCAATCTTGTTAGTCTGGAACTGAGATGTTGTCCGTTTACGGGTGTGTTTGGGGTCATTATCTTGTTGGAACATCGGTTTCAAGGGCATTTCCTCTTCAGCATAAGGCAGCACGACCTCTACAAGGGTTCTGATGGATTCAAACTGATCCATGAGCCCTGGGATGTGCTAACAAGGCTCAACACTGAAGTATGAGAAACATTCCCATATCATGATGCTTACACCGCCTGCTTCACCATCTTCACAGTGCACTGTGGCTTGAATTCAGTGCTGGGGGGGGCATATGACAAATTTTGTCCGGCCACTAGACCCAAAAAGGACAATCTAACTTTCATCAGTCCACAGAATGTTGCTCCGTTTTTCTTCCTTGTCTTTCAGGTTTCGGTTGCCATTTTAAAGCATCTGGGATCATTTTAGCTAAGCAGCCTGTCATCTTCTGCACTTTCTTTATATACTAGCCACATAAAGAAACTGTGCACATGAAAATTCAAAATCTAAATTTTGCAAACTTGTGTAGACACATCAGGATTAAGACTCTTAAGATTAGTGACATGTATCCAACATGCATACACGTGCCACGTTCAGTGACGTCATTGGGTTTGTCCCGGGCACATGCATCCAGTGTAGGTGATACCGTGCAAATGAAAAGCAGACGTCACTGTCACTTTGGAAAGCTCTACCCCTGCCACTGCGATCGTTCAAAAAATTAAACGGTAATTCAAAGGCATATCATGCCAAGGCTCACGTTTGCACAACGTCACGAGGCCATTGGGATGATCTGTGGCGGGATGTCTCAACAGCAAGTCGCTGCACATTTCCATTGCCACAGGAACACCATTTCTGCTCTTGGGAGACGCTACCGAACCACAAATGACGTCATCGATCGGCCACGTTCAGGACATCCACCCGTAACAACGCCAAGACAGGACAGGCGGATAAGAGTGACACATCTTCGCCATAGACTGGAATCTGCGGTGTTGAAAGCCCAGTCTATCCCTGGACCTCATCGTATCCACCCCAACACCGTCCGACAACGTTTACGTCGTCATGGGATTAGGCCACAACATCCCGCCATACAACCTATCCTGACGCGACGTCACCGACAAGCTCGTGACGTCATTGTTACTGACTTTTCAAATGAAATTATCCCGACTTGTTATGGTCCGATGATCACCCTATTAAAGTACTGTATACAATTATCTTTCACATTGTCAAAATATCATCGCCGTTGAAAAGTATGACAACAATGTACAGTTTCTTTATGTGGCCGGTATGTTTTGCTCTTTCCAATCAACTTTTTAATCAAGGTATGCTGTTCTTCTAAACAATGATTATTCCTTAATAATTGCCACTGGTTTTTCAAAGAATGAATGACGTCAATAATTGAACTCCACACTGCTATTATTTTGAACACGCCCCTTTCTATTAGTGATTCCATTACACAGAATCAGCAGCATGCAGGTCAGGGCTGTTGGTTCTATTGCTCTACTTCACCTGATAGTAAATTATTTATCATGTATAAATATCATTTCTATCAAAAGCACTGATTTATCAGGTCATGTCTGACTGAGATTATTTTGAACATGACTGTAACTATACAAAATTAAGTCAATGGCTTCTTCGAAGGGAAGCTGGAGCCTATCTCAGCCGACACTGGGTGGGTGACGGGTCACCACGAACAGCCCGCCATATCGTCACAGGGTAACACACATACAACCATTTCACAAGCACAACTTGGGTCAATCTAGAACAGACAATTAGCCTAATGTGATGTGCATGTCTTTGAAGGACTGGAGGAACCGTGAGTACCTGAAGGAAACCCAGACAATCACAGGGCCAAAATTCAAATTCACATTGAAATGCAAGAGCCCGAGGCACACCAGCGGGAACTACCTTTTTACAAATCAAAGTAAATAAAATGATTTCTAGAGAATATTGTTGAATATCTCTTTTTGAATACGTATTTAAGAGTTCGATGCTAATTCATGTAGAAGAAGCTTTGAAAGCTCCATATCGAACTGAACAATGAAGTCTTTTCATATCACGAAGGAGTCTGAGCCTGGAACAACGAAAATCATTTGAAACAGTTCAGAGTTGTACCTGTTACACACTCACGCTTAACCGAGCTCATACACACGTGTGTCTCACCTGAAGAGGGAGGTCTGTCTAAATAAGGACCAGAAGAAGAGGGTGTGGCCGGAGCCCTCAGGCTGATCTGGTGATGGAGGTACCCGCGTGGTGGAGGATGATAGTGATGATGATGGTGATGATGAAGGTGGTCAAGAGAGTGGATGGGATGTGCGCTAATCACAGCTGAGAAGTTAGCAAGGCAAATGAGGCGGGTCAGCAACACAAATAAACACAAGCTGACTCCTCACACTGCATCCGGATGAAATGAAAATGATAAATCTATGACTGAAAGGATGGATGAGTTCCCAAAAATATCTAAAAACAAGTGCAGGTTTTTAGCAGAAAATTTCTCTGAGCTTACGTTGCGGAGGCTGCGAGTCAAAGGGCATCATTATTTTGGGCCTCGCGCCCCTTCGTCCTGCTAGCGTAGACACAGTCTCGTCAACCTCATGACCTATCAACACACAAAACAAAACACTACTCTTATACAACCTCCACAAACAAAAAGATTATATAGAGAAATGAAATAAAAATCACGCAATAATAAATCATATCCTGACTCTCTTTTACAGGGTCATGACCTTTCATACTATACACACACTGAGGTAATAATCGAGGAGAGTACACGGAGCCAAACTTTATTAGTAAGCTGAGGGACAGTGTTGATAGTGATGACTCCACCTCTGACAAGTCTAATTCTCATTACTACTAATTAAAAAAAAAATACTGGCTGACAAGATGCTCATTTAATACACACTTCGAACATAAAACGAGACCGAAGCAAGAGTAACCGCTATCCGAAACAAACGTGCAGTATATCATACCCAATGCATTTTTACTGACTTGGACTCACAGCCACAGGAATCTCTCGTTTCAGATGTACACTAAACTTCCTTTGCACTCAGCACAATGCAAATAAATAATAATAACTGTGCATTTCAGTCCCCACCCCCCACTGGCCCGAACATGCACACTAGGCTAACTCGGTGCTTCTCAAACTGGGGTGGTATGATGCGAGGGGGAGCGCAGATAACCCTGGGAAACATGCCTTTCTGGAATAATGTTCGAGAATGCAGTGTGATTGCACCTCCACTCCACTAGTTAGCAGTGGCGCTCACATTGTCATGCTATGGTGTTGCAGTTTTTCGCACAAGCAAACGATATGAGGCAACCCCTCAAGAAACAACATGGAAAATTTTCAAATAGGAATGAAGAGAAAGGTGGAGAGAGATGGAGATAAGACATAAATAAGTTGAATGAGTTTAAATAAAGATATATTTTTTTTATTTCAGGCACATTGGTATACTTTAAATCTTTTCTATTACAGATTAAAAACAATGTTAATGAAGTTTTTCTTTATTGTAAGTTAAGCTGTATTTCTTTCTTTTTTGTTTTTAATGTTACTAAAGATACAAATGTTTTGCAGAGGTGTACTAATAACAATACTATTTATAATTACTCGCAGGTCAATAGAGGGGGCGCCACAGAAGATAATTGAGCAGCACTGGACTAACTGGATGTTGAAATTGGCCCAATGTGTGTGTGTGTGTGTGTGTGTGTGTGTGTGTTGGCCCTGCGATGGTCTGACAAGCTGTTCAGGGTGTATCCTGCTCTTCTGTTCATTACTGACTTACTTTGCAAAAAAAAAATTTTTTTTTTTGAAGGAAAGTTTGGGGTAAAATTAAATTTTTACTTTTTAAATTATTTTTAAGAATTTAATCTTTTCCCCCAGTTCAATTAACTGTGTTCTCAAAGGCCGGCCATGTCTCACTGTCTATGGTGCGAGGCTGTAAAACAACCATTGCTGAATTTCGTAACGAATAGCTGCATAGCCGTCAGCATGTTTCTGTCCTGTGATGGCCTGGTGAGCTGCCC
Source organism: Plotosus lineatus (assembly GCA_024760905.1). Classification (NCBI taxonomy): domain Eukaryota; kingdom Metazoa; phylum Chordata; class Actinopteri; order Siluriformes; family Plotosidae; genus Plotosus; species Plotosus lineatus. Next base: position 12,816,330 of record CM045742.1, read on the forward strand.
AGGGTGTACTCTACCCTCGCCCGGAATTGGTTAGGATGGGTACCAGCCTCTCCATTACCCTAATTAGGATTAAGTGGTTCATAAAGTGAAAGAATGAATTTAATGTTATGTTTTCCATCAAACAACTTTATTGGCCTCCTGCAAGGAATGGCCTCCAGTATTCGTCTCCTGATGCCAGTGACAAGAGGAGAGGTCAGCGAAACTGGTAAGCAACAACCAGAAATACGGCTGGCTTTCTGCAAGTATTTGAGGATAAGACCCTTCTTTTTTTTTTTTAGAATTTAAATAAAATAATAAAAACATTATCTTAAATCCAATGGGAACTAAAAAAAACTCCTCCACACACTCTGATTGGATATGACTAGCAGACCACTTGATTACAGACGCTCCACGACTTGCATTCATTCATTTTACGTTTTTTCGATTTGACTTTTTTTTTTTAAAAAGTCAAATTTTGAGTATGAGACATACCTACGTCGTACGCTTGCGTAATGACGCAGCGTCCATTGTTTACAAACGACAGACTGAACGTGCCCTGCTGCTTCCCAGTTCACTGCGTATTACCCTTGTGTGAAAACGGCGTCTCTGTGATCTTTGTGTTTACACTGTTTTAAACAAACAATAAACAAACAATTCTTTTATTGTCAAAGTACTTTTACATACATTGAAATTTGGTTTGTGCTCTGGGCACCTGTCGCCACTGTGCAGCGCCAGTTATTGCGTTGTTCTATCCTTTTGATGCTGAGCGCCAAGCAGGAAGCAACAACTACCAAATTTTAACGTCTTATGGTATGACGCGGCCAGATTCGAACTCCGACCTTCCGGAGGATAAAGCGGACGCTCTACCAACTGAGCTAAATCCCCGGTCTTTTGCGGGCTTTTGTAACCTTAAGCAAATATGGTTGGTCAGAAGCGTAAGCCTACTAGCTTGGGTGCAGGTTTTCTGGCATATGCCGGAATTTTCGGTTTTCCCAAGACTGAATTAACTATGTTGCTCGGATTGGCGCAATCTACCATGCATACTCAGTTAAGCAAAGAGAGTTATAAAATGAATGAAAACCTGAATCCAGAAAAGAAAGAGAACTCTTTGCTCTGCTGGTGATTCACATTAGTGCAGGCTGAGTACTAAACAAGTATTCAACGGCGCCCTTGCTCACTTGAAAGACCGGAAGTCCGTATAACCCGCGCTTTGTCTCAAGCACAAGCAAGTGAACTACACCTCACATATTGTAAGCATTGATTGGCTGTTTTAAGCTTCATCTAAAGTGACTTGGCTCAGCTTCATGTAAAGTGACCATCCGTTGACCATCAGAACCATTACAAGCAGAAAGATCGCATCATAGAGAATATTAAAGGTTATATTTGATACTGTATTTGATATTTGATGAGTGAATTTAATTAAAATTTATCTATTTGAAATTATTTTGCTTGAATTTAATTTATTTGAAGTTAATGTTGATATTATTTGATTTGATTTTCCAGTGCAGCTAACTGGGTTATCAAAGGCGAGCCATGTCTCTCACTGTCGATGGTGAGAGGCATGTAAAAGAACCATTGCTGACTTTCGTAAAGAGTAGGCTGCAAAGCTGTCAGCGTGTTTCTGTCCCTTGTTAAAGGGTTGTGACAGGAAGGGCATCCGACGTAAAAGAAAAACCCATGCCAAATCAAATGTGCGAGTCATATGATTCGCTGTGGCGACTGTTGAGAACAGAAAAAAGCCAAAAGAAAAAAATAAATTTCGAATGTTATGTTCATAATAATTGATTTAGGGGTGTTTTATGAGATACGGTAATGGTATTTATGGATGTATAGTACAGTATGAATACGTCATACGTCACTGGAACATACAGTAACAATTTGTTTTTTTTTTTCCAACTTGCGTTTGGCCGTCCGGAACTGAACTAAAACGTAAGTTGGTTAGTGTCTGTATTGCCTTGAGAGGGTATGAGTTCATATCCGGTCAAAGGTCATGAAATAACTTCTCTATTTAATGATAATAATAACATAATTTTATTATTCGACATGCCGTGTAGTGCAAGCTTAAAAATGAAATGTGTAAACAGACATGATATAATTGAAATGGTCCACAGTCGATTTATTTATTTACTATCTGACTGTCTTCTCTGTTCATTCATTCCTTTTCTGAATCACCTAATCCTAATTAGAGTTAACAGAAGGGCTGACGCCCATCTCAGTCGACTCTGGGTGAGGGTACAGTACACTTTGGACAGCTCGCCAGGCCATCGCAGGGCAGGAACACACTGATAGAAACCCAATGGTCTACTCTTTCTGAATGATGGCATTAGTTCCATAGACGGTGAGCCATAGCCAGTGTTTGATAACCCATTTGGCTGCACTGGCGGGGGGGTACAGCAGTGACAACCCGCTGATAGTGAGGCTTTTGAACCCTGACCTTTCGATCAGTAATCCAGCATCCTACCACCAGGCCACCCCCGCCCAATTTCTTTCCTGATGTATCGTTGGTATTACCTCGGTAGGTGTTTTGCCTTTGGTGTGCCGCCTCACTACTGGGGGGCTCATGCGTGCTGCGGGGAATGGGAGTCTCTGTCATCACTACATTAGGCTCAGGTGACTTGTCTATAGACTTCATCTCCAGACGCTCGTGATGAATCCACAAGTCCGGAGGCTTCAGATCCTTAGAGGTGCTTTTATACTTGTGAGATGCATTAGTGGCAGCCCGCTTCCTTCAGAGGAAAAAACACACAGCCAAGTACAGAATTATTTACAGATCATGCACAATGTGAAGTGCTTGTGTACATCTCATGTATTTGTGGTGAGAAGAGGGGGCATGAACACACTTTTTCTGATGCGATTTGGAGTGGCGTGTACACAGGAACGCACCCACTACCAGAGTGATGATGGTGAGCGCTCCCACAGAAACGATGATGATGATCACCAGCATATGATTATCCTGACTGCCTGTGATTCCTGGCTTATCTGTGCGACAAACGTAGAAGAGAGAGAGAGAGTAAGGGAAGATAGATAGAGAGGAAAGGAAAAGGTGAGAGATAGAGGGGGGGGTGGTTAGGATTGTATGTGTGTGTGTGTGTGTGTGTGTGTGAGTGAGGTAGAGACAGCGAGAGAGAGCGGCGTCTGTATGTACTCTGTGTGTGAGGGAGACGGAGAAAAAGAGAATGTGAGAGAAAGACAAGGAGTGACAGAGCAAGAGAAGATGAGAGTGAACATGTTGAGAGAGACAGAAAAAGAGCATGAAAAAGAAAGAGAGGAAGTTGGAGAAAAAGAGAAAGAGGAAAGGAATGAGAAAGAGGTTGAGCAAAAGGAGAGAGACACAGAGGTTGAGAGAGAGAGTAAAAGAGGGAAGTTAAGAGAGTGAAAGACAGACAGGAATGAAAGAGAGCAGGTGAGAAAGACAGGGGGAGTAGGAAGGAGAGCATGAAGCTCAGGAAGTGAGAGAGAGAGAGAAATGAGAGATGGAGAGAGAGAGGGGGAGAGGGAAAGGAGAAAGAGAGAAGGGGGAGAGAGAGAGAGAGAAAAGAAAATGGAGAGGGAAAGGGGAGAGAGGGAAAGGAGAGAGAGAGAGAAAGGGGAGAGAGAGAGAGGAGAGAGAGAGAAAGAAAGAAGGGGGAGAGAGAGAGAAAGGAGAGGGAGAGAGGGGGAAGGGGGAGGGAGAGAGAGAAGGGAGAGAGAGGGAAAGGAGGGGAGAGAGAGAGAGAGAGAGAAAGGGGAGAGAGAAAAATGAGAGAGAGAGAGAGAAGGGAGAGAGAGGGAAAGGAGAGAGAGAGGGAAAGGAGAGAGAGGGAAAGGAGAGAGAGAGAAAGGGAGAGAGAAAATGAGAGAGAGAGAGAAGGGAGAGAGAGGGATAGGAGAGGGAGAGAGAGAGAGAAAGGGGAGAGGGAGAGAGAGGGAGAGGGAGAGAGAAAGAGGAGAGGGAGAGAGAGAAAGGAGAGGGAGAGAGAGAGAAAGGAAAGAGAGAGAGAGAGAATATATGTCACGGTGTGTGTTGACAAACCTAAGGAGGATCCAAATCCATGATCAGGAAGAGGAGAACGTCCTCCTGACTTCCCCTGAAAACCTACTGACAGAAAGGTTCAAATTTTATTTCTTATAAGAGCAGGCGAGAGAGTGAGAGAGCGAGGGAGGGGGAGAGAGACAGAGAGAGAGAGAGAGAGAGAGAGAGGAAGTTGAGCGGTTACCTTGATCACTTGACATTTTGTCAGACGGCTCGGCTGTAAGAATCGTACAGAAACCAGTGAGAGGAAGTGAGGACAGTGTGGCTGTGACTCAGCAGCCGAAAGACGTAAATACAATGTGTGAATTTATTTTGGCTGCGACATCAACTTTCAGTCTGGTGTTTATATTTACAAGTGCACAAATCATTTTTATCCTTTCAGGATATTTCACCTTCTGTAAATGGCTTTCAGGGCGGTCTGGTTGTACCTTTGGGTGTGCGGAAGTGCACCGTGTCAGAAAGCGGCCCCATGCCTTTCGAGTTGCGTGCCTGGATCTTAAAGTAATACGTGGTGTCTAGAGTGAGCTCCTGGATCTGGTGGGTCAGTCTGTTCCCCATCACCGGCTCTACGACCCAGTCATGAACCTCTGCATTCATGTCTGTACTGTAGTATATGATGTAGCCTGGAGGAGGAGGTAGAGAACAAAAACCAAGAAAAGCAAATAAAACGCTTGTAGGAAACAGCGGCTGGGGGGTCGGTGTTGAAAGCCGTGAGTACTCGTGCTACCTGTGATTTTGCCGTTAGCCTCCGACGGTGGCTGCCAGTTGATGTTAATGGTGCGTGGACGACCTTCTTTACTGACTACTGTGACGTCTTTAGGTGCAGATGTCGGCACTGAGAGGACAAAAATCTGTAACTATACAACTCCAAGATCCTTACAAGTCATTTATTATTCATCGTGATCATATCAGCATAAAGGTTTTTAACGCTGAAAATGATGTGTCAGTGGTGTAGCCTGAGCTAGCCACGTCCTCCTCGCAGCATGAAAGCCTTGAGTTCCTCCAGTTTCCTTCCACGGTCCAAAAACATGCACTTTAGGAAATTTGGCAGTTACAAATCACCACTAGGTGAGAGTGTATGAGTGGTTGTGAGAATGCTGGCCCTGTGATGGCCAGCATTCTCACAACCACTCATACACTCTCACCTAGTGGTGAGAGTGTATGAGTGGTGAGAGTGTATGAGTGGTTGTGAGAATGCTGGCCCTGTGATGGCCCCCACGCCGCCCTCACCCAGAGTCGACTGAGATGTTCGCCAGTCTCCCTGCACCACTAATTACGATTAAGCAGTTCAGAAGATGAATGAATGAATGAATGAATGGTGATGTGTAGGCCTGGGAAAATCTTTTTGCTTAAATTCTGATATATTTCGCTAGTTCTGAAGTCTACAGAGGGCGGCACGGTGCTGTAATGGTTAGTACGTCCGCCTCACAGCAAGACAGCCCCGGGTTCAGGTCCAGAGCCTGGCGACGGTGTCTCTGTTTGCCTGTTCTCATTGTGCTTCTGTGGGTTTCCTCTGGGTGCTCCAGTTTCCTCCATCAATCCAAAGACTGCATGTACAACAGGCTAGATGGCTGTTCCAAACTGCTCCTAGGTTCATCAGTCATCTGTAGTAACCGCTTAATCCTAATTAGGGTAGCGGGGAGGCTCGCGCCCATCCCTGCCTACTCCGGGCGAGGGCAGAGTACACCCTGGACAGCTCGCGAGGCCATCAAAAGTCAGCAATGGTTCTTTTACATGCCTCACACCATAGACAGAGAACTGCTCCTAGGTGTGAATAGGACTGTGTGTGTTGGTCTTGTAATGGTCTGGCGAGCTTTTCAGGGTGAACCCCACCATCGCAGGGTTTTGGCAGAGATAGGCTCCACCCTCTCCGCACCCCTAATACAATTAAGCAGTCTGGTAAATGACTGAGTGAAATCTACAGGCTTACCAGAAATAAAGCCTTCGCAATAAAAATATGCAAAAGTAACAACAGCGAAGAGTCCAGTGAAAGACTTCGCAGTAGGTATGTCCACCACGGGTACGGAATGACGCAGTCTAGATGTGATTTAAGTGTAGACTTTTATTATTACTGCATAAATTATTGCATTACAGCCATTTTAACATATCGTCTCTCCATGTTCAGAGGCTCAAAATCAATTAAGCACCCGAACAAATGCTACATATAAACATAAGTATTGTTTTTAAGTCCAGCAGCATGGTGGTGGTGTCGTGGTTTGGCAGAAAGAGGCTGCTGGGTTCAGCAGGAGTGTTTCTGTGTGGAGTTTGCATGTGTTTGTCTGGGTTTCCTCTCGGTACTCCGGTTTCCTCCACCAGCCCAGAGACATGCACATCAGGCTAATTGGCTTGTCTAAATTGCTAATAGTTGTGCATGTAAATGTGAATGGTTGTGTGCTGGGGTTGGTATGTTCTGGTAAGTTGTTCATGGTGTACCGTGCCTTCAGTCAGTGTTGGCTGAGAAAAGCTTTATCTGCCCTGTGAGCCTGGCAGGATTAAGAGGTTGTTCCTAAGTGAGTACTTTAAGTTCTTTGCTGTCAGTGACCATCTGAGGTCTGCACCCCAGGTGTATCACCAAACACCAAATGTTCTTCATGTGGGATGCATTAGCAGGCCTTTAGTCTTGCTGCCTTCAGTTTTTGCATGTTTTGAGTCTTTCTGAGTTCAGTAAAAGTAGGCTTAGTTGAGTTGACTGACTTAGTCACTATATATTATCGCATATGTTTGCCTTAAAAAACCTGCTAAGACACTTTTGCTGTATATTTTGAGTCATTAACCCTCTGTACTGTGACGTGCTTTCTCAGCTTTGCAGCATTTCACTGACTCGGACTAGAAAGTATAACTCTATAGACTTCAGAATTCATTCTGTTTCTTCTCTCAGTAGTTCAGTTCATTTTCTGTAACCGCTTAATCCTAATTAGGGTCACGGGGAGGCTGGCGCCCATCCCAGCCAACTTCGGGCGAGGGCAGAGTATACGCTGGACAGCTCACCAGGCCATCGCAGGGCGGAAACACGCCGACGGCTTTGCAGCTACTCTTGTCGAAAGTCGGCAATGGTTCTTTTACATGCTTCACACCACAGACAGTGAGAGACATGGCCGGCCTTTGATAACCCAGTTAGTTGCACTGGGCAGGACAGTGACAACCTTGTGGAGAGTGGGACTCGAACCCCCAACCATTGGATCAGCGATCCAGTGCCCTATACCACTAGACCACCACTGCCCCTCTCTCAGTAGTCACATTCTCAATAAACACCAGTGACCCTGGCAGCTGCACATGCCCACTCCATGCTGAGGTTTGATTGAGGTGGTTTTACATTGAATCATGAGTTGTTGTTCCTCCCCTCTATACTCTTCTTTTTAAAAAAAAAAAAAAAAAAGCACATATTTGGCCTTTTTGTTCTTGTTATGAGTTGTTTCACCCTCTGTATATACATTGCCATGAGGGTTTCACTTTAACACCCAGTCACTGATATACCGACGTCCTTGGAAATGTTCATAGCTTGTGTTTTTTTTTAAACCCCCCCCCCCCCCCCCAAAAAAAAAAAATAAATAAATAAAAAACACAAAAACAACCAGAACTCCGCAATCATCTATTTTAGTGGTCTTCTGTAGCCTCCCAATCATTTTGGCGTCACTAATCTTATCAATGTTTTTAAGCCCTTGAAAGGTTTATTTTGGCGTTTCATTATAATGATATGATCTCTTGCATCAACATCTGTGTAGAATGTCAAGTTAAGAGTTCCAGTGAACATTTATCAAATGCAAATTCAAACATGTAAAACCAACTCCTGGACTGTTACCTGCTTCATTTGTAATGAAAAAAGGGGAATCTGGCTGTAAAATGCCCATGAAACTGCTTGGCAGTAAATAGTCCAATTATTTTTGATCCTGTAAAATGTGTGACCTTTTGTGTAAAAAAAAAAAAGACTGAAATTCTTAAAAACAATGAATGCAATGTTTTAATACGTTGAAGGTCTATACTTCAATCAAACATTGGCTGCTTTATTTTAAGTGCACTGTGGTAGTATACAGTGGGGGGAAAAATCACAAAAATTGTGACACTGTCCAGATACTTATGATTCTGTATAAATTAATCCACCCATGAAATAAAATAGTAACTAAAATAAAGGGAACATAAACTATAACCTTCCTGGAGTAGAAATGTACCGAAATCTTCATGTCAGCATAATAATAATAATAATAATAATTATTATTATAATTATTATTATTATTATTATTTTAGTAGTAGTAGTAGTAGTAGGTGGAGTTTTGAGCCAATTTCATTTAATAGATTGCTAATAAAAATGGTACTCATTATTTAGTCTATTAATCTTCTTGGGTACATGGATGGCCAGGAAGTTACTCTTTCGAGTAGGCTGTTATTTTCAACACTGGGTTGTATGTCTGTTTGTTTGTTTGCAACTTTACAAAAAATATAAACAAATTTAAAAAATATTTTTTTAGATCGTAACATAAGATTCAAAGCAGATGCTAAATTCAGGAATTTTTTAAAGAACTAACACTGAGTTAGAACATTTCTCAGAAGTGTGGTATTACAACAAGCCTAGTATGGGGTGGTGTGTACTTTTATTAGTTTTTTATTATTACCATTATATATTTATTTTATTAATACTTATTATTACGGCTGTTATTATTATACTTTTATTAGTGTTATTATTAGTATTTTATTTTATTATTATTTTTTTAGCTTGCGGAAGGTTCGTGTTCTTTGAGTATCCTTCCGGTTATGTAAAAGAGAAATGCCAAGGAAGCCTTCCAAACTCTTTTGTTACACATGAGCGTATGCATTCTTTTTTTAATTATCAGGTGGTTTTCAATTGCGTTTTCATTGGTTTTGACAAAATAGTAAAATCTGTTTGACAGATTGCGTTAGGTGGTTTGAAAAGATCTTCATCTCACTCTCACGAGGGTCCAAAATCTCAAAAATAAGACATGAATCCCCTATTCATATAAGGCAAGTTAATGGAAAAAATCAGATTATACAGATAGTAAATTTACAAATCAGATATAAACTGGTGAATGTCTGAATAAAATAAAACTAGGCACTACTACAAGTCGTATATGATTGCATGCATAACAGAAACAGAGTATGCATGCAACCATTCATTAAGTTTAAGATAACTTCCTTAGTATTGGGGCTTTTTTTAGTCACAGTAGAGTGATAACATTTAATTTACAATTCAGAAAAACACATTCAAAGGTGCGGTACCTCTTTTATTATGTAATGTCATTTTATTATATAACTGTAAACAATTTAAATGCCTGCAGCCATCTCTACAGAGGGTGTAAGTGCACTTCTGTTTTGATAATAAAGTAAGACCAGGGGAATTACAGACATTTTGGTAAACAGTATCTAATTATTTATTAATTAAATTTGAACTATGAATTAATTTATCTTCATGATCCAACAGTGATTTAACACAGTTGTGTAATTAATTTTGAGATTGTGTGAATCAGTTTGATCTCCAATCATCATTCCACATTGTTTTGCATAATTTTGACAGACATACTTTGATTTTTTTTCCATTTATTTTTGGTTTTCCAGTATATTTGGTTGCTGTGAAATATAAGCTTTTCCCAGACCTTGACAATCATTCAGAAAGACACATAGGGAAAGGGGGGAGGGGGGAATCCCTCAACTTGTAGTATAATGTAACTTATGCTGTTTGAGCCAAAGATAGTAAAGACTGAGTCTGATGATATTCAGCAGGTTGAGATTCAATGGGCATGGGAGTCCTCAGTGATGTTCTTACGTGTCTCCAAGGTGGTGCCATGAGCAGTCATGCTCCAAGTGCTGCTGCGCCGACCCTTGGTCACCATGACTGAGAACTCATACAGCGTGTTGGGCTTCAGGTTCATTACCATGTATGTTAGAGAGGTAGTGTTGGCAACCTGTACACATAGCCAGAATACATGAGAACCAAACGAAATCCTTGGCTAATATGGTATGACATAGTAATAAATCTATGCTTAGTTAGACCAGGTAATCCATCATGATTATAGTTAAGATGTTACAGAATTACACTGCCTTAAGCTCAATATGTTTATGATTTAGGAGCAATTTGAACACTTGTCCACTTGGAGGCACTGTAAGCCTTTTGAGAAACTGGTGGAACATGGGCTGTATTGAGATCTCTTAAGAAATTTCTGATTTCTATTGCTTTTATGGGTTTATTTTTACTTAACTTAACACAGTCCTGTGAATAACCACAATAAAATTTTTCTTTCCTGTGTGTCTTCAGTGTAGTACCTTATATTTGGTGTTGGCTGGTATGTTGGTCTTCCAGCGAACTGTGTAATATCTGGAATCTGTGATCTTCTGGCTTTTTGAAAGGGAGTTATCAGCCCAAGAGACTTTGATGGCATCGTGATTGATAACGAAGGCCTGTACACCCACTGGGGGAAGCATGGGAGTAGGCTCGGGTGCTGGGGTGTAAGGGGTATGATGATACATTTTAAATAAATCAATATCTGGCTCTATGGATTCTGGCAGCAGCAAACATGGTATTTAAATGTGTGTGGGGGGGGAAACAAGAAAAAAAAAAAAACATGCAATGGATTAAAAAGCATCAGCAACATAACAATGGAAGATGTGTGAGGGTAGGAGGGTGAAATGGAAATTGAAGATGAATGCAATGGCACAGGGGCAAAGAGAAAAAAAGAGAGATATTATTAGAGCAGGAAAACCAATCCTCACTGTAACAGAAAAGAAAATGATTACAACAGAAGAATAACTTCAAAATATTATCTCACAAGAATCCCAAAACCACTTGATGATACTGTATAAGCCGAGAAGAAATGGTGGCACAGTGATATACTGGTTATCACATCGGTGTCACTTTGCATGTTCTCCCTGTGCTTATGTGGGTTTCCTCCGGCTACCCCAGTTTCCTCCCACATTTCAAAGACATCCACATTAGGCTAGCTTGTAGTTTCAACTTGCCCCTACATGTGAGTGTGCTTGCTTGTGCATGTTGACCATGTGATGGACTGGTGTCCTCTCCAGGGTGTACCCTGCCTTCGCCTCCAGTTGGCTGAGATAAGTTCCAATCATCATGTGGCCCGAGTAGGATGAGATGGTTCGGCGACAAATGAAATGAAAATTAAATCATAGCGGTTGCTTTCTGTGCACAAATGGCATTAACATTTAAGTTTGTCTGTGGGCTAGCAGTTTATTTCTAGGTCAGGGTTAGCTGATGTGACGCTATGCTATGCTCTCACATCTGTCCCTAAGGAATTTCCAAACGTCTGAGGCGAGTTGATGTTAGCCATGACAGGTCAGCAGGGGTTCTTGCAAGAGTGCTCTTTCTTTCTGCCTCTATGGTGCCCTTTTCTAGATCAGGACAGAAATATACCACCAGAGTACTGAAGAAGGAGAAACATCACGTCGTACACTTGAACACTTGAACACCGCTACAGTTTGAAATCTGTAGGCAGGTTCCTGATCGCCTGGCCCTGCACTCATACAATCAAAGGAAAATAGGAAATTTTCTAAGATGCACAAAAATGTACTGAAACCAAAGTTCTGATATCCTGACAGATGTCATTTTTTACTCAGAATCTTTACAATAGTAGTGCCTGGTGGAGGCAGTAATGTGTTTAGAAATGCATTACAATGATCTCTCGCTACATCGTGCTTCAGTTTCTGCGGCTTCAGTGCATCACGGGTTTTTCGAAAATATTCATCGAAAAATAAAAAAAAATAAGGAAATTAAGGAAAAATAGGGGGAAAAGTTAAGGAAAATGCCACAAAACAAGGCCAATTATACAAAACAAACAAACAAACAAACAAAAAAAAAAACAACCCAAAACCCTCCATCAAAACTACTTACATTGTTATGTGAGGTGCGCATCTGTGTGCGCGCACACGTGTATATTTGTATGTGCATTTATAGCGTTGAATATGTATTTATTGGATCCTTCCGGTGGCGCCGAGACGGGGGGGGGGGACTTGCTGCTTGGGTAACAGCCTGTCCCTCATTACTCCCTACCCAGGCTCTGCGCACTGGGGAGTATCACCAGCCGGGATACCAGCCAGAGCGCAGCCATAGTCCTTCGGGACTGACGGAGGCCTACCATGTATTTATTGTTATTATATACACATATAGATGTACGTATACGTCAGTCAATCATTTTGTGGAAATTGGCAGTCGCGGGGGGGGTCTCGGTCCCCATTAACCGCGGAAAGTGAAGGATGCACACTTTTTACTTCTGTACTCAGAATATAAAAATAAAAAGTGTAAATGAAGGTCCTGAATGAAAGTCTAAGGCTTCTGTGTAAATTCTGTGTGGTCTCCCCATGCTTGCGTGGGTTTCCACCAGTTACTCCGGTTTCCACCCACAGTCCAAAGACATGCACATTAGGCTGGTTGGATGTTTTAAATTGCCCCTGGGTGTGAGTGTGTTTCCCTGTGGTCTGGCGAGCTGTTCAGGGTGTACCCCAACTTCGCCCATTGATGGCTGAGATAGGCTCCGGCCTTCCTAAAATCCAACCAGGATTAACAGTATTTCTCCCTTAAGCTTTCTTTTTTTTAAACAACTATATAATTTGAAGACCTCTGCCTGATTTGTGACATGTTGAATTTAAGAAACAATTTCTTCAAAAAACCTATTAATCCAACCACTCACCTTATATTATGTCTTTGTTAATAAGCCACTTGCCCCATAAAAAGCAAATCTGAACTGTAATATATACATATTACTGAGTGTTGTATACCTGATTGAGGCCTGGTGATGGCGCTCTCGTATACAGGTATTCCCTCACCCATGTTGTTAAAAGCCTTCAGCATAATCACATAGTGCGAGCTCGCGTCTATAATGGCAGACACCAGTAAATAAATCAGTTTCTCAAAACACACATCCATCATTCATTGCACAGATTCTCCTTCAAATTACTCAATCTATTACTTTAAGAGAAATCTACAAACATGCTTTTATAACAGGTCACTATGTATTACAAAAATTTCCCATAATGCAATTCGAGAGTAAGGTGCTCACCCAGATTTTCAATGTTGTAGTAGCGCTGCTTGTAGTCCACTTTAATGGTTTGGGAGTGCGGACTCCCTATACCATAACCAATGCTATAGCCTCGCACCACTACGTCCTGGTTTTCCGGAGGAGTCCAACTCACCACAATGCTGTTCACCAGTGGACGTACATGCAAGGAACTCGGCACTCCAGGTACCTGAGATTCTGGAATATAATGCAATACAAGTCAACGGATGATGGCGTGCATTTACTTCCCAGTGGACCATAATCATACGCACCACTATACCCAAGTTATCCCAGTCTGTCCCAGCAACTGAACTCAGACTAATATACTGATGAAGTCACTGCATAAAAGTGGCGCTCCTGATAGATAGCTGTCTATCGATCGGTGTCTGAGTCTGGTGTTATGAGAGTTGCACAGCTCCTTTTAAGGGATAGCAGCTTGTGGCTGTGCATGCAGAGTGAGTGTGTAGTTAAATGGGAGAAGGAGGGAAATGATGCCTGCATGGTGTTTGGGGGGGCCGAGAAAGACACAAGTCAAGTTTTTTAGCAATAAAAAATTTAAAGTGAAGTCAGCTTTTATTTTAGTAAATCGTGCGGCTCCTTAGCATCAGTAAGTCTTTGTATTTTGTTTCTCTGCTGTTGACTAAAGAGGGGGAAGTGTATATGGGTGGAGGTGTTTAACACCTGGAGTCAACATCAACTTCAGCCATGGAGAAAAACAAACAAATTAATTAATGAATCTTTCCTGCTCTTCCTGACTGTGGTCTGGAGTGGGAGCAGGAAAGGTTAATACCTTCATTTCACTGGAGCACGACATGCGATGATCGTGGCAGAAAGGCGCTGAACGCAGTCTACGGAAGAGCTTCGGCATTTTTACACCGAAAATGGGTGAAAACCCTACAGAAAAGTGGAAATTCTTACACTCTCAGAACGCTCACAGCATGTGCGGAACAGGTACGCCAAAGTGACCCGACGGAACACTCACAAAATGTTCAAAAGCACGTTCACCGAATATTTTGGCCTGCTGGAAGCATATGGAAGTGGAGGAAGACTTGAGGAATAACTACAGAATCGCACGGAATGACATGGAAGATGAGGGAATAATTGCGGAACGTTTGCGGATGACAACATTTTTGCTTCCGTAAGTCTGCCGTGCTCTAGCGAAATGGGGGTGTAACACTAGGTTTTCTTTTTAGCGTCTTTCACTACCTGATTTCTGCATCAATTCCATCACCTGTCTTGTTAGTTTATTTGTCCGTCTAATGTCTTCATGATACTTGTTCCCATTAACATTTTGTGCTGTTTTGATGCAGGAAAATCTGTGAAAATGTTTTTTTTTATTTTGTGCGAGTCTGAGTGATTGTGGCGTATGAGCCTCTTTTTCTTGGGGGTTGGTTTTGATATACATCATGAATCTTTTTTTATTGCTGACACCACCATGTAAGTCAACAATACACAACAGCCAGTCAGCATCAACTCAGTGACAAAGCATTCTTACTGTCATGGACACGGGACAACCATCCAAGCCATATTCCATGGTGCTCTGCCCAGGGCCTCCGCTAATAATGAAAGATTGCTCAGGAGCTAGTCTTGCCGCTTAGCTGAACTGCAGGCAGGATTCTCCATGAACAAGGTACGCTTTTATAATATCTAGCTCTTTCAACAACTAGTGTCACACAACTGTTTACAGCCATGAAATTATTCTGAAATTATGTATAAGAGAGCACAGGTCTTGATTTGTCAAATGGAAGTTCATGGAGACTGCAATCCCAAGGCAGCTCACGAGAAGATCAGCCACTTGGTCTACCAAATCAAAACACTGAAAAAAAACCTTTTCACACTTGAACTCAAACTGGTTCTGGAGAGTCCTTGAGAAGTAGCTGTGGAGAATCAGAGGGAGGAGCTCTAGCTTTTCCTCATGTCATAGTACAGAATCCAGATGGTATTCTGAATTTTTGTGTAGAATAAATGAGGTTAAGAATGTGCCTATGGTCTCAATCAACATGACTGAGAAAATGGGTAGCTTGTCCCAGGTTTTCAGGTTGGACTTTAAATTTAGATAGTACAGGGATTCCTCGCTACTTCGCGCTTCTATTCATGCGGCTTCAGTGCATCGCGGTTTTTTCTAAAAATATTCATCGAATTAAAAAAAATAAGGAAATTAAGGAAGAATAGGGGGGAAAGTTAAGGAAAATGCCAGAAAAACAAAGCCAATTATGCAACAAACAAACAAACAAACAAAACCCCTAAATCAACACAAAACAAAAAACAACCCAAAACCCCCCATCAAAACTAGTTACATGGTTGTGAGGTGTACATCTTAGTGTGTGCACGCGCACGTCTGTATGTGTGTGTATTTATATTTTACTTACATCTTATGCATTATTTTTGAATGTTTAAGTGTTATTATAAGTATTTATATAGCATTGAAAATGTATTTATTGATATTATATACACATATACTTGTCCTTCTTTAAAAAATTAGCATATTGTGATAAAGTTCATTATTTTCTGTAATGTACTGATAAACATTAGACTTTCATATATTTTAGATTCATTACACACAACTGAAGTAGTTCAAGCCTTTTATTGTTTTAATATTGATAATTTTGGCAAAAAAGTAAAGAAAAATCAAAAATCCCTATCTCAAAAAATTAGCATATTTCAGCCGACCAATAAAGAAAAGTGTTTTTCATACAAAAAAAGTCAACCTTCAAATAATTATGTTCAGTTATGCACTCAATACTTGGTCGGGAATCCTTTTGCAGAAATGACTGCTTCAATGCGGCGTGGCATGGAGGCAATCAGCCTGTTGCACTGCTGAGGTGTTACGGAGGCCCAGGATGCTTCGATAGCAGCCTTAAGCTCATCCACAGTGTTGGGTCTGGTGTCTCTCAACTTTCTCTTCACAATATCCCACAGATTCTCTATGGGGTTCAGGTCAGGAGAGTTGGCAGGCCAATTGAGCACAGTAATACCATGGTCAGTAAACCATTTAGCAGTGGTTTTGGCACTGTGAGCAGGTACCAGGTCGTGCTGAAAAAGGAAATCTTCATCTCCATAAATCTTTTCAGCAGATGGAAGCATGAAGTGCTCCAAAATCTCCTGATAGCTAGCTGCATTGACCCTGCCCTTGATAAAACACAGTGGACCAACACCAGCAGCTGACATGGCACCCCAGACCATCACTGACTGTGGGTACTTGACACTGGACTTCAGGCATTTTGGCATTCCCTTCTCCCCAGTCTTCCTCCAGACTCTGGCACCTTGATTTTTGAATGGCACATGCAAAATTTGCTTTCATCTGAAAAAAGTACTTTGGACCACTGAGCAACAGTCTAGTGCTGCTTCTCTGTAGCCCAGGTCAGGCGCTTCTGCCGCTGTTTCTGGTTCAAAAGTGGCTTGTGCACGGTGGCTCTGGATCTTTCTACTCCAGACTCAGCTCACTGCTTCCACGGGTCCCCCAAGGTCTGGAATCGGCCCTTCTCCACAATCTTCCTCAGGGTCCAGTCACCTCTTCTGGTTTTGCAGCGTTTTCTGCCACACTTTTTCCTTCCCACAGACGTCCCACTGAGATGCCTTGATACAGCACTCTGGGAACAGCCTATTCGCTCAGAGATTTCTTTCTGTATCTTACCCTCTTGCTTGAGGGTGTCAATGATGGCCTTCTGGACAGCAGTCAGGTCGGCAGTCTTACCCATGATTGCGGTTTTGAGTAATGAACCAGGCTGGGAGTTTTTAAAAGCCTCAGGAATCTTTTGCAGGTGTTTAGAGTTAATTGGTTGATTCAGATGATTAGGTTAATAGCTCGTTTAGACTACCTTTTCACGATATGCTAATTTTTTGAGATAGGAATTTTGGGTTTTAACGTGTGTGTGTGTGTGTGTGTGTGTGTGTGTGTGTGTGCACGTGCGCGCGTGTGTTGACCATGTCTTCTTAGCAGAGTTATAATCTGACAAATATTTATGGAAGGTTAAAAGCCTGAATCAAGAAATAAAGCATGAAACAACAGTAACTCTGTCCTTTACATGCAAAGTATCATGGTAGCTGGTAAGAAGCTGCGTCATCCCTCCTAGCCAATGGGAAGCCAGCAGGGCGAGATGTTGGGAGATAGGCAATGGAAGGTAGCTGCGTTATCCCTCCTCGCCAATGGGAGGCCAACGGGGCGGGATGTTTGAACGTCATTAATGGCAGAGCAGCTCGTGCATTGTGTGAATGGCACGTTTGAATTTTTAAGATGGCGCTTTCGGAACATCAACTTGTTTCGTATCCGGAGACAAAAATTTTATCAAAATGCGTTTCATAAGCTGCATTTTTCATTTGGTGAGACTTTCGTAAAGTGAGGTACCACTGTATTCCCTTTTTTTCTATACCATCATTAAGTCAAATGTTTTATTCTGAATGGATGGTGGTGATTATTATTTCATAACAGTTACTCTTGTGGTTAAAATGCTGGTGAATATAAGCAGCTTTATGACTTTAAGGGGATATTTCCATTGACTATAAATCAGAAACTGGAATACAGGAACATTCACCTTGTTCCAATCATCCGACTGAAACCTCTAGAGAGGAAAAAATAAAACTAAAAGATTCCACAGGTTGTTATTGAGTCCAGTGGAGAAGAATTTGGACTTGAAAGCCAATAAGAAATTCTGTGCCTCAATTTCCACCGCCTCTGCCAGGTCTTATATTGTGAATTATATTTGTTCCTCCCATAAGGTTGATCACTGACATCAGTTTGGCTTAAAGCATTAAGGAGGAAGAAAGGAAGAAGCTGAAGTGGTGTCAGAGGACAGAACTACACAACTTTCAGTCTGTGTAAATTGTCCAAAGTGTTGAAAAAAAAAAAGAAAGAAAGAAAGAAAAAACCCTGCATGCAGTGTGAATTTTGTTTCAAATGAGAACTCTGATAGAAATTCTCCGATCATTCTGACAAATCATAGACCTTCACACGGAATGACAAATGCACAACATTTAAGCTATAAAAATACTGAGTTTTCCTTTTTTATTTTTTTTTACCAGTTACAGGTGAGAGGGCTGTCAGAATCTCTCAGGACTTCAGATCTTAAAGTTCAGCTTTATAGACTTCAGAGCACCGGGGAGGAAAGCGCTGAATTATTCAGCAGGACTTTCAGTATTGATGAGTTACATTCTACCTGCAAACCTTCATTCTATCTGCGTTTAATAAACTCGTGTTTTAAAAACTTTTAAATGCCAAGCAAACCAACACATTCATCAATCAGTAAACACAATGTTTACCCCTAGAACTACTGGGAGGGAAGCAGTGCAGGGATCTTGGTCAAGGAGAAGAGGCGGGTTTCAGAAACTTCTTTCCTCTTAGTCAGTGTTTACCATGAGACATACATTTCTAAACCTCACATCGAGACTATATTCGACGGCAGTTTACTCACCGTCCAAATCATTCTCGAAGGTCTCGGTAGGGATCCACTCACTTGCCGGACTGGTGCCGTTGGCCGTCATGGCCGACAGCCGGAATAAGTATTCAGTTCCACTTTCCAAACCTGCAACAAGACGCAGCATAAAATGAATGTTTTATTTTATTTATTCTTCATAGAAAAAAATACTCATCACTCCATTTGCTAAACCAATTAATCCCACTCGGTACACAGGGGTCTGCAGCCTATCCCAGCCGAACCTGGGCGAAGGCA
>CM045742.1:12840000-12945000 GCA_024760905.1 Plotosus lineatus
AAGCACTGCAGCAGTACCATGTTCCAACAGAGGTCGTGCAGTTGGTCATGAATCATCTTACCAACATCAAGATGCGATTTACAGTGAACAACTTCACAACAGGCTGGCAGAGACTCGAGAAGGGAATTATGGCAGGGTGTACGGTTTCAGTAATACTATTCGTGGCAGCCATGAACTTGCTCCTCAAGGCAGGGGATCAGCCAGTGCAGAGGTCCCAAGGCTGACGATGGCACCAGGCACCCATCTTGCAGAGCCTTTATGGGCGATGTCACTATCATGACAGAGTCACCAGCAGGAACCGTTGGATTCTCTCAGCCCTTGAAAAGATGGTGAACTGGGCTAGAATGAAAATCAAGCCACCCAAGTCAAGGAGCCTCACTATTATCAAAGGCCAGCTTGGTTCACATGTTTTCATTATCCAAGATAGAAAAGATTCCCACAATCCAGGATGAGAGCATTAAATGCCTGAAATGCTTTGACCAGTCATTGGGAGACATAGAAAACAGCAGAGAGCGATCCAAAAAGCGCTCAAGTGGCTTCAAACAATAGATGGAAGTTATCTTCAAGGCCAGCTTCAAAGCATGGTGCTTCCAGTGCAGGTATTATCCCTAGACTGCAGTGGCCATTCCTGCTCTACGACATGGCCTTCTCTGCAGTGGAGTCTATGGAGCGACTGTGCAGCAGATTTCTGCGTAAGTGGCTGGGAGTTCCACCAAGCTACAGCACTGTAAATCTTTACAGCAGGTCAGCTAAGCTAAGTTTGCCTCTGTCATCTGTGATTGAAGAATTTCAGACTGCAAAAGTTAGGGCCATTTCTACCCCTACGTTTGTCTAAGGACACAGTAGTGCAGCAAGCAGGAAACTGTGAAGGCTGGTAGAAAATGGAATCTCGCAAAGCAGTCCAAGTGGCAGAGAGGAGGACCTGCGTCATCAAGAGCTGGTGGGAACAGTTTGCAAAGGAAGATTAGGCCTTGGCAACTCCGAGGGTAAGCGATGGAGCACAGCAGATGACCAAACAAGAAGAGATATGGTTGTGCTACAAACTAGAAAAGAAGCAGAATACACCAGGTTTGTCAGAGCAGTGGGGTTAGGAAGCCAAGGCAGCTGGACCAAATGAGAATCAGCCATCCAGCGCCCATTCACATGGAAGGAACTGTGGAACACTGATCAAGGTCAGCTTAGCTTCCTACTACGTGCTGTGTCAGACCTGCTTCCTACACCTTTGAACTTGCGGATTTGGGGAAAAGAGGAGGACGCCTCATGCTCTCTGTGTAAAGGAAACAACTGCTCCCTGAATCACATCCTCTCAGCATGTCCTAAGGCTCTGGGAGAGGGGAGGTACCGATGGAGGCATGACACTGTCTTAAGAGAGATTGCCATAGTGGTGGACCAGCGCAGACTGGAAGTCAACCATCAAAATATTCAGGATACAGGAAAACCCATCCAATTCCTGAAAGAAGGAGAGATGAAGACCAAGCCGAGCAAGCCCGCAACCTAGAGGCTCAGTCCTGTCTCCAGCCTCCGACTGGCAGCTTCTTGTGGATGTGCAGAGAGAGTTGAAATTTCCAGAAGATATAGCAGTTACTCAGGTGCGCCCAGATATGCTGCTATTATCTCGAGCAACGAAAGCCATCCACATAATCGAGGCTTACAGTTCCCTGGGAGGATAGACTTGACATCTCACACGAACTGAAAGCCGCAAAATACCAGGACTTGGTAGATGAAGCTTGCATGAAAGGGTGGAAAGCAAGCCTGATGCCAATAGAGGTTGGATGCAGGGGTTTTGTGGCAACATCTACAAGAGACTTCCTGCACAAGATAGGTCTTACCCCTACCGCCACAAAGAAAGCGATAAAAACCATAGCTGCTTCAGCAGAGACATGCTCAAGGTCGCTGTGGATCAGAGGAGAGAGAATTGGACCACAGTTAATTACAAGCCAGGAGAGAGTAGTGTGTGGATGCATGTTAGAAGACCTCTACAATCAATCAGAAGCCAGCCTGCAGGTGAAGACAGTCTTTTGTCTTTGCTGCCCCACTCAGGTGAAGCGTACAGGTTTTGGGGCGAAACGCTAAAGACCCTGAGATACCTGCTGATGATGCAGACTAGGCACGAAGAAACAACAACCACAAGCTGCTGATTATAAAGACGCTAATCAAGCTTTGAGTAGCGTAGCATCATGGATCGATGTTTAAAACCTATATTACACACGCGAAGATATGCTTCTTAAACTCATTCTACAAAAGTCTTACTCATTAATACAGTAATAACGCAGTAAAATGTAGTACAGGGATCCCTAAGTTTCCGTGGTTAATTGGGACCGAGATCCCCCGCGACCGTAGAATTCCGCAAAGTAGGAACCATCCCCCGACTGACGTACACGTACATGTATACGTGTATATAATATCAATAAATACATATTCAACGCTATAAATGCTTAGAATAACAATTAAACATTCAAAAATAATGCATAAGATGTAAATAAAATATAAATACACACACACATACAAATGCAAACGCACTCAGATGCGCACCTCACATAAAAAAATGTAAGTAGTTTTGATGGGGGGTTTTTGGGTTTTACCTGTTTTGTGTTTTTTTTTGTTTGTTTGTTTTTTTGTTTTTTTTTTGCATAATTGGCCTTGTTTTGCGGCATTTCCCTTTTTCCCCTATTCTTCCTCAATTTCCTTATTTTTTTTTTTTTAAAGCGTGATGCACTGAAATTGCATGAATCAAAGCGCGAAGTATCAAGGGATTCCTGTAATGCTCTCAGCCATTGGCTAAATTTGAATCACGTGCCAGTAATTTCGTGCTGATGCATATGAATAAGTTGCAGGGGCCGCCACTAATTCAGTGCTTCTCAAATAGTAGGGCGCGATTGTATGATTATAATGAAGTAACTTTATTTTCTTATTTTTTTTAAATTCCATATATTTTTTGAAAACTGACGTATAATCAAAAACGACTTGACTCGAAACGACTTAAGTCGAGGTATACCTGTATACTAGTAGATATATTTAATGCAAGAGCTAAAAGCTTGTAAAAAGCTACAGTCAGTAAAACTAAGATACCATCAGAAAGGGTGCGAATGCTCAGGTCCTCAGTAGACACTCCAGGTCCATGCTGATTGTAAGCCACGACTCTGAAACTGTATTCTGTGTATTTCTTCAGTCCAGTCATTGTGTAAGACAATCCTACAACATCTATGTCCTGAAAGAGAAATAAAAACACTGAGAAAACACAGAGTGATATATGATCAACTGCCTTCAACCTTAATTTCAGGGTCTGACCTGTTCCTTGTCTTTTCCTTTCTCACTGTAGTAGAGTTTGTAAGTCTGGATCTCCCTGTTCCCTGTGACCGGTCTCTCCCAGGTCAAAGTTACAGTAGTGGTTGTAATGGACACAGCCTGCAGGTTGGGAGCAGGTCCTGGTACCTGCACTGGAAACCCAAAAATAAAGGATAACGTTATTCAGAATCACAGGCTTTTAAATACACAGAATATCGTATCTATAACTTATGTTCTTATATTTTTGAAGCATTGCTGTACAGAACGGTTCTGAAAAATTAAAAGACGTCCTTATGGCATACACGTGCATCTCTCCCTCCTGCGTCTTGAAGTGACTCGAAACATTGAGACTATCTTCGGATTTATTACATCACAGATTACACATCTTCAAAATGCACATCAGCGTCAAACGTTTTATTTGATGCAGCTCTACACTTGCCTTTCATTGCTTTTGTTTGACTGCTGGCTTCTCCTGCATACTGATATTTTACAGGCTGTTAAAAAAGTAAGTGACATTTCCTCCCAAGCTTTTAGAATAGCGGGCATGCATGGAAACAGACATCGAATCCACACTGATTGATGTACTGCGTACAGCTCACAGATTTGCACTCCTGATCAGTGTGGAAATGTGGTTTAAAACCACCATTTGGAAACAGCCATCTCAGTCTAGATGTGCTGACTTAAAATCAAAACTGTCTGCTGACCTCATGTGAAATCCACTTCTAAACACGAGTGACTTGAAGCACTCAGACAGTGCAACATCTGCCAAGGTCTTATTTCTTTTCTTTTGAATAATACTTTCACAATTATTTTCCAGCAAACAGTAAATATTTCAACTCTGCAGATCAGATTCAGAATGCTTCCTAGATCCTGGCCATGATGGAGTTGAATGCAAAATTGTTAAAAAGTTGCCCCCTATCCCACAATGATAAAGAATCCTATATATATATATATATAAAAAAAAAAAATCAAGATCTCAATTACGATTTAAATCACCCCAAAATCCAATGGAGTGTTAAATGAGTGTTGGAGAGTGCAAACCCTTGCCAAGCTAGAAAAAAAGGTGCACAGCATGCCCGCTAGGCCTGCCATGACACCACATTCCCAAACATAAACAAAATCTTTGTTGAAAAAATTTCATACAAATTATCTTTAAAATCTTCCTTCTCCAAAAGGTAGGTAAAGGTAAAGTCTGTTGGGTTTTTACACCTGAGCCTCATGGCTCATCAGGCCGGTGCTTATCCCCAGTTTCCGTAGCGTGACGTGACCAGGAGTCCAGCTCCTCCTGGATGGGGGATGGGACGCTAGTCCATCACAGGTTACCTTCCCAGTATATTTTTACCGGTACCCATTTATACTGCTGGGTGAACAGAAGCACACTTTTGGTTACTGAGGGGTTTTAGCACAGTGAGGGTCTCAGTGGGATTTGAACTCACAACCTCCCTATCATGAGCACAGCACCCTAACCACTATGCCACCGGCTACTTCCTTCTCCAAAGCCAGTATACAATCTCTCTCTCTCTCTCTCTCTCTCTCTCTCTCTCTCTCTCTCTCTCTCTCTCTCTCTCTCTCTCTCTCTCTCTCTCTCTCTCTCTCTCTCTCTCTCTCTCTCTCTCTCTCTCTCTCTCTCTCTCTCTCTCTCTCTCTCAGTCTCACACACTCCCTCTCTCTCTCTCTCACACTCCCTCTCCCTTCCCCCCATAATCATTATCAATATGCCCCGTGTTTAAACTCCTGGTTTCTCTCAAGCACAGCGGCTCTGATCAGATTTACAGTTTACAGAGAGTTTCAGTCTTATCTAGTTCATTATAATACTGGAGTTAATTTGTTTCTTCTTTGAAATTTTTGGCAGGAGTTCAGAAAAGTATCGTTCTGCTTCTCTTATCGGACCGTGTCAGTCACGCCCCCCACTGCGGGAGCCTAGTATTAAGTGTACCTCAGGATAATGTTTATTCATATTTCATACTTATATTTATTATCTATCTTTCTGTAGATTTTATTCCATTTCTATTTCTACTTGTTCTTCAATTTCATTTCACTTTCACTTTCACTTTCGACCATGTTGGTATCTCCGGATGTTTGCAAAACGAATGTTGGTAAGTTGGGGAGCGTCTGTATTTCTATTTTATTCACAGCTTATGTTATTTTTTAATGTTTAATTGTTATTATAACCATTTATAACATTGAATATGTATTTATTAATATTATATACACATATACATGTATGTATACATCAGTCAGGGGGTGGGGGGGGTGATCCTACTTCGCGGATTTTGATGGTCGCGTGGGGATCTCGGTCCCAATTAACCGTGGAAAGTGAGGGATCTCTGTATTGCATATATATTTACCCTGCTGACTTACAAAAAGAAAAAAAAAAAAAAAAACAAAACAAAAAAAACATTCAGCAGTTTGATTAAGGGAAAGTGTTTGTTTAACTGGGAAACTGTGTGTGTGTGTGTGTGTGTGTGTGTGTGTGTGTGTGTGTGTGTGTGTGTGTATAAGCTACATTGCTATCAAAATTTGTTTCTAAATTTGCTGCTACAACAGCGTTTACCTTGTGTGTCAAAACCTTCCATCTATTGAAAATGTTTTTGCTTTTATGGTAGTCTAGAGAAAATGCTTTTCACTAAAAAGCAGCAATATTTAGGCTTATCTGTTGTCTGTGGCTTCCTGTAATTCCTGAGTAATTTATTCCTCCATCCTCCTGTGAGGGAACAAATAAAATGATTCTGAAACATTAAAGCTTATAAGACTGTATGCTCTTTGAAATTATGATGAGAATACAGATTGTCCATTTGCAGAGCTCAAGCAAATCCAGTCACTTTACACATTTGTTTATCTTAGGTGTAGCCAGCTCAGGGTCATGGTGGACTCATATCCACAATGGATCTGTCCTGAGAACAAGAAATATGACATGTGACAACAAACTGGAATTGATGTTTGTGCAGGTGAAGTTCGCAAAGTCTCATTTACACTTGATGACAACACACTCCACCTCCAAGCCCTTTTCTGGGAAATGGAAGTCAATGAGAAGCAATGATCCTGTCTTGAGACTACCGATCACGGTAATTTTTAAGATTAGTCACCCAAATGTCATCTAAAACAATTGTATTTTTAATTTTAGTATAATCCTAACATGGAAACATGCAGTGTTAAACAAAAAGGCCAATTCATGGTGAAAAGGACAGCTCAAATAGAGAAAGCTTTGGTATAAAAGGTGGGAAAACATTAATTTGCTCTATTCAGTGTGGGGTTGCTGTTCAGATTGTTTGGACGCAGTGCACAGGAGTCAACTTTGGCTCCAAAATGAAGGGGCAACATAACGGAAAGTAGTCTTGGCCAAGTTTCTACTCTTTGCGGTGAAGGCTATAAGGCAGAATGTGTGTGGCTGTGTGTGCATGTGGCTTACCTTCAGGCTGGGTGGCCACTGTAAGGGGAGCGGAGCTTTCACCCGGGCCGTTTCTGTTGGACGCCACCACCCGGAATGTGTACTTAGTGTCAGGGACGAGGTTGTCGATGGTGACCTGCAGGTCTCCTGGAGCTGTGGTGTTCTCAACACGCTCCCTGTTGAAGGGGAGAGAGAGAGAGCGAGAGAGCGAGAGAGCGAGAGAGAGGGAGAGCAAGCATAAGAGGGATACAGTTCTGAGCTGTGCTGTGTTTCTCTGTGTTGAGGTAACAAAGCATTAAACAGCATAGTTGAGTACAGGGATCCTGCACTACTTCGCACTTCAATTCATGCGGCTTTATGTTTTTGTTTGTTTGGATTTTTTTTTGCATAAAACAACCCAAAACCCCCCATCAAAACTACTTACATTTTTATGTGAGGCGTGTCTGCGTGCACATGCGCGTCTGTATGTGTGTGTATTTATATTTTATTTACATCTTCATGGGTGCAAGTTGGAAATCTTGAATAACCTGAAAAGTCTGACGTAGTCAGAGGGGCATGGCGTAGCCATGAAGGGGGGCGGGGGTCGTTTGGGCTTGGAAAAATCTTGTACCAACATTTGCAGCAATATACAATCTGCAAATTCATATATATATATATATATATATATATATATATATATATATATATATATATATATATATATATATGTATATATATTGATGCAAAATAAAGATTTTTTTTATTTAAATTACAAGACATTTTGTTGAACAATCTTAACAACTCCCAACTGACCTCTTTGTCAACAACATTTTTTTTTTTAAATGTATACGTATAGTGTGCACCACTGCATTCAAGTAAGGAGTCAGGTATCAGTTCCTATTAAATCTCACTTAAAGTGGAATTTTTTCCTTCAACCATAAATATGCTTGAGATAACAAATAATGCCGTTTGTTTTGATCCATTCTCGACTGTAAATAACCAAACTGTTAAAATTAAAAAGCCTACAATTTTTAATTTCAGTTTTTATTTGACAGGTAATCAAATCAATAATACATGATAAACTGCAGGAGGAGTGATGGCTGGGTGGCATCAGGTGCTGGATCGCTGATCCTAAGGTTGGGGGTTTGAGTTCCCCTCTCCACAAGGTTGTCACTGTTCCCCAGTGCACTAACTGGGTTATCAAAGGCCGGCTATGTCTCTCACTGTCTATGGTGAGAGATTCATGTAAAAGAACCATTGCTGACTTTTGTAAAGAGTAGCTGCAAAGCCGTCAGCGTGTTTCTGCCCATTGCTAAAGGGCTGTGTCTGAAAGGGCATCCGACGTAAAAACCTATGCCAAATCAAACGTGCGAATTATTCGCTGTGTCGACCCCTGATAAAGGGAAATGCCGAAAGGAAAAGAATAAACTGCAACACTTGTGATGACTCTTAGTGAATTCTGCAAAAAATGTATATTCATTTATATCAACACAAAAATAAACATCAAGACAATTTCATCTATTATTTCATAACTCTTATATCAGATATCTGAATACTTCCCTGGAATATTCCAGTCAAAATATATAAAATGTTTGTGATGACAGTTATAGTCTGACAAAATATCTGTCACTGAATGGTTACAGCTGTCAATTTGTCTTGATTCTTTTGCACTGATGTGAATCACCAGCAGAGCGGAGAGTTCTCTTTCTTTTCTGTATTCGGATTTTCATTCATTTTACAACTCTTTGCTTTCTCTAATTTCAGTCACTTAGTATGCATGGTAGATTGCGCTGATCTGAGCAGATGCACACCTCTAAAGCAACGGGTTTATACGAATTAGAAAAATAGTTAATTCACTCTTGGGAAACCGGAATTTCCGGCATATGCCGCAAAACTTGCACCCATGCATCTTATGCATTATTTTTGAATGTTTTATTGCTATTAAAACATCTATAGTATTGAATATGTATTTACTGATATTATATACACATATACGTGTACATATACGTCAGTCAGGGGGGTTGATCCTACATCGCGGAATTCGGCAGTTGCAGCGGGATCTCGGTCCCAATTAACCGAGGAAAGTGAGGGATTCCTGTATTTATAAACAAAATGATTGCCTAGTCGCTACCATGTCTTACAGCAGTGTGGATTTCTTACCTGCTGGAGCCATCGAGGCTGTAGAAGACAGAGTAGGTGAGGTTGTCTCCTTGTGGCTCAACCGGAAGCCTCCAGGTGAGTTTGATGAAGCGGGTGGAGACGAGCGAAGCCACGAGATCACGTGGGGGTGATGGGATGGAACCGGAACGCTCGCTGGAGTCTACATGATCAGTAGTGGCACTGGTCAGTGATGGGACAGGAGATGTGGGGAGGGCAACGTCTTGTAAGATGGAGGGACGACAACACGAGGTAAAGGTGAAGGAAGACAGGGAGGATAAATAAAAGACACATAGGTGGGTTGAAGGAAAGGAGGGTGAGAAAAATAGAAAAAAAATTATTGAAACAAACAAACAGTCCACGACAAGAGACGAATGAAAAACTACAAATTTATAATGAAGTGAAGGAGTTGATATAAGAGGCTGTCAGACACTAGACCTGCATGCAAAAGGTCCATCATACCTTGAGCAACACACAAATATGGCGGATGAGAGGAAGCATCTGATATCAGCACAAAGCAAAACATCAAAGGTTGATTTGCTGTTGACTTTAAAAAAAACTACAATACATTTTTTTTCCCCAAATTCTTCTACTGAGCAGCTTAATTCTATTAGTGTCACACAATAATTCACTCTCACATTTAGTGACCGCTTAGCCTAATGTGCATGTTTGTGGACTTGGAAACCCACAAAAGCACGAGGTGAGCATGCAAACTTCACACACAAATGCTTTTGACTGGCCCAGAACTCGACCCACGACCTTCTTGCTGTGAGGTTCACTGCTCATTTTCTGTAACCGCTTAATCCTAATTAGGGTCCGAGGAGGCTGGAGCCCATTCCAGCTGACTCCAGGCGAGGGCAGAGTACACCCTGGAGAGCTCACTAAGCCATCGCAGGGCAGAAACAGGCTGACAGTGATACAACTACTCTTTTCATAAGTCAGCAATGGTTCTTTTACATGAACCTCCCACCATAGACAGTGATAGACATGGCCGGCCTTTGATAACCCAGTTGGATGCACTGGGGGTTGATGTGAGGTGGAAGTACTAAATTCTACATTACTATGCTGCCCCGATTTTCTATTTTCTATATTCATTAAATTGTTACGTGTGTTTTGCTCACACCCTCATCAAGACCCTAAAACTATTACAGTTTTTGGGATCATGGAGCCCACCTTAGCCGTCAATAGGTGATGTCAGGGTTCACCCTAAACAGCTCATTAGACCAGCGCAGGGTAACACACACAACCATTCACACTCCCATGCACACCCTGGGACAATTTTGGAACAGCCTAATGTGAATTTCTTTGGACTATGGGAGGAAACCAGAGTACCCAGGAAAAACTCGCACTAGCATGGAGAGAACATTCAAACTCCACACAGAAACACACAGACATGGGCTTCGAACCCAGGACTCAAACTCAGGACCTTCTTGCTGTGAGCCAGACATACTAATCACTAATTACTACCTTTTCATTTTCATTTTCATTCACTGGTTTCAAAAAAGCATTCCATATAAGAGGTGGGAATTCCTATAACAATCACAAAAGCTTCAAAAAGGCAGTGGTGGCCTGGGCAGGGGTGGCCCGGTGGTAAAGGTGCTGGATCACTGCTCCTAAGGTTGGGGGTTCCTGCCCCACTCTCCAAAGGTTGTCACTGTCCCCCCCAGTGCAGCTAACTGGGTTATCGAAGGCCGGTCATGTCTCTCACTGTCTATGGTCTAAAATTGTTGACTTTTGACAAGAGTAGGCTGCAAAGCCATCAGTATGTTTCTGCTCTGTGATGGCCTGATGAGCTGTCCAGGGTGTACTCTGCCCTTGGCTGGGCTGGGCGCCAGCCTCCCTGTGAACCTAATTAGGATTAAGAGGTTACAGAAAATGAACAGAGAAGCTTAAAAAAATAAGAGTGCAATGCCTGTGAAATACAAAAAAAATATATCAAGACTGTTTCTTTCCTGTTTCTTTAGATTTCTCTTCCTGGTTTATGACGCTGTCTGTATCATTGGTAATAACAGACCTGCAGCAAAGGAACCCTCGGACAGAGACAAGCACTCTTCTTGCCAAATACAGACAGGCCCATTTTTTTCTCCTGTAGACTCGGCAAACTGGAAAACGACCCGTGGTGAACGCTCAAGACAATTCACTATGTTCATTTGAAGAGGGAAGGCCAAGAGACGGAGTCAGTCAGTGAGATGACAGCATCTCACAGCAAGGCTCAAAGCCGTAACCAAAAGCATAGAAGAAGAGTACTTAGGGACAGAAAATGCATGCGGTTGAAGAAAATCTGGGTGATTTGAAGTACAATCTGAATTGAAAAACTGAACTGTGACAATCATGTGAAGTCTTGTATGGAAGAATAGAACAAGCAGCATGGGGAAAAAAAGCTTAAGCTAAAGTCGAGGATTGCATACTAAAAGCCAAGTCTACGACTTCCTATACAAACCCAATGAAGACGTGTGTATTGGGGATTACCCTTTGTGTAGGCTATGTATTCACTCCCTGAATGAATGAATGCCGGTGCTAAAGCACGGAGAACGACGGCTACGAGAAGTCATTGCCAGCCTGAAGCGCTTGGCAGCGAGATGCCGATTTGATGCCAGCTGGAGTCTGTCACACGCAAGGACCACAATGTGGAGCTCGTTTCATCTCCTACGCAATTAATAGCACTCTTTAATCAGGCTACATTACGATTATAATAGCAGATTGCTTGATATACAGAATGAACCAAGTGTTATTACAGCTAAATACAAACTGCTTGATGGGAGCGCAATTTCAAAAGCAATTTCAAAACCTTTTTTAATCTAAAGTCAAATTTTGTGTTTTAATGCAGTTCTAGTCAATAGGGAAATATAGGAATTTTACACCTTAAATGTAATATCTGGACCTGGATGTACGAACAGTAGTGCTTAAAAAGTTTGTGAACCCTAAATTTGATGGTTTTGTTTTGTAATGGTAATTAAACGCAAACAATAAAAGCTTGCATACAACATTGTATATGTCTTCGCACATCAAACAGCACTACTGGTTTCTTTTAGTGATGGAAGAAAGATGAATAAATCCTCACAGATGGGGGTAAAACCGAACTAAGGTAGATACATATGTAACCAAGCAGAAGCTTGTCTGGTGTATTTAAATGTAATGTAGCATTATGTGATGTGTGTAGCTTAAATTTATTGAGACGTTCACTAGTTTACATCTAACTTGTTAGTTTTAATATCTATATACTCTTATTTTTCCCATTATCCTGCCCTTTTATGTACTGATAAGTCAGTATTCTATTCTTGCAATGTTGTGCGCTCCTGAGTAAAAGAGACTTCAAACTGCAAGATACCATACAGATTTCAGCACATTGCAACTTTGTAAATGTAAGAAAAACAAGTTGATGATGAATATATACGTATGTGTTCCTTTCATTTTGCTTAAAATTAAATCTATACCGAAATATGGGATAATTCTAAAGGGTTCACAAACATGGAAGCACCGCTGTAGTAATTCAAATAATACTTTCTCATACTGGACGGTGGTGGCCTGGTAGTAAGGTACTGGATCATTGCTCCCATGGTTGGGGGTTCAGGCCCTTCTTCCAACGGGTTGCCACTGTCCCCCCCAGTGGAGCTAATTGGGTTATCAAAGGCCAGCCATGTCTCTCACTGTCCATGGTGCGAGGCATGTAAAAGAACCATTGCTGACTTTCGACAAGAGTGGCTGCATAGCCGTGAGCATGTTTTTGGCCTGATGAGCCATCCAGGGTGTACTCTGCCCTTGCCAAGAGTCAGCTGAGATGGGCGCCAGCCTCCCTGCGACTCTAATTAGAACTAAGTGGTTCATAAAATGAATAGAAAAGACTGTAACTTTAGTTTAGGTTTCATATTGTGATTTTTGAAATTTTCTCTGGCAGATTCCATTATGAAAATGTAACGACACAAAGCTGACCCATCTAATTCCTTCGCGATTCCAATGGAAAACAAAAGATGACCTGTCGCACATGCACAATGCACCCACAGGAAGTTACATTAGCAGCATGCACCGCTGCTAAATTTAGATACGGTTCTCTGCGATCTCATTAATTTGTTTTGCATTTTTTTCGTTACTACTTTGATTTTTATGTTAAAAAACGTAATTTTTATTAATACAACCGTAACCCGGAGTGGGATGATGAAAACCATAATCATTACAGCTGTTCCCTTCAGGGGTCACCATAGCAAATCATCTGCCTCCATCTCACCCTGTCCTCAGCATCTTCTTCTCTTTCGCCAACGACCTTCATGTCCTCCTTCACCACATCCATAAATTTCTTTTCTTTGGTGTTACTCTAGGCCTTTTTCCTGGCAGGTCCAACCTCAGCATCCTACTACCAATATATTCACTATCTCTCCTCTGTCCATGTCAAAACAATCTCAATCTAGCCTCTCTGACTTTGTCTCCAATACCTCTAACATGTGCTGTCCCTCTGATGTATTAATTCCTGATCCTATCCATCCTCATTAATCCCAAAGAGTATCTCAACATTTTCATCTCTGCTACCTCCAGCTCTGCCTCCTGTCTTTTCCTCAGTGCCACTGTTTCTAAACCATACAACATCGCTGGCCTCAACACCGTCTTGTACACTTTTCCTTTCATTCTTGCCAATATCTTCCTATCACACATGACACCGGACACTTTTCTCCAACCATTCCAACCTGCCTGCACATGCTTCTTCACCTCTTTTCCACACTCTCCATTGCTCTGGATGTTGAGCCTAGGTACTTAAAATCACACAGAAACTCTGCTCTCACTACAGATCACAATGTCATCCGCAAACATCATAGTCCATGGAGATTCTTGTCTAACCTCGTATGTCAGCCTGTCCATCACCAGAGCAAACAAGAAGGGGCTCGGAGCTGATCCTTGATGCAGTCCCACCTCCACGTTGAATTCTTCGGTCACGCCGACAGCATACCTCACCACTGTCTTACATCTCTCATACATGTCCTGCACCACTCTAACATACTTCTCTGTCACTCCAGACTTTCTCATGCAATACCACAGTTCTTCTCTCGGCACCCTGTCATATGCTTTCTCCAGATCCACAAAGGCACAATGCAGCTCACTCTGACCTTCTCTGTACTTCTCTATTAACATCCTCAGAGCAAACACTGCATCTGTTGTGCTCTTTCTTGGCATGAAACCAAACTGTTGTTCACAAATGCGGACCTCTGCCCTTAGTCTAGCTTCCACTATTCTTTCCCATAACTTCATCGTATGGCTCATCAACTTTATCCCTCTGTAGTTGCCACAACTCTGCACGTCTCCCTTGTCCTTAAAAATGGGCACCAGCACACTTCTCCCCCATTCCTCCGGCATCTGCTCACTCTCTAAGACGTTGTTTAATGTTCTTGTCAGAAAATCTACTGCTACCTCTCTGAGACACTTCCATAACTCCACAGGTATGTCATCAGGACCAACTGCCTTTCCACTCTTCATCCTCTTCAATGCCCTCCTCACTTCACCCTGACTAATCTTTGCTACTTCCTGGTCCTCAACGGTCACCTCTTCTACTCTTTGTTCTCTCTCATTTTCCTCATTCATCAGCTCTTCAAAGGACTCTTTCCATCTTCCCAGCACACTTCTGTCATCCCATCTCTATTTCTCTGCTGTGCCAACCTAAATAAATCATTTTCTTCCTCCTTACTGTCCAACCTAGCATAAAAGTCATCATACGCCCTCTGTTTGGCCTTTGACACTGTTACCTTCGCCTTACGCTGTGTCTCCCTGTAATCCTGTTTACTCTCTTCAGTCCTCTCAATGTCCCACTTCTTCTTAGCTAACCTCTTCCTTTGTACACACTGCTGTTCTTCTTCATTCCACCACCAAGTCTCCTTATCTACTTTCCTTCCAGATGACACACGGAGTACTCTCCTAAATGTCTCCATGATCACATTTGCTGTGGCTGACATGGCATATTGGTTGGTATGTGGTCAGCACATCTATCTCAAAGAAAGGTTTTCTGGAGTGAAGTCCTGGGTTGAAGTGCTGGGCTCAGCAACGGTGTTTCACTTTTGAGTTTGTATGCTTTCACTGTACTTGCATGGGTTTTATCTGGGTGCTCTGGTTGCCACCCATGGTCCAAAGACATGCAAATCAGGCTTTAGCCTTTCCATGAATGGAGTAGGATTATTCAGACTAGCAAATAAATAAATCAATATTGTCAACATGGACTCGGTAAGGTGAGCTAGTCTTAAAAAAATATATATATATATATATATCAGTATCTTTTTTATTTAGTTCATTAAATAAATAAACAGAAGGTTTTTTTGTTTCAAATTTATCAACCAATTTACTTTAATTAAATAACTGTGAGAAAGTCACAGGGCATAAGAAAAGTATAGAGTTCTACTTTCCTATAACTAGTGATGTTTTCATGCCTCCTTTTTGCAGTTGACCCTGGAAGGGTTTCTGTGGTTTTTTTCCCCTCTCTTTGGTAGCGTCTTCATGTCTGGGTTTCTTCCTTTTCTAAATTATGCATTTCAGTTTTAGTAATGGCTTTCCTATTGTTATCTCTGTTCAGTATCTTTTTATACACTAGCTTTGTGAAAGGTCAGTATTTTCAGAGGGTTTTCTGATTCATCTGGATTTTAACAAAAAAGACATACAAGTTCCAAATAACATAAAGTAAGCTATAGTGCAGCAGTGAGTCAGTGGTTAATGCTTTGGGCTACTGATCAGATAGGCAGAGGTTCAAGCCCGAGTATCACCAAGCTGCTGTATATACTCAGTGAATTACAGTCGGCCCCCCTACTTATGAAACCCCCTGGGTACGAAAACTCTGGGTTATGAAAAACATTTTCCTAAGTTTTTGTCCTCTGTATACGAAAACAACCCCCTCTTACAAAAAGTGCCAAATGCGCCATTCAAAATTCAAACGTGCCAATCAAAATTTCATTTGCACAAGTTGCTCTCTCATTGGCTGCCTCCCAACATCCCGCCCTGCTGGCCTCCCATTGACCAGGAGGGAGCTGACTTGTACCCATTACTGTACCCATACCTTTTGTCCGCCACATGCGTGAAGGGAGTTGAAGAGCACTGTTGGCTTGTTTTGAGATCATTGCAGCGTTATATTTCGTTATTGCTGAAACCCCTCTACAATCGGGATGATATTGAAGCAGAAGGAGACCTAAAAGCTGAAATACAGTGACGGAAGCGATTATTTCAGCACGATATTGAAGCAGAAGGAGCATGAGCAGAGTGCTCCGTGGAACAATACCTCCGATCTCTCAAGTTAATATTGAATCAGGACCTCTGATTCTTCAAACAGGTACTGTAATTCCGCTTTAAATAAAACATCCCGTCCATTTAAACATTTAAATAGAATTGTTCCATCAGCTGCGCGTTGCGTGTGGGCAGAGCCCGCATTTGGCAAAACACACCATAGAGACAGAGTTTTGTGTGTGTGTGTGTGTGTGTGTGTGTGTGTGTGTGTGTGTGTGTGTGTGTGTGTGTGAGAGAGCAAGAGAGAGAGAGAGAGAGAGAGAGAGAGATAGATAGAGAGAGACTGCCTACGGAGTCAGTCAGAGATGAAAGGAGTCTTAACTCGATTTCAAGAGAGCACATTGTAGCTTTTTCGTTTTTTAAGTTGTGTAAATATTTAATAAATGTGGTGCGCTCCGCCGAATGTGAACAAAACACAGATCATCTGGACCGCCGATCCCTTAAGGAATCAAGTTAAATTTGAGTTTGGACCTCCGATCTGTCAAGCAGGGAATGCGCTTTGAATTCCCCGTCTTAAAATGCTCCGGCGTCCTGCGTGTGGACGGAGCCGCATTCAGCGGAGCGCACCACAATACACATTTAATAGAGACTTGTGTACAAGTACCTGCTAATCCTGAAAATTCTAAATTTCAACATAAACTGTCCACTTGAACACTTCATTTGTATCACATTTATCAAATTACAGTCGGCCCCGTACTTACTAAATTAATCCGTTACAGCGCCTTTTTTGTAATGCGGAGGTTTCTAGAGGCGCATTTTACATGTAAAACCCCTAATTTGTTCCAAGGCTCCCAAGACTACCCAATAAACCCTTTAAAAATGTTTTTTTTATTTTTAAATGGGTTTACACATTTAATGTGTATTGTGAGTGCGTGAGAGAGCCAGACAGAGAGAGATAGC
Source organism: Plotosus lineatus (assembly GCA_024760905.1). Lineage (NCBI taxonomy): Eukaryota > Metazoa > Chordata > Actinopteri > Siluriformes > Plotosidae > Plotosus > Plotosus lineatus. The sequence goes on from CM045742.1 coordinate 12,856,955, forward strand.
GAGAGAGAGAGAGACAGTGTCCTGTGTGTGTGTGTGTGTGTGTGTGTGCGCGCGTTAATAAAAAATGTTTGGGTTTAATGAATAAATATGTTAATAAAATGTTTAAATGGTTTAATAAATAATTTTCTTTTACTTTTAACACATATTTCATACATATTTCATACAAAATTGGCGTACTTTAACCATTTTTAAAGGGTTTATGGGGTAGTCTTGGGAGCCTTGGAACAAATTAGGAGTTTTACATGTAAAATGCGCCTCTACTTAAGAAACCTCCGCATTACAAAAAAGGTGCTGTAACGGATTAATTTAGTAAGTACGGGCTGACTGTAATTTGATAAATGTGATACAAATGAAGTGTTCAAGTGGACAGTTTATGTTGAAATTTAGAATTTTCAGGATTAGCAGGTACTTGTACACAAGTCTAGAGTTACCCTCTTGTGGTTGTGAGTGTGAAAATAACCAACATGTGAAATGATGTTCGTTATTATTATGACGAACAGAATTCTATGTAACAATTTCACATATAAGTCCACCCTCAGCCAAACTATGAAAAAAAGTGCAACTTATAGTCCAGAAAATATGGTAGTCAAGTGTTGACAATCTCTTTTAGTACAAAGTTAATTAACCCTTTTATGATATAAAACAAATTAGACTGAAGAAAAAGGGCCTTCACTCAGGTTCATGAGTGTTCAAAGTTTGTTTTTCTATTTTCTCAAAACTCAAAAAATTCTGTGACATCACTCATTTTCCCCTTGTACCCTTCAAATTTAAGCTGTTCTATATAACGGTGTCTACCAGATTCAAAAAATGCTTTGTACAGTTGGCCCCCTTCTTACGAAAACCCCTGAATACGAAAAATCCAGTATACGAAAAACATTTTCCTAAATTTTTTACCCCTGCACCAAACGCGCCATTCAAGCATTCAAATGCGCCATTCAAACAATGCGCGGGTTGCTTTCATTGGCTGTCTCCCAACATCCCGCCCCACTGGACTCTCATTGGCTAGGAGGGATGACACAGCTCCCTCCCATTGACTATCTCTCAACATCCCGCCCCACTGGCCTCCCATTGGCTAGGAGGGATGACTCTGTCGTTCCAACTTTGTTCAAGTTAGTGTGAACTGTGTTTAAGTTTGTGTCATTCCAACTGTACTTTATGGCTCAGGCTTTTAACCTTGCATAAGCATTTGTAAGATTATAACTCTGCTAAGAAGACATGTTCAACACACGTGCACACACACGTGCACACACACACACACACACACACACACACACACACACACACACACACACACAGACACACACACACACGTGTGTGATTCTCGGTGAAAGTGATTCCCGGTGCCATGGTCATTGTACTATTATAACTCTGCTAAGAAGACATGGTCAACACATACACGCACGCACGCGCGCGCACGCACACGCACACACACACACACAAACACACACACACACACACACACACACACACACACACGTGTGATTCCCGGTGTAAGTGATTCCCGGTGCCATGGTCATTGTAAGATTATAACTCTGCTAAGAAGACATGGGCAACACACGTCTTGTGTGGCCACACACACACACACACACACACACACACACACATACCCATATGCGCGTGCACACACACACACACACACACACACACACACACACACACACACACACAGAGACACACACACACACACACACACACACACACACACACACACAAACACACACGTGTGATTCCCGGTGAAGGTGATTCCCGATGCTATGATCATTGTAAGATTATAACTCTGCTAAGAGGACATGATCAACACAAAGTAAGCACCTTAAAAGGTATGCTTTTATAATTTTTAAAGGGTAGTCTTGGGAGCCTTGGAACGAATCATGCGTTTTACATGTAAAATGGGCCTCTACTTACGAAAACTCTAGGTTCCGAAAAAGGCACTATTTCGTAAGAAGGGGGCTGACTGTATATGTTTTTGTGCAGCATCTGTATTATGTTTATTCTATTCATTTCACTTGACATGTTGGCTCAGCAACTGTTGTTATTAAATGTGTTATACAAGTAAATCTGACTTCACTTAAGTATAAACGGCAACACATTTTTTGATTTTCATGCTGACTGTAACCTTGACATGCAAATTGTTGTTTGAATTAGTTCTATAGCTGTTTAATGAATAGCGCCATCACTCTTAGATAAGGATCATGAAGACTGCATTGAGTCCAAACAATCTTTACAAAAGTCCATGAAACTTTTGCATAATACCAATGAAGTACCTACTAGATACCTGCAGGGCAGATTTAGATATTGATGATGGGGAAGTGCCCAGGGCAGCATTAGGCTTACAAAAAAAAAAATCTTCATAATATAATTGTGCATTTTGGTTAATCTGTCAACACATGGCAACCAACACGGAATGCTGGAAAAAAGATGTCAAAAAATGCTCTGAACTTCAAGTACAAATGCACAATCGCCTAGAAAAGGTCATAGCCATTAGGTGAGCACTTTAGCAAAAAGAAAAGAAAAGGAGATGTGAGCAAAAGAAAAAGGTGTCACATGCCATAAAAAGGCCAAGGATTTTTTTTAGATTTTGCTTGAGCTACTGACATTTATATAAGAAAGAGAGTTTTCAAAAATGTACAATTTATATTTGTTGGTGTAATACACAATTTGTACAGTTCGGTTAATTTATACAGTGCTTGTTTTATTCTTGTAACTCTATTTACTGGTATTTAGTATTATTATCCGGGTGTGTATATATATATATATATATATATATATATATATATATATATATATATATATATATATATATATGTATATATATTAATATTATTCCTTTATTCATTTTCTGAACCACTAAATCCTAATTAGGATCGTGGGGAGGCTGGTGCCCATCTCAGCTCGCCAGGCCATCGCAAGGCCAACACTCAAACAACCATTCATACTCACAATCACACCTAAGGGCGATTTGGAACAGCCAATTAGCCTACTGTGCATGCTTTTGGACTGTGGGAAGAAACCAGAATACGCCGAGGGAACCTTCACAAGCATGAGGAGAACATGCAAACTCCACACAGACATGCCCAATCGGGAATTGAACCCATCACCTTCTTGCTGTGGAGTGGATGTGCGAACCGTCAATATATATATATCAGTTCATTTTCTGTAACCGCTTCATCCTAATTAGGGTCGCGGGGAGGCTGGTGCCCATCCCAGCCAACTCAGGGCGAGGGCAGAGTGCACCCTGGACAGCTCGCCAGGCCATCGCAGGGCGGAAACACGCCGACGGCTTTGCAGCCTACTCTTGTCGAAAGTCAGCAATGGTCTTTTACATGCCTCACACCATAGACAGTGAGAGACATGGCCGGCCTTTGATAACCCAGTTAGCCGCACTGGGGGGGACAGTGACAACCTTGTGGAGAGATATATAAAAGTAAAAATAAAAAGACAGAACAAACACTTTCTATTGAAACTTCATTTTCACTACAGATCTGTTTCGAGGGGCGGCGAAACCATCCTCTCTCTTCAGGTGATTACAGAAGGATGGTTTTGCCGCCCCTCAAAACAGATCTGTAGTGAAAATGAAGTTTCAATAGAAAGTCTTTGTTCTGTCTTTTTATTTTTACTTATATTTGCTCTACAAAAAAGTATTGAGCACTCTCTTACGGAAGGATCTACTCAGAAAATTCTCTCTCTCTCTCTCTCTCTCTCTATATATATATATATATATATATATATATATATATACTAGTATACAGTCGGCCCCTGAATACTGAATACGAAAAATCCAGTATATGAAAAACATTTTCCTAAATTTTTGACCTCTGTATGTGAAACAACTTACGAAAAGCGCCAAACACGCCATTCAAACAATGCGTGAGTTGCTCTCTCATTGGCTGTCTCCCAACATCCCGCCCCGCTGGCCTCCCATTGGCTGGGAGGAATCACGCAGCTCCCTCCCATTGGCTGTCTCTCAACATCCCGCCCCGCGGGCCTCCCATTGGCTAGGAAGGATGACGCTGTCATTCCAACTTTGTTCAAGTTTGTGTGAACCGTGTTCTTGTTTGTGTGTCATTCCAACTGTACTTTATGGCTCAGGCTTGTAACCTGCAATAAACATTTGTAAGATTATAACTCTACTAAGAAGACATAGTCAACATGCGCGCACACACGCACACGCACAAGCACACACACACACACACACACACACACACACACACACGTGATTCCCGGTGAAAGTGATTCCTGGTGTCATGGTCATTGTAAGATTATAACTCTGCTAAGAAGACATGCTCAGCACAAAGTAAGTACCTTAAAAGGTATGCTTTTATAATTTTTAAAGGGTAGTCTTGGGAGCCTTGGAACGAATCACGCGCTTTACATGTAAAATGCGCCTCTACTTACGAAAACTCCACGCTCTGAAAAAGGCGCTGGAACAGATTCATTTTATAAGAAGGGGGCCGACTGTATATATATATATATATATATATATATATATATATATATACACACACACACACACACACACACACACACACACACACACACACACACACATACACACAGTCGTTATTAGTGTTACGACCTAGATCCGTTATAACCAACCAGTCGTAAGTCGGATATTTAACACAATGAAACTGAAACCACCCAGCACTCGCTATGAATTCATGTGAAGCGTATTCTTCACCTGCACGTTCTTTCAACATGCGAAATAAACTTTTAGCCTTACTTTGCACTGCTCGCAACATCACGTTCACATTTCTTTGCCTATTATCTTCCAACCACATGTATAGCAACTTTTCCATCTTTGCAATCGGTCTTTCATGCTGTTTTGTGATGATAGTTGACTTAATTGGGTTCAATTAAGTGTGCTTCCTTAATGCGGTCCATGTCCTTCAAAATTGTAGACACCATGGAGTGGGAGAGATGGAGATCTCACTGACTTTCATCTTCGTCTCCAACGATAGTGCCTTCCTTGCTTTCTTGGTAGAATTGCCATCTGATGAATTGGACTTCCTGTTGGGAGCCATGGTAACAGTGTACAGTAAATGAATGTAAAATTGTACTGTAAAAGAGATGTTACTGCGACGGTATCTAGTCACTGAGTGTACTGGTAGAATGCTGTGAGTGTGAGATGCTGGGATGCTGTGCTGCCACAACTATCTTACACACTGCACTGCCAGATATATACAGTAAACAGGCATCTGCTACACGTGGTCGTAAGTATGGGTGGTCGTAACTTGCGGATGTCATAACCCGGAGAGTGAGAGTATATATATATATAGGTTATTGAGGGCACCATATAAGCTTGAACTGACAATGCATACTAGGTTTTAGGTACGCCATCACTCCCTTCTTATTAAGTTCTTAATGCATCCTGATTTTACCAGATCTGCACTGTTTTTTTTCTTTACATGTCCAATGTTCGAGCCTGTCTTCCATGCCAAAGGACACTGTACCACGTCACTTTTGGTTTGTACTTCATTTTTACTACATTATACCAGTTCTACTGAAGCAACCCAATTTTATGAGCATGTGCCCTTTTGATGTGACTTAAAATATAGAGAATATATAACTATGCTGTCTGTAAAAACAGACACATTTTTAGCCCACAATAAACTAAATAAAATCCCCTAAAACCCATCCACCCAGTGCACACACACACACACACCCAAAAGGTCAAGGTCACAGTTTCCCAGTATGTCTCTATCACTAAAGACGTCATGGATCAGCACGGGAAAGACAACAGGCCACAGAGGACAACACCAAAAATAACGCTAACACAGTAGGTCTACCCACGTCACCTTGCTTCATGCTGTTTAATATAAGAAGCTCTATTTAGTAATGGTCCTAGAGCCAGGTGGGCTCACAGGATGGTGTTGGAGACACACCCTAATCATAATGTATCTGTACTATATATACACACAGTTTTCTCCACAGGGCATCCACTGCTGTGATGTACAAACATACTTCTTTAAAGGTAATGTCTGCATTCAGGAAATGTGTAATCACACAGGATGAGTACTCTGATATATTATTGGATATGGAGTAAAATAACAATGGAGTCAAAAGCGATAACACATTGTGAGGATATAATGTAAACATGAAAGCAGTGGAAAGCCATGCCTATTACGTCTCCTATGAGGCTTCAGACAGTTCTCATACTTTAGAAGATTCAAAGACTACTGTGATGTCTAAAGAAAGAGGTCTGTACTCTGGGGCAAATCTAAACGGGACACCTGGGAACTAGAAGTCAGCGCTGCCTTCCCAATCTTCCCATTACCCATCAACCTGTCTGACAGGTGACCTCTACAAAAGAGCTACAAGGTCTCAGCAGAGTATTACAAACAGAAATAACAGAATAGCTTGGGTTTTCTGTAACAAAAAAAAAAAAAAAGAAAGAAAGAAAAGTAAAGAAAACAAATAAATAAATCATATACTGAAATATTAAATAAATATATTGTAGATCGCACTACAGAAATAAACAGTGCAATTAGCAAGGATGAGAAATTCGTATTGAGAAGTTGAATTAGTCTCAAATCCAATTTTGTCTCTATTTGTATTGAACTAATTGAAAAATAATCCTGGACCCAATTAAATCCCCCTTCACAAACAACCTGCAAAATTTTTATTTTTTGTGGCACAAATTTAGTCGGGAAATTAAGGTGGCGGGAGTAATGGGGTGGGGGTTGCAAATCAATGACTATGGGTATGGAGTATAAATGCGCATAATAATATTTAAATAGAAGATAGCATATACTTTTGTTTTTTCACGTTTACTCACCTACTATGAGTTTAAAAACATTATTAATACGTTTACCGCATAATGTCATATGCAGAGCATGTCCTCTTCAATAATAAAATATTAAGGTCTACTACTAATAATACAAAACAGTGAGTGCAAATGTCTCAAGGCTACAACTTCCAGCTTTAATTACTTCCCCAGTCTAGTTTTGAATGACCTTATTCAAAACAGCAGTCAGGTTATTAGCCATGTTATACATACACACATGCACGTGCACACAAGCACACACACACACAAACATATATATATATATATATATAAAAATACACACACACACACACACTCTCTCTCTCTCTCACTCACTATCCGAGTTACGACCTAGATCGGTTCCGACCAACCAGTCGTAAATCTGATTAGTTGTAAGTCAGATATTTAACACAACAAAACTGAAGCCACCCAGCACTCGCAATGAATTCATGTGGAGTGTATTCTTCACCTGCACATTATTTCAACATGCGTAATAAATGTAGCCTTACTTTGCACTGCTCGCAACATCACTTTCACTCTTCTTTGCCTATTATCTCCCAACCACGTGGATATTTCCATCTTTGCAATCGGTCCTTGACGCTGTTTTGTGATGATAGTTGATTTAATTGGGGCTGCTAGTTTCACTGCTTCCTTAATGCGGTCCATGTCCTTCAAAATTGTAGACACCATGGAGTGGGAGAGATGGAGATCTCACTTTCACTTTCATCTTCATCTCCAACGACAGTGCCTTCCTTGCTTTCTTGGTAGAATTGCCATCTGATGAATCAGACTTCCTCTTGGGGGCCATGGTAATAGTGTACAGTAAATGAATGTAAAATTGTACTGTAAAAGAGATGTCACTGCGACGGTACCTGGTCACTGAGTGTAGTGGTAGAATGCTGTCAGTGTGAGATGCCGGGATGCTGTGCTGCCACAACGATCTTACGCGCTGCGCTGCCAGATATATACAGTAAATAGGCATCTGCTAGACGTGGTCATGAGTACGTATGGTCATAACTCGCATACGTCGTAACTCAGAGAGTGACTGTGTGTGTATATATATATATATATATATATATATATATATATATATATATATATATATGTATATATATATATATATATATATATATATATATATGATTTTCTGAGTAGATCCTTCCGTAGGAGAGTGCTCAATACTTTTTGGTAGAGCAAATAACAAAAATAAAAGGACAGGACAAAGACTTTCTATTGAAACTCCATTTATCACTGATAAATGGAGTTTCAATAGAAAGTCTTTGTCCTGTCCTTTATTTTTGTTTTTATATATATATATATATATATATATATATATATATATATATATATATATATATATATATATATATATATATATATATATATATATATATATATATATATATATATATATATATATATATATATATACACACACACACACATATATATATAGTGGGCAGTGGTGGTCTAGTGGTATAGGGCGCTGGATCGCTGATCCGAAGGTTGGGGGTTCGAGTCCCACTCTCCACAAGGTTGTCACTGTCCACCCCAGTGCAGCTAACTGGGTTATCAAAGGCGGGCCATGTCTCTCACTGTCTATGGTGTGAGGCATGTAAAAGAACCATTGCTGACTTTCGTAAAGAGTAGGCTGCAAAGTCGTCAGCGTGTTTCTGTCCCTTGCTAAAAAGGGTTGTGACAGGAAGGGCATCCGACGTAAAAACCTCTGCCAAATCAAACGTGCGAATCAGATGATTCGCTGTGGCGACTCCCGAGTAAAAAGGGAAAAGGCCGAAAGGAAGACATATATATATATAGGATTTTCTGAGTAGATCCTTCCGTAGAGAATGCTCAATACTTTTTGGTAGAGCAAATAACAAAAATAAAAGGACAGGACAAAGACTTTCTATTGAAACTCCATTTATCACTACAGATCTGTTTCAAGGGGTGGTGAAACCATCCTCTCTCTTCAGGTGATTATAGAAGAATATATATATATATATATATATATATATATATATATATATATATATATATATATATATATATATAATAGAATAGTTTCGTGACCAGACTCATATATATATATATATATATATATATGAGTCTGGTCACGAAACTGGTACATTTTCCAAATCCCCAACTTCAAACCTGAATTAATAATTCCATGTCCAATTTAATTTGTGAATCAATGCATCAAAATCTTTAGTGCATACCTGTGAGATAATATCATATCAGTATACAGTATGTACATATGGTGAACACATTTTTTAAAATAATTCAAATACTTCCTACTTTACACACACCTTTTGCATACTCAATTATGTGGCAAGAGAAAGATATCATTATTTTCACATCCCGCTGAGCCTCTGCTAAGGTCTCAACAGGTTCAATAACCACATGAATCGGAGCGCAATGAACCATGGAATTTGCATGTGTGTGGCAAAATTGGTAAATAAACACCAGAAGTAAGACAGCCTTGATGATTATACACAACTTTTCCTGTGCATGTTGCATCGTGTATCTTGCTATCACACCAATCACTGATGGATTGGTATTTATTAACTATAGATAATAATGAAAAGTTAATATGTAACATGTCAGGCACTATCAATTAGCATATTGTGATTAATTACACAATTATTACCTAAAGCTATTATTATTATTATTATTATTATTATTATTAATAATAATAGAATGTCCATGTTACATGCTGATCTTTTGAGTCTTTGCATCATCCTACTGATAATTTGATGATGCTGCTTCTCCAAGGAATGTTATTCTGCATCTACCAGGCTTTAATGCATATTGGCCTAATACATTAATAAAAGTGTAGCTCCCATCTCTGTTGATAGGTGCCTGAGCCTGAGTTTGCTTTTCACTGCCTTTTTTTATAATTAGCTGATTTCAGTTGTATCTTCTGTCCTACTAATTTAATTATCTGTCTAACCAGTTCGTGTTCTGTCAAACGTCTGGTTCAAACATTTGCTCCATGATTGTTTATTTAACTGCAAGATTTTCTGCCAACCTGAGATAGACTGTTTGTTTATTCCATGCAAATCTGACTGGTGGTGTATGAGCCTCTATTTTGGGGGTTTCAGATGCCTTATTAATAATAAATATAATAATCCAGAGGTGGCATGGTGATGTAGCGGTTAGCACAGACAGACGATCCTGAGTTCGATTCCCAGATTAGGTATTTCTGTGTGGAGTTTGCATGTTCTCACTGCATTTGTGTGCGTTTCCTCCGGGTACTCTGGTTTCCTCCCACAATCCAAAAAAAAAAGCACAGTAGGTTAATTGGCTGTTCCAAATCACCCACAAGCATGAGTGTGAGTATGAAGTGACTGTTGGTCCTGAAATGGCCTGGCGAGCTGTCCATTGTGTTCCCCGCCCTCGACAGAGGTGACTGAAAAGGGGAACCCTAATTAGGATCAAGCATGATATGGTGTGGTAATAAGGCCTGAACAGTCTGAATAAACCTGTACAGTTTTCAATCCCCACCTGAATATAAGAGAGTTTAAATATTGTAGGTCACTAAATAACAAGAAGCCCAACTCAGGAAGATGAACATTATGAGCATTATGTCTGTCAGGAGCGTGCCTGACAGGATGTTTGCATAACCTTAAAATTACTGGGGGTCTTATCACAGGAAAGGGAGGTGGGAGTACTAAATCCGCATCCCTCTGAAAAACACTCTGATGGCTGAATTTGCCAACAGGACACTGAGAGCAGATCGACGAGAGAAATAAAAGTTTAAAAATCTTTTAATAAAGGTTTTTTTTTATCATTAGCGTGGAGTGAGATGTAGCACTTCCTCGGCACCAGGATATGGGCACAGTTAAGGGAGTGCTGGAGAATAAAGCAACCGTTATAACCTAAACTTCTCATGTCACTATAAAATTATACCGCTTTGCATTTTGTTCACGTGGAAAACCCCAAGGCAGAGCTTATTAAACCTAGCCGACCAGTTATTACTTTAAGCTAACACTCACACCAAGTCTCCCTCCCTCTGTTACTCTCCTTAAAATATGATGCACAGTCCCGGATAGCTCATCAGCAGCAATTCTCTGTCTGATTGCTCACTGATGAAGAAGCAGCTGGCAGAATTACTAGCCCTGCAAGAAGACAAGAAGAGATCTCACAACGATGGGCTTTTACCTGTAATCATGAGGATGTCCAGAGGGGTAGAGAGAGAGAGAGAGAGAGAGAGAGAGAGAGAGAGAGAGAGAGAGAGAGATGCCTACAGTGGTATTACGAGGCAATGCTGGGCATGATGACAGCTGTATCAGGTAATTCCACAGACGGACACACCCCTCACAATTGAAAACCTTTAGTGTTGTTATTTTACATCAAGTGTTACTGGCACATTCAAAACACATCATCAGCCATAGCAGAGAAAGCACAGCTGTAATGACAGGAAATAAGGTGGAATGTTTTTACAGTACTGTCTTTCTACAACTTTATTTGGTTTAATAAATAAAAATCTGCATCCCCACAGATTCTTATCAGTGCATATGATAAGAAAAAGGACACACTGAAGAATCAAAGCCAGTATTCACTTTTTTATTTATTTATTTTTAAAAGATGGTTAGATTAGATAAGTGTCTCATGCATACCTATTAACATTTATTTACATTATCTGATATACACTCGGGTAGTAGGCTGCATAGCCATCAGCTTGTTTCTGCCCCTTGCGAAAGGGTTGTGTCAGGAAGGGCATCCGACATAAAAATCTATCCCAAATCAAACATGGGATTCATTAATATGACTGTGGCGACCCCTGAAAGGGAACAGCCGAAAGGAAAAGAAGAAGAAGAAGAAGAAGGGATCTGAGAAACACTAGAGTAACCTTTTTAGAGTCAACATACAGTATTCTGTATACCCCCACCCCCCCGTAGTTTTCAAAAATGCCCACTAAAGGAATGTACTGTATTGCGTTAGGCATGACACGACTGAATTCAGGTATTACCTGCATTAAGTCCGAGCAGCTCGGCCACGCCCCCCAGCTGGAACCGGAGTACAAAACAGAATTTTAGAGTGATAGAGTAAGAGGCGTTACAAACCAAAGAAGTGGGTGACTTGATGCGCGTTAATCCTCTGGCGCAGAGCTGAGCATGCTTTTGTTTATTGGGATTAAATGAGAATAGTGAATTCAGGTGTGTGTGCTCCCAGCAGCTCAGCTACGCCCCTCAGGAAGTAAACAGTTAGTGAGAGGAACAGCGCGAAAATCAAAGTCCCCCAAAACACAGACCATAACAAAAAGGACATAAAAGAACAAGAAATATAATAAATTGGATAAACAAAACACAATGAGAAACATGCTACACCACAGTAAATAAAATATAACACACAGACATTTTAAACATTACCTTATGTCATGTACTGGAATAATAATTAAAAAAAAGACTTTAATAGTGGAGTGTTTTACAACAGTTCAGTTATTCCTCTTCAGCAATGACGTAACTTCAGAGGAAACTGTCGTTTCTTCCGGAGAAAGTCTTATTTCTTCAGAAGAGACATCCAACCTCATTACCTTTTTCTGGTGCTTAAGCAGGGGTTTGAGTGACATCATAGACTTAACTGGTAATTAAAACACTAAAAAAAGGCTCATTGTCAACTTGTGCGCGAATGAGGAAAAAGGGGCATTACATCACCTCAACGAAGCAGCAGGAAGGAGGAGAGCCATTGGCTGAATTTAAATCACGTGCGAGCTGCTCGGCAGTCCGTGAATACTCAAACCACAAGTGCAAAACCGTGAATAGTCAAGGGCCTACTTCACACACACTCAGATGCCCACCTCACAAAAAAGTAACTAGTTTTGAAGGGATGTTTTGGGTTGTTTTTTGTTTTGTGTTTGTTTAGGGTTTTTTTGCATAATTGGCCGGCCTTGTTTTTTGCGGCATTGTCCTTAACTTTTTCCCACATTCTTCCTTAATTTCCTTATTTTTTAATTCGATGAATATTAAAAAAAAAAAAAAAAAGCGATGCACTGAAGCCGCATGAATTGAAGCGCGAACTAGCGAGGAATCTCTGTACATATTAAAATTAGTATGTATACTAGTCTTGTGTTAGAATTAGTAAGCATGTGTCTTGGTCTTGTGATTGGTTGCTATGAGCACTGGCCTTGACATTTGCTGGTGAGGTCTTGATCTTGTCCCAGGATTAGTTGGTATGGGTTGTTGTTTCGGTAGCTGTTCGTATTTTTGCATTTTTTGGCGTGTTTTTTATTCTGACAACAATTGGTTTGGGTGTTGGTTAGCATAGATCTTAGTCTTGTTTTAGCAATGACTGATATGGTGTAGTCTTGTTATTCGTTGGTACGAATTGTTTTCCTGATTTTGAATGGTATGAGTGCTGATAGTTTTGTTCTGACATTGATTGGTATGGGTCATGTTCTTGTCTGTTATGAGTCTTTGTCTTGTGTTTTAGGACATTCTTCCCTCAGATACCTACCGGCAGCTCAGAAACATTACTACACTTACAAAAAAAGAGAGGCAACTCTTATCACTCAGATCTTTCTGTAGCCAGTGAAGTGTTTGGTCTTGTTCAATCTGGTAAGCGTGTTGCCGGTGATAAAAGACATCTCTCCTTATAGGGTCATCAATAACTCACTCGCCTGCCTGCCATATTGTCAGAGCAATGCACTCAAAGAATACAAATCCTACAATGACTTTCACAACTGGACTTCAGACCTCACAAACACTAGGATGTCTGTGTGTGTGTGTGTGTGTGTGTGTGTGTGTGTGTGTGTGTGTGTGTGTGTGTGTGTGTGTGTGTGTGTGTGTGTGTGTGTGTGTGTGTGTGTGTGTGTGTGTGTGTGTGTGTGTGTGTGTGTGTGTGTGTGTGCTCTGTCTCTATATTCTGCCTAAATGGGACAGTGATTAGAGGGACCAGTAAATACTAAAACATGGATGAAATACACCATAAAAAAACCAAAAGTATCCTATTAGGCAGTAACACCTTGTAGAGCATTGAAATTCAGATTTCAACTAGGCTCTATTCGCGCTCATAGACAGGAGTGTTAGAGGTGCTAATATATAGCTCAGTAGTGCAAATGAGAGCAAGCACATAGTGCTAATTAATAAGGGAATTTTAATTGGAGATTGAGTAGTAGGGCCGCTTAAGGGATGCACTCTAACTCCGCCTTGAGATTTCCAGTGTAACAGCTAGAAACACACAGCAACATATAACACACTTCAAACACACAGCTACCAATGCAGTGTCACGAACACCTCCCATGCGATGAAGTAGAGTGAGAACACGCATGTGCTGTGACTGCTAAAGATGTGTGTGACAGAGTGTGTGCCAGTGTGGCGTGACAATAACAAGGAGTGAGTAGGAGAGACAGCAAGCGGGAGAGAGCAGGAGCATGTCTGAGAATGAGAGCGAGCAGAAAGTGCAGTAGGTGTGTGTGTGTGTGTGTGTGTGTGTGTGTGTGAGGGAACATCTCTCATGTGATCTTCAATGAATGAAAAAAGGAAGCATGCACCTGCATGCAAATCTGGTTGTGTTATAATTATTCCACTCTGAGCACAGGAAACTGCAAAGAGCCATGAGAGTCCATGACTATTATCAAACTCCCCTTCACTACACCACACACACACACACACACACACACACACACACACACACACACACACACACACTCCTGCAAACTGACTGTGCTTCTGCTATTTCTATCCACGCTTCACTCACTCACTTAAGTACCAGTTTGTAAAGTCAAATATTTGGCCATGTAGTAGCTTAGCTCACTGTTCAGTAAGGCTGCATCAAAATAAATAAATAAATAAATAAATAAATAAGACTTTATTGGGAAAAAAAAAAAAAAAACCACCAAACAAAAATTTTCTTCTGCAGCATTTGCACTTAGGCCACTCACTCTCTATTATTGCTCATCTGCTGAACTGCATAATCCTACTGGGCTGCAAGGGGTTGGTGTCTATCACAGCCAACAAGGGGCAAAGGTGGGGAACACCCTGACCAGCTTGCCTGACCGTTGTAGAGCCCCACAAACACACACAAAACAACCATGCAAAATACCATCCCAGCCGATGCCGGTCCAGGACAGAGTACACCCTGGATGGCGCGCCAGGCCATCGCAGGGCAGAAACACGCTGACGGCTATGCAGCTACTCTTGACAAAAGTCAGCAATGGTTCTCTTACATGAACCTCACACCATAGACAGCGAGAGATATGACCGGCCTTTGATAACCCAGTTAGCTGCACTGGGGGTTCATTCATTTTCTGAACAACTTAAACTTAATTAGGGACACGGGGAGGCTCACGCCGGGTACACCCTTAACATATAGATATAGAGTGTCTGAGACGGAAGTAATTAAGTAAGATGCATGTAAATTAGCTCCGTGTTGTGATTATTTAATTTGAGCATGCACGTATGATTTGATGCAGTTTACATGTTCCATGTGCAACGAGGACCAACTTAAGAGTAAGCAGTTATGTTTTTCGGATGAATTTACTGAGGTCATGCCTTCACATGAGAGAAAAGGAAGACGAACCGCTAGTGCACGAACCGCTAGTGCACAGGTACAAAAACGACCGGACCGTAGCAGTAGCGAGAAACAAAGACCCTCAGGATCACCAACGGACTCAGTACCACCTAAGAATCCGAAACACCTTGTCCAGTCAACACTGATTCTACCTGAGGTCTTGTAGCACACCCACGACCACCCAGGCACAGAGTATATCAACAACAACAAGCAAGATGGCAGAGACTTTACAGATAGGGGCTAGAGAACAAGAAAATATGCCTCGTGATGTCTCATACCCATCATCGCTGTTCAACTTCATCAACGAAGCATCCGTTGACGTTCTTACAACAAAGCTGGCAAATACGTTGATGTTACCAGCACTTCAAGAGAAGTTTAAAGCGTCTTTTGCAATTGTAGCAAAAGAAGTTATCAGCGACTTGGTGAAAGACATCGTTACGCCGCTAAAGAAGAAAATCAGCGAGCTCCGACAAGAACTGGAACTAAAGACAGACGAGCTTGAACAATACAGTCATCGCAATTCTCGTCAGTATTACCGGAGTGAAGGAAACCAGTGAGGAAGACACAGAGGTTGTTGTCCACGAACTGTTGAAAATTGTCCACCCCAACATGTTAGCTGCGGACATTGACAGATGTCACCGAGATGGAAAGAAAGTTCCGGGTAAACATCGCGCTATCATAGTCAAGTTTGTCAGCTACTGGGATAGGAGCAAACTTATAAAAAACAGGCGCCAACTACGAGATAAGATGAAATCGGTATACATCAATGAAGACCTCACTCAACATCGGAATATGCTCTATAAGAAAGCAAGGGACTTACGGACAAAGGGACACATTCACTCCACATGGACATACGACGGTAAGATCTTCATGAGTGAACAACCAGAGGGAATGATCCGTGTGATAAAGTGTGTTTCCGATTTGGACAGATACCGTTATGAGAGTCTGTGATTGTGTGATCGAAGTTCATGAGAACAGTGTAACAGCACAATATCATGGAACGTTTGTAAGTATGTCAGTTATAATAGCTGCAATGTAAATATTATCAAATAACTGTCACAACACTGCTACTGTCATTTACCTTTCCTATCGTTGTCAATATGTTCATAACGATGGTTTTAATTACTTCAAGTATTCTTATTTTGTTCATAACTGTAACTATCTTCTTTGTTATCTGTGGGCAATATTATGTTTTGTTATTATGTAAACAGCAGCCAGAATACTGTTTGGTAGTATTAATCTCTTGCAATGCAAATATAAAACTATTGAGTAAAACAGTGATAGATAAAAGTATGAAAACCCGATGAATCATCCACATGACTATGAGCATTTATAAATCAATAAATATGGGTAATAATACAATTCAACATCGGGTGATGATCAGTGTTTTTCATTGCATTGCTTGTTCTCGCAAAAGAATATATAAAATCAAAAGTTATTCATTTCAGTTTAGTGATGTTATGACCTTTCTTGCAAAGGATTTAAAACTGTATCGTGTCATTATAGAAACTGAGTTAAAAGCATGTACAGTATTTATGTTTCTTTGTTATCTGCAAACGTATTTAGATGATCCTAATGTATTAATTGTTTTGCTATTGTTAATAAAGCTTGCAGGCGATGTTGAGTTAAATCCTGAGCCAACAAAGCTCGTTGAGTCATCACGTAATCATGACTTAGCTATCTTCCATCTTAACACTAGATGTATACGTAACAAACTTAATTACTTAAAAGAATATTTGTCAGATTATGATGTAATCTGCTTCACAGAGTCGCACTTAGATGATTCAGTAGATAGCGATATTTTACATTGGGATAATTTTCATGAACCGATCCGTAAAGACAGAAATAGCTTCGGAGGTGGAGTCATGATTTATGTGACCAATAGATTAACTTTCAAAAGAGTTAATGAGCTTGAAAATATGTACGATGAAACTATATGGATCAAAATATTTCTACCTCAGAAACCTTTACTAGTTTGTGCTCCTTATAGACCTGAATACAATTCTATACCATTTTGGAATGGTCTAGATGATAGTATGGAATCAGCTTTGGATATATCAAGCAAAGTAACCCTTGTTGGAGATTTAAACGAAAATGTACTTTCTAATAAACGAAATCATATTTCAGAGCTGTTAAACAGAAAATCTCTCAGAAACATCATAACACAGCCCACAAGAGTCAAGTCTAAAACCAGCACACTACTTGATCCAATAATTGTTAGTGATGATGTGGAGGTACTTGATAGTGGTATAAATGAGTTTGATTGTACAATATCTGATCATAAAGGTACGTACATTAACATAGGTATGCATATTAATTCAAAAATATCCTACACCAGAAAAGTATGGTGTTATAATCAAGATGACTTTGAGAAGTTAAATGATTTAATAAGTATGACCGATTGGCCAGAGCTAGTTGATAATTGCTCGAATATAAATGCTATTTGTGATGTGTTTTACGATAAAATGAATCAACTAACCAAAGAATATATCCCCAAACGAATTGTCACTATCAGACCCAATGATAAGCCGTGGTTTGATTCTAAATTAAGAAGGGAATGCAGGAAATGAGACAGACTGCACAAAAAACATACGAAAGGGGAAAGCGACTTATCTATATATATATAAAAAAACAACGTAATAAAGTATATAACATGAAATACTATGTGAAAGAACATTTCTATTCAAATATAGACGCATTTTTGCCTGGACTTTATTCAGTAAACATACCATCATATTGGAAACTTTTACGTTCTGTGATAAAACAGGCAGACTCATCATCATGCATTTCCCCTCTTAAAAAGCATGATTCGGATGATCATCCAACACTCTTTACAGATTTAGATAAGGCTGACAAATTAAATGAATATTTTGAATCGATATCTCCTATAACTGACGATAATGATCCCTTGCCATATTTCGAACAACGGACAAGTAATTTCCTAGAAAATATATTTGTTACTAAAGAAGAAATATCTGATGTTATCAAATGTCTCAGTTATAATAAGGCATCTGGGCCAGACAGAATTAGTCATAAACTTTTCAAGAACACAGGTGATTCTATTAGTGATGTTTTATGTATACAGACGCTCCCCGACTTACGTTTTTAATTGGTTCCGGACGGCCCAACGTAAGTTGAAAGTGAACATAAGTTGTTACAGTGACGTATGACGTATGCTGTGGGACGTATGACACTCATACTGTACTATACATCCATAAATACCATTACTGTATCTCATAAAACACCCCTAAATCAATTATTATGAACATAACATTGTAAAATAATATCAGCTATATCAAATAATATCAACATTAATTTCAAATAAATCACTTATTTATACCGAGTCACTTTACATGAAGCTTAAAACAGTCAACCAACGCTTACAATATGTGAAGCGCTCAATACCAAAAGTAGTGAACTTGCGAAAGTAGTGTACTAGCTGTGGGTTTTATGGACTTCCGGTCTTTCAAGTGCACAAGGGTGCCGTTGAACTCGTTTAGGACACAGCCTGCACTGATATGAATCCCAGCAAAGCGGAGAGCTCTTTCTTTTATGTAAGTAAGTAAACTTTATTCAAGAGATGCATACAAAGAACAAGTACAAATCCTAATGAATATTAATCTGAAAATAAGTATACACTCTTAGGATTCTGCTAAAAGATAATAAATATAAAGATTGTGCCGATCTGAGCAGATAGTTCATTCATCTCTGTGTATGAGACTTGCACCCATGCTCGTAGGCTTACACTTCTGACCAACCATATTTGCTTAGGATTACAAAAGTCCGTAAAACAGTGTAAACACAGAGATAACACTATATAACTGATATATATATATATATATATATATATATATATACACACACGCGCACACACACACACACACACACACACACACACACACACACACACACACACACACACACACTCAGTGTTGGTAAAATATGTACTGTGTTGAAAAATATGTACTGTGTTGTAAAATATGTACTATGTATATATACTGTGTTGGTAAAATATTTGAGAGAGTAGTGGATAAGCACTTATATAATTATTTCTATAGTAATGACTTACTGTACAGATATCAAGCAGGCTTTCAAAAAGGTCACTCAACTGTCCATCAACTAATTGAACTATATAACCAGATTTGTTTATCTTTAGATAATCGTGAGCAATATTGTCTTGTATTTTGTGATGTATCCAAAGCATTTGATCAAGTTTGGCATAAAGGTTTATTGTACAAATTACAAAAGTATGGTATCAATGGAAATATTTTGAAATGGTTATCCAGTTACATCAGCAATCGTAGTCACTCAGTCTTTATCAATGGAGCTTTATCCAAGCCCAGAAATCTCACAGCTGGCATCCCTCAGAGGTCAGTCCTAGGTCCATTTCTATTCATTGTTTATAAGAATGATGTAGCACATTAACTAGATTGCATAACTAGACTCTTTGCCGATGATACATCTCTTGGCTACTCATCATCAGAAAGCAAACTAATCGAAGCAACTTTAAATTCTAATTTATATAAGCTTAGTTTGTGGGCAAAAACATGGCTCATTAAATATAATCCAGACAAAACGGAAGCCGTAATATTTTCATTTAAAAAAGATGTTGAAGATATACATTTATATTTTGATGGATGTGAAATTAAAAATGTAGAAACGCATAAACATTTGGGTGTTACTTTTTCCGCAAACGGTAAATGGTCTTGTCATGTTGAAAAATTAGCTAATACATTTGCAAAGATGTTATGTACTATGAGGAAATTAAAGTTTCTGCTGAATAGAAATATTTTGAACGAAATATATCGGGTGTTCATCAGGCCACACTTTGAATATGCCTGTGAATTATGGGATGGATGTAACAGAGCAATCAAATGCATTAGAACAATTACAGCTTGAAGCAGCCCGTATTGTTATTGGCCTTCCTAAATATACTCAACATGAAATCTTGAAACAGGGTGGAAAACCTTATGTGAAAGGAGAAAAATGAGAAAACTCGGTTTATATTATAAAATGAAACACGATTTGGTTCTGGGGTATCTAAGGGATATACTACCCCCAACTGTTGGCTCAACTGTAACATACAATTTAAGACACTCTCAAGACGTAACGCTTCCATCTTCACCTCTAAAATCTTCAACATCTTCTTTTATTCCATCAACCACGAGGTTATGGAATAGTATTCCACCAGAATATCGAAATTTGACACCAATTACTACATTTAAATCAGTACTCTGCCAGACAATTATGAGCGTCCCATCATATTTCTCTTATGGACCAAGAATGTTAAATATCTATCATACACGTTTGAGATACAGGTGTAGTCAACTAAATTATCATCTTTTTAGAATAGGTCTTAAATCCAACCCAGACTCTAAATGTGGAAATGCTCGGAAAAACTCTTATCATTACTTTATTCAGTGTCCATTATTTAAAGAACAAAGATGTACATTAATTAGAAATTGTGCGAGAAATTGTTGCAAATAAAATATCTATACATTTATAATTATTATTAAACAGAAACATTGAATGTTTATCTGTCACTGAAAACCAGTTTGTATTCAAAGCTGATCAATCTTATATAAGACAATCACAGAGATTTGCCTAAACTGCCCAGCTTTATTTACTTTTTTTTAATTAATTAATTTATTTATTTTTCCTGTCATGTATATTCTCCTATTCTTCTTATTAGTCTTTGTGTTGTAATTTGTAATGTATCATCATTTGTAAATATCATGGAGAGGGTTCTCTAAATTGGATAACTTGTTCCCAATACATTTATTATACACTTAACAACTCGCCAGGCCATCGCATTGTAAAGACTCACAGTACACTCCACACAAGCCAAGAACTCAAACACAGGACTCTCTTGCTGTGAGGCGAATGTACAAACCACTGTAGCACCGCTGTGCCGCTCCATCCCACACATATGTGCCTAAAAATTTGCCTTTCCAGAAATTCAATAGAGATAGACTCCATATTACATACCCAAGATCTTGGAAAAACAGATGTGGTGGTAAGGTGTCCACACACTTTTGGGGTCATATAGTATACATCAGGTTCCTCAACCCTGTTCCTGGAGTGCTCCCTTTCTGCAGACTTAGGCTTCAGCCCTAATCCTGCACACCTAAGCATCTGATGATTGCCTTAAGAAGCTCTTAATCGGCTACTGGAGGTTTGGTAGGATTCTGGATGGAGATTAAAACTTGCGGTACGATAGCTCTCCAGGAAGAGTTGGAGACTCCCGGTGTGTGTATATTATTCATTAGAAATTCCCAAAGAATTATGAGTGTGAATATCAAACTCCAAAGTCAATTCTCAGACCAAAAATAAAATAAAATAAAAGAATCATGCAGTTCTACTTTCCTGCACCTGGAAGCCACATGAATTTAGTCAACAGCAAACGCCCAAATTATCCTGACTGATTGTGGGTGCAGTCCTTACCAAAGTCCAGGATAATAAGCTGGGCGCTGGCTTGGGTGTTGCCGACCTCATTCTCAGCCACACACTGATAAAATCCCTCATCAGACTTCACCAATCCCAGCACCTGCAAATCATGCTGATTCTATGACAGACAAAAATAAAACATGCACCATCATCTTCAACATCATCATCACCAGAAAAAAAAAAAAAAAAGAAAAAAGGTAGCTGGCTTTCAGAAATGAAATTGGTTGTCAAAGTCAAGGTCATGCAGCTGATCATAACACAAAAAATGCAGATGTTTTAGCAAGGACACTCAGACACAAGCAGCAAGGTCTAACACATGCCGGGGACAAACATCCTCACTCACTCAGTATTAGCCCTCACAGGGTCGCGGAAAGGAGAGAGCCTATCCTAGGGTACACCCTGAACAGTCTTACTGACCACCGCAGTTCCAACACACACACACACACACACACACACACACACACACACACACACATTCACATTCACATCTAGGGCCAATTTAGAACAGCCAAGTATCCTAATGTGCATGTCTCTGGATTGTGGGAGGAAACTGAAGTACCTGAAGGAAACCCATGCTTGTGTGGGTTTATTTAAATTAAACGCTTTATTTAGAATTAAATGTTTTTCCACTTACCACTATTTTAAAGTAGTCACTGGGGATGACTGCGTCTCCGTTCTTCACCCACTTCACCGTGGGGGCTGGAGATCCTACAACATCGCACTCAAAGATAATATCCATGGCCTCGTGAGCATACATGTTCGAGGGTTTCTTTAGGAACCGAGGAGGAACTAACAGAGGGGAGAAGGCATGGATGGCATGGAATTAATTTATTCATCAAACAAGTACAAGTAAAAAGGCAAAAGAGATCATCACATGGGGGTATTACACATATACCGTAAATGTATTCATTGTGATGTAAACTAAATGACATGACCGTATTCTGATGAAACACATCAATACACTCAAGTTAATATCATCATAATGACCATTTTCATAAAATAAAATACATTTTATCTGTAAAAAGAGGTTTTTAAAATGCTCTACTATTAAAATCCTTCTAAACCTTGCAAGAACTCGGCAGTGGTGGCCTGGTGGTAAAGGTGCTGGATCACTGATCCTAAGGTTGGGGGTTCAAGCCCCACTCTCAGTACAGCTAACTGGGTTATCAAAGGCCGGCCGTGTCTCTCACTGTCTATGGTGTGAGGTTCATGTAAAAGAACCATTGCTGACTTTCGTCAAGAGTATCTGCATAGCGATACTGCGATGGCCTGATGGGCTGTCAAGGGTGTACTCTACCCTTGTCCGGAGTTGGCTGGGATGGGTGCAAAGCCTCCCTGTGACCCTAATTAGGATTAAGCGGTTACAGAAAATGAATAAACTTCTCAAGGTTGTTGCTGACTTTGAGTTGATTCTTTGGAGCCTGTCTTCTTCTTCTTCTTCTTCTTCTTTTCCTTTCGGCTTTTTTCACTTTTTCATCGGTCGCCACAGCGAATCATCTGATTCACATGTTTGGTTGGACATAGGCTTTTACGTCGGATGCCCTTCCTGACACAACCCTTTATCGCAGGGCGGAAACACGCTGATGGCTTTGCAGCTACTCTTTACGAAAGTCAGCAATGGTTCTTTCACATGAGCCTCTCACCACAGACAGTGAGAGACATGGCCGGCCTTTGATAACCCAGTTAGCTGCACTGGGTGGGACAGTGACAACCTCGTGGACAGTTGGAGAGTGGAACTCAAACCCCTAACCTTAGGATCAGCGATCCAGCGCCGTTTGCCACCAGGCCACCACAATATATGCTGATTGAGCTTCATTGAGCACCTCCAGCCTCACATATTCATGACCTTCTCGTCATCCAGTCCCATCACTGCCTTCAGCCCCTTCCCCAGTATTTTTTTTCTTTTTTTTTTCAAAATTATGCAAACTATATTTTTCACCATCAACTTCTCTCAAACTAAGAAGGTGGTGGTAATATAGGTTCTGATGAAATAAAAATGAGGGCTCTCAAATGGATTCTCTTCTGTGACCATGTAAGCAGAAAAAGAAAAACAGTTACTACAACAACAATGTTGACTGTTCTGCTTGCTAGCATTGCATTTCCTCCTGCAGTACTGTCACTTATCAATGCATTCTCGTCCACAGGGAAACCCCTGATGCTCTACGAGACATTCACATGGGAATCGACAGAATTATACAACACCCACTGCTATTCCGCCTGCGGAACTTCTGTGGCACAGAGGAATGAAAGAGATTTCACAAAGGATTTAAACAGGATCAAAGGATGGTAACTTAAGGGATAAAACAGTCCAGCACAAATAAATAAAATATTTAATAATATTTAAGCATTTAACACCATTAAATAAAACAATTTTGAGCGTAAAGTAACAGCCTAGTTTATGTGTTTTTTGTGAGTACAGTAGGCACAAGTTTTTCATGATGGTTCGGTTACGGCCCTTCCCGCAGATCAAAAAAATCCACGAGTTATTGATGCGGCTTTAAAACCCTATATATGATATTGCATGCGCTAAAATATTCTTCTTAAATAAACACATTATATAGCCAGTCTTACTCATTAATACAGTAATTAATGCAGTAAAATATAATAATTATTAAGTAAAAACTTTTAATTTTGCACTGTGATAATATTTATTCATAAATAAAGCACTTATGCTCCTTACCAGAAGCTAGACACAATGCAGGGCGTTTGAGTGACATCATAGGGCTTAAATAATCATTAAAAACACACAAAAAAAAATATACAGACGCTCCCCGAATTATGTTTTTAATTGGTTCCGGACGCTCATACTGTACTATACATTCATAAATACCATTACCGTATTTCATAAAACACCCCTAAATCAATTATTATAAACATTGTAAAATAATATCAAATATATCAAATAATATCAACATTAATTTCAAATAAGTCACTCATTTATACCAAGTCACTTTACATGAAGCAAAAAACAGCCGATCAACGCTTACAATATGTGTGAGGTGCTCAATACCTAAAATAATGTACTTGTGAAAGTAGTGTACTTGCTGTGGGTTATACAGACTTCCGGTCTTTCAAGTGCACAAGGGTGCCGTTGAACTCGTTTAGAACACAGCCTGCACTGATGCAGTCTCCCAGCAAAGTTCTTTCTTTTGTGTAAGTAAGTAAGTAAACTTTATTCAAGAAATGCATACAAAGAACAAGTACAAATCCTAATGAATATTAATATAAAAAAATAAGTATAAAATAAGTATACACTCTTAAGATTCTGCTAAAAGATAATAAATGTCTGTAATTGTTCTGTTATTGTGCATTCGGGTTTTCATTCATTTTACAACTCTTTGCTTAACTGAGTACATTGTGCCGATCTGAGTAGATAGTTAATTCATCTCTCTGTATGAGACTTGCACCCATGCTAGTAGACTTACGCTTCTGACCAACCATATTTGCTTAGAGTTTCAAAAGTCCGTAAAACAGTGTAAACACAAAGATCACAGAGACGATGTCTTAACACAAGGGTAACATGCTATATAACTGATATATATATATATATATATATATATATATATATATATATATATATATATATATATATATATATAATCTGTCTTCCTTTCGGCTTTTATATATATATAAAATATATATAAATGTATATATACAATATATATATAAATATAAATATAAAAAATATAAAATATGTATATGTGCACACACACTCATTCTGTAGTTTGTAAATAATGAATGCAGCGTCACTGCGTCATTACGTCAGTATACTACGTAGGTACGTCTAAACTCAAAATTTGACTTTTTTTTTGGGAAAAAAAAAACAAAGCAAAATAATGTAAAATCGAAAAAACGTAAAACGGATGAACATAAGTAGGGGAGCGTCTGTACTTCTCAATTCAAGCAATCCCGTTGATAACTTGTGCGTGAAGGAGAAAAAAACGAGGTGTACACATCATCTGCAACCAATCAGCAGGAGGGAGAAACAAAAGCTATCAGCCATTGGCTAAATTTGAATCACGTGCCAGTTATTTCCGGGTTTGTCGCCAATCTGCGAGTATGCGGAGGCACGAACGCTGAACCGTGAATGGTCAAGAGCCTACCGTATATTATGTGGAGTATCATCATACAGTAATAAAGAGAGAAGTAAGTAATTTTTTTGGGGGTGGGTTTGAGTTGTTTTTTTTTTTTTTTTTTGTTCTTTTTATTTTTGGGTTTATCTTTGCAGTTATATACAAAACTCATATGGATCTTTCATAGAGTATAAAAGCAGTGAAACCTCGTGCGTTTCATGCAATGACACCCTCTAGACCTTACATGCTGCACCCTGTGTAACCATCGATGCCGTAGCTATGGCATAGCTTTGAAGAATATACGTGTAAATAAGTCATTATTCGTTATCTCTGCAGGTATGGACTGAAGTCTACCCGTACACTGACCTTTACCTCAAAGCTTGTGAAATGTGTGAATATATAATAAACGTTCTGCATTGGAAAAAAGTGGCCATACCAAGCTGTTCCTCTATAAACAGATCCACACACTGCTTAGTGTCGGGCTTTGGCTAAACGTGTACTGCCATCCATGTCAAGCAGATTGTGAAAACCGTATTAAAAAGAATTAAGGCTATTTAATTCTCGTGCTGATCTGACAAATTAGTCTCTTCAAAGAAAAAACATTCATATGAATGATGGTCTGCAATTTTCTCCTCTGGCCTCATTTTATGCAGTGCGTAAATGTTATTAATATCTGAAACAAGTTTCAGGCGACATGATGGAGTAGTTTTTTTAACACGTCCGCCTCACAGTAAGAAGGCTGGGGTTTGATTCCCAGCTCGTTCTGTATTGAGTTTACATATACTCTGGTTTCTTCCCACAGTCCAAAAACATGCATAGTAGGCGAATTGGCTGTCACCCCAAGGTGTGAGTGTGAATGGTTGTGTGAGGGCTGACACCGCGATGGCCTGACGAGTAGTCCAGGCCATAAGCCACCCTTGACCAGAGTCGGCGGAGGTGGGTGCCAGCCTCCTGTGACCCTAATTAGGAATAGGCAGCTCAGAAAATAAATAAATAAATGGAAAAGTTCCCCCCTCCCAAAAAAATGCTTCAAAGTGCAAACACCCCCCCCCCCCAAGGATTTACAGATGAAATTTAGTAGAACTAAAAGTTCAAAGTTTTTCTATGAATAAACAAATGCATTTGCATTACATTTAAAGTCACAGGTGTGTTTTCTCATTGCTGTTGAAATTTCATGGAAAATTTCAAAAAAGAATTACAATACAAATTTTTTTAGGCAGCGATTGCAATGAAATTGTGGAATAATGTGAAAATTGCACTAGACGTTGTGCACATCTCTGTGGCCTAATGGTCAGCTAAACAGTTTTGGGACCTAAAGGTTGCAGATTTGATTATCGAACCAACAGGAAAAACTAAGGAGGAGTGAGCTGCACCTTCCCTTCATCCACATTCATGGATAAATTGCCCTTGAACAAGACACCGAACCTCCAACTGCTGACTGGGCACTGCAGTGTGTGGTAGCCCGCTGCTTCAAGTGTCTATGTGAGCTCAAAATTTCCTTTGTGAAATTAATACAGCATAAAAACACATTTTGAAAATGTATTTAAAAGCAACAGTAAAAATGTGACGTATGGCTTAACATTTGTGCGTAGAACTGCTATGACTGGTGAAACCCATGGTATTATCCAGTGATTGGCAAAATTTGCAGTCCTTGGTTAAAACTCTAACCTCATGCGCAAGGATAGATGGTCTTATCCAGAGAACTTTACGATATATATATATATATATATATATATACACATACACACACACACACATCGGGGCAGTGGTGGTCTAGTGGTATAGGGCGCTGTATCGCTGATCTAAAGGTTGGGGGTTCGAGTCCCACTCTCCACAGGGTTGTCACTGTCCCTCCCCAGTGCAGCTAACTGGGTTATCAAAGGCGAGCCATGTCTGTCACTGTCTATGGTGTGAGGCATGTAAAAGAACCATTGCTGACTTTCGTAAAGAGAAGGCTGCAAAGCCGTCAGCATGTTTCTGTCCCTTGCTAAAGGGTTGTGACAGGAAGGGCATCCGACGTAAAAAAAAAAAACCTCTGCTAAATCAAACGTGCGAATCAGATGATTCGCTGTGGCGACTCCCGAGTAAAAAAAGGGAAAAAGCCGAAAGGACTACACATACATACACACATACATACAAACTCTTATATCCAGCCTCCCAATTAACCACAGAAAGTGAGGGATCCTTGTATATACATCTGAGCAATTGAGGGTTTAGGGCCTTGCTCAAGGGCCCAACAGCAATGACAGTGGGGATTGAACTGCTGACCTTCAGCCTAGCAACGCATCACCTTCTCCACTAAGCCGCCACTGCTAGATCTGCATCAACTGATGAGATCATAACATTGTGAATTCCTGAAAAGTCTCTTTACTACAGAGGTGTACAAGCAGCTTGTTGAACATCATGACCATCCTTTATTGGGGTCATAGGTAGGCTGGATCCTATTCCAGCTGAATCTGGGTAAAGGTAGGGCCACCACACATAAACAAATTATTCAAATTTACATTCACTCTTGGGGCAATTTGGAATGCCCAATTATAAATTATTAATGTGCATGTCAATGGACTGGAGGAAAGTGGAGTACCCTCAGGAAACCCACACAATATGAAAAACTCTACATCCCGGACACAGTGCTCGCACCCAGGACCTTCTTGATAAACACTATGTCACTGAGCCGCTTTGATGAACACAATGTTCATAAATACAGAGAAAGCAAATAAATCAGAGTAATGTTCAGAAAAACACTGTTTGACTCTTTAGTTCACAATCACACACAATGATACACAATACATTGCTGTGAACAGACGATGGCTTCAAATCAAAAAATAATTAAGCAATCCTTAATTATGCGCATATTAACGAAAACGTTAGTGCAGTTAATTGTCTCTGTTATGTTTATAGTGCAAAGCTGTGTTCAGTAGGGGTAGTGGTGGCTTGGTGGCCTGGTGGTAAGCTCCTGGATTACTGATCCTATGGTTGGTGGTTCAAGCCCCACTATCAACAAATTGTCACTGTCCCCCTGGTGCAGCTAACTGGGTTATCACAGGCCAGCCATGTCTTTCACTGTCTATGGTGTGAGGTTCATGTAAAAGAACCATTGCTGACATTGTCAAGAGTAGCTGCATAGCCGTCAGCGTGTTTCTGCCCTGCGATGGCCTGGCGAGCTGTCCAGGGTGTACTCTGCCCTCGCTCAGAGTTGGCTGAGATGGGCACCAGCCTCCCCACAACCCTAATTATGAGCATGTCTGAGCCTCCACCACAATCCAGAGAAAACACTGCCTGTAGGCTACTTTCTCTCAATTAACAACTAGAATCCCATGATTATTCAAAAGTAATCTATTTACACCCACCTCCCCCCTGTACATCTGCCCATCACCCCATACAGCTACCACGGGCAGGGGTTGCAATGATTAAGACAAAAAAAACAACAAAAGCCTTTCACTCAGTACTCAAATCACATCTGCCTGTCTCTTCCTGGGCTCTCGGCTTACAAAGCACAGAGACAAACAGATCCACCTGTATCATCAGTCGGTGTAATGGAATAACCAAAAAAAACCCCCAAAACATCAGAAATATAAATGCACACGAAAAATAGCAGTAGATGCATGTCCCGGGAGGTCTACATCCTTATTTTTGAAAGCATGAACAATAGAGGTCACAGAAAAGGTGAAAAACCATCAACACCTACAGTCAGGGAGGTGATAGATGATCCAACAGCCAACACAAGCGCACACCAACACACACACACACACACACACACACACACACAGTTATTTTCACATCCATGCTTTTCTGATTCAGTCACACAAACCTTGTTGCTGTATCAATACAGGTGTTAGGTCAGCAATCACGTATACAAACTTCAGTTATGGACTACTGCATAACTTTTGTGTGAGCTATGGGAAATTAATACAGCCGCCATTACATTGAGAGAGCTTTAACTAGCTGCATTAATCTCAGCATTGATTTTGCCATACATGCTTTAAAAAAAAAAAAAAAAACACCAGACACTGTCTTGACGTTCGACTTGTACAACTTCGAGGAAGCCAAATGTGCTCTTCTTGGAAAGCCAATGCTTTTGGCTGGATCAGCCCTTTAAAGCCAGTAATGCTTCAGAGAACAGACACAAGGGCATGTGGATAGAGAATGAGACGCTTTCTCTGGGGAGAAGCTTAAAAAGAGCATTGTATGCAACAGACTCTGTATTTCTCAGCCATTGCTTGAGTTATAGTGAGGAGACAGATTTGAGATCAGAGGTGAGATTTCTTGTTCTGTGTCTCATCCAAGCATAACTAACTGACAGCTTCGAAATATGCTAATATGCATTCGAGGGCATTTGTGCAAGCTCAGCTCATCAGCTAAAGATAAAACAGTCAGTCCCTTGTACACCGGCCCAACTGGTGACACACCACCTTTAAAAGCGAAATATAAGTAATAGTCCTGATAAAACTTTTACATTTCTGAGTCGTGTGATTAAACTTTTAGTGAATAAGCAGGTCAATGTGGATCAAACGGAAAGCAAGTCCAATTCCCAAATGTCCCAAAGCATACTATCCCTCATACATTGCTTCCACCTGCACTTCACAGTCTAATAGCATATTCATCAGACTGGCTCATATTTCCAAAGAACTGAAAATATACGTCTATTAATTCCAACAGAATCTGAGAGAAACATGATATGCATGCTTTTAATTCCTTTCATGCACTCAAAAATGAACATATACACACACACACACGCACGCACGCACACACACACACACACACACACACACACACACACACACACACACACACACACACACCTGGAATCAAGGAAGACTTGTGTTTATTATACATACTGATACTAACAATAAATAGATGTTTGTGACGATCATGTTTACATCTGATTTGCATAGACAGAACAGGGCATCCTTCTAAACCTTGCAAGAACTGGGCAGTGGTGGCCTGGTGGTAAAGGTGCTAGATCACTGATCCTAAGGTTGCCGGTTCAAGCCCCACTTTCAGCAGGTTGTCACTGCCCCCCCCCCCCCAGTGCAGCTAAATGGGTTATCAAAGGTGGGCCATGTCTCTCACTGTCTATGGTGAGAGGTTCATGTAAAAGAACCATTGCTGGCTTTTGTCAAGAGTATCTGCATAGCTGTCAGCATGTTTCCGCCCTGCGATGGCCTGGAATATACTCTGCCCTTGCCTGGATTTGGCTGGGTGCCAGCCTCCCTGTAACCCTAATTAGGATTAAACAGTACCAGAAAATGAATGAATGAATGAATGCAAAGATACATCCTATGCTAATCTGATGTTTCAGTCACTTTTGTTCCAATATGTACCATGTTCTGCAACTTCTTCTTTCTTCTTCTTCTTTTCCTTTCGGCTGTTCCCTTCAGGGGTCGCCACAGCAAATGATCTGCCTCCATCTCTCCCTATCCTCTGCATCTTCTACTCTTACTCCAACGACCTTCATGTCCGCCTTCACCGCATCCATAAATCTTCTCTTTGGTCTTCCTCTGGGCCTTTTGCCTGGTAGTTCCAACCTCAGCATCCTACGACCAATATACTCACTATCCCTCCTCTGTACATGTCCAAACCATCTCAATCTAGCCTCTCTGACTTTGTCTCCAAAACATCTAACATGTGCTGTCCCTCTGATGTACTCATTTCTGATCCTATCCATCCTTGTTACTCCCAAAGAGAACCTCAACATTTTCATCTCTGCTACCTCCAACTCTGACTCCTGTCTTTTCCCCAGGGCCACTGTCTCTAAACCATACAACATCGCTGGCCTCATCACCGTCTTGTACACTTTTCCCTTCATTCTTGCCGATACTCTCCTATCACACATCACACCGGACACTTTTCTCCATCCATTCCAACCTGCCTGCACGCGCTTGTTCACCTCTTTTCCACACTCTCCATTGCTCTGGATTGTTGAGCCTAAGTACTTAAAATCCTCCACCTTCTTTATCTCTGCCCCCTGTAACCTCAAAGTTCCTCTTGGGTCCTTGTCGTTCACACACATGTATTCTGTCTTACTAAGACTAACCTTCAATCCCCTCCTTTCCAGGGCATACCTCCACCTCTCTAGATTTTCCTCCACTTGGTCTCTGCTCTCACTACAGATCACTATGTCATCTGCAAACATCATAGTCCATGGAGATTCTTGTCTAACCTCATCTGTTAGCCTGTCCATCACCATAGCAAACAAGAAGGGGCTGAGAGCTGACCCTTGATGCAGTCCCACCTCCACCTTGAACTCTTCTGTCACACCGACAGCACACCTCACCACTGTCTTACATCTATCATACATGTCCTGCACCACTCTAACATACTTCTCTGTCACTCCAGACTTCCTCATACGATACCACAGTTCTTCTCTCGGCACCCTGTCATATGCTTTCTCCAGATCCACAAAGGCACAATGCAGCTCCTTCTGACCTTCTCTGTACTTCTCTATTAACATCCTCAAAGCAAACACTGCATCTGTGGTACTCTTTCTTGGCATGAAACCAAACTGTTGTTCACAAATGCTGACCTCTGCCCTTAGTCTTGCTTCCACTATTCTTTCCCATAGCTTCATTGTATGGCTCATCAACTTTATCCCTCTGTAGTTGCCACAACTCTGTACATCACCCTTGTTCTTAAAAATGGGCACAAGCACACTTCTCCTCCATTCCTCTGGCATCTGCTCACTTTCTAAGACCTTGTTGAATATTCTTGTCAGAAAATCTACTGCTACCTCCCTAGACACTTCCATACCTCAACTGGTATGTCATCAGGGCCAACTGCCTTTCCACTCTTCATCCTCTTCAATGCCCTCCTCACTTCTCCCTTACTAATCTTTGCTACTTCCTGCTCCTCAACGGTCACCCCTTCTACTCTTTTTTCTTTCTCATTTTCCTCATTCATCAGCTCTTCAAAGTACTCTTTCCATCTTCCCAGCACACTTCTGTCATCAGTCAATACATTTCCCTCTCTGTCCTTTATCACTCTAACTTGCTGCATGTCTTTCCCATCTCTATTTCTCTGCTGTGCTAACCTGTATAGATCATTTTCTCCCTCCTTACTGTTCAACCTATCATACAAGTCATCATACGCCCTCTGTTTGGCCTTTGACACTGCTACCTTCGCCTTACGCTGTGTCTCCCTGTACTCCTGTTTACTCTCTTCGGTCCTCTCAATGTCCCACTTCTTCTTGGCTAACCTCTTCTTTTGTACACACTCCTGCACTTCCTCATTCCACCACCAAGTTTCCTTATCTACTTTCCTTCCAGAGGACACACCAAGTACTCTCCTACCGGTCTCCCTGATCACATTGGCTGTGGTTGTCCAGTCCTCTGGAAGCACTTCCTGACTACCCAAAGCCTGTTTCAACTCCTTGAAGACAACACGACACTCTTCCTTTTTCAGCTTCCACCACTTTGTCTTCTGCTCTGCCTTTGCCTTTTTCACCTTTCTCACCATCAGTGTCATCCTGCACACCACCATCCTTGCTGTTTGGCAACACTCTCACCCACTACTACTTTGCAGTCACTGACTTCCTTCAAATTACATCGCCTGCACAAGATGTAGTCTACCTGTGTGCTCTTACCTCCGCTTTCATAAGTCACCCTATGCTTCTGTTTCTTCTTGAAGAAAGTATTCACCACAGCCATTTCCATCCTTTTTGCAAAATCAATCAACATCTGTCCTTCTGTGTTCCTGTCCTGGATACCAAACCTGCCCATCACTTCCTCTGTTGCCTGCACCAACATGTCGATTGAAGTCTGCTCCAATGACCACTCTTTCACCTCTGGGGGTACTCTGCATCACTTCATCTAACTCACTCCAGAATCTCTCCTTCTCTTCTAGCTTACATCCTGCCTGTGGGGCATAAGCACTAACAACATTGACCATCACGCCTTCAATTTCTAACTTGAGACTCATCACTCTGTCTGACACTCTTTTCACTTCTAGAACATTCCTGACAAACCCCTCCTTCAAGATGACTCCTACTCCATTTCTCTTCCCATCCACACCATTATAAAACAGTTTAAACCCTGCTCCTAAGCTTTTAGCCTTTCTACCTTTCCACCTTGTCTCCTGAACACACAGTATGTCCGCCTTCCTCCTCTGCATCATGTCAGCCAGCTCCCTATCTTTTCCTTGCATAGTTCCAACATTCAAAGTCCCTACTCTCAGTCCGAGGCTCACGCATTTCCTCTTCTCTCTCTGCCTACGGACACGCCTCCCGCCTCTCCTTCTTTGACGTCTTCGACCAACAGTAGTCCAATTTCCATCAGCACCCTGTTGGTTGACAGCACTGATGGCGGTCGTTGTTAACCCGGGCCTCGAACTGTTACTCAATATTTCAGCTGATATTATTATGATCTATACTGATACTGATACTATACTGAAGTCACTCCTTTGTACCAGTGTTCTGATGTGTCTGCAATATTGTAATAAAAACAAGCAAATTTGATCGACGTCAACCGGAATGACTCCCAATGATGTTCAAATTTGCACCAAATTTTCTAGTAGTATTACAACTGTGTTGGCCTGGCGAGATATCCAATGTGTACTCTGCCCTCGCCCAGAGTTGACTTAGATGGGCAAAAGGCTCCCTGTGACCCTAACCTATGCTAATTAGGATTAAGCTGTTCAGAAAATGTCTGAATGAATACCAGTGTTACACCAATCACTACCTCTGCGTACCAATATTAGCCAGATTTTTTTCCTGCTTCTTCAATGATTCTCCAAACACAAAAAAAACACCAGATTTATCAATGGGCATCAGAATTTTTGCACAAAATTTGATGTTCTCCAGTGTTTTCCAATGTTTTACAATTTCCTCTCATACAACATTGGAATATGATTTAAGCAAATCAAAATCATGACCAGTATCATGTGAGCACACCTTCACAAAGTTCTTTCATACTATGACACACCACATGCATGTGGACTTTTATGATGACAGATGCGCACCTCACATAAAATTGTAAGTCGTTTTGTTTGGGGGTTTTGGGTTGTTTTTTGGTTTTGTTTGTTTGGGTTTTTTTGTTGTTGTTTGCACAATTGGCCTTGTTTTGTAGTGTTAACTTTTCCCCCCTATTCTTCCTTAATTTCCTTCTTTTTTAATTTGATGAATAGTAAAAAAAAAAAAAACGCGGTGGACTGAAGCCGCATGAATTGAAGCGCGAAGTAGCGAGGGATCCCTGTAGTGCAAATAATTGTGAAAGGCCTTGTAGTTTCTTCTTTCTTCTTCTCCTTTCAGCTTTTTCCCTTTTTTCTCAGGGGTCGCCACAGTGAATCATCTGATTCGCATGTTTGATTGGGCATAGGTTTTTACGTCTGATGCCCTTCCTGATACAACCCTTTAGCAAGGGGCAGAAACACACTGACAGCTACACAGCTACTCTTTACAAAAGTCAGCAATGGTTCTTTTACATGAACCTGTCACCATAGACAATGAGAGACATGGCTGGCCTTTGATAACCCAGTTAGCTGCACTGGGGGGGCAGTGACAACCTTGTGGAGAGTGAGACTCGAACCCCCAACCTTAGAATCAGCGATCTAGTGTCCTTTACCACCAGGCCACCACTGCCACTGTGGAAGGCACTGTATCTAATGTCAGGTCAAGTATGAGGGCATGCGCCGGGACGGCACTTCGCTGTGTCCACCAGCCACCTCCACTCATCCGGCGTCTCCTGGCGATCGACCAGGCCTGCGCAGGGCCCATACCCCCCCGGCAGGGCAGCCCTCAGCTGCGACAAACACGTCGCACGCGGTCGTCTCAGCGATCTGCTCCAGACCCTAGTATCCCGAACGGACAGGATCCGGTGTGCTGGATCCGAAGGCGGGAAACGCGCCAAGTGCCCATAGTAGCACAGCTGACAGTCGCGGATCAAGCAGGTTACTCTTACCATCCCCACATCCCCTAGCACCTTCTGGTTGGTAACAAAGTCCCACCAGCGGTATCCGAAGATACGGCGAAGGGAAGTCGTAACAAAGGAGGCCAATCGTCGTCCGAGCTCAACCGTGAGCGTCCATGTCTCACTTGAGTAGAGCAAGACAGGGAGCACAAGGGAGCGAAAGACTCGGGCTTTCGTCCGCCTGCTCAGATACCTCGACCGCCACATGGTCCTGTCCAGTGAGTTCATTGCCCCATAGGCTAGACCAAGTCGACGATTGATCTCGGCCCTGCAATTAGTGGAACGATGGACCACGCTGCCAAGGTAAGTGAAAGACTCCATGATCTCTACTGTTTAACGACCCACAGCGATCAAGTCAACAGCAGCATCCAAGAGGTCGCTGAAAGCCTGGATCTTGGTTTTGATCCAGGAGACTCGCAAACCAAGCGGTTCCGCCTCCTCACCCAAAGAACAGAGAGTCTCTGTCAGAACATCAACCATTTCCGCGAAGACCATTGCGTCATCGGAAAAGTCCAGATCAGTAATCCGAATCTCACCGAACGACACACCGCAGGCCGATCCACCAGATACCGCCGCCATGATCCAGTCCATTGCAGTACTGAAGAGAGTGGGGGCCAGAACACACCCCTGCCTCACTCCAGTCTCGACTGAATAGAAGTCAGAGGTGGAGCCCCCACACCTCACAGCACTCTCTGTCCCAGAATACAGCGATGATATCAGCTGGACCAGAGCCAACGGGATCCCACGTAGCCGAAGTATGCCCCAGAGAGCC
Organism: Plotosus lineatus; assembly: GCA_024760905.1. NCBI lineage: Eukaryota > Metazoa > Chordata > Actinopteri > Siluriformes > Plotosidae > Plotosus > Plotosus lineatus. The sequence goes on from CM045742.1 coordinate 12,893,423, forward strand.
TCCCTATCCACTGAATCGAACGCCTTGCGAAAATCTATATAGGCGTCAAGGAATCCCCTATCAAACTCCCGCAAGCGCTCAGCTAGGTCGCGGAGCGCCAGGATGCGGTCAACGGTAGACCTCTTCGGTGTAAACCCGGACTGTTCAGGGCGCGGGTGCGCTAGAAGCTGCTGTCGGATCCTGTCCAGTAGAATCCGTGCGAAGACCTTGCCCGGAAATGAGAGGAGAGTAACCCCCCGGTAACTGTTGCATTCTCGGGTATCACCCTTCCCCTTCCAGATCGGGACAACGATGCCCCATTTCCAGTCAGTTGGGATGACACCAGTGCTCCACACGGAGCACACAAGAACGAACCTGAGGACGGCCTCACGTCCCGCCTTAAGCATTTCCACATGGATACCACAAACTCCCGCAGATTTGCCATCCGCCAAGCACTCCGAGTTTCCTCAAGAGTCGGCAGGTCGCAGCCTCGTTGAGGGTCGGCAACAAGAGTTTCAGCATCCCCAACGGGCAGGCTCTGGGCGGGAGGGTCAGCACGATACAACTCCGCAAAGTACTCACCCAACGAGTCCTCACTTCCGATTCTTTAGTAAGGACACTGTCTGCAGCTTTCCCGTCTGACATCGCGATGTGGACCGAGAGGAACGGAGGCTCCGCAACGCCCTGTAAGCCGGGCGAGAGTGACTCGAATTCAAGTGGCCCTCACAGAGATCGCGGACCGCAGCCTCCCGATCTCTTCGCACCGCCTTGACGGCTTCAGGTCCCCGGCCAGACCAACTCTGCCGTCAAGTAGAGCCTGTCTCGCTCTCTCGATGACGTCGATGGTTTCAGAGGAGATGGCTATTCCCGGTCGTCTCGGCAACCCCGATATGCAGCCACGGGACACCTCCAGGATGCAGTCTCTGAAACCTGTCCAGAGAACCTCCGTGCCTGCACCCGCGTCCAGATCCTCCAGGGATTCCCCAACCCTACTGGTGAACTCCAAAGCCACATCAGGGTCTCAAGAATAGCTGGGCACTTCTGAAGACACGGCAGTTCTGGAGCAGCCGCCAGCGATTACCTATGAGAACATGGTCGATCTCCTGCCTAGTGACGCCGTCGTTGGAGTCCCAAGTCCAGTGTCGCAGATCCGATCTCTGGAACCACGAGCCAGCAATCCTTAAGCCCCAACTTTTTGCGAAGTCAAGAAGCATTAAGGTGCTTTCATCGCGGCGTCCAGAGCCGTGGGGACTGACACAGGCTTCATAGCCATCCCGGTTAGTGCCAGTGGTCGCATTGAAGTCCCCCAGTACGATCAGGGTGTCTCTTCCCGGAACCCCTGACACCACCGAGTTGAGCTGGTCGTAGAAGGTTTCCTTCATAGATCGATCACTTACCCCGGTCGGAGCGTACACTGCGACGATAGAGAGCGTCCCCACTGTGTGAGTCACCCTCAGTCGCGTAATACGTTCGTTGACCGGGACCACCTCCGATACCAAAGGAGCCAATCGATTAGCGACGGCATCTCCCTGAGTGTGAAGACTGTCAGCCCGGCCAGACCAGTAGTAGGTGTACCCACCGACACCTGTCTCGCCGGACCCAGGCCTCCGCACCTCAGAGAGGGCCGCAATGCCGACGCCAAGCAGACTAACTGTATCTAATGCATCTAAATTAAAATCAAAACTATATGATAACGAATGAGTCTGTTCACCTCAGAGCATGAATACAGGTGCCCTTTTCATATATTTTTGTTCTATGAAGCCTTGGACCTATTACTTGTGTCTAAAAACATATCCGTTTATAACACCAAAAAAGTATTGATGCATCCCTTATGTTGTGTATAAAAATCAATTAAAAATCAAACAGAGTTTATAAGATTCCATGCAGACATGTGCATGATATAGAAACAATATTGCATCATATTAGGACCATGACTGAGACTATTCCGGAAACAAAAAAATGAGGAGTAATGGAGCTCCTGTGCTATGGTAACTCCCAGACGGCAGCTAGGTTGGATACCCACCTTGTATGGTAAGCTCTGCTTGGGTCGCAATGGTCTCATTGCCATTGTCTGCCTGGCAGCTGTATTTACCAGCGTCATCTTCAGTCACATTCACAATCTGCAGGCTGCCTCCACCAATCACAGCAAACCTTTCATCACTGTTTAAAAAAAAAATGGAACAAATGTCATTAAGCAACATGCCATGAACATTCATTTTCACTCAGTAACCACTTTATCCTGGTCAAGTTATGGAAGATCCAGAGCATATCCTGGAAATTTAGCACATAAGATGCATAATACACCCTGAAAGGGACTGTCTGGCAGACTGGTCGTAACTCGATCAGGTCGTATGTCGACTTTCCATCCAAATACACTCACGCCAAACAAAAACAGATGAATAAATCTCATGCATTTAAATCTATACATCTATTTTCAATTCACGTCACTGTGACACGCAGCGGAGAGCCAATCCTGTCTGTACTCCACTGTGTGGGCAGGTCCGATAGCTTTAAACTCTAATTTTATTGGATTATAACAACATCCACAGACTGCGCGTGTTGTTTGAGTAAAGAGATAAATTTCCCTCGTTTTGATCGGCTCATTTCCACGAAGCCAAGCACAGCTGGCAAGCAAGCACAAATGGACGGACATGAAAAACTTCAACCCGCAGACCAGCTGATTGTCAAAACTTGTGACGCGCTTCCTGTCACATGAACACTGCAGCGTGTGAGCCCAATAAAATTAGAGTTTCAAGGTATCAGACCCGCCCACACAGAAAGGATTGTCTCTCAGCTTCGCGCCACAGTGACGTGGCATTGAAAGTAGATGAATAGATTTGCTCTGAGCAGTTAGAAAGTGAAGCTGCATCATCTCCTGCTTGGCCTTTTAAGATGCAGGTGCTGCCGGCAGCGCAAACAACTGTCGTACGCAACACTCGCACTGCACTGCCAATGAATCATGCTTCACCACTTTTGCTGTCGTAAAGTCGATCAGACGAAACTCGCATAGGTCGTAAGTCGACGACTCACTGTATAATAAATGAGAGTAGTGTGATCTGATTGGTTTGCAATCTGAGAATAATAAACATTATCATTCATTCAGAATATATTCTCATTTCTCATTGGTCAAAAGTCACTAGCTGATTCGTTGTATTTTTCTACAAGTCTACTTATCCAGTGCTGGCATCAGTTAAGCTGAATGACTATTGCTTGACTGGCAGGTGCCAGTGTTCCATAGCCACAGGCTACGCCTGGTGGCAGACGGCTCTACCTGTCCTCCACTTTGTTGGCCGGTCTTTGATAAGCCAGTTAGCTGCACTGGGGGGACAGTGACAACCTGTGGAGAGTGAGGCTTGAACCCCCAACCTTGAGATCAGTGATCCAGCACCTTTACCACCAGGCTGCCAACCCTTTGCAAATAACTGGTACATAGCTAATCCATCTACTGGCATGCTTCTGGGAGGTGAGAGGAAACAATCTCCATTACAATGTAAATGCAGAGAGAAAAAAGAGACCCCAGATTTGTGACACATGATCGAACAGTGTTACTGTGCAAAGTATAAATGTATAATAACAATAAAATGTGATTAAAAGTTGTTGGCCAACTCTCATTAAATACTGAGTTATAAAATTATCAAAATGAAAGAAAAAATACTACACAGTCGGCCCGCTACTTATGAAAACCCCTGAATACGAAAAATCCAGTGTATGAAAAACATTTTCCTACATTTTTGTCCTCTGTATAAGAAACAACTACTTCTTACGAAAAGCACCAAACGTGCCATTCTAACATTCAAACGCGCCATTCAAACATTCAAACAATGCATGATTTGCTTTCTCATTGGCTGCCTCCCATTGGCTACACGGGATGATGCAGTTCCCTCCCATTGGCTGTCTCTCAAGATCCCGTATCGTTGGCCTCGCATTGGCTAGAAGGTATGACGCTGTCGTTCCAACTGTTCAAGTTTGTGTGAACCGTGTTCATGTTTGTGTGTCATTCCAACTGTATTTTATGACTTAGGCTTTTAACCTTCCATAAACATCTGTAAGATTATAACTCTGCTAAGAAGACATGGCCAACACACGTGCGCGCGCACACACACACACACACACACACACACACACACACACACACACACACAAACATGATTCCCAGTGTAAGTGATTCCCGGTGCCATGGTCATTGTAAGATTACAACTCTGCTAAGAAGACATGGTCAACACGAAGTAAGTACCTTAAAAGGTATACTTTTATCATTTTTAAAGGATAGTCTTGGGAACCTTGGAACGAATCACACGTTTTTACATGTAAAATGCACCTCTACTCCAGGTTCCGAAAAAGCCGCTGGAACGGATTAATTTCGCAAGAAGGGGCCGACTGTATTTAAAAAAAATGTAAACAGTACTCAGATTATAAAATACACAACACACACACACACACACACACACACACACACACACACACACACGCACACACACACAAACACAAAATTATATATGATTAGAACCACTGCTTTCGACACCCCCAACATTACATGAATGCAGAAACAGCAAATTTAAGCACATTCTCATTTATGTCTGTAATGACAGTTATTTTATTTTATTTTTTTACCACAGGCATAACAAGTAAGTAAGTCATTATACTTCACCACTATTGAACACATTTCTCTATTTTTTTTGTCAAGTTGGACTTTAAGCAGCTATGTTTCTCCATACACATGCAGGATGTGGTTGATATCAAAACAGGATGCAATATTGATTTTGTATCCTGAAGCCTTTCCTTTAAGGACAGCACAATACCAAAGCTAACGACCCCCTATGGTTTTGCTTTTGAAGTTTACATCTACAGTCAGCTGCTGGGCAGAAATCAGCGGTATGTAGCAAACAAACAAACGGGAAAAAAAATGAAAGAATGAAAGAAAAATGAATAGTCAGTCACCAGAGCACAAGTGCAAAAGCCAAGAAAGTGCACAGGTCCTGTGGGACCCTGATGGATGTCTGCAGTCAGATTCTTGCTCCACTCTCACCCGTTCACTGCAGACTGTGAAGAGTATCATTCATCTTATTCTTGTTGACTTCGAGAGCCACTAATTTAATCAGCAATATAAACTGATTGGTTCTCGGGCGTACTCCTCTGAGAGACAGCACAACTGTCAATCCGCGTTATTATCTGAATGGGACATTTAATGGTGTTCTCCAAAGAGTTTTTTTAGCTCACCAGGAAATGAAAGTTATGTACATATGCCTAACGTTTATAGACCCAACAATGTTGTGGAAGAGGCAGTGGTGGCCTGGTGGTAAGCTGCAGGATTATTGATTCTTAGGTTGAAGGTTCAAGCCCTACTATCAACGGTTGTCACTGCTGTCCCGCAAGTGTTGCTAACTGGTTTATCAAAGGCCAGCCATGTCTCTCACTGTCTATGGTGTGAGGCATGAAAAAGAACCATTGCTGACTTTCAACAAGCGTAGGCTGCATAGCTGTCAGTGTATTTCTGCCCTGCGATGGCCTGGTGAGCTGTCCAGGATGTACACTACCTTCTCCCAGAGTCAGCCAAGATGGGTGCCAGCCTTCCCGTGACCCTAATTAGCATTAAGCGGTTCAGCAAATGAATGAATGAATGAAGTGTTGTGGAATACATCCAATAGTGCATTCCTAAACCCAGACTTACAGTATATGGTGCCCTGATTGGTGAAAACGTCTGAGTATCAACTACGAGCCAAGTAATCTTTCTTATTTAAAACCCTCAAATCAAAATGGTTTACACATTGACTTTGATAACTCAACATGTAAAAACAGCTGTTATAATGATTATGTTAATTACTGTCCAGGTCCTGATTTCAACTTTATTTAGAAGCATTTTTTTTTCAGTGATTTAATAACTAATTTTCATTCATTAAGTGTATTTTGTACTAATTGGTGTTCATGGCCATCCTCAGCTAGCTGGAGAATCCCTGGAAAGCCTATTGCAACCACCAGCACGAATAGCAAGCCTTACTTGAGTGGTCTACTAACCATTAAAAAGATATCCTTTTGTTATGGTCTGTGCTGGCGGGCGGAATTAACTCCTCCTTAATCATTGCAGATGCTGGTGAGGGGTGTGGCGGTTGCCGGTAGGCGTGTTCCAAGCTGAAGCGCACCTGGTCCCAATCTGCAATCAGCAAGCAGCCAGCTAAATGGGAGCGGCACGCTTCCCTCCGATGTCAGAAGATTGGTTTCCCTGTGACTCTACTCCTCGGCTTTCTCTCTGACCCCTGGTTCTTGCTTCGTGCTCGACCAGTTCTCTCGACTTAGTATTCCAGTGATTGACAGTTCCTAGTGTTTAATAAATCATTTGAACCTTCTTTTGGTCTCCTGCATCTCTGGGTCCTACGCATACACCCCAGGCATAACACCTTTACCATATAAGGAATTTTATCAGAAAATGAACAACTGAATGACATTTTCAAACTGAAATCTTAAACGGTTAAGTGCTAGTGTGTTCCTTCTCTTTAAAGATATATAAATTTTACTATTTTTATGTCTTTATTTTTAATTAAGAATAGCCATTTTTTGTACAGTCCAAAATTAAAAGACATGCAAATTTGAAGGGCAAGCGGAAGCATATTATGGAAGTTTATTAAATATTCATTCATTCGCTTTCTGTAACCACTTAATCCTAACTAGGGTTGCAGGGAGGCTGGTGCCCATCCCAGCCGACCCCGGGCGAGGACAGAGCACACCCTGGACAGCTCGCCAGGCTATCGCAGGGCAGAAACACGCTGACGACTATGCAGCTACTCTTGATAAAAGTCAGTGGTTCTTTTACCTGAACCTCACACCATAGCCAGTGAGAGACAGGGCCAGCCTTGGATAACCCAGTTAGCTGCACTGGGGGGTTTATTAAATATCCATAATAAACAAATGAGAAAACATATTCCTCTTCACAATGCATAGAGTCATAACAAAATCCAAACTGCACAAACTAGTTACGATTTCCAAGGTTAGAAAAGCACCATAAGGAATTCATGGATGTCCTATGACTACTGTGTACAAATATTTAGAGGAACACCCAAAATACTGGTGGAAGAAATGAAGCCACAGGAGAGGAGGATAATTTAAAAAATAAATGAGTGTTAGAACAGCTGCAGCATGTAGCGCTGTGGTTAATTGCTTTTCATGGTTGGGGCGGACATTGCTGTGTGATGGCAGAAAGAGATGCTTGAAGGTGGCACAGCATAAAGCACTATTCATCACCGTCGGACATTTTTTTTTTCCCCTGGATGAGCAATTTTGCTTCGTCAACCTGACTGCAGCTGTAAAGTCACATTTGTGTAGGTGTACTACTAACAGAGGGAAGCGAGATAATCTGACTGATCGTCTTCGCCTTATGATTCCACGACAATATCTCTATCCACAGGGTACGAAGGCTTCCTGAATGATTTGATGAGAAGGAAAATGATGTACATCACACACTCAGCGTCCATTTTAATGGGAACACCTGTACATCTGCTTGTTCATGCAGTTGTCTAATCTACCAGCAATGTGGAAACACAAAGCAGGAAATGGATATCAATGGATTTTGACAGTGGTGGTGGTTGTTGATATCAGATGGACTGATCTGAGTATTTCAGACACTGCTGATCTCCTCAGATCTTCATATACGACAATCTCTACTTAGAATAGCGAAAAAAACATAAAACACTCCGGTGAGAAATCAGTCTGTGGCTTGAAATGCTTTGTTCGTGAGAAATGACAAACTTGTTTAAACTGAAAACTGTGATGGTTAGAATATCTACTCTTAACAACCACAGTGAGCTGAAAAGCATCTTAGAACTCGCAACACGGCAGATAAGCCTTTCCACTCCAAGTAGCTGAGAACTAGAACCTGATGATACAGCAGGTACAGGACCATGGATAAGGACTGGAACAATATCACCTGGTCAGCGCTTCCCATTCCGATGTTTGCCGAAGCTCATCAATTGTCCATGTTGAATTTTTTGCATAGCGCTGATTGGTTGAGGGTGGAACAGTGGTGTAGTGGTTAGTATCCCCACCTCACAGCAAGAAGGCCCTAGTTCAAATCCTGGGCTTTAATGATTTGGCAAATGAGTAAGGGATTGGTTGAATTAGACAATTGCATGAAAATGCTGGCATACATTTCAAAGTAATAACATGGCTGGCGTGTATACAGCCCAGGATACACTGTACAGAAGTTCTTAAAGGACTTACCAACAGAAAACAAAAACAAACAAGCTGTTCTGAGTTCGGTTTTGAGAATCACATTCCACTGACACAATCAATTTGCACGGCTTGAAAGCGGCTGAGGATAAAACACTCACAAACTCAGTCAGGTTTTGCAGTTATGTTGTCAGAAAAAATGCTTGCATAGGCTTGGCTTGTCAGGAATAACTATGCGGGTTCAGGATACTGTTCAGGTCAATTGGCTTATCCTGACCACTTTGGTTGGGATAAATCTTAAGATAAGTGTGAATAGCAAAGCCATGGGGCAGATTGCTTCAGCTGGCAAAGCAGAAAACCATAGCTGTGTTCATGAAGCAGAGCCCCGAGCTTAATCAATCAGTTCATGCAGGCAGAATTTCTCAAACTTCAATAAGGTTACAAAGGTAAAAACACAGCCTAACTTTTCTCGAACTGGAGCTGTGTTTATATTTTCACTGAAACCAGGCTGCCTTGAGTACATAAAGCAAACTTTTTTCAATTACCAGGTAACCAGATATGTCAGAATGTGCAATTTTTGTACTGTATTTTTTCAGACCATAAGGCACACTTAAAATCCTTTAATCTTCAAAAATTTGACAGTGCACCTTATAATCCGGTGCGCCTTATGTGTGGATGAAGCCGCGTAACTCCATCTCACTGATACCGTCAAAGCCCAAATGTAGCAAACTAATTCAGAGTTTACCATTATTCCGGTGGATTAACCAAATAACTCCAACCTAGATATCTATGTCAACAGGTCGTAAGTTAGAGGGATCTGGGCTTTATGTCGAAATACCTATCGTAGTCAGGTGACACGCTGAGGTACACGTGGCTGGCTTAGAGAAGTTTATGCCAGGAGGCCGAAAGACTCTTTCCACCTAATCTCTGTCTTAACGGACCATCTGTCTTGTTACGAGGATGCTTCTACATCTCAGAATGCTCAGCTGTCTTAGTGAGAGTCTCACGTTCATCACCGGGATAAAGCACTGCTTCAGGTCTCGTCCTGAGACCTCGGATTAACCTTCGTGAATTTACACTAACACTGATACAGCTCCTTACAGGTAATGAACTCAGTTCTGTAATGAACACAATACAGTAGGCCCTTGACCATTCGCGGTTCAGCAGTGCTCACTCCACTACATACTCGCAGATTGGCGACAAACCCGGAAGTAACTGGCACGTGATTCAAATTTAGCCAATGGCTTAGAGCTTTTGATTCTCCCTCCTGCTGATTGGTTGCAGATGATGTGTCCACCTCGTTTTTTCTCCTTCGTGCATAAGTTATCAATGGGATTGCTTGAATTGCACAGTACATTTTTTAGTGTGTTTTAATGATTATTTAAGCCCTATGATGTGACTCAAACTCGCTGCATCTTCTGTAGCTTCTGGTAAGGAGCCTAAGCGCTTTATTTATTAATAAATATTATCACAGTACAAAATTAAAAAGTTTTTATTGAATCATTGCTACATTTTACTGCATTATTACTGTATTAATGAGTAAGACTGTCTATAGAATGTGTTTAAGAAGCATATTAGCGCATGTAATATTGGGTTTTAAAACCGCGTCAATAACTCGCGGATTCTCTGTGGGAAGGACCGCAACCGAACCAGCGCAAAAAACAAGGGGGCCTACCGTACTCACACTACCATGTTTGTTACTGTGATGACGCTGTCACTTTAAGGGTGAGTGGCTGAGAGGAGTTTAGGTCACGACCCCAAAAGACTTTTTCCGGAAGACTTTTTCAACCTAATCTCTGTCTCTATTGATCTGCGACTCCATGCGCGCAAGGGAATAAAAGATAATAAAATATAATAATATAACATAATAATAAAAAACAATAGAGGGATCAGGGCTTTATGTCCAACTCGCGCAACTATTAAACTCAGACACTCAGATGAAGAATTTGATGGATTTGTGGAAGAGAACTGAATTGAAAAAGTGAGTTTATTGTTTTATGTTGTTAAAACTGAATGTTGAGAGTTATTGTGAAGGAGTTGAATTAAGTTTGAGTTATCTAACTTTTGTCTCATTTAACGTGGCTTATAATCCAGCGCGACTTATGTATGGACAGAGACTGTTCGTAGGTATTGCACCTTGTAATCCGGTGTGCCCTATTCCCCAGAATATATGGTATGTAAAATTACAAATAGAAGAATTTATTCCTAGTCAGCACCAACATTGTGGTTCAGCACATCCACCTCTCGGCATGAAGATACCGTTACAGTTAATGCTGTGCCCTCATACTATCATTCATTATGTGGTTTGTGTGGTCTCATTTTAAACTGAATAACCTAATTCGGGAAAATCTACTAATGTCCAACAACAACAATAATAACAACAAGAAATCAATGAAGACATTATAAGAGACTAATCAATATGGCACAAGATTCGGACAGTTGGCTAAGCACTGGAGTTAAGTACATAAATAAGCTTTCATCATTTCATATTTTCAGCATCTATTTACTTTATTTTTCATGATGTACACGATTTCTTAATTAAAAATTCACATTTCAAAATAAGAATACAGGGATCCCTCACTTTCCAAGATTAATTGGGACCGAGATCCCCCCTCCACACACACAACCAATGCAGCCGTGGTGGTGGGGGGGGGCACAAACCAGTGTCTCTCCCTCACGTCGGTCCCAAGCCCAGATAAATGCAGAGGGTTGCGTCAGGAAGGGCATCCGGCGTAAAACAAATGCCAAATAAAATATGCGAGCCACTACAAAGAATGTCATACCGGATCGGTCGAGGCCTGGGTTAACAACGACCGCCATCAGCGCTGTCAACCAACAGGGTGCTGGTGGAAATTGGACTACTGTTGGTCAAAGACATCGAAGAAGAAGAGGCGGGAGGCGTGAAGAGAGAGAAGAGGAAAGGCATGAGTCTAGGACTGAAAGTAGGGACTTTGAATGTTGGAACTATGGCAGAAAAAGGTAGAGAGCTGGCTGACATGATGCAGAGGAGGAAGATGGACATACTGTGTGTTCAGGAGACCAGGTGTAAAGGGAGCAAGGCTAGAAGCTAATGAGCAGGGTTTAAGCTGTTTTTTAATGGTGTGGATGGGAAGAGAAATGGAGTAGGAGTCATCTTGAAGGAGGAGTTTGTCAGGAATGTTCTAGAAGTGAAAAGAGTGTCAGACAGAGTGATGAGTCTCAAGTTCTAAATTGAAGGCGTGATGTTCAATGTTGTTAGTGCTTATGCCCCACAGGCAGGATGTGAGCTAGAAGAAAAGCAGAGATTCTGGAGTGAGTTAGATGAAGTGATGCAGAGTACCCCCAGAGGTGAAAGAGTGGTGATTGGGGCAGACTTCAAAGGACATGTTGGTGCAGGAAACAGAGGGGACGAGGAATTGATGGGCAGGTTTGGTATCCAGGACAGGAACACGGAAGGACAGATGTTGGTAGATTTTGCAAAAAGGATGGAAATGGCTGTGGTAAATACTTTCTTCAAGAAGAAACAGGAACATTGGGTGACTTATAAAAGCAGAAGTAGGAGCACACAAGTAGACTACATCTTATGCAGTCGATGTAATCTGAAGGAAGTCAGTGACTGCAAAGTAGTAGCGGGTGAGAGTGTTGCCAAACAGCATAGGATGGTGGTGTGCAGGACGACGCTTATGGTGAGGAAGGTGAGTAGCGGGTGAGAGTGTTGCCAAACAGCATAGGATGGTGGTGTGCAGGATGACGCTCATGGTGAGGAAGGTGAAGAAGGCAAAGGCAGAGCAGAATACAAAGTGGTGGAAGCTGAAAAAGGAAGAGTGTCATGTTGTCTTCAAGGAAGAGTTGAAACAGGTTTTGGTCAGGAAGTGCTTCCAGATGACTGGACAACTACAGCAAATGTGATCAAGGAAACAGGTAAGACAGTACTTGGTGTGTCATCTGGAAGGAGAGTAGATGAGGAGACTTGTTGGTGGAATGAGGAAGTGCAGGAGTGTGTACAAAGGAAGAGGGATTGAGAGGGCCGAATAGAGTAAACAGGAGTACAGGGAGACAGCGCAAGGCAAAGGTATCAAAGGCCAAACAGAGGGCGTATGATGACTTGTATGCTTGGTTGGAAAGTAAAGAGGGAGAAAATGATTTATACAGGTTGGCACAGCAGCGAAATAGAGATGAGAAGGACGTGCAGCAAGTTAGAGTGATTAAGGACAGAGAGGGAAATGTATTGACTGATGATAGAAGTGTGCTGGGAAGATGGAAAGACTACTTTGAAGAGCTGATGAATAAGGAAAATGAGAGAGAAAAAAGAGTAGAAGAGGTGACCGTTCAGGACCAGGAAGTAGCAAAGATTAGTAAGGGTGAAGTGAGCAGGGCATTGAAGAGGATGAAGAATGGAAAGGCAGTTGGCCCTGATGACATACCGCTGGAGGTATGGAAGCGTCTAGGAGAGGTAGCAATAGATTTCCTGACAAGAATATTCAACAAGGTCTTAGAGAGTGAGAACATGCCAGAGGAATGGAGAAGTGTGCTTGTGCCCATTTTTAAGAACAAGGGAGACGTGCAGAGTTGTGGCGACTACAGGGGGATAAAGTTGTTGAGCCATATGATGAAGTTATGGGAAAGAATAGTGGAAGCTAGACTAAGGGCAGAGGTCAGCATTTGTGAACAACAGTTTGGTTTCATGCCAAGAAAGAGCACCACAGATGCAGTTTTTGCCTTGATAATGTTAATAGAGAAGTACAGAGAAGGTCAGAGGGAGCTGCATTGTGCCTTTGTGGATCTGGAGAAAGCATATGACAGGGTGCCGAGAGAGGAACTGTGGAATTGTATGAGGAAGTCTGGAGTGGCAGAGAAGTATGTTAGAGTGGTGCAGGACATGTGTAAGAGATGTAAGACAGTGGTGAGGTGTGCTGTTGGTGTGACAGAAGAGTTCAATGTGGAGGTGGGACTGCATCAGGGGTCAGCTCTGAGCCCCTTCTTGCTTGCTATGGTGATGGACAGGCTGACAGACGAGGTTAGGCAAGAATCTCCATGGACTATGATGTTTGCAGATGACATTGTGATCTGTAGTGAGAGCAGAGAACTAGTGCAGGAAAATCTAGAGAGGTGGAGGTATGCCCTGGAAAGGAGGGGAATGAAGGTTAGCCCCAGTAAGACAGAATACATGTGAGGTTACAGGGAGCAGAGATAAGGAAGGTGGAGGATTTTAAGTACTTAGGCTCAACAATCCAGAGAAGTGGAGAGTGTGGAAAAGAGGTGAAGAAGCGTGTGCAGGCAGGTTGGAATGGTTGGAGAAAAGTGTCCGGAGTGATGTGTGATAGGAGGGCATCGGCAAGAATGAAAGGAAAAGTGTACAAGACGGTGGTGAGGCCAGCAATGTTGTATAGTTTAGAAACAGTGGCCCTGGGGAAAAGACAGGAGGCAGAGCTGGAGGTAGCAGAGATGAAAATGTTGAGGTTCTCTTTGGGAGTAACGAGGATGTATAGGATCAGGAATGAGTACATCAGAGGGACAGCACATGTAAGATGTTTTGGAGACAAAGTCAGAGAAGATAGATTGAGATGGTTTGGACATGTACAGAGAAGGGATAGTGAGTATATTGGTAGTAGGATGCTGAGGTTGGAACTACCAGGCAGAAGGCGTAGAGGAAGACCAAAGAGACGATTCATGGATGTGGTGAAGCAGGACATGAAGGTAGCTGGTATAAGAGAAGAAGATGCAAAGGATAGGGTGAGATGGAGGCAGATTTTCCTTAACTGTTTCCCCTATTCTTCCTTCAGTTCAGTTCAGTTCATTTTCTGTAACCGCAAAATCCTAATTAAGGTCATGGGGAGGCTGGCGTCCATCCCAGCCAACTCCGGGTGAGGGCAGAGTACACCCTGGACAGCTCACCAGGTCATCGCAGGGCAGAAACACGCTGACGGCTTTGCAGCTACTCATCGAAAGTCAGCAATGGTTCTTTTACATGCCTCACACCACAGACAGTGAGAGACATGGCCGGCCTTTGATAATCTAGTTAGCTGCACTGGGTCTATTCTTCTTTAATTCCCTTATTTTTTTAATTCAATGAATATTAAAAATAAATCAATAAAACGCGATGCATTGAAGCCACATGAATTGAAGCGCGAAGTAGTGAGGAATCCCTGTTTTGTCTTAGTTGTAACACGGTAATGCAGTGGTCAGAAATCTTGGACATTTCTGTGTGTCGTCTACATTTTCTCTGAGTGCTTGTGTGGGTTTCATCTTGGTGCTCTGGTTTCCTCCCACAGTCCAAAAGACATGTGATCCATGCGGATTTACCATGCTAAACCACGAAAGCATCAGTGTGAGTATAAATGGATGCTTATCTATCATGTTTATCTTTACATTACTGTACGGCAACCTGTTGAAAGTGTATCCCACCTCTTGGCTGAAGTCAACTGGGTTGACTGATAAACTGTATAGCTTATGGACGGATCTGGCTTTAAACTGTTGACTGCACAGGATTTTGCCAGGTATTACAGATGGGAATCTCTCTGCAGTTAAATGCATCTTCACAATATGAAGAAACGCATCCTGACAGTTGTACCAATGGTTTCAGGTTCATTTCAGCCAGAGCTCCGGTTTTAAAAGGTTTACCCGACTTGTACACTGACACGTGGACTGAATGTTAATGGTGTACATGTTGGTGTTTGCAGTCTGATTGGTGTTCAGAAATAGCTTTCATAAACAGAAAAGAGTGATAATATGAACAAAAGCTTGCATGTCATCTTTCAAAGTGATAAGTTATTTATAAGTTATTAATATTCAAGGTTTCTCTGTCTCACTGCTGTGGAGCATTCAATATCGGAACAGATGTGCTGCCTTGGGGTCTGTTGGCAAAAACTGGGACATCAAAAACAAATATTTTCACCATCGAAACATCACGTTGCAACAAGACTACAATAAAATACATATGATGTGTGAAAGCAAAGGGTGTGCCATAGTTTATTTAATAGAACAAAACATTTTTCTATACATAAACTAATATATATGTTTACACACAGCCAAAAAGTGGAGCTCCTGATAAATATCACCATTGAGAGGCGTCTGAGCCTCAGTTTGTCTCTCAGCACACATCACAAGCCTCTCATTTGTATCACTTGTCTTGTTGATTTAATTTTCCACTTAATGAGTTCATGTTCTCCCAAGCTTCTGTGTTTGGTCCACAAACTTCCTTCCCTACAAGTCTGTCTCCCGGCATCTGTCAGGTGGCTCTATTTTCAGCCGCTGTGACTGAGATGATATGTCATCTCGTACTCTCGACCAAGGTAATGTGATGGCTGGTCAGGTCCTTTCACATGGAAACACGTGGACGGCTATGCAACTACTCTTTACGAAAGTCAGTAATAGTTTTTTTTTTACATGCCTCACACCATAGACAGTGACAGACATGGCCGACCTATGATAACCCAGTTAGCTGCACTGGGGGTGCAGGGACAACCCTGTAGAAAGTGGGACTCAAACCCCCAACCTTAGGATCAGCAATCCAGCACCCTATACCACTAAGCCACCACTGCCCCTATCTCCTTACCGAAGTTGAATTGTGTTTTTTTTTTTTAATTAAGTGCGAGTCTGAGTGGTTGTGTATGAGCCTCTGGATTTTGGGGTTTTTTTTGCCGTTATATTTCATTAGCAATAATTTTGTTTTTAGAAACCCCTGCCATGATGCAAGGAAGCCATACATCGTAGCCAAACATCATCAAATCAGAAACGCAGCAGCCTTATTAGGGTTTCTTTTGTTGGTACATGTAAACACTGGACCGACATAGGACAACCATGCAAGCCATATTCCATAACTATGATAACTAAGGATCTTTTTGCTATCATGAACCAGCAATCTTTTCATTTCACTGAGGAGACATTTGTGTGCAGGGCTTACATTTGGATCAGTTCAGTTCATTTTCTGTAACCGCTTAATCCTAATTAGGGTCATGGGGAGGCTGGCGCCCAGCCCAGCCAACTCCGGGCGAGGACAGAGTACACCCTGGACAGCTCGCCAGGCCATCAAAGGGCATAAATTAAAATTAAAAGTTTTCTTTGCTGGGCAGTGGTGGCGTGGTGGTAAAGGTGCTGGATCATTGATCCAAAGGTTTGGGGATCAAGCCCCACTCTCAATGGATTGTGACTGTCCCCTCAGTGCAGCGAACTAGGTTATCAAAGGCCAGCCATGTGTCTCACTGTCTATGGTGAGAGGTTCCTGTAAAAGAACCATTGCTGACTTTCATCAAGAATAGCTACATAGCTGTCAGTGTGTTTCTGCCCTGTGATGGCCTGGTGAGCTGTCCAGGGTGTACCCTACCCTTGCCCGGAGTTGACTGGGATGGGCGCCAGACTCCCTGCAACCCTAGTTAGGATTAAGCGGTTAGAGAAAATGAACATAAATGAGAGTTTTTGTCCTCTTTGGAACAAAGGCAATATATATTGTATCGTGGGGGAAATAAGTGTTTGATACACTGCTGATTTTGAAAGTTTTTTCCACCTACAAGCAATGAGGAGGTCTGTAATTTTCATCATAGGTACACGTCAACTGTTAGAAACAGGATCTAAAAAAATCCACAAAATAACATTGTATAATTTTTAAATAATTAATTTGCATTTTATTGCATGAAACTAGTATTTGTGACAATAGAAAAATAGAACTTAATGTTTGGTACAGAAACCTTTGATTGCAATGAGTACAATTACAGTTTCCTGTGGTTCTTGACCAGGCTGCACACACTGCAGCAGGGGATTTTGGCTATCTCGTCCACACAGATCTCCAAACCTCTCCATTATTTGTAAATGAAAAAACTTTGAAAATGAAAAAGTCAAATTTGTATTTTCCACACTATATATAGAGTGTATAAATATGCGTTCGCGCGCGCGCGTGTGCTCAATTCATCACAGTGTCATCCCCTATTCACGCTCTGCCGCATCGTTTCCAAACTAGACTTAGCTCAACTCCACTGAGGGGGCATCGTTTAGTCTTTTCACTGTCACTTCTTTCAAAATGTCACGGTTTTTAATATCAGCTGTAATAGATTGCCATAGAACCTCTTTTTTGTGGCACTCTGCTTCAGAGGCAAAATTCCCTGTCCTATCACATTCCTCTTTCACACACTACCTTTGCCTGAGACAAAGCTGTTTAGGTAACACTGTTGATCGAGTCAAGGGAGCTGGAATTAGTGTGCATCTGAAAGTTTTGTAGTTTTTCCATTATCGTAGACTGTGGATACCATCCTTATAAAAACCATCAACAGTGCAAGTGAAAAGTAAAAGTTTGTGATATGACAAAAATCTTTTTGTTTTCCTTTCGGCTGTTCCCTTCAGGGTTCTACACAGCGAATCATCTGCCTCCATCTCACCCTGTCCTCTGCATCTTCTTCTATTACACCAACTACAGCATCTTGGAAAATCGCGAACACTTTTGATCCGATGCTGTACCTTCATGTCCTCCTACCTTTGGTCTTCCTCTAGTCCTTCTGCCTGGTAGTTCCAACCTCAGCATCCTACTACCAATATACTCACTATCCCTGCTCTGTACATGTCCAAACCATCTCAATCTAGCATCTCTGACTTTGTTTCCAAATTTCTTACATGTGTTTGTGAAATGACAAAATGTATTACAAAAATGACAGTCGTGTCTTCACACTATTCCAGATTTACTGAACAGTGCAAATTAGTATGAAAAGAACCCACCATACATTTTACATTATGCTGGCTAGTACTTCTTAGCTTAGACTGATTTTGACAACCAAAGCATGGGACTGTGCAGCACACTCGCGCTTTTACTTGCCTGTATTGCAAATGTTACGGTTCCACAATGTAATACTTAGCCCTTCAGAAAGGACAAATGACATCACAGTAAAACAAGAAACGCCTCTGAAGCTGAGCTCCCTAGCGGAGCACCATAGTTGTGGAATACGGATCAGGTGGCATTCCTCTGTTGGTTAACACGCCACACCACAGAAAAACTAAGGCTGCAATCTCACTGAATTGATTCTGATTGGCTTTTGTGTATCACTGACTTTCATGACAATGGGCAGCAGTTAAAAAAAAAGATTTTTTTGTGAATAATAATAATAAAACTGAAAGCCAAAGTCAGAAATCTATACTCAGACTCACACAGAATAATATAAAAACCAGCAATTTAAACAACCTTGCAGGTTAATAAATGTTTGTGGCGGGCTCCCGAGTGACGCAACGACATGGTGCGAGACTATTAACCCAGAGATCGCACGTTTGAATCCGGTTTAATGCACACAGCCATCCATGGAGTCGCTAATAGACCGAGTTCTCACAGGAGGGATATGGCATGTACTCACTTCCCTGTCACTCAAAGCAATCACCAGCCAATCATCGGCCTCTGTGATCTCATCCGAACAATGAGGTGGATAGCGCTTTCCCTCTGAGTGTGTGAGACTGCCCCCAAATACGCATAGCACGGCAGTTCAAAAAGAGGTGGGTGGATAACATGTATGTAATGCAGGGGTTGTGTGCATTGCATGCTTTCATACCTCTCTGGGCGATGGTGGTTGTGTGATAGGCACACGGTAGTACCTTGATGAGTATGAATTTTATACAAATAAATTAGGGGGGGGAAATGGGGGTGTGTGTAAATAAATAAACAAAATAAATGTTTGTGGAGCAAGCACTGATATCAAAAGCTTGACGGAACATGAACTTATTAAACGGATAATTAAACTAACAAGACAGGTGGTAAAAATGAAATCAGGAATTAGCTGGTGAAAGGAACAGCGCTGAAAAAGCAAACCCCGGATTGGACGCGCTTCTCCTCAGTAGAACTCCAAGGACAGGAAACAACCTGAGAAGAAAAGTTCTCTCTATTGGTATAGTTCATGTCGTATAACCAGTTGATCCCGAAGTCCCGTTTCTCAGAAAGGTCAAGCACGCATATCAAAGAATCTCAGTGTGGCATCCGAAGGGTCACAGCATTGTGTATAATGCATCGATATGAGAATGTATGAGAGACGACCAGGGTGCAGCAAGGACAGCCATCAAGAATGCATTACGCTGTCGGAAGGCCATTAAAGAAGCAATTACGGGCCAAATGGAGTCTGTCAGCAATCTTCATTCCAGCTCACCAAATGAGCAAAGAGCCGCAATTAGACGTTTAGCTGCGCTGCCTGTCGCTGTATGCTGACAAGAGCCGAGCTGAGAGAACACAGAGAGCTGAGCGTCACAATGCAGCTGGTATGCGTTGGGGGATGCGTCATACTATCAGATACCAAACAGCTCTTTACTCTTTACATTACTGTACTATCCTATTTAATACGATTGACCCAATCATCATCGGTTATATGCAGAAAGGTGGACAGAACCTAGGAGAGCTTGAGTGTTACACAAAGGAATGTGCCCAGGAAATACTGTAAATCTTTAAGGCTCATAAGATTTCTGTCCAAAGTCATGGCTTGCAGGAGCTTATCTGTCACATGAAATAAGAGCTGTTGGACTCACACTGAGCAACAATCCTATCGCTGCAACAAATCTGTCAAGTGCTAGGCCAAGACGCACTGATAAATGCTTTTTAAATGAAGTTAGCCTTACACATACTCCCTCTTTTATGCATCTGATTTCCCTCTACTTTTCAATCACCTTTGAAAAAATCATGAATTTTTCATGGCAACTGAGAGAGAAAAGCAAATCCCATTATTAATCTTGGTTGGGACAGACACTGGACCAACATGGATAAGAAATCAAGAAGAAATCAAGTAAAATTGTTCAAGGCCTTCTTCGTCTACCCGTCCATCCTGATTTACAACTGATCCGATGTGATTTTTATCTACGCACCCTTCAGCTGATTTTACTTGCAGAAGATGAGTGCACAACACAGCAAGGAAAGCAATCAAAGGTGTCAGTAAACATGATTCCTGGACAAAACACAGGACGTCCTGCTCGGGTTCCATTATTTACAACTTGTCCTTTCAGCATCATGAGGATAGTGCATTTCAGCATCATGGCATAGTGGTTAGGATGCTGTGCTCATGATCAGGAGGTTGTGTGTTTGAATCCCAGTTAGACCCCCACTGTGCTAAGACCCCTGGGCAAGGTCTTAACCACAAGTGTGCCTCTGTTCACCCAGCATTATAAATGGGTACCAGTAAAAATGTACTGGGAAGGTAACCTGCGATGGACTAGCATCCCATCCAGGAGGAGTTGAACTCCGAGTCACGTCACGCTACAGAAACCAGGAATAAGCACCGGCCTGATGAGCCACGAGGCTCGGATGTAAAAGCCCAACAGACTTTACCTTTCAGAGTCGCATCCATCCTAGCATGAAGGAATAATACTGAAAATCCTCTCTGTAAATGAGCTTGACAGCATTTCTTACATTCTATATATTCATTCATTTTCTGTAACCGCTTAATCATATTTTGGGCCGCGAGGAGGCTGGCACCCATTCCAGCTGACTTCGGGCGAGGTCAGAGTATACCCTGGACAGCTAGCCAGGCCATCGCAGGGCAGGAACACACTGATGGCTATGCAGCCTAGTCTTGTTGAAAGTCAGCAATGGCTCTTTAACATCTCACCATACACAGTGAGAGATATGGCCAGTCTTTAATAACCCAGTGAGCTGCACTGGGGAAACAGTGGCAACCTTTTGAGAATGGGGCTTGAACCCCAAACCTTAGGATTAGCGATCTAGCACCTTTACCACCAGGCCACCACTGCCCACACTCTAGATACTCGCCTCCGTCACAGTATTTCCGCTTTCAGGTCTCCTTCTGGTTCAATATCATCCCGATTATAGAGGGGTTTCGGCCATAACGAAATATAACGCCGCATGATCAAAACAAGCCGACAGTCAACTCTCCTTCACGTGTGTGACAAACAGGAAGTTTGTGTAACGTTTAGCTGCATCATCCCTGCTAGCCAATGGGAGGCCAGCAGGATGGGATGTTGTGAGACAGCCAATGAGAGAGCAACTCGAGCATTGTGTAAAATTTTGATTGGCGCGTTTGAATTTTGAATGGCACATATGGCGCTTTTTGTGAGGAAGTTGTTTTCATATCCCGAGGACGAAAACTTAGGAAACCCGGAATTTTCGTACCCAGGGGGTTTCGTAAGTAGGGGCCGACTGTATATCAGTTATATAGCGTGTTACCCTTGTGTTAAGACATCATCTCTTTGATATTTGTGTGTACAATGTTTTGCGGACTTTTGTGACCTTAAGCAAATATGGTTGGTCAGAAGCGTAAGCCTACTAGCATGGGTGCAAGTCTCATACACAGATATGAATTAACTATCTGCTCGGATCGGCACAATATACCATGCATACTGTTAAGCAAAGAGAGTTGTAAAATTAATGAAAACCCGAATCCAGAAAAGAAAGAGAACTCTCTGCTCTGCTGGTGATTCACATCAGTGCAGGCTGAATACTAAACGAGTATTCAACGGCGCCCTTGCTCACTTGAAAGACCGGAAGTCCGTATAACCTGCGCTTTTGTCTCAAGCACAAGCAAGTAAACTACTTTTGGTGTTGTGCGCTGCACATATTGCAAGCGTTGATTGGCTGTTTTAAGCTTCATCTAAAGTGACTCGGCTCAGCTTCATGTAATGTGACTCGGCTCAGCTTATAGTAAAGTGACCATCCGCCGACCATCGGAACTATTTACAAGCAGAAAGATCGCATCATAGAGAATGTTAAAGGTTATATTTGATACTGTATTTGATATTTGATGGGTGAATTTGATTAAAATTTATCTATTTGAAATGATTTTACTTGAATGTAATTTATTTGAAATTAATGTTGATATTATTTGATATATTTGATATTATTTTACAATGTTATGTTTATAATAATTGATTTGGGGGGTGTTTTATGAGATACGGTAATGGTCTTTATGGATGTATAGTACAGTATGAATGTCATACGTCACTGGAACATACAGTAACAACTTACGTTCATTTTCAACTTATGTTCGGCCATCCGGAACCAAACAAAAATGTAAGTTGGGGAGCGACTGTACACTCTAAATAAGTTGCCATCATGCACAAAAAGCAAACATTTACACACAGAGAGAATTAAAGGGGAGGTGCCATGCTGGTTTAAAGAAAGTAGTTAAATAACATTAATGGTTAGCATGTCCACCTTACAGCAAGAATGTCCTAGTGCTTTGTGAGGTCGTTTCTGTGTGGTTTGTCCACTCTCTCCTCATGCTTGTGTGGGTTTCTTCCAGATACTCTAATTTCCTCCCACAGTACGAAAACATGCACATTGGACTAACTGGCGGTTCCAAATTGCTCCTCACTATGAGCCTGGGTGAAGTTTTGTGTGTGTGTGTGTGTGTGTGTGTGTGTGTGTGTGTGTGTGTGTGTGTGTGTGTGTGTGTGTGTTGCCATGCATTTGGCGAGCCGTTCTGGATGCACCCAAAATTTGCCCAGTGCTGGCAGGGACAGACTCCAGCCTCCCCATGACCCTATGAAATCAAATCAGATCAAATGAATGAGAAAAAGAGAACCAATTCACTCGGACATTGCAGCGGTGTGTCAAGATTTCAAAAAGTTCCTGTGGCAAGCCATTCTCGTCTGCTCCAAGTTCAGCTCACAAACCTTGAATTCTTCTTGATTTACAAGGTTAACGGTTCAGTTCATGTCATTTTCCACTTAATCCTAATTATGGCTGCAGGGAGGCTGGCACCCATCACAGCCGACTCCGGGTGAGGGCAAAGTACACCCTGGACAGCTCGCCAGGCCATCACAGGGCGAAAACACATTGATGGCTATGCAGCTACTCTTGTTGAAAGTCAGCAATGTTTTTTTTACATGAACCTCTCACTGTCGACAGTGAGAGACATGGCCAGCCTTTGATAACCCAGTTAGCTACACTGTGGGGACAATGACAACCTTGTGGCGATTGAGACTTGAACCCCCAACCTTAGGATCAGTGATCCAGCACCCTATACCACTAGGCCACCACTGCCCCAAGGGTAATGGATACTTATCAAATATAAACTAGTATTTTGGACAGATATTAACACACCTTTTTGGAAACTGAATTTTGGTAAAAAAATCATGATGCAGTTCCTTTAAATGCGGGCGGTTTAGTGGCAGGAAATAGGAGCAAACCCAAACTGCCATGGGAAAACGCGAAAAAACTAAAAGCCATAATGCTGCATAGACCTACTGTAATGACCCACTGTCAAGCTTTCCCAAGATTTACTAGGGAAAAGGCCAAATATTTTAAGCCATAAGCAGAAAATACAGGGCATCTCATTCAGCTAAAGTTAAAGAGAGAGGTTAATACACCTTTTGCGAAAATACCAAGAATTTATCTCTTAAATCAATGTCACTAGTGTTAGCATAATAAATACACTGACAGAAATGAGTGACTGAGGCTGGGGTGGTAAGGGGACAGACTGGAGGCGCTGAAGGACGGTTTCCATGCTGCGTCAGTCGTGGCAGCTCTTAACAATTTTGTGTGCACGTTGGTTGTGTCAAGATGGCTTTGTATGTGCTGACCACAGAGTGAGAAAACCGTTTGTGAAGCTGTATGCAAAAAGTCAGCCAAAGATGCAGGCCGAGAATCTGTTTAATCTTCTGCAGAAAAACCTTCGGCACGAGCCACCGTTGTTTCCAGAGAGAATTACTAGGTTCACAGCAGAGCTGCAGCCTATCCCAGCTGACTCTGGGCAAAGGCGGGATACACTCGAAACATCTTGTCAGTCGATCGCAGGGCAACAGCCGTTTCACCTTTAGGGGTACCTGGAGCAGCCTATGTCTGTTTTTGGACTGTGGGAGGAAATAGAAATTTCCTACATGAGCATGGCGCCCTCGCTGAGCCTGAGCCTCAAATCTGGGAACCACTACATGCCACCATAAACAGTGGCATCCATCAAGGGAGGAGTCTCAGTCTAGAATAGATTCTCTGTCTGAGTATTGTTGTTTTGTTGTGCGTGGCATCACATTTTAATAAAAATTTATACATAACAAAAGTCATTTAACTGTTTGTAAACAACTATATGTGCAATTCCACGTACACCTATGTGTAGTATACATCAAGCTGTATGTAACTGCACTGATATATTTTTTATGTTGCTATACAGTGGTACCATGACGTACAAAATTAATTAGTTCCGAGGGCAAACTCGTAAGTCAAAATGTTTGTTAAATATAACAAAAATCCCTATAGGAAATAATAGAAAACAGATTAATCCGTTCCAACTGCCTCCCAAACTCATATAACCTGGCACAGACATCTATACAGTATTTCAGCTAATATATTAAAGATACACATGTAAAAACAATACATAGTTCATAATAATAATACATGTACACTAACATTATACTGGCAGTGGTGGCCTAGTGGTATAAGGCGCTGGATCGCTGATCCTAAGGTTAGGGGTTCAAGCCCCACTCCACACAAGGTTGTCACTGCCCCCCCCAGTGCAGCTAACTGGGTTATCAAAGGTGGCCCATGTCTCTCACTGTCTATGGTGTGAGGTTCATGTAAAAGAACCATTGCTGGCTTTCGACAAGAGTATCTGCATAGCCATCAGCATGTTTCCACCCTGTGATGGCCTGGCGAGCTGTCCAGAGGGTACTCTGCCCTCGCCTGGAGTCGGCTGGGATGAGCGTCAGCCTCCATGCGACCACAATTAGGATTAAGCAGGTACAGAAAATTAATTGATGATTAACTGAACATTAACATTAATAATAATTAATAATAAATAATAATAAAACAAGAATAAACAATAGGTTAACTAAGTGTTCCGATCATCGACTGCGGCGAAGATGTTAGGTGGGCATAAAGGTGTTATGTGGGCAGTCATGAGCTGGTGTGTAACAGAGAAGGGGGAGGAGGAGAATTTTGTGCATGTGCACATTATGAATGCCAGCAAGGAAAGGCTCGTGGTGAGCTCCAACAAGGCCACTGCTTCTTAAAGGTGTGATGCCGGGGGCGTGTGTATCACCCTGAGGAACATGCTTTTTTGCCATACTGTACAATAATTACATGTAATTGCGCGTCCTCTACAGTAGGTGGCAGTGGTGCTCTCATTGTCGCGCTATGGGGTAGGGAAAAAGCACCGAGCAAACGATATAAAATGCAATACAGTCACACACGGGGCGCTGGTGTGTGTGTGTCTGTGTGTGTGTGTGTTGTGTGTGTGTGTGTGTGTGTGTGTGTGTGTGTGTGTGTGTGTGTGTGTGTGTGTGTGTGAAATATTGTTTTTTCTTCCTATAGGTGGCATCACAGATAATAATTGAGAAGCACTGCACAAGGCGTTCTCGGAGCATGGAAGAATACAGGTGGAAGAATACGAGGCTAATCGGCCTGGAAAAGCCATTTCCCCAGCAGAACTCGTAAATCAAAATTTTGCTCATTGGATGGAGCAGATTTTTGGTGAGATCGAAACACGTATCATGGAAAATTTGTTATATAAGACACTCGTAAGTCAAGGTACCGCTGTACTATATTAACCCGACAAGGAAAACGTGGCTCTGAGTGTAATCAATACAAAGTGAGCACATTCATGTACACAGTAAGCAAATACACACTCAGATCACTGGGGAGCCAAATTGCGGCACCCAGAGAGCAGTGGTAATTCAGTGCCTTGCTCAAGGGCACTTCAGCCATAAAACCGAAGGCAGAAGAGAGTGCGAAGGAAGAAGAGGGTGTTGCACTGCCACACATTTTTCCTGCTGGTTCAGCAAGTGAACCAGCAACCTTTCAGGTCCTAAACTTACTTCTGTACCCATTAGGCCATGGTTGCCCCCCCCCAGCCTGGCTCCAGCAGGTACAGAATGTATTTCCCCCTGTGTGTGTAATACACAAGTAGAAATAACCCATTGAAACATTTACAGGATTTGCATATACAGTCGGCCCCCTTCTTACGAAATTAAACCTTTCCTGCCCCTTTTTCGGAACCTGGAGTTTTCGTAAGTAGAGGCGTATTTTACATGTAAAACGTGTGATTTGTTCCAAGGCTCCCAAGACTACCCTTAAAAAAATTATAAAAGCATACCTTTTAAGGTACTTACTTCATTTTGACCATGTCTTCTTAGCAGAGTTATAATCTTACAATGACAATGACCATGGCACTGGGAATCACTTTCACCGGGAATCACATGCGTGTGTGTGTGTGTGTGTGTGTGTGTGTGTGTGTGTGTGTGTGTGTGTGTGTGTGTGTGTGTGTGTGTGTGTGTGTTGACCATGTCTTCTTAGCAGAGTTATAATCTTACAAATGTTTATGGAAGGTTAAAAGCCTGAGCCATAAAATACAGTTGGAATGACACAGACATGAACACAGTTCACACAAACTTGAACAAAGTTGGAACGACAGCGTCATCCCTCCTAGCGAATGGGAGGCCAGCAAGGTGGGATGTTGAGAGATAGCCAATGGGAGGGAGCTGCGTCATCCCTCTAAGCCAATGGGAGGCTAGCGGGGCGGGATGTTGGGAGACAGCCAATGAGAGAACAACTCGCGCATTGTTTGAATGTTTGAATGGCGCGTTTGGCGCTTTTCGTAAGAAGAAATTGTTTCCTATACAGAGGACAAAAATTTAGGAAAATGTTTTTTGTGTACTGGATTTTTCGTATTCAGGGGTTTTCATAAGAAGGGGGCCGACTGTATGCTATTTTTCAGACACCTTATTCAGAGTGACGGACATTTTTATTTAATTTATCCAACTGATCAGGTGAAGCGTAGCGCCGTGCTCAGATCTCCAACCTTCTAATCAGTAAACCACTTAACCGCTGAGATGAGAACAGTATAGAAGACGCTGCATATTAAAACAGCCTATAATGATGGATTTGCAAACAATGCGCTAAGCAGTTCCATGATGCAGTGGTGGCCTTGTGGTAAAGGTAGTGGATCACTGATCCTAAGGTTGGGGGTTCAAGCCCGACTCTCTACAGGTTATCACTGTCCACCCAGTGCAGCTAACTGGATTATCAAAGGCCGGCCTCGTCTCTCACTGTCTATGGTAAAAAAGCCTTCCCTTGACCCTAATTAGGATTAAGCGGTTACAGAAAAATGAATGAGGATAAATGTACTTCCATGATCACTCACACACTTGAATATGCAAATCCTACAATTATCCCGTTTTAAAGGTGTGTCTTTTGGTCCCTGGGTGTTCCAGGAACACCAAGAAAAGTGCACAGCAGGCTACCATTACCAGTACTTTTGATACAGAGTTCTTATCCAGTACAGCCTTTAATGAGAGCTGGAGATGGCAGGGAATTCTACCTCTTGTGATTAGAAAGGCTTTCTTTTCCACAAGACTTCTCTTTAAATCAGAGTGTGTATAATGGAAAGCACAAACCAAACCCACAGGTTTAAAAAAAAAAAAAAAAAAAAAAAAAAAAAAAAACAGGTAAATCCGAAGGCTCTTAAAAGCAATTACCACAGCAATGGCTCTCTATGTCGGGAGAAGGTGAATGGTGCATACTGTGTTTAAGCACTGAATTGTACTCCATTTGGAGTAGAGAAAGTATGAATGGTGGTAGTGTGTAAGTTGGCTGTGCAGAAAAGAGAGAGCGGGGTGGGGGTGGGGTGGGGTTGTCAGTACTTCTCAATTCCGCTTTCGAGCTAATATACCACACATGTCTGTGTTCAGCAGGCTCGAACACACATGATGCAATTCATCCCTTAATTGCATTTCCAAGCTACGAATGTGTGAGGAGAAAAATGCATCCACAGCACTCTGCGTCTGCGAACTCCCTGCTCTGGCATGTAAAAACATCTTAAGACTGCAAACTCGGCATGTTTCTACAGATCAGGTCGTGCAAAAAATATGAGTCTCTCTTTGAACGTAGAAAAGTTTACTCTGTTTAAGTTGGGCAAGCTTGGGACACGGATGAAGAGAGTAAGCATTATCAAGGGAGGTGCCTGAGGCACGCGCACTCACCTTTCGTCAATGACCTTGCTGTTCCGCGTCCAGCGAATGACGGGGAGTGGGAAGCCCTTCACCACACATGGCAGCAGCACCGTCTCTCCTACTGGCTTGGACACAGCAGAAGGGCCCATTAGGACTTCCATTCGCTCATCAAAGGCAGAGTCTGGGACAAAAACAAGGTTCAATAATATATGATATTGGGTTAATGCATTCATTCACTCATTCGTCAAGCCATTTAATCCTAATGGAGTGATGGGTAGGATGGAGTCTTCCGAACATGATTCAGATTGTAGGTGGGGTACACCCTGAACAACTCGGCAGTCATACACAACAAGGGGCAAGTTAAAACAATTAATTAGCTTAATGTGTATGTCCTTGTATTTTGGAAGAAACTGGAGTACCAGAGAACACTCAAACTTCACACAGAAATGCCCTCACAAAGCCAGGGACTTGAACCCAGCACCTTCTTGCTAAGCAATACACCATCAATAACATGGAGTTATTAAGATGTTTTCAAAAAAAGCTCTCTGGTAAGTTAAGTACATGAAAATCCTCAGCATAGAATGATAATTTTTACTCAATTTTGAACTTTAAGTATTACCGTATTTTCCGGACGATACGTCTCTCTGGAATACAAGTTGCATTGGTCAAAAAATGCATAATAAAGACGGGAGAGAAAAAAACATATATAAGTCGCAAACTCATGGAAACTGTCTACCTTGGCTTGGAAATCTGCTGGCAGTTCTTGGGATGTTGTGGTCCTCGCTCTGATAGGGGGGGGGGGGGGGGGTTGCATTGCATGAAGCAGTAACACCAAGAAAGTCCTCACGCGAAGTCATTTATATTCATCTCCTTATATTCATCAACTACATTGATGTGGAGATGCAACTGCACTGTTGACAAGCCTCTCCCGGCAGCACGTTGCTCAAACCCACATGTACAAGCTCCTTCTTCTAGCTGTGGCCATCTAGCTTTTAGCCCGCGATTAGCTTTTAGCTTTATAGCGATTAGCGTTTTTTGTTTTCTTCATTGCAGTAATAATGATCTCTGCTTTTCTGCCCACTTGTTAGAATTACAGTGGTACCTAACCTTACGAAATTAATCCGTTCCAGAGCCTTTTTCTGAACCTGGATTTTTCGTAAATTGAACCACATTTTACATGTAAAATGCGTGATTCAGTCCAAGGCTCCCAATACTACCACCTAAACCCTTTAAAAATTATAAAAGCATACCTTTAAAGACCCCTTTCTGCTTCAATATCGTACTGATGGTAGACGGGTTTGGCCGTATTCCTTTGTGATATGCCACGAGCCCGTTTCTTCTTCTCACTCGTACCGGAAGTCACACTCGTGTGTGTGAGTGAGTGTGTGTGTGTGTGTGTGTGTGTGTGTGTGTGTGTGTGTGTGTGTGTGTGTGTGTGTGTGTGTGTGTGTGTGTGTACGTACGTGTGTGTTTACCATGTCTTCTTAGCAGAGTTATAATCTTACAAATGTTTATGGAAGGTTAAAAGCTTGAGTCAGGAAATAAAGCATGAAACAACAGTAACTCTGTCCTTTACATGATAAGCATTATGGGATCTGCAGCTCCATAATAGCCAATAAGAGGGAGCTGCGTCATCCCTCCTAGCCAATGGGAGGCCAGCGGGGCGGAATGTTGGGAGATAGCCAATGGGAGGTCAGCAGGGCGGGATGTTTGAACGTCACTGATGAGAGAGCAGCTCATGCATTGTTTGAATGTTTGAATGGCGTGTTTTAATCTTTCAATGGCGCGTTTGAATGGAGTGTTTGGCGGGTTTCGTAGGGAGAACTTGTTTCGTATACAGAGACAAAAAATTTTAGAAAATGTTTTTCGTAACCTGGATTTTTCGATTACTGGGACTATCGTAAGGTGAAGTACCACTGTATATATAATAATTTCACGACCTGCACATAAAGACGCAGCTGCACTGTTGACAAGCCTCTCCCTGAGGCATGTTGCTCAAGCATCCATGTGCATGCTCATTCTTCTAGCTGTGACCATCTAGCTTTTAGCCCGCGATTAGCTTTTTTTGTTTTCTTCATTGCAGTAATAGTAAGCTCCGCTTTTCTCCAGCCCCTCACAAGTTTCTCGTTCACTCCAAACTTTCTTTCCGCTGCTCGATTACCATTTTCTGCTGCATATTTCACTACTTGCAGCTTGTAATTCGCAGAATATGATTTTGTTTTTTGGGGACATTTCTTCAGTGGTGGATGAGCAAGTACTGGTACCCAAGCTTAGAGTGTTCTCTTGTGGTTGTGAGTGTAAAAATAACAAACATGCCGAAATGATGTTTCTTATGATGACGAACAGAATTATATGAAAAATTTTCACATATAAGTCGCTCTGGAGTATAAGTCACCAAAGTATGAAAAAAGTGTGACTTATAGTCCAGAAAATACGGTATTAAGAGAGACTACTGTACAACTGAAATTTGTTGCAGCAATTTTTTTTAATGCAGCTGTGAGGGGGGGGGCACAAACCAGTGTCTCTCCCTCACGCCGGTCCCAAGCCCGGATAAATGCAGAGGGTTGCGTCAGGAAGGGCATCCGGCGGAAAACAAATGGCAAAAAAAAATATGCAAATCACAAGAAAGAATGACATACCGGATCGGTCGAGGCCCGGGTTAACAATGACCGCCATCAGTGCTGTTAACCAACAGGGTGCTGGTGGAAATTGGACTACTGTTGGTCGAAGACGTCGAAGAATGAGAGGTGGGAGACGTGTCCGTAGGCAGAGAGAGAAGAGGAAAGGCATGAATCTAGGACTGAAAGTAGGGACTTTAAATGTTGGAACTATGGCAGGAAAAGGTAGAGAGCTGGCTGACATGATGCAGAGGAGGAAGGTGGACATACTGTGTGTTCAGGAGACCAGGTGGAAAGATAGCAAGGCTAGAAGCTTAGGAGCAGGGTTTAAGCTGTTTTTTCATGGTGTGGATGGGAAGAGAAATGGAGTCGGAGTAATCTTGAAGGAGGAGTTTGTCAGGAATGTTCTAGAAGTGAAAAGAGTGTCAGACAGAGTGATGAGTCTCAGGTTAGAAATTGAAGGCGTGATGTTCAATGTTGTTAGTGCTTATGCCCCACAGGCAGGATGTGAGCGAGAAGAGAAGGAGAGATTCTGGAGTGAGTTAGATGAAGTGATGCAGAGTACCCCCAGAGGTGAAAGAGTGGTCATTGGGGCAGACTTCAATGGGCATGTTGGTGCAGGAAACAGAGGGGACGAGGAAGTGATGGGGAGGTTTGGTATCCAGGACAGGAACGCAGAAGGACAAATGTTGGTAGATTTTGCAAAAAGGATGGAAATGGCTGTGGTGAATACTTTCTTCCAGAAGAGAGAGGGGCATAGGGTGACTTATAAAAGTGGAGGTAGGAGCACACAGGTAGACTACATTGTGTGCAGGCGATGTAATTTGAAGGAAGTCAGTGACTGCAAAGTAGTAGCGGGTGACAGTGTTTCCCAACAGCATAGGATGGTGGTGTGCAGGATGATGATGGTGAGGAAGGTGAAGAAGGCAAAGGTAGAGCAGAAGACAAAGTGGTGGAAGCTGAAAAAGGAAGAGTGTCGGGTTGTCTTCAAGGAGGAGTTGAAACAGGCTTTGGGTGGTCAGGAAGTGCTTCCAGATGACTGGACAACTACAGCTAATGTGATCAGGGAGACAATTAAGAGAGTACTTGGTGTGTTATCTGGAAGGAAAGTAGATAAGGAGACTTGGTGGTGGAATGAGGAAGTGCAGGAGTGTGTACACAGAAAGAGGTTAGCTAAGAAGAAGTGGGACATTGAGAGAACCGAAGAGAGTAAACAAGAGTACAGGGAGACACAGCGTAAGGCAAAGGTAGCAGGGTCAAAGGCCAAACAGAGCACGTATGATGACTTGTATTCTCAGTTGGAAAGTAAAGAGGGAGAAAATGATTTGTACAGGTTGGCACAGCAGAGAAATAGAGTTGGGAAGGACGTGCAGCAAGTTAGAGTGATTAAGGACAGAGAGGGAAATGTATTGACTGATAACAGAAGTGTGCTGGGAAGATGGAAAGAGTACTTTGAAGAGCTGATAAATAAGGAAAATGAGAGAGAAAAAAAGAGTAGAAGAGGTGACTGTTGAGGACCAGGAAGTAGCAAAGATTAGTAAGGGAGAAGTGAGGATGAAGAATGGAAAGGCAGTTGGTCCTGATGACATACCGGTGGAGGTATGGAAGTGTATGGGAGAGGTAGCAGTAGATTTTTTGACAAGAATATTCAACAAGGTCTTAGAAAGTGAGCAGATGCCGGAGGAATGGAAGTGGGCTTGTGCCCATTTTTAAGAACAAGGGAGATGTACGTAGTTGTGGCAACTACAGAGGGATAAAGTTGATGAGCCATACGATGAAGTTATGGGAAAGAATAGTAGAAGCTAGACTAAGGGCAGAGGTCAGCATTTGTGAACAACAGTTTGGTTTCATGCCAAGAAAGCACCACAGATGCAGTGTTTGCCTTGAGGATGTTAATGGAGAAGTACAGAGGTCAGAAGGAGCTGCATTGTGCCTTTGTGGATCTGCAGAAAGCATATGACAGGGTGCTGAGAGAGGAACTGTGGTATTGCATGAGGAAGTCTGGAGTGGCAGAGAAGTATGTTAGAGTGGTGCAGGACATGTATGAGAGATGTAAGACAGTGGTGAGGTGTGCTGTCGGTGTGACAGAAGAGTTCAAGGTGGAGGTGGGACTGCATCAAGGGTCAGCTCTCAGCCCCATCTTGTTTGCTATGGTGATGGACAGGTTGACAGACGAGGTTAGACAAGATTCCCCATGAACTATGATGTTTGCAGTTGACATTGTGATCTGTAGTGAGAGCAGAGAACAAGTGCAGGAAAATCTAGAAAGGTGGAGGTATACCCTGGAAAGGAGGGGAATGAAGGTTAGCCTCAGTAAGACAGAATACATGTGCATGAATGACAAGGACCCAAGAGGAACGGTGAGGTTACAGGGAGCGGAGATAAGGAAGGTGGAGGATTTTAAGTACTTAGGCTCAACAATCCAGAGAAATGGAGAGTGTGGAAAAGAGGTGAAGAAGCATGTGCAGGCAGGTTGGAATGGGTGGAGAAAAGTGTCCGGAGTGATGTGTGATAGGAGGGTATCGGCAAGAATGAAAGGAAAAGTGTACAAGACGGTGTTGAGGCCAGCGATGTTGTATGGTTTAGAAACAGCGGCCCTGGGGAAAAGACAGGAGGCAGAGCTGGATGAAAATGTTGAGGTTCTCTTTGGGAGTAACGAGGATGGATAGGATCAGGAATGAGTACATCAGAGGGACAGCATATGTAAGACGTTTTGGAGACAAAGTCAGAGAGGCTAGATTGAGATGGTTTGGACGTGTACAGAGGAGGGATAGTGAGTATATTGGTAATAGGATGCTGAGGTTGGAACTACCAGGCAGAAGGCCTAGAGGAAGACAAAACAGACGATTCATGGATGTGGTGAAGGAGGACATGAAGGTCATTGGTGTAAGAGAAGAAGATGCAGAGGATAGGATGAGATGGAGGCAGATGATTCACTGTGGCGAGCCCTGAAGGGAAAAGCCGAAAGGAAAAGAAGAAGACTGTACAACTGAAATTTATAGAAGGTGGCGCGGTAGGATAGTGGTTCACACGTCTGTGAGGGTGTTTTTCTGTGTGAAGTTTGCATGTTCTTCATGTTTTCTCAGGGTGTTCTGGTTTCTTCCACATTCCAAAGTCAAGCACACTTGGCTAACTGTCTGTTTCAAATATGCCCTAAGTGTGAGTGCAGATGTTTGTGTTGGTTGGCGAGTTGTTCAGGATTTACTCTGCCTTCGCCTCACTTGTCAACCGAGGTAGGCTTTAGCCTCTCTACAACCCTAGTAGGATTAGGAGGCTTGGGAAATAGGTAAAAGTAAACAAGATATAGGCATTACTGTATAAATTATCCCATTCGTATATTACCGAGTTTTTATGCAGAACTAGTGTGCAGATACTAGTGTATTTAAGACAAAGTTCAACATGGAAATGCAATTCTTGGTTCATATTAGCCTTGAAAGACTACTACAGGGATCCCTCACTTTCCCTGGTTAATTGGGACCGAGATCCCCCCGCGACCACCAAATTCCGCGAAGTACCATCAACCCCCCCCCCCCCCCCGACTGATGTACACGTATGCTATAAATGCTTATGATAACAATTAAGCATGAAAAAATAATGTATGACATGTAAATAAAATATAAATACACACACATACAGACACGCGCGCACACGCAGATGTGCATGCATGCACTCAAATGCGCACCTCACAAAAATATAAGTAGTTTTGATGGGAGGTTTTGGGTTGTTTTTTGTTTTGTGTTTGTTTAGGGTTTTTTTTTTAACATAATTGACCTTGTTTTTGTGGCATTTTCCATAACTTTTCCCCCTATTCTTCCTTAATTTCCTTATATTTCAATTTGATGAATATTAAAAAAAAACAAAGAAAACCCACGATGCACTGAAGCCACATGAATTGAAGCGCGAAGTAGCGAGGGATCCCTGTATATGTAGAATCCTCCATTAACAGAAGACGTGTTATTAGCTCATAAATGTGGCTCTTTCTCAGGACATGAGCTTCCTTGATGCACACCCAGTGACGCCATTAAAAACACAAAGATTTTGGTCATCATAACGGAGTATATAGATATACGGTGTGTGTGTGTGTGTGTGTGTGTGTGTGTGTGTGTGTGTGTGTGTGTGTGTGTTGCAACAAAATAAGTTAAGAGTAGCAAAAGTATAAAAATTAATCACTATTGATTTACGGATTTGATCATAAACGTACTTCCTGGTCTATAACACTTCTCAGCCAGCAGAGAACTAAACTGATTTATAAATATGGCTTTATAGGCCAACTCAATGTGAACTATACATTAATTTCTATTTACATGCCAACATTTCCAGCTGATTTCACCCAAAACTGATTTTCTGTGAAGATAGGCAGTGGAGGCCCGGTAATAAGGTGCTGGATTACTCATCCTAATGTTGGTGGTTCAAGCCCCACTATCAACGGATGTCACTGCTATCCCCAACAGTGCAGCTAACTGGGTTATCAAAGGCCGGCCATGTCTCGCACCGTCTATAGTGAGAGGTTCGTGTAAAAAAGAACCATTGCTGACTTTCATCAAGAGAAGCTGCATAGCCGTCAGCGTGTTTATGCCCTGCAATGGCCTGGCAAGCTGTCCAGGGTGTACTCTGCCTTTGCCCAGAGTCGGCTGAGGTGGGTGTCAGCCTCCCCATGACCCTAATTAGGATTAAGCAGTTCAGAAAGAATGGAATGGATGATGATACCTTAAAAATGTTTACTAATTCCCTGGACTGGCTTCACCTGTTTTTTTAAATTTCGAGCATTCAAAAAATTTGAATAAAACAACTGGTGTGGCATTATAATAGTTAACATGTCTATCTCACAGCAACAAGGATTTAAGTCCCAGCCTCGGCGAGGGCATTTCTGCATGGTGTTTGCATGTTAACCATTGGTTCCAAAAGATCACGTTCTCCCCGTATTGCTGGGTTTGCTCCAATTACTCCAAAGACATGCATTCTAAGCTAATTGGCTGTTTGATATTGCCCCTAGGTGTGAATGTAAATATTTGTATTTGTGTTAGCCATGCAATTGACTGCTTCATATATGCCCCTCCTTCGCCCAGTGTCGGTTGAGATGTCGGCTCCATTCTCCCCGCAACCCTAATTAGGATTAAACGGTTCAGAAAATAAATGAAAGCAAGAACTTTATTACCAACTGGACTCATGTTGTGGGGACACGCCTTATTTTTATTTTATTTTATTTTTAACACAGATTTATTTTCATCTCGAACAGTGCAGCTTTGCTCATCCTGTGTTTTTGTGGGTTTTCTTCGGGTATACCCACAGCCCAGAGACGTGCACATTAGGCTCCTTGGTTGCCATATTGCACCCTGAACAGCTCAACAGTCCAACACATACATGCAACCACTCACACTCACTCTCTAGAGTTGGCTGGGATGGGTTCCAGTGACCCTGTGACCAGATGAAGGATAAAATAGTTTGGAAAATGACAAGACAGTGCAACCTGACAGACTAAATGTAACATGTAGCCTGTATTTTATTAAACAGTGAGGTTCAGCGAAGTGAAGTGAAGCAAAATCGTTGTTTCAAATATGGAAAGATCTCCACTTTAGTATTTTGTGAACATTTCAGAACACAAATGCAATATGTATTTATGCATATATTACCTGGTAGAAGCTTTAGCTGAGCATCTTGACTGGTCTTGGATGGCCCCAGTCCCTCTATGCTGCATCGATACACACCGACATCAGCCTGTGAAGCGTTGCTAATCACCAGAGCGGCATGGGGCAGTTTTAAAAGCCGCATGTCTGTCTCTATGGTCTGACCGTTCCTCTCCCAGTGCGTGAAGGGGGCGAGATCCGCACTCACCTCACAGATTAGCACTTCATTACCCCCACGATATACAGAAACACTCTCTGGTTGGCTGGAGAAATACGGCAGACCTGCAATGCAAAAAAAAACTCAATCAGAACACAGTGATATCCACAGAATTTGCAGTTGCCTATGATTAATTATTTGTAGCCTGCTTAGGCGTGATTGAATAATATGTGTGCAGCACATGAGCGATGCAATGGGACACAGGACACACCACTGAAAAATATAGGATTAGCAAATATAGGTTGTAAAATTTCCAAAAAAAACCCCAAAAGATAAATCATCAATGAATTTTATGAAAGAATGTGAATAATAAATTCTCGTTATAAACTGATTTAAATAATACACTTATCCTGAACCAGCAATGTGAGCATTTGGTTTCTTCGTAAACCTCGGCAGTGTGATATCTGGCTTACTAACATAACTGCATATGTAGCACCTGCAGACAACTATGAAACAGGATGGGGCAGTGGTGGCCTTGTGGTAAAGGTGCTGGATCACTGATCCTCAGGTTGGGGGTTCAAGATCTACTTTCTACAGGCTGTCACTGCCCACCCCCCCAAGTGCAGCTAACTGGGTTATCAAAGGCCGGCCATGTCTCTCACTGACTATGGTGTGAGGTTCATGTAAAAGAACCATTGGTGACTTTCGACAAGAGTAGCTGCATAGCCGTCAGCATGTTTCTGCCCTGTGAAGGACTGGCGAGCTATCCAGGGTGTACTCTACCCTCACCTGGAGTTGGCTGGCAGCCTCCCCGCGACCCTAATTAGGAGTAAGCGGTTACAGAAAATGGATGAAACAGGATGATGCTGATTGAAATCAGTCTGTGCTTGCTTTTCCTTTCAGCTTTTTTCAGGGGTCACCACAGTGAATCATCAGACACCCTTCCTGACACAACCCTTTAGCGAGGGACAGAAACACACTGACGGCTATGCAGCTACTCTTTATGAAAGTCAGCAATGGTTCTTTTACATGAACCTCTCACCATAGACAGTGAGAGACGGCCGGCCTTTCATAACCCAGTTCGCTGCATTGGGGGGGGGGAGTGCCAACCTTGTGGGGAGTGGGACTCGAACCCCCAACCTTAGGATCAGCGATCCAGCGCCCTTTTCCACCAGGCCACCATGGTCTCCTGAAATCGGTCTATGTCTGTCTGTCTTCCTTTCGGCTTTTTCCCTGTTACTCGGGAGTCGCCACAGCGAATCATCTGATTCGCACATTTGATTTGTCAGAGGTTTTTACGTCGGATGCCCTTCCTGTCACAACCCTTTTTAGCAAGGGACAGAAACACGCTGACGACTTTGCATCCTACTCTTTACGAAAGTCAGCAATGGTTTTTTTACATGCCTCTCACCATAGACAGTGAGAGACATGGCCCGCCTTTGATAACCCAGTTAGCTGAAATCGGTCTATGTATTTTTATTAAATTTAAGTTTATGAACTGAGTTCACCACTAGGTGGCAGTATAGGCTATGTGTGTGGTTTTTTTTTTTTTTTTGCTTTGCTTTTTTTTTTTTTTTTTTTTTTTTTTAATTTAAGACAGGCTACATAGCTATTTTCAACTCCATAAATTTTGTCATAGAGAGTTTCTATGTAGCACAAAATCACTGAAATAACTATTTTTCTGCTGGGAATTATAAAAAACAAAACAAGTTCCAATAACCAGGGCTTGATTTAGTCATTTATACATGAACTCAAAAATCCAACCCAGTATTTCCCTCAAAGCAATTTGAGAACAAAATGCTGCAGTCTTAAAACCATAACTTCCCAAAAAATTAATTTTAATCCAAGAAATATAAACTGTAATTCTCATCAGATTTAGTTACTTTCTGTAAAATTTCAGCCATTTAAAATCAAATCTTCAAGCAATAATAAATAAAAATCCCAAGATACACGGAAAATAAATAAATAAATAAATAAAAAATCAGGGCTAATTTGTGTGAAAGTTTTCTCTGCTGATTTCAGTGATCACTTTCCAAGACAGAATAAATGGTGAATTTACAATAAACAGTTGCCATGTTGTGTTTCTCATAACACGGGCTTTCATTTATACTAATTCCTTACCAACATAAAAATAACCAGAATTTCCCATTGTGTAAAGCCTCAGACACAGCTGCACTTATTCGACAGATCCACAGTAGGAGTTGAATTTTTTCAAGTGAATTTAAACTTAAGGTTCATTTTTTTTTCTTTCCATGCAAAACAGTTATTTCTTACTCAAGCCTCTCTGCAACTCTTGCAGGATTAAGTAATTCAGTAAATGAATGACTGAAAATTTCACAATTATTCACTTCGCTTTCGGGAAATAATTGTTAATTATGACAAAGACATTTGAACAAGTGGTGGCAGGAGAAAAACCTCCTCATTGAATAATGATTCATCAACATCTCTTCAAATTTCTTATAAAGAATTGAACATTTGGGACAAAAGGAAATTATCCAGACTGCGACTGATTAATATAATAACCAGTGTAGTCATTCAGATGATAGATGTAACAAAAGAAAGAGGCAGAAACTGAAACTGGGAATTGTATACAGCAGCAACCACACTCCGACACTTTGACTCGGTTTTCTTTGTTCTTAGAATAACGACACACAAGCGAATTCACTCTGTACAAATGCTGCAGAATAATAAAAAAACAAAAACAAACAACGCACACTTTTGGGAGTTGAGCCTTATAATGGATTATTTATATGACTTTAGTGGCACTTTACTCTTTGATAGCTCTGATTATTGAGCCACTCCACAGACGTTTAAATGCAGGGCCTGCAGGAGCCAAAGTGAGGTCCTGATGTTTTTACTGTCTGCTTGTTTCTCTCGACAGGTTTGCAGGTTAATCCAGGTGACAGAACAGAAGAGGTGTGTGGGTGTGAATCTTGTAAATATGGTTTGCGGTGGATCTGGCTAAAGCGATATCCAGTATCTGCTAACATATCAATCACTTGGTGGGCCATGGATTTGGTACCTGGGCCTTCAGTGGGAACATCACCACCATCAGATCTAAATTATACAAACCATCAATAATATGCACAACCACTATACAGTGGTACCTCACTTTACGAAAGTCTCACCAAATGAAAAATGCAGGTTACGAAACGCATTTTCCTAAAATTTTTGTCTCTGTGCAGTGGTGGTCTAGTGGTATAGGGCGCTGGATCGCTGATCCAAAGATTTGGGGTTCAAGTCCCACTCTCCACAAGGTTGTCACTGTCCCCCCCAGTGCAGCTAACTGGGTTATCAAAGGCGGGCCATGTCTCTCACTGTCTATGGTGAGAGGCATGTAAAAGAACCATTGCTGACTTTCGTAAAGAGTAGCTGCAAAGTCGTCAGCGTGTTTTTGTCCCTTGCTAAAAAGGGTTGTGACAGGAAGGGCATCCGACGTAAAAACCTCTGCCAAATCAAACGTGCGAATCAGATGATTCGCTGTGGCGACTCCTGAGTAACAATGCACGAGCTGCTCTCCCATCAATGACGTTCAAACATCCCGCCCTGCTGGCCTCCCATTGGCTAACAACTGAGCTGTCGTTCATGTCGCCTTCACTCGAGCGCCATCTTGGACAGGTCCACCTGACGCCATCTTGGACAGGGATCTCATTGGCTAGGAGGGATGACGCAGCTACCTCCCATTGGCTATTATTGAGCTGAATCTACCATGATGCTTTTCGTGTAAAGGACAGAGTTACTGTTGTTTTATGTTTTATTTCTTGACTCTGGCTTTTAACCTTCCATAAACATTTGTAAGATTATAACTGTGCTAAGAAGCCATGGTCAACACATGCGCACACACACATGTGTGCGCACACACACACACACACACACACACACACACTCATGCACACACATGCGTGTGATTTCCGGTGTGAGTAAGAAGAAGAAACGAGCTCGAGTGATATCACAAAGGAATATAGCCAAACCCGTCCACCTTCAGTACGATATTGAAGCAGAAGGAGGTCTTAAAGGGTATTCTTTTATCATTTTTAAAGGGTTTAGGGAGTATATTGGGAGCCTTGGAATGAATCACACGTTTTACATGTAAAATGCGGTTCAATTCATGAAAATAGTAGGTTAAGAAAAGGCTCTGGAACGGATTAATTTCATGAAGTGAGGTACCTCTGTATATAACAAGGCATGACATTACAGACAGAAAGGCATTTCGCACATTTCTGACAGCAATTCTGAACATCACGTGACTTTCACTGGCATTTACCGATTGAAGCGCCCGGTAAATTTGGCGTTTTTCCAAATGTAACAAGTGCAACCAATCAGACGATGGAAAAACGCTGATGCTATTGTAGGCCAACTGGCCCTGTGAGGAGAATCTGATTGGTTCAAAAAACAGCCCCGTTGATAATATAGTTTTCAATGGATTGCAAAAGTATTCACAGCCATGGCCAAAACTCAATTTCTCAGAACAGAACAAAGCAAAGGTGAGTTCCACCTGTTTAGATGAAAGGAAATAGCACAAACACAATGATCCATCTCTGTTTTTGTTCGTAAGCACTCTTTGCTATGAATAGAGTGCAAAGGTATATATTTCATGGTTGCAAAAGTATTCACACCTTTGCACCGAAGATGTTATTTTGAGTTGAAAATGATTGCACACTATAAACTATTGCATCACAGTGTCACAGGACTGTATTCAGTCACTTGTGATTTGTATCGGCTTGATTTCTCCCTATAAATAGTGCCCAATATTCACCTGTCCACAATCATCCCATGATTGTCAGCAGACAACAGTCATGAAGTCCAAGGAGCTGTCAGAAGACCTGAGAAAGAACGTTGTAGAGAAGCATAGAGATGGGCAAAGCTATGTAGCCATCGCAAGTTCACTCAATGTGCCAAAAGGTACTGTTGCATCACTGGTCCAGAAGTGGAAGTGCCATGGTACCACTATGGATCTCCAAAGAACAGGGCGTCCCTCCAAGATCACGACAAAAGGCAAGATGAAACTGCTCAGGGAAGCCAGAGCAAGCCCCTCCGTCACTCTTGAAAACCTGAAGAAGTCTCTCCAGGGTGCTGGGACTAACGTACACAAGTCTACAATATCCCGCACTTTACACAAGGATATACACTCTATGGGCATGTCACAAAGAAGAAGCCATATCTGAAAAAAACAACATCTCAAGGCTCGTTTGCAGTATGCTACCACACATCTGAAAGACACTCCTGCGATGTGGGAAAGTGTGATCTGGTAAGATGAGACGAAAGTAGAACTTTTTGGCCTGAACACCAAGAGGTATGTTTGGCGCAAAGCCAACACAGCTGATGATCCGGCTCATACCATCCCTACCGTGATGCTACGGGGCTTTTTCTCTTCTTCCGGTCCTGGTGAGCTTATCTGTGTGCAAGGGATTATGAATAGTGCGAAATATATTGACATTCTGGAGAAAAACCTCTTCAAGTTTGCAAAAAGCCTGAGCCTTGGGAGGAAGTTCACCTTTCAGCAGGATAATGATCCAAAACATACGACTCAAGTGACACAAGAATGGCTCAGGAAGAAGAAAGTGAAGGTTCTAGACTGGCCCAGTCAAAGCCCAGATCTCAACCCGATAGAAAACCTGTGGAGGGATCTGAATATTGCCGTCCACCGAAGGTCACCAAGTAACCTGACTCAGCTGGAGCAGTATTGTAAAGAGGAGTGGGCAAAACTGTCCAAGGACCATTGCGCAAAACTCATTGCTGGCTATCCAAAGCGATTGGAAGCTGTTAGTGCTGCTAAAGGAGCTGCAACCAAGTACTGATTGTGCCTTAATGACTTCGTGTGAATACTTTTGCAACAATGAAATACAGACTTTTGCACTCTATTCATAGTAAAGAGTGCTTATGAACAAAAACAGTGATGGATTATTGTGTATGTGCTATTTCCTTTCATCTAAACAGGTGAAACTCACTTCTGCTTTGTTCTGTTCTGAGAAATTGCGTTTTGGTCATGGGTGTGAATACTTTTGCAACCCACTGTAAGTGACATCAGCCAGCACTGCTGATTCTGAAGGCCTTGGACAGATTAGATAGACAGGGCAGAGCATAGACGCTGAAATCTGATTAGACAAAAACATAACTAACATCCAAATACACACTGTGAGCAATGCTGCCAAGAGACACACTACAAAATGAAGAAAATAGACTGTTGGGAATAAATTAATACAAGTTGATGGAACAAATACTACAATTGAAGTTGTAAATATAGGTCAGTGCTTCTGATTTTATCTAGCAGAGAAGGCTTTGCTGGCCTTGACAGCCCATCACTGATATCGATAAATCACTGCGCTGTGTGATATCACTATTTATATAACTAACAAATTATATATTGTTCTGACAATTATTAGAAACAAATTTCCTGCTGAAATGAACAGGTGGCTGCAGTGGTTTTATGGTTTTAGGTTCTTAACGTAGATAAAGAAATATTAGGCCTGTTGTGTGTTGCTGGTTACTGCCACAGGGTGGTGTGAAGCATCTCGTGCAGTAGCTTCCAGCTGCTGCCCCTGGCTAGTCATACGGCAAAAGAAGGAGTCGAGGGCGTAAGCCTCCCTCTGCCAGTACATAGCCTCTCCACCATCAAGACTCCTGCAATGCCTCTTCGCGGCAACACACAATCACCAGACACCTTGTGGCTCCAGGCTAAATGGCAGGGGATCTCGGCGCAGCATAAGCCCAATAGATGCGATGTGCAGGCCCTGGCATTCCATCAATTTATGCCTCAGCTATGGGAAAATAGTGAAGAGGAGACTACCCTTTTTGACGGATGACAGTCCAGTACTCCAACAGCAGTGGCCAGATGAGGGTTAACAATTACCCCAATGGACAAGTAGTCAAGGTGCTGAGCTTGTTGTTTCTAGGGTGGAAGAAGGAACCATCCCCAACAACCAACATGTTCGGATCAGCGTTGACAAGGTCAGCACTCTGGTCCTACTACTTTGACCGCTGTACTCAGCTGCCACAGTGATATATGTCTCTCTGAGTCCACTCTGTGGTGCACCTGACTGTAGGACATGAGCATAGAAGAGGGCAGCCTGCTCACTAGCATGCCAAGGTTAGCACCCTATGGTGTGTGAAACACCTTACCCGCTAAAGACACTGACGAGGCCTGTTATATTACAATCTTCTGGAGGAGTCGAAGCCAGGTTACAGGTGGAACAAAACAGGGCTTCATTACCTCAAAAAAAATTTATGTGACAGAGAAGAACATAAGGCAAATAGGGTCAAAATACCGTAAACAAATCTAAAGCAAATACAGGTGGTGTTCCAGAGCGAGTAGCAAAAACAAATGAACAAGGATGTATAGATGGCCTGTGTTAGAAGGGCTACACATTCATCATAAATGTATGATGATCCTGAACTGGCCACAGATGTATCATGTGATCACCCAAGGCTCCACAGTGTCTGAATAACTTGGGAAACTTGCCGCAGATTCTCTTGGAATATTCCTCAGGTGGTGGTGGTGGTGACACCAACACTACTATAACTTTTATGATTGTGGCATTCCGAGCTCCCTCTTCTTTTTCCATCAGTTTGTGTTACTCCCGCAGCTATTTCCAGTGGTTATCGCTATCGCAGAATGTTGCTACTTGTGGCCGCCGTACTGCTTCTGGGGATCATAGGTGTTCCTATATTAATAAATTAGCTTAGTACTAAAGCTTCCTAAAACAATGTGATTGTTTTTTATCTTGAAA
This sequence comes from Plotosus lineatus, assembly GCA_024760905.1. NCBI lineage: Eukaryota > Metazoa > Chordata > Actinopteri > Siluriformes > Plotosidae > Plotosus > Plotosus lineatus. Next base: position 12,937,509 of record CM045742.1, read on the forward strand.
GATAACTTTAAAGTCAAGCATCTTTTACTTTAAAGTCAAGCATCTTCATCTCTACACTGGAAGCCAAATCAACTTTTAAATGTAATGCCTTCATTCTTGATTTGATTGGACACACAAAAAAAGAAAGGGTCCACCCCCTGCCATGGCTCTACAGCAACCCAGAAAACCGGATGTGACTTTCGAAATGTGGAAACCACCAGATATAGCCAAGGGCATTCCATATGTCAGGATATGCAGCTGTTTGCACTGAACATTCATTCCTCTCATAGCATAATTAATATATGTAGTAATAAATATTCATTCATTTATTCATTTTCTGTAATCGATTAATCCTAATTAGGGTCGCGGGGAGGCTGGCACCCATCCCAGCCAACTCAAGGCGAGGGCAGAGTACATCCTGGACAGCTCTCCAGGCCATCGCAGGGCAGAAAAACGCTGACGTCTAATGATAAATATCTTTATGTCATTATAAAAACTGTCCATATAATTTTAGTTTGTATCACCCAAGCTTTGCTCCAGCCCTTTGTGCCGAGTTAATAGGAACCAAAGTGTATACAACAAGAAAAATGCTACTCTGCCACTGTACACAGCTGTGACTTTAGTCAGGAAGCTACTACAGACCCCAATTGTCTTATATACACTACACAGACAAGTCTTCACTGAGGTGGAACAACAGCATAAACATCGCATCAGGCAAACCGCTCAAATCAACAACAGATTGCTCAAAATATACAAACAGGAATGAGGTTAAAAGGAAGAAGCTAAATGATCAGGGAAGCAAGTCAGAGACGAAAAAACTGCTCAAACCAGGAACGCAAACACACCAAGTCCCAAAGCACCTACACTGCTACTGTACTTCTGACTGTTGGTCTCAGTGAAAGAGAGACACACACAGTGAGAGATCATTAAACACAGCCGTGGGCTACTCATTGCCTGGGGGATGGTTTTCCGCTCTTAATAACTACACGAATAAGCACACACGTGCAACTTTAATCACTGGCCTATATCCTGCATAGTGAAAACTTTGAAGATAAACTAGAGAGCCTGAAGGACATTCTTACCTACTTACATATTTAATTTCTGTTCAATAATTAAGCATTTATGGAGAGTAACCCCTCTCTGTAAACATGATTTTTCTTATTGACTCAGTCAATGTATAACCATTCCCACTGCCCACTCGGTCTGTTTAAGTTTTATGTGTAGAGTACTGTTGAAGTGACTGAGAATCGATTTGGTTGGTTCGAAGCTCAAAACACTGTGCTGAATCAGCAGGAACTGGAGTGGGACTGCGGACTGTACAGTAAAAAAATTCTTTGAACCAACAATTGAACCAAATCCATATCCGTTCTCCATATCACGCTCTTGATATAAACCCAATCTCGGAGGGTTTCGCTACTTGACAACAACTCATTGAGCTACATTGTACACCTACATATATTCATTGCTCTTCAAAATGCAATATGTGGTTTGGGACACGGGAGAACAAAACAGCGTAGCAATCACTTTGACAGGGTTTAGGGTGACCGTGTGTTACACTACCATAATATTATAACCAGTGACATATCAGTCTGTCTGTCTGTCTTCTTTTCGGCTTTTTCCCTTTTACTCGGGAGTCGCCACAGCGAATCATCTGATTCGCACTTTTGAGTTGGCAGAGGTTTTTACGTCGGATGCCCTTCCTGTCACAACCCTTTTTAGCAAGGGACAGAAACACGCTGACGACTTTGCAGCCTACTCTTTACGAAAGTCAGCAATGGTTCTTTTAAATGCCTCTCACCATAAACAGTGAGAGACATGGCCCGTCTTTGATAACCCAGTTAGCTGCACTGGGGGGGACAGTGATAACCTTGTGGAGAGTGGGACTTAAACCTCCGACCTTTGTATCAGCGATCCAGCACCCTATACCACTAGACCACCACTGCCCCAACCAGTGACATATCAGTGATTAGTCTATAACACAATGGAACAGGGCAAAAGAATTGCTCTATGATCAGGGAGTTCATAGACATTAATAAACTCATGAATAACTGCTACCTGGGCAGTATGGTTGTGCAGTGGCTAGCATGCCCTGCCTCACAGCAAGAAGGTCACGGGTTTGAGTTTGAAGCTCAGGCATTTTTATGTCTGGTTTAAATGGTCTCGCCCAGAGATGAATATGTTGAGGTTCTCTTTGGGAGTAACGAGGATGGATAGAATTAGGAATGAGTACATCAGAGGGGACCACATGTATGATGTTTTGGAGACAAAGTCAGAGAGGCTAGATTGAGATGGTTTGGACATGGACAGAGGAAGGATAGTGAGTATGTTGGTAGTAGGATGCTGAGGTTGGAACTACCAGGCAGAAAGCCTAGAGGAAGACCAAAGAGGAGATTTATGGATGTGGTGAAGGAGGATATGAAGGTAGTTGGAGTAAGAGAAGAAGATGCAGAGGATAGGGTGAGATGGAGGCAGATGATTCACTGTGGCGGCCCCTGAAGGGAACAGCCGAAAGGAAAAGAAGAAGAAGAAGAAGAAGAAGAAGAAGAAAAAGAAGAAGTTTTAATTTTAACACCGGAAATATCCATCTCTAAAACCTTGTGACCTTGCTCTGACCTTGATCTTTGACCTTGACATTCCAAAATCAAACCATCTCTGGGTGCCTAACCTAACGCTGATCAAAAACTGCTCTCCAAAATATTAGGTATGCGTCTGGAAAATGCTGTTTCCTCATATTATAAAGGAGAACCAAGCAGAACCCAAGACAGAAGGTCTTTGAATGGATGAAATATTTGTTCTATACTGTGAAGGAATTTGACTTGGGTGACAATTTTGTAAGTTGGGTCAGTGTTCTGGATAACATTCCGACGCCCGCAGTCCTGACTAATGGACTTGGATCTAGCAACTTCCCAATCCACCATGGGAATAGACAGAGCGAGCCTAATAACTCCTCTCTCTTTGAGATTGATATAGAGCTGCCACCCCAAGCAATAAGTCAAGACGCTCCAATCTCTGGCATTTTTGTTGGGAATTAGAAACATAAAATTATTTTATACACTATCGTGCCCTCAATCTCACTTCCTCATTTGATTAAAGTCATGTCGTCATTTGGCATTTTCTCTGGGTACAAAATTAATTTTGCAAAGTTTGAGGCTATGCCATTGGGGTAGTTAACCTGTGTTACAAATTTGGTAGAGCTCATCCTGTTTTGCTGGTCTCCCTCTGGTTAACCGCTCTGGGGGCTGCGTATTGCACCCTCATATGGTTAAATGTATATGTCGAACTTTAGTCACCTCTTGGATGCCATTAAAGCAGATTTGGATTACGGGGTCCCTCTTCCTCATTCCTGGCTGGGTATGATTTCGCTCATTAAAATGCACATTCTGCCAAGACAGTTGTACCCAAAGCAAATGGTCCATATTTTATTATCTAACAAAGTTATCAAGGTGCTAGAAGGCTGGCTGAGCTAAGGAAGCCCAGACTTAAGACGGCTAAGCTTCTGAAGCTTGGTACCAAATCTGAGACTCTTCCAACTACGGGTTATAGCAGACCGGATCAAATCTGATCCAACTTTGATTTGGCTTGATCGTGAAGGTTCTCAATCAAAGTGTCCCATTTTGAATTTCCTGTTTGTGAATAATCTTGAGTCTGTTAAAGATCTCTGCATGAACTCCATTACTCTGTTAAAGCCTGTCGGTCCATTTGTACCATGGAGGGCCATACTCATTTATATCTCCTCTCACTCCTATCCTAAAACAGCTCTTACTTTTTACCAATGTCTCACAAAATGAGGAGAACTATTTAATGGCCAGATTTTACTATCTTTTCAGCAGCTACAGCAGCACTATGGCTTACAGAATCGTGAAATCTTCAGATATTTACAAATTAGATATTTCATCACAAAGAACACTACCTTACCATCTACCTGTGCCACTTCACCTGTAGAAAAGGTCTTGTCTTTACAGACATCAAAGAAACACATCAGTGTTTCCTATAAAACTCGAAGTTCTTACTCATCCCTGTCCTCTCTGCCCAAAAAGCATTCTGGGAGAGCAACTTGGGCATTTCTATATGGCTGACTGACAGGAAGTGTGGACTCATACTATGAATATATCTACTTGTAAAAGGACCAAATCCATCCAGTTTAAGATTGTGCATCATATGCACATAACACCTCTTCGTAAAATCAAAATGGATCCCAATGCCTACCAACTCTGCTGGAAGTCTAACCCTGAAACTGGTGACTATATTGTTTTTGGATGTGTGTACAGCATTATTTGCACTGGTCTGATATTGTAAACAAACTGTCTTATTTTTCATGTTTCAATATGGATGTATGCCATGTGCCTTATACTGGGTCTCCCAGATGCTCATATCACAAACACCAAGCACAGGAAGTTATTCGAGAGTGAAAGTGAAAGTGCAATGAAATAGAGAACAAGTGGTAATAGAAATGGAATAAAATCTATAGAAAGATATATCATAAATATAAGTCTGAAATGTGATTAAACATTATCCTGAGGTACACTTTATACTAGGCTCCGGCAGAGAGGCGTGGCTGACGTGCTTTACACCTATACAGTACATTTCTGAACTTCTGTCAACAGTTTCAGAGAAGAAACAAATTGACTCCAGTATTATAATGAGCTGGATAAGAGTGAAACTCTCTGTAAATCTGATCAGATCCGCTGTGCTGTACTTGAGAGGAACCAGGAGTTTAAACACGGGAAATAATGATATAATGTGATGATTATGGAGAGAGAGAGAGAGAGAGAGAGAGGTTAAAGTTTTTTGTGTTTAATTTCATGTCCCCCACTAGTATGAACTTTCCACCTGTGAGCCAGTAATGTGTGCACGCTGCTCTCAGAGGTCAGCATGTCTTGCACCGTTCCAGTGACACGCAGCCTGAAGCGCAGGCACGGCCGCCGCGCACCTCCAAATCCTACACAGATAACTTCATTCTGGGACTGGGGACCGGGACCGGTGAGTTAAATGGTGTGCCTTGGCGATGCTGAGTGGTTTTGATGTGCAGGATGATGTTTACTGCAGTATCAAGGGAGAAATGGTCATGACTTAACACCATAAAGACTTTAAAGCTTCAGGTGCGTGGGCACCCGGTTGAGTCGAGTCGGGTGTGTGGCTAAGTGAGACACAAACCATGAATCATATTGGGAAACGATTCACAAATAATCCACCAATCAAACAGAATTATCTAGGCTGCATTGCACACACTTCGGGTAAATAAATAAATAAATCAGATTATCTTCATGTCGAAGTTTGATTATAGTTTGATTATAGTTCTCCGGTGCTCTCCTTCCAAGGGCAACTGGAAGCTGATCAATTGTCCCGTTGTAGTGTCGCCTGTGTGTGTGTGTGTGTGTGTGTGTGTGTGTGTGTGTGTGTGTGAAAGAGAGAGAGAGAGAGAGAGAGAGAGAGAGAGAGAGAGAGAGAGAGAGATTGTATACAGTACAAACCCATTACTTATACAAGGTTTAAACATACGTTCCCTCTAAAGAATGGCCTGTAAAGATTTACGAACAAATTCATCGAACAAACGGCTGTCTGGAACCTAACTCGTCCGTAAGCTGGGGAGGTCTGTACTGCCTTTTTCTACTAGGAAGAACATATTGCTTTTTTTGGATCAAGGATGCTGTTCCAACCAAAGAGTCAGAGCACAATATTATAATGGACTGTGTTCCCAATGATACATTACATGTATGCTTCACTCCACAGTGGACACTTTTTATAAAGTATGCAGTCCTTCCGAAATCAAATTGGTCATCATGATTGCGGGACTTCTTAAATCTGCCCTGCCTTTCATAGTACCTTTTTTCCTCTCTATGTCTATTTAGTTATTGTAACTCTGGTGGGCTCATGGTTCTCTAAATTGTTTATATTTTCTGAAATTACTTATTTTCTTTTTGTGTATTTTCCTCTTGTTGCTTTTCTTTTCTGATACACTAGTAGAGTTCAATGAGAGGAGGGATATTATGGGATATGACATCATATCATATCATAGCATAGCATAGCAAAGCATTATATTATATTATATATTACATTAAATTATATTATATTACTGTATATTACACTACTCTATGTCTGTTCCCGTTTTGGTTTGTTCATCTATGTTCCATTTGTATGTTTTTTATTACTACTTTACCCACTTCTTTGCAATGTTATGCCTGAAAAATGTTGTGTTGTGTTTTGTATTGTTTCTGGAAAAATGGAAAAATCAATAAATATATTGAAAAAAATGACTGCAAAGTCACATAACTGGTAATTCCTGGTAATATTATATTATATGTACATTTGATACTTAAAATTACAACTATTTTTATATCTGGATTTATATTTACTGCTCATTCATTCATTTTCGGAACCACTTACTCCTAATTAGAGACATGGGGAGGCTAGTGCCCATCTCAGCTGACTCTGGGCGAGGGCAGAGTACACCCTGGACAGCTCACCAGGCCATCGTAGGGAAGAAACACGCTGATGGCTATGCTGCCTACTCTTGATAAAATAAAATAAGCCTTCTCATTAAAATAAATAAATTATAAATAAAAACCATATTTGGGACTCAGGTAGGGGAGTTCATGCACGGTTGTAGACAAAACTTTGTTCACAATCAAACTGAAAAACAGACAGACAGCCAAACACCAGTGATCACAATACTTCTGCCAAAGCTCTGCTTTGTGGTGGACATAATAATCTGTACATTTTATCGCACCTTATTGGCGCTAAAATAATGAATGAATCAACTTAATACTTAATGTGAGAAGCAACATACCCAATTTGCATCCTCATCACAAATACACCACTATCAGTTTTCTCTTTTTTTTTTAAAGCAGGCTTTATATCTGGCCATCTGCTCCCACTCATATGACAGTAAATCCTGTCATTTAAAAAGTTTTAGTAGCAATGTGCTCTTCTAACTCACACACCATACAACAACACAGCCACACTGCTTTCTGCATCACCACACTGCCAGATGCTGCTTTTCTTTACCATCTTTTTCCGCACAGACTTCATGAAGACCCAGGGCTTAACAAATACCCAAAGAGTAAGTTCAGGATCGAATACTGGTGTCGCAAATGCTGAATCGAATATTTAAATACCCGTGCACTCCCACCGGCTACTGTCATTCTTATTGATGGGGAAGACTAATAGCAGTGGCAACCTTACGACTCAACGATCTTTCTTTTCGGCAGAGAGTTAAAGCACTTAGCTCGGCTGAGACCAAAAAAAAAAATTGAATTTAGACCCTTTAAAGGCACAGCAGTCAATATTTTTCATAACAAAATATTTTCATATAAACTATTGAAAGAACAGAATAACATTTGCACTTGTTTTATAACAGTGTGGCACGGATGAAATGAAACACTGTGACTGCTCAATGTCTTCTTTTCCTATGCTCTGATGTGTTGAGAATTCAACAGGCTCAATCAGTGCTGATTAATCGAGTGCCAATTGTAAACTACAGGCTCAAAAAATGTGCATGGCTTTTTGGTAACCA
>CM045742.1:12950000-13052500 GCA_024760905.1 Plotosus lineatus
AGAAAATGAATGAAGGAATGAAAGGTCACAGTGAGGATAGCCATTTAAAGCCATGTGTGTCAACTTGAGTGTATAATATCAGTCCAATAGTTCCATTTCATTTGGCTGGTTTCTGTTGACATTGCGACTTAAAAAGAGCAAACAAGATTATTTGATAATAAATGGCTGCACCCAAAAAAGTTTTTATATTATCATTCATATTCTCTGAAAAATGGCTTTAAAAAAAAACAAATTCTGCCAGGGTAGACTTATGGCAGGCTGCTGTACAGTATCTTCTTCTCTTCCTTTTGCCCATTATGCAGGGATCTCTTGATCCTGTGATGTCACCGCAGTGCCTCATTTTTTTTTACTTGCTCTCAAAGGACTTACTGATTTTCCATGATGTCAATGATGTTTTGACATTTTTCTTGATCTATACTTTCGAATAAAGAAATCCTACACATTTGCACACCATGACTTCAGCAGTCAGACAGAACTAAAATATAATTTACATAACAAGCGAGAATAAAGAATGAGCAAAATGTCAGTGTTTACCAATTTACTTCCCTTCTGTTTCTTCTGTGTGATTTCAAACACTTGAGGATGCAGCAGCAAGCTCATGCAACACAAGAACCGCCGTGTTGATGAAAGTGACAGGTCAGCAACAAAAACCAGCACAGTGACATAGCGGTCTAGCAACAAGGTCCTGGATTCTCAAGTCCTGGGTCCAGTGTATTGGTGTTTCTCCACCACTCAGAGGCGATGTTCATTTTTGGGCTTGTCTCTTGTGCACAGATTTCTCCAGACCTCCAGAGTGTTAAGATGATATATATACTGTAGAGGATGTTACATTTAAAATCTTTGCAAATTTTATGTTGCAGTTTTTTGCAGATTGGAAAACCTCAGCAGATGCTCTCCTGACACCCAGTCATGTGGCCATAGACAGTGGTACCTCACTTTATGAAAGTCTTACCAAATGGAAAATGCAGATTACGAAATGCATTTTCCTACAATTTTTGTCTCTGGATATGAAACAAGTTCATGCTACGAAAGCACCATCTTAAAAATTCAAACGCGCCATTCAAACATTCAAACAATGCACGAGCTGCTCTCCCATCAATGATGTTCAAATATCCCGCCCCGCTGGCTTCCCAATGGCTAGGAGGGATGACGCAGCTCCCTTCCAATGGCTATTATGGCGCTGAATCTACCAAGATGCGTTTCGTGTAAAGGACAGAGTTACTGTTGTTTTATGCTTTGTTTCTTGACTCAGGCTTTTAACCTTCCATAAACATTTGTATTATAACTCTGCTAAGAAGACATGGTCAGCACACACGCACACACACATGCACGTGCACGCCCGCACGCACACACACACACACACACATGTGTGATTTCCGGTGCGAGTGAGGAGAAGAAACGGGCTCAAGTGATATCGCAAAGGAATATGGCCAAACCCATCTACCATTGGTACGATATTGAAGCAGAAAGAGGCCTTAAAAGTTATGCTTTTATAATTTTTAAAGGGTTCAGGGGGTAGTATTAGGAGCCTTGGAACGAATCACACGTTTTACATGTAAAATGCGGTTCAATTTATGAAAAAAGCACATTATGAAAAAGGCCGATATAAGAAGTACCACTGTATTACAAACAATTCAAAATGTCCCTTGTGCTGTTTTATTTCAGTAACACTTACGTTTCAAGCTTTTTCTTCTTTCTGTTCTCACTTGTTGCAATGTAATTTAGTGTTAGCTAATATTGTTCTCTTTCAGTGGTGAATAAAATATGGATTTATGAGATTGTAAATAGGTAGTAATGGCCTGCTGGTAAAAGGTGCTGGATCACTGGTCCCAAGGTTAGGGGTTCAAGCCCCACTCTCTATGGATTAGTTTGAGAGACGTTGATGCTGAAGAATATATTTTGCATAATTTTGAAAAATAAAAAACAAGTGGGGAAGGGGCTGAAGGCAGTGGTGGGACCGGATGAGGAGAGGGTCATGAATATGTGAGGCTGGAGATGCTCAGTGAGTCCCAATCAGCATATATTGTGGTGGCTTGATGGCAAAGGGTGTGGATTGCTGATTCTAAGATTGGGGGTTCAAGCCCTTCTCTCAATGGGTTGTCATTGTCCTCACAGTGCAGATAACTGGGTTATCAACGGCCGGCCATGTCTCTCACTGTCTATGGTGAGAGGTTCATGTAAAAGAACCATTGCTGACTTTGACAAGAGTAGCTGCATAGCCGTCAGCGTGTTTCTGTCCTGCGATGGCCTGGCGAGCAGTCCAGGGTGTACTCTGCCCTCACCTAGAGTCGGCTGGGATAGGCACCAGCCTCCCCGTGACCCCAATTGGGATTAAGCAGTTACAGAAAATGAATGAGATTGTAAATAATTGCTTTGTGTTTTAAGTACACTTTGCACAGTGTCCTTTTTGGAATTGGAGTTGAACAAGTAGTTTTATTATGCCAGTTTATCTTTATGTAGCTGATATTAATCAAGAAGCAAACCTCTCTGTTCTAGTGATCACAAACTAGGTCCTGCGTCATCAGCTGTGTTCATAATGAGGAACATTTCAACTCATTACACATAAATAAATGAACAGAAATATCCGGAAAGGATATAAGAATCTCATTGAGACACCAAAATGTAGACGTGAAGCATAATAATACACTTCAGTCTTGCTTTTATGGTCATTAGGGTGGTTTATAAAATTAAATTTCACCAAATTTTGCCTTGTTCCAATTGATATTATAAGCATCTGTACAAAAAAAATGGAGTCAATTTCCACACATTTATGGATGGCTCAAGTTTTCACAATTTTGAAATTTTTATCGTTTTTTTTTTTCTATTTTCAGGAATAATTGCAAAATGTAATGGAAAAATGTAACTTACTCGAGAAGCCCCCCCCCCAGGAGCATGCCTTCTCTCAACGGAGCAAGAAGCTGTATGAGAAGTACAAGGAACTAATAAAAGAGAAAAAGCGAGATAGATGCAGCTCTTTTACGTCGTGAAACTTGGTTTGGGGATCTTCAGGATATCTTCGATATTGCTGCAGCAAATATATTCGATTGGAAGATTCCAGAAGAAGATAAAGAATTTCTAAGGCGCCAAAGAGAAGACCGCATGTCATGGTCTTTTGGATGTGTAGACAAGGTTCTGCAAGGGCGGGATAAGAGAAAGAGGGCAGGAGAAGCTGAGAGAAACGCAAGAGCTAAACCCAGTGTAGAAACAGTGGCAAAACAGAAGTGTATCCTCACACATTATCCCGATCGAGGGAAGAAGTTGGACAAGATTCATCAACAGCCTCTGAAGATCGTTCAGAGCTTACAGAATGATGGCAACACCTGACAAGCCTAGCCATACCTCGCATCAAAAATTAAAGAATCAAGGTTCATCTGAAGTGCTTGACGCTTCATTAACAACCACATGGGATGGAGACGGTCTCTCCAATCGTCAGGCTGCTGCATGCTTTATTGTGAAGGCAAAGAGCTTGGATTATTAATGGGAATACTTTTTAGTTTTATTGTTCAAGTTTCTGCTTCTGTGCATTTTTATGTAGAACATTAAAAATTGTAAAAAGGTGTGCCACCCTTTTCTGGCGTCCTATTGACTCAATTTTTGGTACAGATGTTCACGATATCAGTAGGAACAAGGCAAGTGTCAACTGCTGCATTGATTCTAAAGGAATGCTATCTGTAGCAAAAGACGGCTTTCAGACGGACCACTCAAAAATGCCGCTGGTGTAAATTGACCTTAGGAAGACATAAAGAACATTCCAGATGAACACCTGATCTTTATTTGAGATTCTTGCCCCCAAAAAACTTTTGTTGGTTTGTCTAGTGAATGCCTGTTAAGTCTTGAAGAAAGCCAGTAGTGGGGTGCTGGATTATTGAGCCCAAGGTTGGGGGCTCAAGTCTTACCGGCAGCGGATTGTTACTTCTGTCCCCCCCAGTGTAACTAACTGGGTTATCAAAGGCTTTTCATGTCGCTTCAAGCGAAGCATTTAAAAATAAATACAACCACAACAAATTCCCAGGGGTTCAGTGAGTCCTTTCTCTTTAATCTGTGCTGCTTCAGCACTGTTGTGGATTTTTATATTCAATTATGTGCACTTCTGAAAGTCACTTAATTATTTGCCAAGCGTTGGCTCATTGAGTAAGAAATGAGTTTCAGGCTTACATTGTCTTTCTATTTTTTGTTTACTGTCATTTCCAATTAATCGTGTGAAAAGATGTTTGAAAAGAAATGTTAAAAATGTTAAAAAAAACAACAACAAAGAAACCATTTAGAGTAAGGTGTGCATTTGTTCTTCACTCATCCAGGGTATTAGTCAAAAGTATTATCCTCATCATCATCTTCCGCTTGATCCGGGGTCGGGTCACAAGGGCAGTAGTCTAACGAGTGAGGTCTAGCGTGTTCTAGGTCAACCCCCGGGTCTCTTTCTAGTTGGATATTCCTAAAACACCACCCAGGGGAGGCATTTGGGGGCATTCTAATCAGATGTCCGAGCCGCCTAAACTGGCTCCTTTCAACCCCGAGGAGCAAGGCTCTTCTGCAAGCTCCTCAAGCAATGAAGACCAAACATTGCATCCTTTTTCTGAAGGAGAGCCCTGCCACTCTGAGAAGGAAGCTCCTGTATCTGTGCTCTGCTCTCGCCCGGAATCAGCTGAGAAGGGAAATGGCTTCACATTGACCCTAATTAGGATTAAGCGGTTCAGGAAATGAATGAATGAAAATCTGTAAGAAGTTCTGATATGATTTATCTTGTCTAGTTTTATAATTTTGGGGCAGCACGGAAACTTAATGGTAGGTAAATCTGCTTTATAGCAGTAAGGACTGGCAAGCTGTTTTTAGGATTTTAAGTCCTTAGGCTCAACAGCCCAGAGCAATGGCGATTGTGGAAGAGAGGTGAAGACGCGTGTGCAAGCAGGTTGGAATGGTTGGAGAAAAGTGCACAAGACGATGTTGAGGCCAGCGATGTTGTATGGTTTAGAAACAGTGGCGCTGGGGAAAAGATAGGAGGCAGAGCTGGAGGTAGCAGAGATGAAAATGTTGAGGTTCTCTTTGGGAGTAACGAGGATGGATAGGATTAGGAATTAGTACATCAGAGGAACAGCACATGTAAGAGGTTTTGGAGACAAAGTCAAAGAGGCTAGATTGAGATGGTTTGGACATGTACAGAGGAGGGATAGTGAATATAATGGTAGTAGGATGGAACTACCAGGCAGAAGGCCTAGAGTAAGACCAAACAGAAGATTTATGGATGTGGTGTGGAGGACACGAAGGTAGTTGGAGTAAGAGTAGAAGATGCAGAGGATAGGGTGAGATGGAGGCAGATGATTCACTGTGGCGACCCCTGAAGGGAAAAGCCGAAAGGAAAAGAAGGCGAAGATTGGCAGGCTGTTCAGGGTGACGCCTGGCTTCGCCCAGTGTCAGCTGAAATAGGCTCCAGCCTGCCCACAACCCAAGATTAAGAAGTTTGGCAAATGAATGAGTGAGTGACTGTGTATATTCTCACACATATACTCACATACATACAGACAAAAAGCAAACGGTGCTGAAAATGGGTGGAAGCAATAATGCAGCACTTCTATATATTTTTGTCTAGTAAGCAGATAGCACAAGAAACATAAAACTCTGGATATGTAGATGAGTAAAACACAACAGACGTGTTACATCTTATTTTACAGTGCTTGCATTAGCCGTTTTGTGAATGTGAAATGTTAATCTCTAATTCGAAAAGGCAGACACTGCACTCACATATGGCTTTAATAGCATTGCATATCTAGCGCTAATGGAGAAAGACAAGAAGAGCTGTAAAAAAAATCAGACATAACAGCTGTGCAGTTTCCTTTTTAGCACTTAATCCACTGTTAATAAGGAGAATGAATCCAAATAATGTATGAGGAAAGGGTTTGAAATATATTGATGGGAGATAATCCAAGATCATTGTGTAAGGATATGGAGACAGGTTAAATAAAAAGATGATACCAAGAACCAAATCTAGAAACTACTAGTAGAGGTTATGCACGACCGAGACCAAAATGTAAACAAGAAATATAAATTTAGTACCATGACTCAGATGGTCTATGATGCAATGAGTTAATTAAGCGCATAATGAAATTATGTCATTAAATGGTCATACATGATGAGTTAGTGCATGGCATGGCTGCAAACAGAAATCATCAACGTTCATTAAAGGTTCACTGCTCCCCTACAGTGCAGGCATCTATAATGATCTCACACTTCACTACAGAAAAGTGTCCACTACAAAGCCATTACCCTGATAGACATATCTGCACCTTATAAAGCGATCATATCTCATACACTGTCCTCCATAATTATTGGCATCCCTGGTTAAGATGTGTTCTTTAGCTTTTAATCAATTCTGCTTTTTTTTTTTTTCTAAATAGTATAGGACTACAATGAAAAAAAAGAGGAAAACCCAACCTTTAATTCAAGTGCATTTATTCAGTGAGAAAAAAATCCCACGTTAAGAAATAATTCTTTTACATCATATCATGTGCGCCACAATTATATTATCGTATTATTATTATATTATCCTTATATTAACCTCTGATGTTAATACGTTGTGCAACCAGCTTCTACCAACACCTAATCATCTCCTATAATGGTTCACAAGATGGGAGAATACAGAAAGAGGGATCTTGGACCATTCCTCACTGCAAAATCTCTCGAAATCATCCAGCGACCTGGGTCCTCTCCTCCACATGCTCCTGTCCAACTCACGCCACAGGTTTACAGGTTTTCAATGGGGTTGAGGTCTGCGAACTGAGATGGCCATAGGAGATGCTTGATTCTGTGTCTGATGAACCATTTCTCTGTAGATTTGGACATATATTTAGGGTCATTAACTTGCTGAAAGACCCAGTGATTATCCATCTTCAGCTTTCAGGAAGAGGCCACTCTTGTTGATTTAAAATCTCCTGGTATTTCAAAGTGTTTATGATGCCATGCACTCTAACAAGGTTCGCAGGGCCTCTGGAAGAGAAACAGGCCCACAGCATCACTACTCCTCCAACATACATCACAGTGGGTATGAGGTGCTTTTCTGCATACTCAGCTTTTGTGTTCCGCCAGACCCATTTAGAGTGTTTGTTGCCAAAAGGTTCTATCTTGGTCTCATATGACCAAAGCACACAGTCCCAGTTGAAGTTCCAGTACCGCGTAACAAATTCCAGACGTTTGATATTGTGAATGAGAAAAGGTGTTGTAATCCTTTGTCTTTTCCATGTTGAAAAGTGAATAAGAGAAATAGCCTCTATGTCACATTGTATTCATACTCCATGAAAACATGAAGTGATGAATCACAAATTAAATGTTCTTGGATACTCTGATCAACTTTGTAAAGTGCTGTAGAAATGACAAAAATACATTTTTTCCGAAGGATTGTAAGGGGTGCCAATAATTACAGAACACGTGATTTTATGAAAAATAATTATTTAGTCAGGAATTTTTGTCCCCTTAAAAGTCACTAGAATGAAAGGTTTCATTTTTATACAATTTTCAGTGTGTGAGTATCTTGGGCAATAAAAATTTATTTTCAGGCTTTTAAACACATTTTAACCAGGGGTGCCAATAATTATGTATATCATTTATACAGCAGAGCAGACGTCCCTAACTATAAGGCTATGAACGAGTAACAATCCTCGGGTCATTTGGTAATGGGCCCCTCACAAATTATGAATTTTTTTTTTTCATTCATTAATTATCGGAGTCTGAAAAATATTTTATTTTGAAAAACTGTTCATCTCAGTCACATGAGACGGTGCATCAAAAAATTAACCCAAAAGCTAGCAAAAATGAGTAAAAAAAAAACAGATGTTTGGAGAGCGTCTCACTAATTCAGTGGGATGTGAGTTGTATTTTTATGCACTTTGTTTTCAGCTGTTTCTATACCGCTCTGTGAATTTTTTTTTTAGATGAAACTGTTCCGTGACGTGATGAAAAGATTGGGGACCGCTGCAATAGAGGATGAACCGGCACACAGATTGTAAGATCAACACAATCATTATTATTATAATGCTTGGGAGGCACAGTGGTGTAGGGGTTAGCGTGTCTGCCTCACAGCAAGGCAGTACTGGGTTCAAGTCCAGGTCTCGGCTCAGGTGTTTGTGTTTGGAGTTTACGCTGTTCTCCCCGTGTTTGTGTGGGTTTTCTCTGGGTACTTCAGTTTCCTCCAGCATTCCAAAGACATACCTTAGACTAACTGGTTGTTTCATATTGTTCCAAAGGGTAAGTGTGAATAGCTGTGTGTGTGTGTGTGTGTGTGTGTTGCTCTGTGCACTTCTGAAAGTGACTTAATTATTTTCCGAGCAGTGGCTCATATCTATTTTTGTTTACTATCACTTCCAATTGTGTAAATTTTTTTAAAATATTAAAAATATTTCTATAAAAAAAAAAAAAAAAAAAAAAGAAGAAGAAGAAGGAAACTGTTTAGAGGCAAGTGGACACATAAGTGTGTGCTATTTAAAAGTCTATAAAAGTCTTAACATCATTATCTTTTCGCTTGATCCAGGCTTGGTTCACAATGGCAGCAGTCTAACCAGTGAGGTCCAGACGTCCCTCTCCCCAGCCACTTCATCCGGCTTTTTCTGGGGACGAACAGGGGTGTTCCCACAACAACTGAGAGACATGGTCTCTCCAGTGTGTTCTGGGTCGACCCTGGTGTCTCTTCCCAGTTGGATAAGCCTGAAACACCACACAGGGGAGTCATTCTAAAGGCATTCTAATCAGATGCCCGAACCGCCTCAACTGGCTCCTCTCAACGCTGATGAACGGTGGCTGTACTGCAAGTTCCTTTCGTTAGTGATTGAAAGAAAGAGATTACAGATACAAGCAGCTAAAATTAAATATTACCCCTTGAGTGCACTGAGTCTTGTTAGCTGCTTATCTGGACCTTTATATGCAAGGAACATTCTTTCACTAGATGGCTTCTGATTGTATTTGAATAGCCCTGCTATCAGCCTCTGGAGTCAAAGAGCATGTGAGGATACTTCAAGTCTTTTAATTTCCAGTCTTGATTGTGCTTTAGATAAATGTACCCCTCTACCGACCTGCATGGTTATTTTACCGCAAGCAAAAAGATGCAGTCCTTTAAACCAAAACTTAGACTCTTCTTCAAAAAATGCCCAACTTTGCAAAGATTCCCCATCACCCCTCATTTGCTTGCATTCACAAAAGGTTGCTTTATAGTACTCCAATTTAATGCTTTAATCCGATTCAAAAGACAGCGGTACCCTGATGAGACACTATAATAAACATCTGGAAAGTGCTGATGTGTAGAGACAAGAAAAACAGAGAAGGGTCGTGCTATGGCTCCAGCCTGGGTATTAAACACACATGCTTACATGCGCATGAAATACACGGTCCCACATCTCAATTTGTCCAACCTGAAGAGTATAAATGGCTCAATATCCATAGTTATCTTTCTGATATAGAAACTGGAAAATCCCAACCTCCAAGTAATGGCCGTCAGCATTATGGCATACATTACATCACCATTTAATTTATTCTCACTGACAGAAAAACAAAGTGGGCAAAGCCACTTCATAGGGTTTGAATGGAGGACAGTTAAAGTTAAATTGAAGCTACAACACAGCAAAGCACATTTTGATAACAGAGGTGAAGTCTGTGGGCTTTTTACACCCAAGCCATAGCGGCTCATCAGGCCGGTGCTGATCCCCGGTTTCTGTTGCATGAAGCAACTAGGAGTTCAACTCCTCCTGGATGGGACGCTAGTCCATCGAGGGTTACATTCCCAGTATATTTTTACTGGTACCCATTTATACTGCTGGGTTAATAGAGGCACACTTGTGGTTAAGACCTTGCCCAGGGGTCTTAGCACAGTGAGGGTCTCAGTGGGATTTGAACTCATGACCTCCTGATCATGAGCACAGCACCCTAACCACAACACCACCGGTTGTTTTTTTTTTTTTTTTTTGATAATATAAGGCAACAGATAACAGTTGTACTCAATGTGCTAGGTGCACTCGCTAAAATTCTCCTGGACACTTCACTTTGTAAAGCATTCTTGATACAATTCCTTGAAATTATTGTTTACAGACTTGCCCCAGAGCTCCTTATCTAAACAATAAGGTCGTGTGACTCTGTGCCGCAATCTTGTGATGTTAAATTATATTTTAGCATCAGTGCTAATTCTTTTTGTGATTGTTGGTAAAAATGTAAATAAGTCTTATGACATCACTTGTGAATCAAGTGAGTCTTACATGGGAGCTGACCAATGGAACCGCTGACCCCTCATCTTCTTTTCATCTTTTCCCCTTTTTCAGGGATCACCACTGACTCCTAAACCGCCTAAAATGCCTTTAATATCATGGGAACTTATTTTGGAAAAAAAAAACAGCGCATTCATCAGTAGTGATAAATATTGTTTACAGTTTTCTGACAAACTGCAACTTTCTCGATTTACAAAATTATTCATTCATTCATTTTCTAGGCCACTTAATCCTAATTAGGGAGGTGGGGAGGCTGGTGCCCATTTCAGCTAACTCGGGGCGAGGTACACCCTGGATAGCTCACCAGCCCATTGCAGAGCCTAAACGTACACATCCATTCAGCCTCACACCTAGGGGAGATTTGGAACAGCTAGTTATCTTACTGTGCATGTTTTTGGACTATGGAAGGAAACTGGAGTTCTTGGAGGAAACCCACAAAAGAACGGGGGAACTAATTCATAGTAAGTACAAGAATTATTTAATGAGGTCCTGCCTCAAGTGGATGAGTTCAAGTATCTCGAGGTCATGTTCATGAGTGATGGAAAGATGGAGTGGGAGATCAACAGACGGATCGCTGCAGCCTCTGTTGTAAAGCGGTGCCTGTACCGGTTCGTCATAGTGAAGAGGGAGCTGAGCCGCAAGGCAAAGCTCTCAATTTACCAGTCGATCTACGTTCCAACCTTCACCTATGGTCACGAGATTTGGGTAGTGACCGAAAGAATGAGATGGTGGCTTTAGCTTTTATGAACTTCCATCGCCAGGTGGCGGGGCTCTCCCTTAGAGATAAGGTGAGCAGCTCTACCATCCAGGGAGAGCTCAGAACCGCTGATCCTCCACACTGAGAAGGGCCAGTTGAGGTGGCTTGGGCATCTGGTCCAAATGCCTTCCGAACCCTCCCTGGTGTGGTGTTTTGGGCATGTCCAACCAGGAAGGGACCCCGAGGTCAACCTAGAACACGCTGGAGGGACTGTGTCTCGGCTTATCTGGAAGAGCTGGAGGGAGTGGCTGGGGAGAGGGACGTCTGGACCTCATTGCTTAGGTTGCTGCCCCCATGACCTAACCCAGGAAGAAGTGGATGAAGATGAGATGGGATGAGAATTATTTATTTTGAAAAAAAATCAGATGGGGAAAACAATACATTTAAAATCGTCGACAAAATAAAGTGTCTTATGCAGATAAACAGTTTTTTTTTTCCTGGAATAAGGTCCCATGATGCACAATCAGTTAGGTCATCTTATTTCATTCATTCCTTTCATTTATTTGCCAAATTACATTATTCTAGAAGGATGATAGGAAGGATGGAGCTTGTCTTAGGACAGGGTACGCATTGTACAGCACACCAGTCTATCGCAAAGCCAGGGTGCACGAGCGTGCACACACACACACACACACACACACACACACACACACACACACACACACAGAGGATCAATTTGGGCCAGCTTGTTTGCCTAATGTGGTGAATGGTCTGGTGAGCTATTCAGGGTGTACCCCATCCTTTTCCGGTGTTGGCTGGTATTTTTTTTAAATTTTGCAATATTGTAATAATCCCACAAGGGATTTTATTACCTCTGCATTTAACTCATCTCAAAGTTGGTACACACACACACACACACACACACACACACACACACACACACACACGCACACACACACACACACACACACTTTAGAAGCACCCAGTGAACAGTTGAGGATTAGGTGCCTTGCGCAGTGGCATTTCAGCCATGAATGTGGAGAAAGGGAAGGTGCAACTCATGAAACCACCACCACACATTTTTTCCTGCAGGTGACCTTTCAAACCAGTGACCTTTCGGTTTCAAAGCTGCTTCTTTAAGCATTCAGCTAGAAATGCCCCCAGGTTTCAGCCTCCCGTCACCCTAGTAAAATCGAGCAGTTTGGTAAAATTAGTGTGTGAGAAAATTAGCATATTATGCGTGTCACTGGACTGCAGGAAGAAACTGAAGTACGCCACACAAAAACATCCTGCTCATGCCCGAGTCTCAAACTGAGGTCCTTCTTTCTGTATGATGGACATCCTAACAACTCCACCACTATGCCATCCACCTGATTTTTCCTTTATAGTGTTTATATATTTATTATTACACACTTGTCATGACTAGACTGGCACAATGATGTAGTGGTGAACACATCTGCAAAAAAAAAAAAAAAATGCCATCATCACCTCTGACATCACTAGTTCTTGATTCAAAGCCAGCAGCCTTTTGGAAATGATCTCGCACGCATCGTGTGTTTTGTGTCAGAAAACTTTGTCTCAGTTCAAGAAAAGGCAACTTTCCAGTGAAATAAGATGTCTGTACAGTATTCACCAGGTTCGAAAACAACCATAGGATCAAATGTGTCATACAGTAACTTACAGTATAATAAGCAGCAAACAATCTTTCACTCAGTAATATCATAAAATATCAAGTTTTATAAAATTGCCCACTTCTCCACTGCAAGTATGAATCGTCTTGTCTATTCAATAAAAACTCTCAATGTTTTACTGAGAAGGAACAAAGCTAGAAACACAGAGGCACCCACACAAAAAAACCTTGAACCCAGTTAAAGTTAAGTTCAATAACTGTATTAAAGCTGAGGAGTAAAAAAGCAGAATACTGAATATGATGGACTAGCTGCAGATGAGGATTTTAGTAAAATAAAAAAAAAGGACATTAAAAGCATGAGGACAGAGCAGAGAACTGAGACTGCGTATAAACTTACAGACAGTGGTGTATATACAGAGTCTATAGGTGTATTCTACACAGCTACACGCACAAGTCCCAGGCTAATAGTTTAAAGTAGATACATAAAACCCTTTCTCCCACATTTTGTTGTCTGTATAAACACTGGAGAGGCCAAAGAGACTACCTTCTGCATAATTCAATTCAGGCATCCATTAATGGTGGATCTCCCAGCCTGGGGTACTTCTCCCTGTAGGCACTGCACGCTTGTACCAAAGAGGCGTTTAATGCGATAATGATCTGTCTTCTCCAGGAGGAGACAACACCAATTACACAACCGCACAGCTGGGAAGAGTGGAATGAATCAATCGATTAATCAATAAATAACTGTTTAGCCAATGTCATCATCAGTTACAAGAATGCATTCATCCCTTCATTTATTTTTAAAAGCTAATGTTTTGCGAGCTGTCTGAATCCGAACAAAGTGAAATAAACTCTGAGAGAGATGTCTACACCTACTCAAACTCCCAACTCAATATAAAAATGTAAATATTTTAAATAATAAACACTTTGGATATACAGTAATCCCCGGCCACTTCGTGTTTCCTACTTCGCATCCCCGCAATATCGCGGATTTCCCATCGGGAAATTAAAAAAAATTAAAGATTACAGTACCTTATTCAAAATCCACAGTGCACTACATTCAACTACGCTACCCAACATGCTCTGTTCTCCTGCTTGACTTGAGTGTTCTCTGATTGGCTGTGACTCCAGCAAGCTGATTGGTCGAGATTATATTTCATAGCATCCAACACATGGGGCTTCCTGTCTTTGTTTTCGAGCTACATTGTTAGTTCATCTACGCTACGTATCAGCAGTTCTCCAGCCAAGCACCTAAGTTTTTCCTCTGGTTGTGCTCCTAAGTACTGTTGTATATGCTAAGGCCTTGAAAATGGCCCCAAAACGTGTTAAAAAAAGTGTTATGGTCTGTGCTAGTTGGTGGCGTTTTTCTCTCTCTCTCTCTCTCTCTCACTCTCACTGCATGTGCTGGTGAGAGGCGTGGCTGCTACATGCACATGAAATCCAAAGAACGCACCTGAATTGACTCAGCTATCAGCACGCTTGAGGATCTCCGTGCTCGGCACTCTGTGATTTGGTTGTGTTTTTACCTCACCACTACGGTGAACACAATTTTCCCGCATCCCAGTGCTTCCCCTGAGCTCAATAAAAGTCTTTGTTTCATCGTGCTTGATCGCCTGCATTTTTGGGTCTTCTAGATTTATTAAAAGAAGGGTGAAGGTTTGCATCTGTGGCTCGCCATTACGTCATTAACGAGTCGAATGTGCGCTACATTAAGAAATAGGAAGAGAAAATACGCATATCAGTCTGGCCCAAAGAAGCAGGAGACCAAGTACAGTCAGTGTCTCTCCCCCTTATGCCGGTCCCAAGCCCAGAGAAATGCAGAGGGTTGCAACAGGAAGGGCATTCGGCGTAAAACTTTTGCCAAAATACAAAATGCAAACCAGAAATTCTAAACTCATACTGGATCGGTCGAGGCCCGGGTTAACAACGACCGCCATCAGTGCTGTCAACCAACAGGGTGCTGATGGAAATTGGACTACTGTTGTTCGAAGACGTCGAAGAAGGAGAGGTGGGAGGCATGTCCGTAGGCAGACAGAGAAGAGGAAAATCACAAGTCAAGGACTGAGAGTAGGGACTTTGAATGTTGGAACAATACAAGGAAAAGAAAGAGAGCTGGCTGACATGATGCAGAGGAGGAAGGTGGACATACTGTGTGTTCAGGAGACCAGGTGGAAAGGTAGCAAAGCTAAAAGCTTAGGGGCAGGGTTTAAGCTGTTTTATCGTGGTGTGGATGGGAAGAGAAATGGAGTAGAAGTCATCTTGAAGGAGGGGTTTGTCAGGAATGTTCTAGAAGTGAAAAGAGTGTCAGACAGAGTGATTAGTCTCAAGTTAGAAATTGAAGGTGTGATGTTCAATGTTGTGAGTGCTTATGCCCCACAGACAGGATGTGAGCTAAAAGAGAAGGAGAGCTTCTGGAGTGACTGAGATGAAGTGATGCAGAGTACCGACAGAGGTGAAAGAGTGGTCATTGGTGCAGACTTCAATGGACATGTTGGTGCAGGCAACAGAGGGGACGAGGAAGTGATGGGCAGGTTTGGTATCCAGGAGAGAAACACAGAAGGACAGATGTTACTCAATTTTGAAAAAAGGATGGAAATGGCTGTGGTAAATACTTTCTTCAAGAAGAAACAGGAGCATAGGGTGACTTATAAAAGCGGAGGTAGGAGCACACAGGTAGACTACATCTTGTGTAGGCGATGTAATTTGAAGGAAATCAGTGACTGCAAAGCAGTAGTGGGTGAGAGTGTTGCCAAACAGCAGGATGTCGCTGATGGTGAGGAAGGTGAAGAAGGCAAAGGCAGAGCAGAAAACAAAGTGGTGGAAGTTGAAAAAGGAAGAGGGTTGTGTTGTCTTCAAGGAGCAGTTGAAACAGGCTTTGGGTGGTCAGGAAGTGCTTCCAGATGACTGGACAATTACAGCCAATGTGATCAGGGAGACAGGTAGGAGAGTACTTGGTGTGTCCTCTGGAAGGAAAGTAGATAAGGAGACTTGGTGGTGGAATGAGGAAGTGCAGGAGTGTGTACAAAGGAAGAGGTTAGCTAAGAAGAAGTGGGACATTGAGAGGACCGAAGAGAGTAAACAGGAGTACAGGGAGACACAGGGTAAGGCGAAAGTAGCAGTGGCTAAGGCCAAACAGAGGGCGTATGATGACTTGTATGATAGGTTGGACAGTGAGGAGGGAGAAAATGATCTATACAGGTTGGCATAGCAGAGAGCTAGAGATGGGAAGGATGTGCAGCAAGTTAGATTGATAAAGGACAGAGAGGGAAATGTATTGACTGATGAAAGAAGTGTGCTGGGAAGATGGAAATAGAACTTTGAAGAGCTGATGAATGAGGAAAATGAGAGAGAAAAGAGCAGAAGAGGTGACCATTGAGGAGCAGGAAGTAGCAAACATTAGAAAGGGTGAAGTGAGGAGGGCACTGAAGAGGATGAAAAATGGAAAGGCAGTTGGTCCTGATGATATACCTGTGGAGGTATGGAAGTGTCTCGGAGAGGTGGCAGTAGATTTTCTGACAAGAACATTCAACAAGGTCTTAGTGAGTGAGCAGATGCCGGAGGAATGGAGGAGAAGTGTGCTGGTGCCCATTTTTAAGAACAAAGGAGACGTGCAGAGTTGCGGCAACTACAGAGGGATAAAGTTGATGAGCCATACGATGAAGTTATGGGAAAGAATAGTGGAAGCTAAACTAAGAGCAGAGGTCAGCATTTGTGAGCAACAGTTTGGTTTCATGCCAAAAAAGAGCACCACAGATGCAGTGTTTGCTTTGAGGATGTTAATAGAGAAGTACAGAGAATGTCAGAGAGAACTGCACTGTGCTTTTGTGGCTCTGGAAAAAGCATATGACAGGGTGCCAAGAGAAGAACTGTGGTATTGCATGAGGAAGTCTGTAGTGGCAGAGAAGTATGTCAGAGTGGTGCAGGACATGCATGAGAGATGTAAGACAGTGGTGAGGTGTGCTGTCGGCGTGACCGACGAATTCAAGGTGGAGGTGGGACTGCTTCAAGGATCAGCTTCGAGCCCCTTCTTGTTTGCGATGGTGATGGACAGGCTGACAGACGAGGTTAGAAGACAAGAATCTCCATGTACTATGATGTTTGCAGATGACATTGTGATCTGTAGTGAGAGCAGAGAACAAGTGGAGGAAAATCTAGAGAGGTGAAGGTAAAATCAGAATACATGTGTGTGAATGAGAAGGACCCAGGAGGAACGGTGATGTTACAGGGATCAGAGATAAGGAAGGTGGAGGATTTTAAGTACTTAAGCTCAACAATCCAGAGCAATGGAGTGTGTGGAAAAGAGGTGAAGAAGCGTGTGCGGGCAGGCTGGAATGGTTGAAGAAAAGTGTCCGGTGTGATGTGCGATAAGAGAGTGTCAGGAAGATTGAAAGGAAAAGTGTGCAAGACGGTGGTGAGACCAGCGATGTTTTATGGCCTAGAAACAGTGGCGCTGAGGAAAAGGCAGGAGGCAGAGCTGGAGGTAGCAGAAATGAAAATGCTGAGGTTCTCTCTTGGAGTAACAAGGATGGATAGGATCAGGAATGAGTACATCAGCGGGACAGCCCATGTAAGATGTTTTGGAGACAACGTCAGAGCAGCTAGATTGAGATGGTTTGGACATTTACAAAGGAGGGATAGTGAGTATATTGGCAGTAGGATGCTGAGGTTGGAACTACCAGGCAGAAGGCCTAGAGGAAGACCAAAGAAGAGATTTATGGATGTGGTGAAGGAAGACATGAAGGTCATTGGCGTAAGAGATGAAGATGCAGAGGACAGGGCGAGATGGTGGCGGATGGTTTGCTGTGGCGACCCCTGAAGGGAACAGCCGAAAGGAAAAGAAGAAGATGCTTCGACAGAATCCACCCCAAACTAAACAATTCCAAACATAGTCAGCCCTTCTAAAATTTGCATAATGAATTGTCACAACACTGGCCTAGGTAAATACAGAATGTTTACATCCATGGGAGTGACAGGAAAGTCAAGAAGCCAAAGCAATAACAGCATTACAGAGACAGAAAGAGCATCCAACTGGCTATGGCTAAGAAGAGAACACTGTAGCTGCAAGCCGACCACTGAGGGAAGAGCCCGATCAATTCTGCTGACCCACCATCTGGAGAGTGTTCCGTGATGGTGTCAAACGCATGATGAAGGATGGACCCGGCTGTTGACACCAGTGGCTAAGCAGTATTAACACCATCTGCCATCTGTATTAAAGCACTTATTACATCTGGATTATCCATTGATAACCAGTAAAAGACTTATAGAGGACTAGGAAAGACTAGTGACTGCAGGAGAGACAGCTGACATCCGGAAAAGACTGGAAAGAGGCACAAAAGGTTGGCAGCCTAACATGCAGTTCTTATGAAAGAGCAACTCAAAGCAAGCTACAACAAATAATAAAAAAGGAAAATACCCTCAGGGTCTTCCGAGAGGGAGGGATCATGAAGGACCCCCACAGGACAGATCACATGAAGATAAGAACCGGAACAAACAAAGTGCAATTGTGGCATGATCTGAAAGAACAGCAAAGAGTTGAAAATCCACCAGGCAAAGGCAAAGTGTCTACCTGTGAGTGCTCAAAGGAAGCACACAGATAACACTGGAGAGACACTGGAGGACCCAAGTCAGGAAAAACCGTACAGTATCCAGTACCTCTACTCCAAGAAGGAAACCCATGAATACAACCAAGACATTGCAGATTACCATCAGAACCAACAACTAGTCAAGAGAGAGGACCTACCAGGGCAGAAGAAAGAGCGAACTAAATGGCCAGCCATGGACAGTAGTGAATGGGAAAGACTAGATGATGACCTAGATGCCATACTGGAATGAACTCTCATAGGGAATGTAGAAAGAAAGATCAACACTATGACAAGGCTAGTGTACACCATCAGCAGAGAAAGAATTCAAGTCATAGAGGAAAGGGGCACAACAACAAGCCAACAGCAAGAGAAACAGAAAAGAGAGATGTGACAGACCGGTGGGCGGGTAGCTAGAGCAAAGGAGGCAAACTGTCAATATTGCAATTTATTTAGGTAGATACACAGAGGTTAGCAATGGCTCGCAATGACTCAATTGTTCAGGGTTCGGAGGCACAGAGCTCGTCTTTCCCCTGCATCACATAGGGAAAAACCACAGTTAAGGAAGGAACTACACACAATTAGGAAACAATATCAAAAAGCAGACTCAAGGGAAAAGAAAGGCCTAGAACAACTGAGGCAAGAACTGAGGGGAAGATTGAAAGAACTCAGGAAAGCGGAAAACATCAGAAAGGCAAAGAAACAGAGGAACAAGAAGAGAGCAGCCTTCACTGCAAACCCATATAGGCTTACAAAATTACCATTAGAAGAGAAAAGATCAGGAACACTTACTGCAGTGTAAGAGAGAGGAGATAGCAGATGAGCCTCTTGGAGAGAATGACTTCATCAAAGCAGTAGACCCTCTAGACAAGCCATTGAATGAAGGAGAACCAACATGGAAAGAAATGCAAGTTCAAGGATTCTTTGCTGTACTAGCAGGACAGATGACAACACACATGACTGTTAGTGGGCACGTGGACACATCTGTACAGAACGGAGGAATACCAGGGTTCTCAGGGTGTGTGCAGCATACAAGTGTCATAAGCCAACTAATCAGGGAAGAAACAGTGAATAGTAGATCTGTCTAGAGCTAGCAAATGCATATGGCACATTACCACAAACTCATTAAGAGGACACTGGACCACTGTCATACCAAGAAAGGTGAAAGGAATCGTAGGCAGTTATGATGGAATACATCTGAAGTTTGCTGTGAACAATGAGAATACAGCATGGCAAAAAAGACTAGAGAAATGTATTGTCACAGGGTGCACCATCTCTGTCCTTTTCATAATGGGAATGAATCTGATCATTGAGGCAGGCAAAAGAGAGACAAGGGGCCCAATGTCTGAAACCAATATTCGACAGCCACCAAGCAAAGGGTTCATGGATGATTTGACCATCACAACACCAATGTTCATACAGGCAAAGCGGGTGCTACTAACCCTAGAGGAGACAGTGAAGTGCGCTCATATGAGATTCAAGCCAGCAAAAATCAAGGTGCTTAATTCTAAAAAGAGGAAGAATTAAAGGTACTAACTGAATGAACATCCAGGGTGAAGGAATATCATCAATAGCTGGAAACCCAATTAAGTGCCTACGCAAGTTGTATGACAACCGCCTGGAAGATCGGAACACTGTGAAGAAGCTGCAACAGCAGGCTAATGAATGACTAAGGAAGATCAACAAAACTGTACTACCAGGAAAATTCAAGGTTTGGATATTCCAACATGGGCTTCTACCAAGACTAACCTGGCTATTTACGCTGTATGAGATAGGAAGTAGAACAGCAGTAGAAGGAATATAAAAGAGTGTAAGCAAACATCTCAGGAGATAGGAATTCCACCATGCTTCTCTTCTGTGGGTCTGTATTTAAAAATCAGCCAGCTGCAACTGTCACTGACACTGTAACTGACGAATTCAATGCAGGAAAGGCCAGAATAGTAATGACCCTCAAAGACTCAAGGGATGAGAAAACCAGGAAAGCAGGTGTTGAAGTAAGAAGAGGAAGAAAATGGTCAGCCAGCAAAGCAATAGAGGAGGCAGAGGGCAGGCTGAGGTACAGTGATATCACCAGGACAGTATGCAAAAGAAGACAAGGACTAGAATCAGAATCAAGACAAAGGTGGGAAACAGCAAGTACAGCATACAGAAGAAAGCTAGTCCAACAAGAAATTAGAAATCAGGAGGAAGAAACAAGGAACGTTAGATCTGTCGAGATGGGAGGGTGTATGGACAAGGTGGGAAACACAGCCAAGAAAACTAACATGGAGTGATGTGTGGAGGTACACCACATCCCAGCCCCAGTTGCTCCTAACATCTGTGTATGACCTGCTGCCAACTCCAACCAACCTTCAGAGATGGCAGATGATCCCAGATACAACTTGATCGCTGTGCAAAGAAGGCCCAGCTACCCTAGAAAACATATCACCATGCAGAGTAGCGCTTACACGGGGAAGATATACATGGAGTCATGATAAGGTTTTGAAGGAATTGGCCTGCGACCTTGATAGAGAAAGGATAAGAACTAGGAAGGGGACAAAGAACAAACCAGCATACATAAACTTTGTGAAAGAAGAACAGCGTATGGAGCCCGAAAAGAGTAAACTTCATGGTGGTATCCTGCAAGGCATTAAAGACTGGAAAATGAAAGTAGACCTTGGAAAGAAGTTGGTTTACCCAGAAATACTGAAACAACTCTGTAACCATGCATAGTGATTTGGTCTTCTGGCAAGAAAAAACTTGTGATGATTGAGCTGATGCGTATCAGTATCAGTACATGAGCAGAAACTAACCAGTTACAGTGAATTAGTAGAAGAATGTAACAAGAAAGGATGGAAAGTTTGCAACTTCACTGTAGAAGTAGGGTGCCGAGGATTTTTCGCTCAGTCAGTATCCAGAATGGGAGTGACAGGAAAGTCAAGAAGGCAAGCAATAACAGCATTAGAAAGAGTGACAGAAAGAGGGTCCAGTTTTCTATGGATAAGAAGAGAAGACAGTAGCAGAACGCTGACTGCTGAGGGCAGAACCTGATCAACACAGCTGACCCATCATCATCTGGATAGTGTTCTAGGAAACAGGAATTGAAATGCACGATAAAGGATGGACCCGGCTGATGACATCAGTGGCCAAGTAGTATTAACACCATCTGTATTAAAGCACCATTTAACTTTGTCTTGAGATGTAGCAACTGTTTATGGTGTGGTGGAACTGACTGGCCGCCGGCTCCCAGACAATGTGTCCCTTACCAACAAGGACCATACCTTCGCAATCACTATCCAGTTACAGCTACATAGACTAGAGGTCATCACCAGAACAGAATCAGCATGCAAATTGACAATAATCAGCTACAGGGTCATACTCGCAAAACCAGCATTCAAACTGTGGACTGGTGCTGATAATTTCATTATAGCATGTTTCTTCACTGGGCAAGAACACGCTTAGGTTGAAAAGCTCTTTGATGGAATAGGGTCCTGTTTTCTGTTTAACAACTTTTGAAACTGAGTGTTGCTATGCTAGACTGCGAATCTAATGTTGGTGTGGAGAGTGTTATGCAGATGATAAGGTACAGGACAAAAACTACTAGGGAGAACCAGGTGTCAGCATCAAAGACAACACAAACAAAACTCAACTACAACACCAGAGACAGTCATACAAGATACTGCCATTTATGATCCAAAACTACACTTTCCTTGCTGAAATGAACACTCATTAATCCCAATCAGTTCTTCTGGTTAATGTACTTTAAAAAATGTTATATCCACCCCACAGCAACAGGGCCCTGGGTTCGAGTCCTGATCTTGGGCATTTTTGTGTGGAGTTGGCATATTCTCTGTGCTTGCAAGGGCTTCCGCTGGGTACCTTGGTTATAGTGATTCTATGTATGAACCTAATATTCCCTCAATGAATGAGGTTTGAAGCTGATTTAACCTTTGAACAAAATTTTTCTTTCATGTTATTGTCTTACAAGCAAGAGACACAGCCATTTCCAAACAAACAAAACCAAATGTAGACCAACACATTCCAATCCAGACCTCTATCACCCACACCCCCAGTCTGCTCTATTTGATTGACAGCTTGACTACTGGCTTCTGACCTTCACAGACAATTGTGCTTTGGTGCTGAGAATAATTTGCATTCAACCTTAGGTAGAGGTATGTAATACATGTATAACTTTTTAAAAGAGGGGGTTCTGTGTTTCTGCAAGTAGTATTGTATTGTAGCAGTAGTAAATTTATATAGCGCTTTATCCATACTGAATATTATGCTCAAAGTGCTCTTTGGTGTTTTTTGTGCTCTGGGCACCCATCGCCACTGTGCAGTGCCAGTTATTGCGTTGTTCTATCCTTTGATGCTGAGCGCCAAGCAGGAAGCAACAACTCCCAAATTTTAACGTCTTATGGTATGACGCAGCCGGATTTGAACTCCGACCTTCCAAAGGATGAAGCGGACGCTCTACCAACTGAGCAAAATCCCGGAATACTGACTAAGCATAGCATAAAAAACCCTCTGCTATCATCATCATCATCATCCTATACAACATATGTGAGGCGCTCCACCGAATGTAGGTGCTTGTTGCACGGACTACTTTCGAGAAAATGGCCAAAAAAGTAAAAATGGTCATTTTTTAAATCAAAATTCTGTTTTTTGCATAAACTATTAAAACAAGTATTCAACTATCACTTGCTCAAGTGAAATCAACTAAAACTCACTAAAAATGTATTTTATTTCCATTTTTCTGATGAGTACCCTCATAAAACTATATAAAAACAGTAGCAAACTTACTGGTTTTCATTGCAATTATTCACCGAGTTCGGTAGGTACAAGACATACAGAAGAACGGCCATGAAGTCATCTCTCCATTGTGGATACTGTTTTGATATTAAAATGCCGTTTCAGTGAATAAAATAAAGGTTATAAAGATGGTATGCACGTAAACAATGCAGGCTAGTTGCTAAGGAAGATCTGAACCGAGCACACTGATTGGTCAGCTCGGGCTTGTACATGCTCAGTGCCCGTCACACATTAACTTCTGGTTTACGTCCTCACACTAGTATACCGCATGCGGAACTTATCTCCAACTTTCTCTTCAATAACAGTAAGTAAGTTTATTTATAATATTATGTTTATAATACAATATAATATATTGTGACAATCCTTACAAGATTCTGGAAAAGGAGAGTGAAATGTCGTCCGTGATGTCTAGCAGCATTATACTATAGATGTTAAATTCGACGCTAGAATTCGGCTTTGAAGACGAATATTTCTCTCTCTCTCTCTCTCTCTCTCTCTCTCTCTCTCTCTCTCTCATACACACACACATACACACAGTGTGCAAACGGTTAAATGAGCAGCATCCAGATGAACTAGTGCAATTTGAATGGAAGGAAATATATGAAGGGAGTGGGGCAAATGAGTGCAAATGGTGCGATAGATGCACAAATAAGCAGTCACCCACTGCTTACAGTCTGTCTGTGTGTCTCTCTCTCTCTCTCTCTCTCTGTGTGTGTGTGTGTGTGTGTGTGTGTGTGTGATACCTCAGGCTGCTGGAATATTAAGAAAAAGACATGATTCCATTGCAATTCAGTCAAAGAAAATCCCATATACTCAGTATTATTTACTTTAGAAACTTAATATGAGTATTGTATGATTATTGGTATTTTTCTCTGCATGCAAAATTCGATTATGGAATTTTTTTTGATTTGTGTGTAATCTTGTCTGCACTGGACATGCTGGATTGTGGGTTATTTAGTTTTGTAAGAAAAATTGGTAAAGACCTGAAAAATACTTAAATGTTTCATACCTTTTACATATAAACAAACTGATGATGATATGCCAGCTGTGTTGATGAAGATTTTGATTTTGATGTTGATGAAGAAGAGGCATCTGTTAATAAAAGTGTGATGACTGGTGTTTGTGAAGAAGATGTGATTTTATCTGCTGAGCAGGATATAGATGAAGATGATAATGCTGAGGGCAGAGTTGATGAAGTTTACTTGTATAAAGAGATCAGAGAGTTTTGTTATATGGTTTTCTTATACAGTCGGCCCCCAATTTACAAAGACCCCTTTGTACGAAATCCCCGGATTACGAAAAACATTTTCTTGAGTTTCCATCCACAAAATACGAAACAACCCCCTCTTACGAAAAGAAATTCAAAATTCAAACGCGCCAATCAAAATTTCACAGGACGCGCGAGTTGCTTTCTCATTGGCTATCTCTCAACATCCCGCCCTACTGGCCTCCCAGATAGAGACAGAAGGAAGCTTCACGCTTTAGTTTTTAGTTTAGTTTTTTAAGTTGTTTTTATTCAGTAAATGTTTAATAAATGTGGGCGCATTTGAGCTCACCTGGAATTCCGATCCCTCAAGGAATCAAAATAAAGTTGAGTTTATCAAGCAGGGAATGCACTTTGCATTCACATCTTGTGGGCGTTGCTCACAGTGCACGCACGACAGAGAACAAAAAAAAAAAAATAGTCGTTTTTTTGTTAATTTTTGGGGGTTACCACGGTGACTGATGGGTTTAAAAAGAGCGTGTCAGATTAAAATGAGGATGATTTCTCTTATCGTCTCTTCCTAAAACTCTTCCTAGACATGTTTTCTAAAAGTTTATATGGCTGAAGTGCGTAAAAATGTTTGGTTGTTAAGGACTAATGATGTTGGAAGAAGTGCAATCTTTGTGCTCATTTTTCTCTAAAACGTCTTTTAAAATTTTTAGTTGAAGGCTGACACAAGAAATGGTATAGCTCGCTCAGTTTTCAAGGTATTGACAAACTTTTTGCTGCATTTTGCAGCTTTGGACCTCCTCTATCCGACTGTGTAAAAAGCTTAATTTTGGACCCAAGAGCCTACTTTCAGTGGAGTGGCTCACACATTTTCCCAAGAGTCAAATTCACACTGCCATGAGCTCAACACGCTTACTGATTTCACACCCATGATGCATGAAATGGGTCTCTGCCATAGTTTCTGTTTAGATGTTTGTTTTACCTGACAGGGGTGCAAGCCCCTTGCAGAACCTGTTGTCTCAGACATTAATTGAAGATAAAGCGCCCAACAGGGGCAGTTTGGTGGGGCTTGAACCTTCACCCTTCTGGTCCGTAAGCCGGCGCCTTAACCACCGAGTCACCACTGCCCTTGACAAACATATAAGCTGAACACAAGCAAAGAAAACCACAAAGGAAGCCCAGAATCTCTGGGACTGGAGATTTTGAGGAAATCACACTCTACCCCAGAGAAGTGCAATGATGATGAAACAAGATGCTAAACAAAAGCTTGTACAGAAGGACTAATGTGTCTAAGGATGAACATACTGAAGAATAAACTCCCACTAGATAGAACGATTGTGCCGACTTCCCAGCTTGCACCATTTCAAGCAATAATGGGCAGCAGCAGGGAACGCAAGTGACAGGCATTTAAAACAAGGACACAAAAGAAGAATAGTGGGTCATTATAACTCAGTGGCGTTAAATGGCTCGTTACTAAACCACTTCCTGTACACTGGTCACTCGCTACTAATGAAGTAAGAAATAATACTTTTGAAATAATATCATTCAATATAAAAGACTGATTAAATGCTTTAAGGAGACAAAGAAATAAAAAAACAAGGCATATCATTTTCTTTTATGTGTTTGTAGAAGAAAATGTGACATTTAAGTGCGGATTCATCCCTGGAGGAGACTGAACGAAGAAAAGCGATAGCGGCACACCGAGTATAAGCCTCGCATCTAAACTTCTAAGTGTTTCATTTGCTGTTTAAAGGGCAGGCGGAACGTTTCCTCCCAAAACTTTGAAAAGTTCAAACTAGTGTTTTGGATGGAATTACACAGCTTTCAGTGGCTTGTGGCTGAACAAGCTGTCTGTGGTTCAAGAGATCTAATTTTATAAGAGACTGTAAGAGGATTTGAAGGAACAGGCCTCTTGATCTCAGACATTACACCACAGCAATAAGAGGCATTATTGCATAGAATTAGATTTTATTTATCATTTTAAGTATCATATCGCGGTAGTCTTTACGGGACTGTTCATATTTTGTATGCAATATTAACCTTTTACTGCTCTATAAAGCGTATAATCCAGGTTTTTTCTTATTACTCAGGAAATAAGGAGCGAGGTGAATGAATTATACATGCACTCAGATGTGTCATGTCCAAATACATAGGATACATTCTTTCATGAGTGGTCATACATTTTTGAAAAATCTTACAATGCAAAAATGTTGCACGATGCTTTGCAGTGTACCCTGGTTTATCAAACACCATCAGAGTAGAATAAAAAAACAAAAACAAACAAACAAAAAAAAAAACAGAAAATTGCTCTGGCCTACCTGCCACTTCCATAAAACATTCCCATATGCTTCTGTAAAGATTTCTCTTGAGTTTGCTTCATGGTGGTTGAGTTGAGCTAATGAAGATGTATCACTACGCACGTTCATTCAGAGAACTGATGTACCTCTTACAGCATTTACTGCTAATCTGCATGCGGCCAGGCGACTGCTACAGCCACAACTGCAGTAATGAAGTCTGCTGAGGTGAAGCTTAAGGGACCTTACTACAGTACAATCTATTATACTTACCACTACAAAATAGCAAACTGCCACCCTTGCAGTGAGTGTACATTTTCTTTGATTCTACAAAGAGATGTTTAAGGGATTTTTGTGCATACACAGCCCATTTTAAGTCACCCCACAGCATCGCAATAGGATTAAGATCCAGGCCTTGACTGGGCCATTGCAAGCCTCTCCACTTAGTTTTCAGCCAGTCCTTGGTGGATTTACAGATGGTTTCACATGTTCTTCAAGCCCCCTCTGATACACAGTAGGATTCATGGATTCTGTGATGGTGAGCTGACCAGGTCCTGCTGCAGCAAAGCAGCCCCAAACCATGACTCTTTCACCTCCATGCTTCACAGTTGGTATAAGGTTCTTTACCTGGAATGCTGTGTTTTGTATTCGTTCAAACATGTCTTCTGTTCTGGTGTCCAAATTGTTCAACTTTTGGTTCATCTGTCCAATACACATTATTTCAGAAGACCTGGTCTTTGTCTATGTTATTTCTGGAGAACGTCAGTCTGACCTTAAATGTTCGTTTTAGAGAACATAGGTTTCCTTCTTGCACAC
This sequence comes from Plotosus lineatus, assembly GCA_024760905.1. Classification (NCBI taxonomy): domain Eukaryota; kingdom Metazoa; phylum Chordata; class Actinopteri; order Siluriformes; family Plotosidae; genus Plotosus; species Plotosus lineatus. The sequence continues at coordinate 12,977,256 of CM045742.1, forward strand.
CTACCATGAAGGTCAAACTTGTGTGGTCTCTTTCTGATAGTAGAGTCATGTATTTTCACATAAAAAGTAAGGGCAGTGGTGGCTTAGTGGTTAATGTGATGGGTAACTAATCAGCAGGTCGGCAGTTCAATCATCACTGTTGGGCCCTTGAGCTAAGTCCTTAACCCTCAATTGCTCAAGTTGTGTAAAAATTATAATTGTAAGTCGCTCTGGATGAGAGTGTCTGCCAAATGCTGTACATATTCATTACAGTAGTGAGAGCCTGTTGTATCTCATGTGATGATGTTTTAGGACCTTTGATGAATTATTTTAGCATTTCGCAGTCTGCTCTGGGGGAAATTTGCTCGGATGGCCATACCTGGGCATGGTGGCAGTTGTTTTGAATGCCCTTGAGTTGTAAACAATTTTCCAGATGGTGGAATAGTGATGTCAAATTCTTTTGATATCGTTTTAAATCCCTTACCAGACTCATATGCAGCCACAGCCTTCTTTCTAAAGGTCTCAGACAGCTTTTTGGATCTCACCATGGTGCTCAGTCAAACTTGAACAAACAGGGGCACCAAACTAAATGTCCGAATTTTAAATACCTGTGTGTCATTATATCCATTAAAATATGTAGGGGTGTCCTAATTTTTCTTCCATTGAAATACACATTGCTGTTCATATCTTTTGTTTTATGAGTAAAAATAAGCTGAAAACTAAAGGTACAACCACAAGTATGCACACGCAAATCAGAGATAAGAACGGAAATGTCAGACAAAAACATAAGGCGTTACCTTCACATTTTTCATTCAGTACAAGGTTTTACTAAGGGAAAGGAAAAAATAAAGAAACAAATATAAACACAAATGCATAATGCCATTTCAAATGTCTCACGTACGCCAGGTGGGTAACTTGCATTCACCAGACATAAGTTATTAGCAGCTAATAATATACCAATGGTACTAAATATTTCCTAGCCTTGTAATGTATTTAAAATTGAATTGCATTCTTTCTGAATATATGGTACACACGATGAGTAATATTTTATTGTAACAGCGAAAGGTTCTGGAATTCGTTGTTCAAAAAGCACATGTAAATATGATGTTGAGGGGTCTATATATATATATATATATATATATATATATATATATATATATATATATATATATATATATATATATATATATATATACACACACACACACACACCGTATTCGACGTAATAAGCACCCTACTCCAATAAGCGCCCCCAATGTTTTTGGTCTTACGTCTAATAACCACCCATGTATACTAGTAGCAAAATAGTACATCAAACTTACCAATTTTATTCAAACAGTCTCTGTAACCGTAAAATGAGGTGTTCACTGCCTGTAAAAGTGAGTTTACACGCTATTTCAAGACCCCCTTCCACTGGGGAATGTCTATAATGTTCATCAGTAAAACACATTTGATTGTTCCGCCGTGCTTTAAAAAACAGGAAAATATTTTGCTGTGTTCTCTTGGTAAATGGCCAACAACTAATGAACCATTACAAACTGCTACAGCAAAACTATGGGATGCTCTGAATGAATGGAACGATGAGCCAAATATGGACCAATCAAAAAGTGATGACGAGTATTTTTCACCAGCGATTCTCCTGCTCACTAACTTCATAAATGTAAGGACGTTCCTTGGTCATGTGCTTTTGTTTATATTCGTGTTGATTGGTTCAACATGCCATGTGCTAAAGTTGAATTCGTGTTGATTGGCTCGATTTTACTTCAGGGAACATGTTTTAGGAAACATAAAATAAGAAAGGAAAATAAGAAGACCGGGAGGGAAATGTAAGGGGTCTTTTTTTATTATGCTGTTTTCTCTTTAGTTTCAGCTTTCATGTAAGTAGTTTGTTTGATACCACAAAATGACTAACACAAATACCAGTAAAACTCTTTTATTGTTCTGTTATTATTCATGTTTTCCACCTTGATGGTAATAAGCACTTACCGTGCCATTCCGCTAGTAGCATTTTAATAAGCAATCACCCACTCCAATTTTTATGGCGCCCTGGGAGCTTATCACATCGAATACGGCATATATATATATATATATATATATATATATATATATATATATATATATATATATATGACCCAGCTGTTTTGAGTCTGGAATTTTCCATTAGGGAGCCTTTGAGATGGACCTAGTTGCGCATGCACCCTTGTAGCGGGTCAGGTGATTTAGAAAATTCTAGAATGGAATTTTCCCGAACTTTGAGGAGGTTATATTAGGGCGCGTTGCCGACCTGGCAGAGATCATCTAAGGAAACTCATCTAAGGTGGATCTTCCAACGCGCTTCGTCCAAGGTTTGTCGTTCAAGACTCCATCACCCAAGTCCATCCACAGCCAATGCAAGGACTTTCATCAGTCGTTTCTTTCGATACGTGGGATTCCAAGCCTTTTACCACCAGCGTGTGCGCTGCCTCTAAATTATACTGCAACTGCTTGGTGACTATGTTTATTGTGTGACCCTTGTTCAATTTGTGTTTAGTTTAGGTTTAAACTATAAGTTATTATTCTGTCTTATTTTATTCATATTATTAAATTGTATGCCGTGGTTATGTCATGCTTTGCTGGTCTCACGGGGCAATATTCGTCTTCTAAATTCCATATGTAAGAAAATAATATGAATAAATGCATATTCAATGCTATAAATGCTTATAATAACAATTAAACATACCATTATACTGCATAACATGTAAATAAAATATGAATGCACACCCATACAAACAAACACGCACACACACACACACACACACACACACACACACAGATGCGCACCTCACATAAAAATGTAAGTAGTTTTGATGGGGGGTGTTGGGTTGGGGATTTTTGAGGTTTTTTGTTTTGTTTTGGGGGTTTTTTTTGGGGGGGGGTTGCATAATTCGCCTTATTTTGCAGCATTTTGCTTAACTTCTCCCCCTATTCTTCATTAATTTCCCTATTTTTTTAATTCGATATTTTTTTTTAAAACCATGATGTACTGAAACCGCATGAATTGAAGGGCGAAGTAGCCAGGGATCCCTGTATGTACCCGTGGTTAATTGGGACTGAGATCCCCACGCGACCATCAAAATCTGCAAAGTAGGATTTTTGTTTTGTGTTGGTTAGGGTTTTTTTTTTTTTTTGCATAATTGGCTTTATTTTTGTAACATTTTCTTTAACTTTTCCACCTATTCTTCCTTCATTTCCTAATTTTTTAATTCAATGAATATTATGAAGAAACAGAAGAAATCTTCATAGGTCGAAGACACAATGAAGCTTGCGTCAATACTCCGTTATTGTATTTGTTTTTGTTTTTTTTTTTTTTTAAACCGCGATGCACTGAAGTCGCATTAATTGAAGCACGAAGTAGCGAGGGATCCCTGTATATCAAGTCTATGATGGAACAGTAGGCAAATTCCTCAGACAGTCATGGGTGTGTCATACAAAACTCATTTATTGTATAACAGAAAATATCATCATTGTGATGGAATTTGAACAACTTTTTTCATTAATTGATTCATTTTCTGAACCGCTTAATCCTAATTAGGGCATCGGGAAGGCTGGCGCCCATCTCAGCCGACTCTGGGCGAGGGCAGAGTACATCCTGGACAGCTCGCCAGGCCATTGCCGGGCAGAAACACGCTGACGGCTATGCAGCTACTCTTGACTTAAGTCAGCAGTGGTTCTTTTACATGAACCTCTCACCACAGACTGTGAGAGGCATGGCCGGCCTTTGATAACCCAGTTAGGTGCACTGGGGGACAAATTTTTTTCTGTCTCGTAAATGCACTTTTTGGGTCATTCATTAATTTTCTCAATTCCTTTAACCCTTTCCCTCATAGTCAAGGAGGAAGCATGATCTATTACACAATTCAATATGAAAAGATTTTAGCTCAAAAAGAAGAAAAGATGTGTGCTCGAGTTATTGTTCAACCCGCACAATGTACATTTCATGTTGCTCTAAATAAATGTATACACAGTATATCGTAGATCGTGCAATACATCATGGAAGACAGGATGTCAAAACACATTATATGAGGGAAGAGTTAATCCTAATTAGGGTTGCAAGGAGGCTGGCGCCCATCTTAGCCAACTCTGGGCGAGGGCAGCGTACACCCTGTACAGCTCACCAGGCCTTCACAGGGCAGAAACATGCTGATAACTGTGCAGCCTATGCTTGACCAAAGTCAGCAATAGTTATTTTGCACATCTCACCATGGACAGTGAGAGACATGGCTGGCCTTTGATAACCCAGACCCAGTTAGCGGCACTGGAGAACAACAGGGACAATCAATGAGAATGGGTTTGAACTCCCAACCCTGGGTTCGGTAATGTAGCACCTTACCAACAATCAATGTTCCATCTAAGCTGCGCGTTTGCGCAAACGTGCACTGCTTGCACATTCTCAGCGGACAAGAAAATCTATGCAGCGCATAAAATTTAATTAACCAGAAGCGTATTAATTAATACCTATAACTAGACCTAATCTAATCTAATCCATTAGACCAATAATATTGTTTTCTGTACCATTTTGCAATGTAACAGTGAGTGACAGGTGTCCAGCCAATGATACCAGCGCTTAATCAGTTACACTGGTGTGTGGCCACAGCATGCAAATCTGATGTTGCTCTCAGTGGTCTTCAGTGTCCTCAGTGTGCTCAAGGAGCTTCTGTGTATGCCCAGACACATGAGAAGTTCGAGGGAACATTGCCAATATGCCCCCATTTGTGGATCATCTGATTAAATCTTCATAGTACTATTTAAATATCAGCCATGTTTTTTAGGGAGGAAAATAATGACCTAAGCAGGAGGTCACAATGAAATAGTCATTATTAAGTAAGTTTTGCAGCTTTAAAATATGTAGTTTGAGGTTTCCAGCTTTAAGGTTATGACTCAGCTTTCATTTATATGGCTATAGATCTTAAAGTTGTAATTGTAATTTTTATATAGAATCCAAATACTACTTACAGAACCACAGTAAAATACGAATCAGTAATTGGGTATTGTGATAACGTTTTATCAGGTTGTCAGTGGTTATTGCCAACCCTATTTAAAAGTACAGATGCGCCCCGACTTACGTTTTTAATTGGTTCCGGACGGCCCAACGTAAGTTGAAAGTGAACGTAAGTTGTTACACTGACGTATGACGTGTGACGTATGATGCTCATACTGTACTATACATGCATAAATACCATTACTGTATCTCATAAAACACCCCTAAATCAATTATTATAAACATAGCATTGTAAAATAATATTACATTTGTCAAATAATTTCAACATTAATTTCAAATAAGTCACTTATTTATCCCAAGTCACTTTACATGAAGCTTAAAACAGCCAATCAACCCTTACAATATGTGAGGTGCTCAAAACCAAAAATGTGTAGCAAGCAAGTGTACTTGCTGTGGATTATACAGACTTCCGGTCTTTCAAGTGAGCAAGGGCGCTGTTGAACTCGTTTAGAACACAGCCTGTACTGATGTGAATCACCAGCAGAGCGGAGAGTTCTCTTTCTTTTCTGGATTCGGGTTTTCATTCATTTTACAACTCTCTTTGCTTAACTGAGTATGCATGGTAGATTGCGCCGATCCGAGCAGATAGTTAATTCATCTCTGTGTATGAGACTTGCACCCATACTAGTAGGCTTACGCTTCTGACCAACCATATTTGCTTAGGGTTACAAAAGTCCACAAAACCATGTAAACACAAAGATCACAGAGACGTCATCTTAACACAAGGGTAACACGTTATATAACTGAGATATATATATATATATATATATATAAAAACTGAACTGGGAAGGAGGGGCACGTTCAGTCTGTCGTTTGTAAACAATGGCCGCAGCGTCAGTATGTCATTGCGTCACCGTACTACGTAGGTACGTCTAAACTCAAATTTTGACTTAAAAAAAAAAAAAAAACCAACGTAAAATCGAAAAAACATAAAACAGATGAACGTAAGTCGGGGAGCATCTGTATTCAGTTTCAAATGATGAGTCCTGGGAATCCTGCCATTCAAAGCAATTCATTCACTCTTAATGCTGCCAAGTGGCATTGTGGTTGTCCAAAGTTTTTAACCAGAACATAAATGACATCGTGCTCACCTAGTGCGCATACAAGATAAAAGTATGCCATTTGTAGCAAGTGCAGGTATTTGACTAAAATCAGTCAAGAAACAAAGGAGAAGAAAATCCATCCATCCACTTCCGAAGCCGCTTCATCCAAATTAAGGTGGTGGGGAGTCTGGCACCAATCTCAGATGACTCTGGACCCGGGGGGCCTACACCTTGAACAGACCATTGGTGGGCCAAGAGAAGAGAGTATTTTCTAATCTTGAAAAATTCTGCATAATTATTGAATTTTTAAATTCTGTGTAGAATTGTAGAAGGCCACACTGAGACGTATCAAATAAACAAACAAAATTGATCGATTGAAGAAAAGGCATTTTTGTTAAAATTGTTTAAAAATTATGGAAGATCCAACAATCAGACAAACGGATGAACAGACAGACGTCGCATCACCATCGCACAAGTTCCTGAGTGAGCTAAATACAAAACTCATTTGTTATGACTTGTGATAGACAATTGTACTGTACTCTTTTTTTTTTTTTTTTTTTCAAAGCACACACAGCCATGTCTCGTCTGATCTGAAAACTCAAGTTTTGGTGAAGTTTGAGTTAGACCCAAATTTGCACTGACTAGGTTTTAGCACCATCATTTTCCCAACTTTGATGTACTTTGATCTAGAATAACCTGGCAAGTTTCCCTTACTAGTTTCGGTGTACTGGTTTTCCGCAGATCACAGATGTCTAAACATACAGAAATGTCCAAGTGCAGCTCACCAACACCTTGCTGCTCACTCTCAGACTGATGTGCTGGATTTACTTGAGGGTTTTCTCTTTAAAAGCACAAGAGGATTGTGCCAAAAACATCTCTCACTGGCACAACCTTTTCAGCTTTACACAGAACACACACACACACACACACACACACACTGCCTGTTTGAACATCACAGCAAATATGAAACCCAAGCTTCTGTGAAACTCTCTGGAAAAAAGGACTGAGTTTTAACAGTGAAGAGTCTTCCATCCTTTTTTAACACAACCACCACACAGAGTAGCAGGATGGCTCCCTGAAGCACTGCCAGTTCACTTTCATTCCTCCTTTTATCCTCATACTGATGCCCATAGAGAGGAAGAGGAGAAACTAAAGGAAGAAGGAGGATACGAGGCTCCTTTATGAGCAAAACCACACGACTAAACATCCTGATATTCAGCCACCTCTGTATAGTAAAAAAAAAAATTAACAAAAAAAAAAAAGTGAGGGATGAAAACAAAAGTGGAGTACAGGGATCCCCCGCTACTTCGCGCTTCAATGCATATGGCTTCAGTGCATCGCGGTTTTAAAAAAAATAATAAATAATCACCGAATTAAAACATAAGGAGATTAAGGAAGAATTGGGGAAAAGTTAAGGAAAATGCCACAAAAAAAAGGCCAATTTATGCAAAAAAAAAACCCTAAACAAACACAAAACAAAAATCAACCCAAAATCTCCCATCAAAACTACCTAAATTGCTGCATCTGTGTGTGCGTGCGCATCTGCGCGCGTGCGCACGCACGGGTATATACTAGTCCTTCTCAAAAAATAGCATATTGTGATAAAGTTCATTATTTTCTGTAATGTACTGATAAACATTAGACTTTCATATATTTTAGATTTATTACACACAACTGAAGTAGTTTGAGCCTTTTATTGTTTTAATATTAATAATCTGGGCAAAAAAGTAAACAAAAACCAAAAATCCCTATCTCAAAAAATTAGCATATTTCATCCGCCCAATAAAAAAGTGCTTTTAATACAATTAAAGTCAACCTTCAAATAATTATGTTCAGTTCTGCACTCAATACTTGGTCGGGAATCCTTTTGCAGAAATGACTGCTTCAATGCGGCGTGGCATGGAGGCAATCAGCCTGTGGCACTGCTGAGGTGTTATGGAGGCCCACGATGCTTCGATAGCGGCCTTAAGCTCATCCACAGTGTTGGGACTGGTGTCTCTCAACTTTCTCTTCACAATATCCCACAGATTCTCTATGGGGTTCAGGACAGGAGACTTGGCAGTCCAACTGAGCACAGTAACACCATGGTCAGTAAACCATTTAGCAGTGGTTTTGGCACTGTGAGCAGGTGCCAGGTCGTGCTGAAAAATGAAAATCTTCATCTCCATAAAGCGTTTCAGCAGATGGAAGCATGAAGTGCTCCAAAATCTCCTGATAGCTAGCTGCATTGACCCCGCCCTTGATAAAACACAGTGCACCAACACCAGCAGCTGACATGGCACCCCAGACCATCACTGACTGTGGGGACTTGACACTGGACTTCAGGCATTTTGGCATTTCCTTCTCCCCAGTCTTCCTCCAGACTCTGGCACCTTGATTTCCGAATGACATGCAAAATTTGCTTTCGTCCAAAAAAAGTGCTTTGGACCACTGAGCAACAGTCCAGTGCTGCTTCTCTGTAGCCCAGGTCAGGCGCTTCTGCCGCTGTTTCTGATTCAAAAGTGGCTTGACCTGGAAAGCCTCAGGAATCTTTTGCAGGTGTTTAGAGTTAATTGGTTGATTCAGATGATTAAGTTAATAGCTCGTTTAGACTACCTGAACATGATATGCTAATTTTTTGAGATAGGAATTTTGGGTTTTCATGAGCTGTATGCCAAAATCATCAGTATTAAAACACTAAAAGACCTGAAATATTTCAGTTGGTGTGCAATGAATCTAAAATATATGAAACTTTAATTTTTATCAGTACATTACAGAAAATAATTAACTTTATCACAATACGCTAATTTTTTGAAAAGGACTAGTATGTGTGTCGCCTTCTTCTCATGCAATACCATCTGTATATGTGTGTATTTATATTTTATTTACATCTTATGCATTATTTTTGAATGTTTAATTGTTATTATAAGCATTTATAGCGTTGAATATGTATTCATTGATATTATATACACATATACATGTACGTATACGTCAGTCGAGGGGGTGACCCTACTTCGCGGATTTCGATGGTCGCATGGCGATCTCGGTCCCAATTAACCGCGGAAAGTGAGGGGTCCCTGTAATCTGTGTAGAAGAAGCGAATGGAGTCCAAATGAATATTTATTATAGATAATGGACAGAATTAGGGTAAGGGTGAGGATAGACTCACAGTTACATATATCTTTGATAACCCAGTTAGCTGCACTGGAGGGACAATGACAACCTTGTGGACAGTGGGACTCAAACCCCCAACCTTAGGAACAGTGATCCAGCACCCTTTACCACCACTCATACTCACATATATAAATGCAGAAAACCAAACACTGCACTCTTAATAATCACAAAAGTAGTAAGTGAACGCACCATACACAGGCCATTATGCTTCTATTTCTTATTTCTATAAACTGCTGTATTCGTGCCCTCGCCTCTCCTTTTTCACATCATCGTCTCTCACTACCCACAACACACCACAAGAACTTGGGTCACCCCGAATTTCAAAACAAGGCTTCACGATTTTCTTTTCTTAAAGGGTTACATAATAAATAGTTTGGTGTTCTTTTCTAATATGTCAAAAATTGGCTATTAACATGTTTTGGAAAGAACAAAGGAGAGGAAGGAATGAAGGATAGAAGGAAAAATTAATAACGGAAGTGAAAAATGTGAGGATTGGAATGAGGAAAAGAAGAATGGAGAAAAGAAGAGGTAAAGGAGGTAGAGGAGTAAAAGTGAAAGAGAGCAAGAGGAATAGAAAGAAAGAAGAAAGAAGTAATCAAAGGAGTGAGAAAAAGAAGAAAGAAAGAAAGAAAGAAAGAAAGAAAGAAAGAAAGAAAGAAAGAGAAATATATCCAAAAAGAAAGGTAGAAAAAGGAGGAAAGGAAGGAGGGGTAATAAAAGGCACACATCAAGAAATAAAAAAGAAAGTAAGAAAGAGACGGAAGTAAAGAATGGATTTAAAAGAAAACAGAAATAAATAAACAAAATGGGAAGAAAACGGAGAGAAAAGAAAGAAAAATAAAGGGAAGACTCAGAAGGAATGAAGCGAGGATGGAACGTGTCCCTACCTGGCACGGTGACTCTGGCAGCGCGGCTGATAATAGTGCCCTGATTATCAATGGAGACCACACAGTGGTACACGCCCTCATCTGGTTTGCTTTGAGCTGAATGCTCCACGTTGCTGATGAACAGAGAACCATCAGGGAGGAGGCGTCTGCGCTCATCGGCTGCTAGGTTGAGGAACGTCCCGTCCTTCTTCCACTCCACTCTCACCGGATAGTTGCTTACCACCGAGCAGCCCAGTACGGCAGACGCACCCCACACAGCTAACAAATCCACTGGTTCCGCTGAGAAACGCAGCAGAGTGAACGGCCTCACCGCAGAACCTGAAGAAACATGACAACAGATATGAGGGGACCACTGAAATTCACTGAAAGCATGTCTGTGTCTTCAAGTAGCAATCAGAGACATGTCAGAATTACTTGAACTTGTTTAAACCGGTAAGTCAAAGGTCACAGTTTTCTGTTGAAAGGTTAACAGTCTCCGTGTTCACCTTATTTGAAGCCTCCATACACACCCATTTCAGTAAAATGGTGAACATTAATTGAATTACATTCAATTAGTTGCATAATTTAAGAAAATGTAAGAAAACAGTGTGTTGTTTAAATGATAATCAAACTAATTATCTGCATCACTGGAGTGGCACATAAACAATTACAGCAAAATACTTCGCAATGGAACAAACAGGCCATTTTACACTCTCATTACGGAGCAGCCCTCTTCCGCCGGCATGGTGGCATAATGGTTAGCATGTCAGCCTCACAGCATGAAGGTTCTGGGTTCGAGTTCTGACCTCGGCCCAAAGGTTTCTGTGTGAAGTCCGCATGTGCTCCCTATGTTTCAGTAGGTTTCCTCTTGGCAATCCAGTTTCTACCAACTGGTGAGCTGCTCAGGGTTTACCCCACCTTGACCCAGTGTTGGCTGAGACGGTCTCCAGCCTCCCTGCGACCTTATGAGGATTAAGCGGTCCGGTGTGTGAGTTGGTGAGAAGACCTCTTTTTCAGGCTCGGGTAAAGTATTCATTCATTCATTTACTGAACCGCTGAATCCTAATTAGAGTTGCGGGGAGGCTGGTGTCCAGCTCTGCTGACTCTGGGCGAGGGCAGAGTACATCCTGGACAGCTCACCAGGCCATCGCAGGGCAAAAACACACTGACAACTATACAGCTACGCTTATCGAAAGTCAGCAATGCTTCTTTTACATGAACCTCACTCCATAGACAATGAGAGACATGGCCGGCCTTTGATAACCCAGCTAACTGCACTGGAGGGACAGCAGTGACAACGTTGACAGTGGGGCTTGAATCTCCAACTTTAGGATTGGTAATCCAGCACCTTACCACCGGGCCACTACTGTCCTCAGGTAAAGCGCAGATTACACAGATTACAGGATTGCTATTGTTTCTGTTCCTCCTTCAACTCTGTCATCTGTCATCTAATTAAAGGAACTTCCTTTATTATACAGGATAATTTAACCGTTTTTCTCAGCAAGGTCTCAGATGCATAGCTTCACCAAAAGATTCCTGCCATATCTCTTACAGCCTCGACAGAATCCATCAATAAGGCAGAAAAATACTTGAGGTTTTTTCACCTCCTTTGTGAATATCATTAAAGATCGGGGGAAATCATAAAAACACAGCAGTTGGAATTTTTTTTTAAAGAGGCAGCCATGCAGCACTGAGCTCTCTTTCTTACTTAGACCATCTTACTCTGTCGATGGGGATTTCCATTCAAATCCTTTAAGCTAAGACTAGGGCTTGATCTCTGTGTGCTACAGCATACCTAAGCTCTGCGAATGTGGAAAAAATGGGAACTGCTTTGTGAGCAGGATCACTCGAACAAATATCTTAGATTGATCTAGATGTGCTGGGGATTTTCGAACTAGCTTAAACAGAGATGAAAAACAAGCTAACGCATTCCTGCAAAATCCTCCAGAAATACTCATTCCAGTAACAGTGCAATGCTTAACAATAACTGGAAGTGTGATGCAATTTTACAATCGAGTTTTAGAAAATACAGTGGTACCTCACTTTACGAAGTAAACGAAAAATTCAGGTTATGAAATGCATTTTCTTAAAATTTTTGTCTCTGGATACGGAACAAGCTCACGTTACGAAAGCGCCATCTTAAAATTTCAAATGCGCCATTCAAACAATACGCGAGCTGCTTTCCCATTGGTTGTCTCCCAACACCCCGCCCGACTGGCCTCCCATTGGCTAGGAGGGAGCTGAATCTCCATAATACAGTACTGTACCCATAATGATTTGCGTGTGCCTTCGACCCATTGTTCGACACACACACACGTGAAGGATAGTTGTACTGTTGGTTGGTGAGTTTTGTAAGTTTTTTTTGAGTGTGAAATCGGAAAGGAATATGGCTGAAACACCTCTACAATCGCGACGATATTAAAGCAGAAGGAGACCTTAAAAGCGGAGATACTGTGACGGAGGCGATTATTTCGGAAAAAGCAACCGCCATATTTAATGACCTCGTGAAGGAGGGTGGGGGTGAGGGTTCTTTAGACCAGCAATCCCTGGACTTTAAAGAGTCGCATGGGTGGTTCGAGAGATTTTAAAAAAAGGTAAATAAGTTTCTTTTACTTTTAACACATATTTCATACAAAATTGGTGTACTTTTATCATTTTTAAAGGGTTTATGGGGTAGTATTGGGAGCCTTGGAATGAATCACGCGTTTTACATGTAAAATGCGGTTCAATTTACGAAAAATGCAGGTTACGAGAAAGGAACGGATTAATTTCGTAAAGTGAGGTACCACTGTATTGGGAATCCCATTACAGTTGATCGGGCAGTTGTGGTGGAGGGGGCGTGGCCGATGGCCAGTTTGAGAATCAACATTGAAGTCAGTAGAATTAGTGTTGAGAATTATCCTACCTCTGCAGGTGATTTTCTTTCTTTCTCCATTCTTTTCTTTTATTGTTTAGTAATTTATACTATTTATGTATCTATTTATTTATTTACTTATATAATATATATGTATGTGTGTATGTTTGTACTTGTATCTATTTTTGCACCCCCTACTGATAGTACCTCAAGAGCCTGTAACAGTGAATTTCTCCATTGTGAGATTAATAAAGCTGTATCTTATCTTATCTTATCTTATTTAAGTTATTCGCTTTAATGAGAGACAGTTAAGGAGGAGATAAAGGGGAAAGACGAGCGAGAGTGCAAGACAAAGACCCGTAAGCCACACAAGTGTACTGCTTTATGTGAAAAAAATGAAAACAATATGTTGAAAATCAACGTTTAAAGTGATGAGTGTCATACTCATGTATTAGTTTTTCATGTAACGTTGCTTTGACCATCATTTACTGTTTTGAGGGCACAAATGCAATAAACAGGGAAGCGGTGATGTAGTGACTGGTATGTCCGCCTCAGAGCATGAAGGTCCCGGGTTCGTGTCCAGGGATTGACGAGGGTGTTCCTGTGTGTATTAAACCCCGAATGAGTAGACTCAACACACACCATTAGCCACATTGCTCTAAGTTCAGCTCAAAGTACAGGAGTCACCTGACCTGCCTCTGTCATGGCTAACATGCAATATAAACTATGACTGGTATGTTGGCATAGTGGTTAGCATAATTGTCTCGCAACAAGAACATCCTAGCTTTGATGAGTTTGATATGTTGCTGTTCAGATCTCGGGACACATAGCAACAGTAAAATGCTTTCGTCGACACAGGTTATGCATTAATTTAACATAATTTTCAGTAAAATAATTGTGACCCTTTGGTCATGACTGCTTGGCTGAAGGACTCAGAAGCACAAAGCAAATCATAACCATTCTTCTTTCACTCCTAATCAGTAGATTTGTTAACAACATCAGCTATTATAGTAACATCCAACTTCTCCTCCCTTGAAGCAGCATGAGAATCCTGTGCCTCTAAATCCTGATTACCCATGACAGCACGGACTTGGCATGAAACAGAGCATATGGCTTTCCAAGGGCTGTATTTCACACAGAGGGGACAGACCAATCTATCCGGGGCCAACACTGATGGCACAGTAAGGGATATGACTGTGCATTCTTGACTTCAGAGCAGTGAGACAGCTAGAAAATAAGGCTGTCAGCTTGATGAGTATGAACCGTTGCTCTCTGTCCACTTGTTCGAGAGTAAAAAATATCCACTTTCGAAACAGCCTCAGTCAGCTTAACCTCACAGAACCGATAGGAGAACATCACAGGAAGATGAACAGTTTCAAGGCACAGACAGAGAAGGCAGAGTGAGAGAAGTGGAGAGGTACTGGCATCATGTTGAATCATGAGTATAGGCACGATATCCTGAAAAATATTAATCTTTTCTTTAAATGGACATGACTGTAGTCACACCCAAAAAAAAGTAGGCAAGTGAAGTCAAAGATCAATATTCAACATCTTAAGCATCAGATTTTATTTATGGTATTTGGCAGACACCCTTAACCAGAGCAACTTAGATTTTCATATTCATACACTTGATCCTCTGAAGGTTAAGGGTCTGGTCACAATGTTTTTCTCTTTCGGCTTGAACCCTCAACTTTCTAATCTGCAACCAAGAACCTTAAACATTTATTCATTCATTCATTCATTTTCTGTAACCGCTTAAACCTAATTAGGGTTGCAGGAAGGCTGGCGCCCATCCCAGCCGACTCCAGGCAAGGGGAGAGTAAACCATGGACAGCTCACCAGGTCGTAGCAGGGCGGAACCATGCTGACAGCTATGTCAAAAGTCAGCAATGGTTCTTTTACATGAACCTCTCACCATAGACAGTGAGAGACATGGCTGGCCTTTGGTAACCCAGTCAGCTGCACAGGGGGGGGACCCCATGGAGATTAGGGTTTGAACCTCCAACTTTAGGATCAATGATCCAGCACCTTTACAACCAGGCCACCACTGCCCCAAGCCATAAACATTGCCATCCTAATTGAATCAGCCATTCAAGTAGTACTACACAATGACCATCCACCTTATTGGACGGAAAATGGTAACCAAATTGGATGACTAAATTTTTGTGGAAAAAGGAAAAGATGGTACAGTCATACCTCACCTTACGAAATTAATCCATCCCAGAAGTTGTTTCGTAACCTGGTTTTTTTCGTAAGTTGAGTAGCATTTTACATGTAAAAGGCCTGATTTGTTCCAAGGCCCACAGTACTACCCCCTAAACCCTTAAAAATTATAAAAGTATAACTTTTAAGGTCCCCTTCTGCTTCAATATCGTACCGATGGTAGACGGGTTTCGGCCATATTCCTTTGCGATATCACTCAACCGCATGCCACAAGCCCGCTTCTTCTTTTCACTCGCACCGGGAATCACTTTCTTGGGACCCATGACGAATGACGAAAAATAAAGTTGCAATGAGCACACTCAAAAAACTCACGAAACAACAGTAACTCTGTCCTTTACGCATGTTAGAACTCCGTGACGAACAATGGGTCAAAGGCACACAAAAAGCATCATGGGTATTATGGAGATGCGGCTCCCTCCTAGCCAATGGTCGAAGGCACACGAAAAGCATCTTGGGTATTATGGAGATACAGCTCCCTCCTGACCAATGGGAGGCCAGCGGGGCAGGGTGTTGGGAGATAACCAATGGAAGAGCAACTCGCACATTGTTTGAATTTTTGAGATGACGCATTTCGTAATGTGAATTTTTTTCGTATCCAGAGACGGAAATTTTAGATAAATGTGTTTCATAACTTGAATTTTTCGTTTGTTGGGTCTTTCATAAGGTGAGGTCCATTGTATTTCAACCTTGTTTTCATGTTGCACTTCCTTCTGTCTTTCTCTATTGTTTTTGCAGACAGCATATATAAATTGCCGCCAGTCCATCTGGTCTGTAATCATTCTCCACATATTAAGTACACTACCATGCTTGAGGATATCCATTATTGTGTTCTTATACCAAAGAAGAAGATGACCGACTCTTCTTGAACAATCGGTCAGCTCCCCATAGAGAAGTGCCTTTATGTGCCGCTTGTCTTGCATGCAGGTACGCAACATGGCCTATCTGACGTAGCCTGTTCCTGATAAGTATGACCTCTATATATCTGTAGATATAGTGCTATCCAATACCTCATCGTTTGTGATATAGTGATCATCTGATCTTAAGAATAGAAAACAAGTGCATTTGCTGGATTGATTCTGAAAAGCTTGATATGATGACGATACAGGGTCCAGGTCTCACTTCTGTACATCTTTAGTTGGATTATGCATTGGTTGTATACTTTTTTGTAGCTACTATCAGGTCTCAGCAGTTGAAAACTTTCTCCCTGAGGTTTCCCATTGGACATTATACAACCTGAATCTGTTCTGTTATTTCGCCATCTGAAGTATACTGTCTGGTGACATAATTTCCGAGACACTTGAAATGTTCTACTCACCTCAGCTTGTTCCCCTCAATGAAGTAATCAACCTGTTCGCCTGCAGTCATAGTTGGAGGGCCATGCCATCGTTGGTAAAAATGGCAATATCATCTGCATACAGTGCTTCTCATATGTAAGTAATAAGTCTCTTGGTTCAAGCACCTGAGATCAAACAGGTCACTGTCATGTCTAAAACAAACCATGATACTACAATGTGGACTGATCTTCTTGAATTCAATGATTCAATTGCAGTGCATATCCCAAAGTGGGAGACAACCTGCACCTTTGCTTGACGCCACTGTTGTATTCTATTAGTTTAGAAAGTTCACTATCTACAGTCGAGCATGCACTCCAGAATACAGCATTTTGATGACTTTGATAAAGTGGCCGGGATACCCAAGGTTTCCCAGAATCGTGAAAAGCACCACTCGATTTACACAATCAAAAGTTCTGCCATTGTTCTGTACACGTCTCTATCATCTGACGAAATTTGAAGATACCATCCATCATGCTTCTCCCACTTCTTTAGCCAGACTGAGATTCAGGATAAATTGACTCTGCTAGCCACTGGAGGTGTTTCAGTGCTATATCAGCAAAAATCTTCCCAATCACACCAAGCAGCAAAATCTCACACCACAGTCACTGTGTTCGTCTTTTATGAGTAGGACGCAGATGATGCCGTCAATCCAGTCAGATGGCAGCTCTGCTGAAATCCAAAACAAATTGAAGACAGTAAGCAGAAACTTCTATTTTAATGCATTCATCAAACTCTTCAATTATTCGACATTGTTCGAGTTCATTAACTACGCTCCATCAATATCAGTAGATAGATTTAGGAGTTCTTTAAAATGCTCAACTCATCTCCCCTTGATATCTTCTGAAGATGAAAGAAGAACACCACTCTTTGCCTTCACAGGATAGAGGCCTTTGGATTTTGGGTCATAGACTGCATTGATCATCACGTAACACTCGCTGAGGTTTTCATGCGTTGTATACTGTTCTGCTTCATCAAGTTTTCTGCTGGAGCCATTTGTTCTGAAGCTTCCGAATCTCTTCCCAGAAAGCTGGCTGGTCCCCACAAAGTTTTATATACTAGTACTTGAGAATATGTTGTATCTTTCCATCATGATCTTCAATCCGGTCTTGGTTCCTCCGCTGTTTCTTGCCAAAGACGTGTTTGGCGGCACACTGTCGCACCTCTTTCAGATCATCCCATAAGTCTTTGCTAAGATCTTGGAGTCTCTTAGCCAGAAAACTCTCCAACACTTCCTTCTTTTCATCATTCATCGTAGTGTCTAGTTTCGGTTTTGGCTTCGTCCCTGTTCTCTTCTTCCTAACGATGATAGAACATTTGCATATAAGATGTTTGTGATCTGTGAAGCAGTCTTCGTCAGGATTGATCTTTGTCACATTGATGAACTGCCCAGCTTTTTTAACAGCAACCACATGGTCTATTTGATGCCAGTGTTTTGATTGCATGTGTTGCCAGGTGTTGCTGAGGTGGTTTTGGAATTGGCACATGGTTCCCATTACAGTGAGTTGGAGACAGGCGCAAAATTCTAGCAGCATTAATCCATTGGAGTTCATTTTTCCGACTCCACGCTTTTCAATGACGGGCTCGCTTTTGTTGACTGATGATCGCTGCATGACACCAGTCGTTCTGTCTTCACTACAGCTCCAGAAGATAGTACGACTTCTCTCTTGAGGCTGCCCATACCCGGGCGTCTAACTTAGCTCAAAGCTCATACATGTAGGCCTGCCTTCTCAAGTTCTCTGCAGATGATTGCGGTGGCATGTTCTGGTCTAGTGCTTGAATTTTTGTCGCTATCATTGGTGGTGCGAATGTTCCATGCTGCTAGACTAAGCGTTTCTCTCTTGAGAGAATTTACTCCAAATTTTCTCCAGATGCCGTAGTACCATCGTATGGGCTTTGCATTCTCACATTGTCCACCATTGCCATTGATCATGGGGTGTCAGGTGCCTCAGAAGCAGTAGCATTATCTGTAACTCTCTGAGATATCGTCTCATAAATTGTTAGGCTGTGCCTAATAAAGACGACACTAAACAGCACAGTGTCCCTTGGCGAGTAATCCTTGTAATTCGACGGGACACGGAGCTAACACTGTCGCAGTAAATACCTGTTGCTTTTTTGCCAGAGCTGGTGCCAGATTGACAAAGAGCACTGCCTGATGCCAAAGTTGCAGTCAGGTTGACTTACAGGACTGACAAATGTCGGATAAGACGTCGTGTTGACAAGTCAGATCCGCTGGTAGGAGCACAAGGGCTGTATTCCCAGCCAAGGGAGACTGAGGGTATGATAACACTTGACCAAGGTGACCAAGGTGTACACCCAGGCTAGTGGAGGGGAGGAGGTACCTTAGTTCTCCATTCTAGATCGGCACCGAGCTAGGTCTATCCACTGTGCAAAGAAACAAACAGGTAAAGAAATATTTTCTTCTGATCCAGTTCTTTATAATGTTCACAGCAAACAACAAACCATAAGTCCATGTTTCATAATAAAAAAAATCTTCAAGAAGAGATGGCGTTCAAGCATGTCAGGACATTAAAAAGAAAAAGAGAGGGTGGCTTAGCTTTTACTGAGCCAGAAATCAAAGCATATGGGACTACAGCTTGCTTGAAATGTAGTTGGTGTATCCTAGGGTATCTAACTCTGAGCCAACAGCTCATAAATATGAGCCTGATTGAAGACCATTATATAGAATTACACCATTACTCTGTGTGTACCCTATGTGTTTGTGAATGCCACTGTTTTTTTTAACAACAAAAACAGCAAAACCTGGAAAAATCCATCATGCAGCAGGGCCTTAGTAAGTTACTGACTTAGATGCTCAACATAATATTCCTGCAGTAACTGTGGAAATGGATCAGGTGGGAATAAACCAAATGTAATCCATTTCCATCTGACAGATACAGTGCTGTTAATATGCACAAACCTGTCCTGCTGGAAAACGCTCTCTACTGGGGGGAACTGGCTGCTAATGTGCTGGAGACTTACGAGACTTCAAGACTTTGAAGTATATCCACTACTGTGATGATTGACTCACGGTAATTCACTTAACACTAAAAAAATCCCTGCACTATAAAATAAATATTTACCGAATCATAGCAGAAGCCAGCCTTGCCATGTCCTTTATGTCAAACAGCTTTAATGGCTGTCTGCCACAAGATAACAATTTTTATTTGCTGCTTTAGGGTACAGAGGTGCAGAGATTAGCATGTCCACTTGACAGCAAGAAAGTCCTGGGTTGTAGTCCTGGAGCTCGAAAAGGGCATTTCTGTGTGGAAATTTATGGATATTGCCTGGGTTCCCTCCAGGTAATCCAGTTTCCTCCCACAGTCCGTTCACATTAGGCTACCTTTTTCAAATCGCCCCCAAGTGTGAGTGTAAATGGTTGCGTTTTGGTCCGATGATGGTCTGGTGAGCTGTTCAGGGTGTATCCCACCTTTGAGCTGTTTTTTTTTTTTTTTGCTTGTTTAGTTTCAGTATACAGCCCCAGTTTGAGTAGTAGTCATATTGGTGGGACATAGTGGGGGTTCTTTTTCCTAAACCTTTGAAAATAAAAATCTGTATTTTATTTATGCTTGGCCAACTATTATTATGGTCACTGAGATGAACTAGAATTGGGTTGTAAACTTTAGTTCAATACCTACTCTTGCCTGAGTTAAGAATTTCTGTGATAGATCAATGCTGTTCACAAAGCCCACGTCAAATACCAATTAGAGTCTGCATATCCCCAGTAGGGGGGTTAAACTGGAACCATGAAGGATATACATTGGATGTTGTACTTTTGAGGTGGCGCCATAGTGGTGGGAACCTTTCTTTGCACCATAAAACACAATATTCATTGTTAGGTCTGTGGTCACTAGTGCTTACTAAGTACCAAACCTTTCACGGGTTGAAAAAGAACCATGGACAATTTGTTTGGTTTGCAATCCAAAGACAATTAATCATCAAAGGTGAGGAGGATACTGCTGACTGTTCCACTAAATGAACCTTCTGTCTTGTGGACTATTCAACAATATCCACCGTGGCTTCGGCGAATGATTGTTATTTATTATTTATTCAAAATGTTTCCATATTTCTGATTTCTGGAAAGCCATTAAATACTTCTTGGAATTGTTCTACGAGCCGACTTATCCGTCATTGGCATTGGATAAGCTGAATAAGTTGAGAAGATAATAAAGAAATTACGGAGAATTATGGAGAATATATAATTATTCAGCCTTCAGTGTTGTTGGCTAAAACGCCCTTGGTCTGAATAAGTCTCCATCTCTTACTTCAACTCATTAAATAATTAAAAGAACTGCATTAGCAAGCGACAAGTCACTCATTTCACTTGCTGTTTGTCTGCTGTGGGTGTTCTGCTAATCCAACTCCTTTTTGTGGACATTCACTTCCCAGTTTTGATCTGAATTTTATTTAACAGTCTCGGTTATGATTACTAGTATGCTTCACTCACACCCACTGCTAAAAGGTACATAAAATAAAATTTGTTAAAAAAATTTAAAAAATTAAGAAAAAATAAAAATAGCCTTCTCGTGTCTAAGGACAAACTGTGTAATCTTTTAGCCTATTCTCTGCGACAGTTTCAAGTTGCTCCTAGAACCAGCATAGTGTAAGCACAAGAACTATTCAGCAGCAGCATCAGATGGGTTCCCCTGGTTGAACAGCTGCATGCAGGACCAATATTCCACTTGGCTTAAGCGGATCCCACTAAGTGTTGGCTTGAGTAGTGTAAAGAACTGATGGTTGGATGCCAGAAAAATTCAATCTAAATTAACAGTGAAAATTACAAATTTTGTGGAAGGAGATTCAATTGTGGAAGGACATTATTTCATCCCACATTGGAATTGGACGTCCAATAAGCTCGTATAGGTGTGTTTGTGAGGTGTCTACAGACTTTTTACCATGTAGTGTCGCTGCTAATTGCAACTAGCGATGAAGCCACTCCCTAATGCCAGAGGAAAACAAAAGGTATCACTTTTTTAAATTTCTGCGGTTGGTGTTATAAAAGTAGTGAGGCACTGTTAAGGGTTACCTTTACGCTTTTCACTGTATGGATATGTGTGTGGTGAAGCAAGACACATGGCGGGCAAATGAAGTTAAAGCAGGACTAATTGTAAACTTTTAGACTGCATTAGATCCGGCATTGTCTCAGCATCAAGGAGTCTCTGTATTTTTCCTCTCCACTGCTGAATAAAAACGGGTGTTCAACCCAGAGTTAGCATCAACTGCGGTCCTGGGTGAAATAAGTAAATAATTTTCCACTACATTTCCCAACTACAGTGGTACCTGAGTTCTTGAACTATTTGGAGGTCAAATAAATCGGAATTCAACAAAAAATCTGGGATTTTTTTTGTCTTGTAAGTCGAACAAAATTCGGAAGTCGAACTCGAAAAATGCGCGAGAAAAAACGAGACCGAGAGTAAGGAAAAGTGCACGACTTCCGGAAATCAGTCTCTTTTGACTCTACTCGACCACTGAGTGCGTGTGGATGTGCTTGCTCCTGTTCTACAAAGTACAGTATACCGTGGTTTTTTTTTTGTTTACTCGATTAGATCAGCTAATAAACATGTCTCCAAAGAAAGCTACTGAGAAAAGGTCAGTTGTGCGGAAAACTGTTGCGTTTGAGAAAGAGCTGATAGCTAAGCATGAATCAGGCATGCGTGCTACTGATCTTGCTAAGGAATATGGCATGGCTAGATCAACGATATGCGCGAGCCTGAAGAACAAAGAGAGTGGTAAAGCCAGTGATGTGGCGAAAGGCTCGACGGTTAGCAGCAAACAAAGACCGCAAGTTCCTGAGGAGGTGGAAAAATTCCTGCTCCTATACATAAATGAGCAGCAGTTAGCAGGAGATAGTGTTAGCGAGGATGTGATCTGCTGCAAAGCTCGTAAAATCTACGATGATTTGGTGAAAAAAGACCCGAGCTCGAATTCTGAAGGGTTCCACTTTAAAGCAAGTCGAGGCTGGTTCGAAAATTAACAAAAAACAAACAAAAAAAGACACAAAATAAATACATTTATTAAGAATTTTGTGGGGGGGGCAGTGGTGGTCTAGTGGTAAAGGGTGCTGGATCGCTGATCCAAAGGTTGGGGGTTCGATTCCCACTCTCCACAAGTTTGTCACTGTCCTCCCCAGTGCAGCTAACTGGGTTATCAATGGCCGGCCATGTCTCCCACTGCCTGTGGTGTGAGGCATGTAAAAGAACTATTGCTGACTTTCGACAAGAGTAGGCTGCAAAGCCGTCGGCGTGTTTCCGCCCTGCGATGGCCTGGCGAGCTGTCCAGGGTGTACTCTGCCCTCGCCCGAAGTTGGCTGGGATGGGCGCCAGCCTCCCCGCGACCCTAATTAGCGGATTAAGCGGTTACAGAAAATGAACTGAACTGAAGAATTTTGTGTGTTTGTCCTGTTGTTTCACATTTAATATACTATTTGATATATAAACGACATTATGAAATAACATTATGTTTAAAAACGGTAGTTTTCTAGCATCTTGGAACGGATTAAAACCATTTACATTATTTGTAATGGGAACAGCGGATTTGGAATTCGAACAAATCGGAATCCGAACAGCCTTCTGGAATTGATTAAGTTTTAGAACTAAGGTACCACTGTATGTCTTTTCCCACTGATTTCCGCATTCATTTATATCACTTGCCATGTCATGTTCCATGCCACCGTTAATGCTTGTTGTGTTGTGTGGTGAAAGCTTTGATACCTAGATAGATTGTGTGTGTTTTATTCTATATGAGTCTGAAAAGTGCTGTATGAACCTCTATTTTTTTTTTGGGGGGGGGGTTCAGTTTATGTCTTAAAAATAAATGTATTTCTTTATTAAAAGACAGCCTTACTCGGTTTCCTGTTGGGATTCGGAAATGGGATATCCATGCCTAAAGGCTCACCCCAGGAACTTCACTACAAATCAGTAGGAAAACTGGAGATATGATTTACAAGTTAACGTTGTTGGCTGATTAATTCAACAAGCAAACTGTTCTACTCATGTACACTCACCAGAAGCACCCAAGATCGGTAATGTTCCCTTTCAAATTTAATGTTTATTCAGAACATGTGTGTCAGAGGGGAACGAGCAGGAGTACCGGTCGGTCATCGTTGACTTCGTGGACTGGTGTGAGTGCAACCACCTGTGCTTGAACACTAGGAAGACGAAGGAGATGGTGGTCGACTTCAGGAGAAGCACTCAAACACACACACACACACTTACTAGTGAACATCCAGGGACAGGACATTGAGACAGTGGACAGTTTCAAGTACCTGGGTGTTCACCTTAACAATAAACTGGACTGGTCCCACAACACCAACGCCCTGTACAAGAAGGGCCAGAGTCGCCTCCACCTTCTGAGGAGACTTAGGTCCTTCGGAGTATGCAGACCTCTGCTCAGGACTTTTTATGACTCTGGTAGCCTCTGCAATCCTCTACACTGCCATCTGCTGGGCCCCGGGCAGCACAGAGCGGGACAGAAAGAGACTGAACAAGCTGGTCAGGAGGGCCAGCTCTGTCCTAGGCTGTCCACTGGACTCTGTGGAGGAGGTGAGTGAGAGGAGGATGGTAGCAAAGCTCACATCCATCCTGGTCAACAGCTCTCACCCACTGCACCAGACTGTAGAGGAGCTGAGTAGCTCCTTCAGTGGACGACTGAGACATCCTCAGTGCAGGAAGGATCGCTACCGCGGGTCGTTCATTCCCACCGCTGTCAGACTGTACAACGCCACTTTGTAACTGTCTGTGAAAATACCGGTTATGTGCAATAAAAACCCCGTGCACTTTAATCAACCACATCTACCCCACTGACTGTCAACCATATCAACCCATCTACTCTGCACTCAGATACATATACACTTGAATATAGGCCAGTCCACAAAGTTGCTCATATCTTTTCTTTTATTGTTTATTAATTTATACTATTTATGTATCTATTTATTATTTACTTAATAATATATATGTATGTGTGTATGTTTGTATATGTATCTATTTTTGCACCCCCAACTGATGGTACCTCAAGAGCCTGTAACAGTGAATTTCTCCATTGTGAGATTAATAAAGCCGTATCTTATCTTATCTTATCTTAAACACATTTATGGAGAGTTTGCTTACAAGGGGATATGATATAAAACAAAGTTTATAAGCTTAACCCATTTTTGTCTAAACAGAAAAACTGAAGATTCAACAGTCTGCAGGCCTATCAGAATTTGTCTGAGGAATAATTTGGGCCAATCGTTTAGATTTATTGAAAGATTGCATGTTGAGCTGTCATCTTGTCACCGCAATCACAGCTCCCTGTTGTGTACATTCCTATGAAGCCAGTGACTGCATGTCCAGTGCTAATGTGAATATATACCTAAATATAAAAAAGCAGCTACTGAAATGCTCCATCACTTCAAAACAGGTGGATCCTTTAGAACGTATACAGCGCTTCTGAGCTGCCTGTGCATGAATGCTTTAAGATTTAAAATGAAAATAGACTAATTCAGCATGACAGTGAAGAGGGCCCATTTCAGCCTTTTCACTGTGACACTATTCATGATGATCGAAACAACACTTTCACCACTAGTGTGATGTGGTGATGGTGGTGGTGGTGGTGGTGGTGGTGGTGGTGGTAGTGGGGGGGGAGGGGTGTTCAGGGGACGCCCAAGGGCCTCAAGTGTTACCATGGAGAAATTTTCTTCACGCTCTTCATGAGCAGCAGGAGGGGGAAGTTCACTTCACAATAGTGCTATTGAAGAAGCATCTTGTGGATAAGAGGCGGGACTTTTCCCATTAATCAAATAAAAGATGCGGCCTCAATGATATTCCATACAATCGCAGCTGAGTTTTGAAAGTTAGCACGGGTCAGTTGAGGTCTCGCCAGACTTATTTTCTGCTTGTTTGGTGCCAAATTAAGTAGAAGTCTCATGGTTCTGTCCAAAATCGGTGTGTGAATGAGTGCGAGTGTGTGAATCAGTCCCTACCTCCTTACCTTGGAAAAAAAAACATCCCCCGTCTTTCAACTGGCGCTTCAACCCTAGCAAGAAATCACTCAGTTTTATACTGAATCTCCATTTCAAACCACCATAAACAACACAAGCATTCCTATCTGTAAGTGGAAAAGGCTGAAGCAGCCTCGCTGACGAATCTCATGCTCATTCTTAAGAGCCATGCATGGAAATTGATTTTAGGTGCCATTAACTCACCCTTCTGACAAGGAGGGGGTAAAAAAAAGCCACAAAAGCACTGAACATCAGAGCAAAACCATCTACACTTGCAATAATTCTCTGCTTATTTGGACACAGGCAAAGCTACAACAAGAAAAGGGAAGATAATGATGATAAATAATAGTCCGGAATCCAATTAATCTCCATGAGCTTCCTCCTCAAGGAAAGCAGGAGCATCAGTGAAATCTCTGCTCCACCCGAACCTTGCTGCAGGATGTTTCTGGTGACAATATACAAAACTAAACATCTAATACCGCCGTCTGCTCAGATATCTATTAGATTCTGTTCCAGGAACCAAGACAGAGACAGAGCATCCTAGTCACGTGTTCGGTGACTGACCTCAGAGTAAGGGTTATATTGTGGCCTGACAGCCAATAAATTACTTCTCGTGGCTTATTCATTTCATGAAAGTTTGGAAGTAACCTTTATGTAAATGGTATAAATGAGAAATCCTGTGTGTATGCGCTTGAGCAAGGTGTGATCAGCAGGTTATTTGTATTAGTGCCACTTTTAGTGAAGGCAATAAGAAAAATGAGAACTGCATGCTCCAGGAGCTGCTCAGAATTTCCAGAATTACTTACCTCACCAGCATGAAATTGTGTTTGGTATTGTGTGAAAATCAGGATCAATGTAACTGTTACAGATAATAAAATTACAAGGAACTTTTTTTCACAATGAGGACTCTTACAAGGCCCAGAAATGAGCTAATAGCTGAGATAATAGCTTGTAGTCAGTCCTTCTGCACTGATGCACATTGATATGCAAATTTATCTTTATTCATTCTCTATACCGCTTATCCTGTTTAGGGATGCAAAAAAGCAAACGTAGCTGTCCATGAGAGATGGAGGCAATTTTGAACTGCCAATTAGCTTAATTTGCATGTCATTGAACTGTTGGAGAAAACGGGAGTACCCAGAGTAAACAAGCAGGGGAGAACATGAAAAATTCACATAGGGCTTGAGTCCATGACCTTCCTGTTGTGATGCAGGAATGCTAACCGCTATGCTCATAGGCTAGCTTACTATTGGTCAACAATTGATTACCTAATAATTGTGGTGCCAGTTGGAAATCAGGCAGCGGTGGCTTAGTGGTTAATGCAATGAGTTGCTAATCCAAAGGGCGGCGATTCAATCCCCACTATCACCACTGTTGGGCCCTTGAGCAAGGCCCTTAACCCTCAAGCGCTCAAGTTATATAAAAAATAATAATTGTAAATTGCTCTGGAAGGGCAGTGGTGGCCTAGTGATATAGGGTGCTGGATCGCTGATCCAAAGCTTGGGGGTTTGAGTCCTACTCTCCACGAGGTTGTTGTCACTGTCCCCCCCAGTGCAGCTAACTGGGTTATCAAAGGCCAGCCATGTCACTCACTGTCTATGGCGTGAGGTTCATGTAAAAGAACCATTGCTGACTTTCGTAAAGAGTAGCTGCATAGCCGTCAGTGTCTTTCCGCCCTGCGATGGCCTGACGAGCTGTCCAGGGTGTACTCTGCCCTCACCTAGAGTCGGCTGGGATGGGCGCCAGCCTCCCCGCGACCCAAATTAGGATTTGGCGGTTACAGAAAATGCACTGAAGTTGCTCTGGATAAGAGTGTCTGCCAAATGCTGTAAATGCAAATAGTGTCTAAGGAAAGATGGAGCTCTTCATCTTTCCTGTAAATAGCACCGTTGATGCTGCTGTGCTCATCATCGAATAGATTGTGACTAGCTCATCTAGGTCTATGTTGTGACGGAGTTCATATATCTGCAGTGCATTCGGGAACTTATACACTATGTTTACTATAGATTTGTTATTTGTATGACTTTGATCATCACTAAATCACTAAAACATTGAGTGAGAAAAGATGCTGCAGCTCGGTTTGTTTTTGGAGCACAAAGATATCACATAGCTTTGTGAATCATAATACTGAGGGCGTACAGCCGCTCCCCGACTTACGTTTTTAATTGGTTCCGGGCGGCCGAACATAAGTTGAAAGTGAACATAAGTTCAGTGACGTATGACGTATGATGCTCATACTGTACTATACATCCAAAAATACCATTATCGTATCTCATAAAACACCCCTAAATCTAAAAATAATATAATACATTATTATAAACATAACATTGTCAAATAATATCAAATATATCAAATAATATCAACATTAATTTCAAATAAGTCACTTATTTATACCGAGTCATTTTACATGAAGCTTAAAACAGCCGATTAACGCTTCCAATATGTGAGGCGTTCGAAACCAAAAGTAGTGTACTTGCGAAAGTAGTGTACTTGCTGTGGGTTATATGAACTTCTGGTCTTTCAAGTGCGCAAGGGTGCTGTTGAACTTGTTTAGAATACAGCCTGCACTGATGTGAATCACCAGCAGAGACGAGAGTTCTTTCTTTTGTGGATTCAAGTTTTCATTCACTTTACAACTCTCTTTGCTTAACTGAGTATGCGTGGTAGATTGTGCCGATCCGAGCAGATAGTTAATTCATCTCTAATTCATCTCTGCGTATGAGACTTGCACCCATGCAAAACTGCCAAATCAAATGTGCGAATCAGATGATTCGCTGTGGCGACTCCTGAGTAAAAGGGAAAAAGCCGAAAGGAAGATAGACGACATATATATATATATATATATATATATATATATATATATATATATATACACACACACACACACACACACACACACACACACACACACACACACACACACTCAGTCTGTAGTTTGTAAACAATGAATGCAGCGTCATGACGTCAGCGGACTACGTAGGCACGTCTAAACTCAAAATTTGACTTTTTTTTGGGGAAAAAAAAAACAAACGTAAAATCGAAAAAACGTAAAACAGATGTACGTAAGTTGGGGAGCGTCTGTATATCTCAGTTATATAGCGTGTTACCCTTGTGTTAAGACGTCATCTCTGTGATCTTTGTGTTTACAATGTTTTGCGGACTTTTGTAACCCTAAGCAAATATGGTTGGTCAGAAGTGTAAGCCTACTAGCATGGGTGCAAGTCTCATACACAGAGATGAATTAACTATCTGCTCAGATTGGCACAATCTTTATATTTATTATCTTTTATCAGAATCCAAAGAGTGTATACTTATTTTTATATTAATATTCATTAGGATTTGTACTTGTTCTTTGTATGCATCTCTTGAATAAAGTTTACTTACTTACACAAAAGAAAGAGCGCTCTGCTTTGCTGGGAGACTGCAACAGTGCAGGCTGTGTTCTAAACGAGTTCAACGGCACCCTTTAACACTGTCACAAATGATCTCAAAGAAGAATAAAAATACACCATCTACCAACTATTGAGTCCCTAGAATCACCAAGTACACTATTAATCTATCAATGTAAGCATACTGTTGATGGATTGTACCAAGATCTTACTAGATATTTTTTCACGTGAAGCTCGTCTCCACTGAAATGTCTTTTCTGTAAATAGAAACAGATTCTCATGTAGCAGCAAAATAGTTCAAACCCACATTCATGTTCCACAAGGGAAGCACATGCACAGAATGCTCGAGCATGAAATCTACGTTGCGAGCCCAACTACAGCATGCCGCACCAGCAGACAGTACCCGAAATAACAACAAAGATGGAAAACAGAAAAAAAATACTTTTTTGGATTAAATCCATTGGAGAATATGTTTAAAGATAGTTACAGCTGCTGTGGATGGCAGAAGAGAACTGGCCTGGCTTCAAACATATATTTTTAATTTTTATTTATTTTTTGTATAATTCATTCCGAACACTCAGAGGGCTGAACATTAAAGCACACATGGGATGGTGCGTCTCGGGCAGAACTATCAATTAGAGCCAAACCTACAGTGCAACAGTCCTGCCCACACTTTCACTGCCACAGTGTCCCCCTTCAATCATGGCAAAGTAGAGGGGGAAAAAATTACAATCTACACTGACCAAAATTTCCAAGGCAACATTCAGGTTTAATACAATGCACCCCCAGTGTGCAACTGACTGGGTTATCAAAGGCTGGCCATGTCTCTCACTGTCTATGGTGGAGGTTCATGTAAAAGAACCACTACTGACTTTCGACAAGCGTAGGCTACCTAGCCGTCAGCGTGTTTCCACCCTGTGATGGCCTGGCAAGCCGTCCAGGGTGTACTCTGCCCTTGCCTGGAGTCGGCTGAGATGGGCACCACCCTAATTAGGATTAAGCGGCTACAAAAAATGAATGAATACAATGCACCCCATTTTCTCAGAGGTTTAACAATGCATAAAAATGTCAGGGATTAAGTCAGATTCACAGTCTTAGAATACAGAAAGAAAAACTAATGATCCTGGGCTTCAAATTCATAACGTCAAATCAAAGTGTGTTTCTGGACCATCAAAGCCACCTCTGGTGTCGCACATAGCCTGGAATCTCCGATGCATAGAATCAATTTCAGTCCATGTGATGTGTTCCCATTCATCACAAAATGCCTGGTACAGCTGTCCGATTGTGGACGGTTCTAGATCATGTCTTCTCACTCATCGATCCAGAATATCCCATGGGTGTTCTATAGGGCATAGATTTGTCAAAAAACATGGGACAGTGAAGGCACTGTATATTTCTATGCCTCAGAAGGTCCTGACAGACTCGAGTGATGTGTTTTCTGGCATTATCTTGTTTTAGCATCAGATGGTAATGAGTCACCAGTGGAACCAGAACAGGGGCCAAAATGTCATCAAAGTATTCGACTGCACTGAGGTTTCCATCAATGAAAACAAGCTCAGTCTCATGTCTGTTGCTTATTTCGGCCCATACTATGACACTTGGCCCAGCCCAGCTGTCACACTGAAGGATATTAGCGTCAGTATAACTTTCCCCTTACCTTGATGAGACGTGCACTCTACCGTCACCAACACTCAGCTTAAACCTGGATTCATTAAAACACAGGATCCTATTCCACCTGTGTTGATTGAGTCTGATACCGTGGTAAGTAAGTGGCTCTTTCTCACTGAATTTGAGGCAGCCGTGCCATGGTCAAACATTACACTAAGACAGTGGTTCTCAAATAGTGGGGCGCGTCCCCCTGGGGGACCCCAGGGAAGGGAACATGCTTTTTTTTGCCGTATTAGATTAAAGTGTAATTGTACATCCACTACAGCAGGTGGCAGTGGCTTCCTCACTGTCAGAGTGTGCTCAGAGGTAAAATAAGAAGTGAAATTAATAAACCCACCATGGAAATTTTTAACTGGAACGCAAAGAGAAGGGGAGAGAGACGGAGACAGTGAGAGAAACAAAAGTCTCCTGAAAGTTAAGTCAAGGAGGTATGATAAAGCGGATGTAGCACCTGGCTTCGCTGTGCTGCGGTGAGAAACGAGGAAAGACCGCTGTGTTTACTGTGTCTGAAAACATTGGCAGCGGACAGCATGAACCCAAATAAATTCAGGCTTCACGTAAAGACATCACACCCCTGATCACGTGATGAGCTGCATGAGTTTTTTCAGCGTAACGTGGCGAATATTTCCAACAACCATCCCGCTTTGTGAATGCTACTCCAGCAAACCAGTGAGCTCTGTTAGCATCAGATAAGGTGGAGTACCAAACTGCTCAGTGCAGAAAAACCCACAGCAGAGCAGAGGAACTGATCCTACCTGCAGCACACACGGTCTCGGTCATGCTGGATGACGTCAGCGCTGCGGAAATAAGTGCAGGTCCCAGTTCAGCATTGAGCAGGAGCTGAGAGTTTAGTATCGAGCTTTAAACCCGGCTTCGAAAAGCTGTGCACTGCGAAACGTGCTCATTATAGCCATTAATCTGGACTTAATCATTTTGACAAAAAAGAAAAAAAAAAAAAATAATAATAATAAAAAATTTGTAGGTTAGTGTTTTATATATTGTGCTCCTGAGTTAATATTGCTGATCGATTTCAATGTATTATTTATTGATTTTATTTAATTTTATTTTTCAGTATCAAATGGTTCAAATTGTTGGTCAAAAATGTTTACAGTTTAAGTAAGAATACTTTTTTAATTCCAGGCAAAATGATTCACTTTAAATAATTTTGTTTAAAGACTAAAAAATTGTTTATAAAGTTATTCTTTGTTGGAAGTTGATCTATATTTCTTCATTTTTTTTGTATTCCATAATGTTAATAACTGTATGCAGAGGATTACTGATAACAATTTTTAGACAAATAAAACTATTTATATTGGGGGGTGCGCGAAATGTTTTCCTCTTCCTGGGTGGGGCACAGAAAATAATTGAGAAGCACCGCACTAAGACAATGCAAATTGTTACTGAAAATGACCATTGCTATGCCTACTTATTGCCCAAGTTTAGGGGGATTGGGCAATAAGGTCTACTTAAACTGAGAGGAGTGGCAGACTTCTGAATAGCGTTAATCCAAGTGGAACAGACCATCCATTCACCAGAAGAAAACAAATTAGGACTCAAAATCCGAAAATGTGTTTATTTATCATGTATACAGGGATCCCTCACTTTCCGAGGTTAATTGGGACCGAGATCTCCCCACAACCACTGAATTCCGCGAAGTAGGATCAACCCTCCCTGACTGATGTATACGTACATGTATAGTATATATAATATCAATAAATACATATTCAAGGGGCAGTGGTGGTCTAGTGGTATAGGGTGCTGGATCACTGATCCAAAGGTTGGGGGTTCGAGTCCCACTTTCTACAAGGTTGTCACTGTGTCCCGTCCCCCCCCACTGCAGCTAACTGGGTTATCAAAGGCGGGCCATGTCTCTCACTGTCTATGGTGAGAGGCATGTAAAAGAACCATTGTTGACTTTCGTAAAGAGTAGCTGCAAAGTCGTCAGCGTGTTTCTGTCCCTTGCTAAAAAAGGGTTGTGACAGGAAGGGCATCCAACGTAAAAACCTCTGCCAAATCAAACGTGCGAATCAGATGATTCGCTGTGGCGACTCCTGAGTAAAAGGGAAAAAGCCGAAAGGAAGACAGACAGAATAAATACATATTCACCGCTATAAATGCTTATAATAACAATTAAACATTCAAAAATAATGCATAAGATGTAAATAAAATATAAATACACACACACATACCGACAAGCCGCTCACATAAAAATGTAAGTAGTTTTGTTGGGGGGTTTTGGGTTGGGTTTTTTTTTTTGTTGTTGCTGTTTGGTTGTTTTTGTTTGTTTGTTCTGGGTTGTTGTTTTTTGTTTGTTTTTTTTTTGGGGGGGGGCATAATTGGCCCTGTTTTGCATATTTTCCTTAACTCTTCCCACCACTTTTCCTTAATTTCCTTATTTTTTTTAATTCAATGCATATTTAAAAAAAAAATGTGATGCACTGAAGCCGCATGAATTAAAACACGAAGTAGTGAGGGGTCCCTGTAGTTTATTTTGCATTGAAAAAAACAAAACAATCAAAACAAAAAAAAAAGCAAAGTTTTCATTCATGTACGTGAACATACAGTTCCCTCAAAAAAAAAAAAAAATAGATATAGGAGTTCCAAGTTCTATGCTTGATAGCCAGTATGACCTGTAGTCACAGTTCTGGTGGAGAAAATGGAGAAACAGTAACACACTGGCATTGTTAAGAACAATGCTGGTCTACCGTAGTCATGGCAACCCTCTTAATGGTGACTGGAACGTCTGAGTAACCAAGCACATCGTCCCGCCCTCCACTGCATACATTGCCTTGGGCAGGTACATTCTGTCAAAGAGACAGATGAGACTACGAAGGCCTGGAATGCAGGGTTTGACAGCACTTGTGTCATATCCCAGGATCCCCTGTAGTGCCTGCAGCAGTGGGAGTGCTTTCTGACAGACAGGTTGTGGGTGGAGAACCCTGAGGTGGTCCAGCTACTCTGCCTGGTTGGGCCATTTGTAACTGTAAAAATAGGGTGTGTGTGTGTGTGTGTGGATGTGTTATCATGTGCCTTTGTGTTCACACTTAATCAGGAGATCAAGAAAATGTGTTTAACTTATATATGTGATGATCAAGAAAGACAAGTGAGACAACAGTGTGCGATATGATGGTGTGTGTGTGTGTGTGTGTGTGTGTGTGTGTGTGTGTGTGTGTGTGTGTGTGTGTGTGTGTGTGTGTGTGTTCTTAATGAGAAATATTTTCAGAGGTGCATAACAGAGACGCTTTATTGGCAAGTCATTGTAAGCTAAAGAAAAAGATCTCATGTGGGGTTTGCATGTTCATCTCCTGCTTGCCCTGAGTTTTCTCAGAGTGCCTGGGTCCTTTCTCAGCCCAAAAGCATGCACATTAGACTGCCTGGCTCTTCCATATTGCATGTAGGTCTAAATGCATGACTGTTAGCAAGTTGGAGAGGCAGTGGTGGTCTAGTGGCATAGGGCGCTGGATCGCTGATCCTGAGGTTGGGGGTTCGGTAATAGCCTGTCCTCCATACTTCCTACCCAGGCTCTGCACACTGGAGAGTATCATCAGCTGGGATACCAGCCAGAGCACAGCTCCATAGTCCTTCGAGACCAACAGAGGCCTACTACTAGCAAGTTGGAACAAGGTTGCCTGAGAAATTTGCATCCATTGGTGCTGGTGGCATGGGAGGCCGCAGGATGTTGCAGTGGAGGTACAAGGTATAGAGCGTGTGGGGAGTTTTTATTATTATTACTCCTACCTACAAAATGAAAATTTGAAGTTCCAACCTTCAAGAGACAATAAGATACACTTAGCTGAACTCTTGGGTCTGCCTTATTCCGCACCCAGTCCTCCTGTGTTTTTCTAATACCCAGTAGAGGGCGATCGTGCGCATGGGAGACATCTACAGGCTAGTTTCTGGGGGGCTTAGGTTAGGGGTTAGGGTTAGGATTTAGATGGCATTTTGATGGTGTTTTCCTCTGCTCACTTTTGCCCTCCACTGGGCATTGGAAAAACGCAGGAGGACTGGGTGCGGGATAGTGCTCACCTAACTCTTGTGTATGTAATTTATGCTCTACGGGTGGTAAAACTGAAACCTGATTGCTCACAGCAACAAATTAAACCTTTTTAATTGTTTTAAAATAAAATTAATGCTGAACATACAACAGTGACCGATGTGGATTTCTGGACCTTCTTACAACGTGGACATGAAGTTTGCAAGAGGAACCTCTCAAGGAATCAATTATTAAATAAGGCCGTGTGGATTGTCTCTCTTGCTGTATCTACGTATTATGACTTTTTGTTAGTTTTATGTTTGTTTTGATTTGTTTATTCAGGCCTCTTAGAGGATTAACTGATTTACAGGCAGGAGTAGTGGGCAGCCACACTGTGGTGCCTAAAGAGCAGCTGGGGGTTGGGAACCTTTCTCAGGGTCACTTCAGCCGTGTCCTGCCGGCCTGATAATTGAAGCAGCAACCCAAACACTTAATCTCGTGATTTGGCCATGGGTGTGAAGCAGAAAAGAGAACTTTGCCTACCTCTGATAATCAACAGGCATATTTAAGGCAGTCACGAGCACTGAAAGGCTTCCTCAAAATGGGCCTTCCCTTAAACACTTCCATGCAACTTTTAACTTCTTTACAAACATAAAAATAAGCCCACTGCACATTTCTAAACAAATTTAAAACCTGAGCACTCGTGTATACTACAACCAACATCAAAGTACAGGTATACCTCGGCTTAAGTCGTTTCGAGTTAAGTCGTTCTCAATTATACATCGGTTTTCAAAAAAGTATAGAAAAATAAAAAATAATAAAATAAAAATAAAGTTTAATAAATAAAGTTTAATAAAATAGATCTTATTTGTTATGATCTGTACTGGCTGGAGGCGTTAACTGTCTCTTCATTCATTGCAAGCGCTGGCGAGGGGCGTGGCTGCTACCTGCAGGCGAGGTCCAGAGAGCGCACCTGTTTCCATTCAGCAATCAGCAATCAGCGAGCTATAAATAGGAGCGGCGCGCTTCCCTCAGACGTCAGAAGATTGTCCTTCCCAGTGATTCCGTTTCCCTGCTATCTCTCTGACTCCTGGTATCCTGCTTCGTGCTTGACCAGTTTTCATCGATTAATTATTTCCAATGATTTAGATTTTCCAAAGTGCAAAAATAAAATCGTTGAATCTTCTTACATGGTCTCCTGCATCTTTGGGTCTGATGCATGTGCTCCAGGCACAACATTATTAACCATATTGAAAATTGCATTCATGAATAAAGTACAGAACTAGGAATGGTTATTTTCTGTTTAGTCTAGACAAGTAAATTTTGCTTAGCCTAGCCTAGGCTAGCATAGAAACAAGCCAATTCGATTTAAGTCGTTTTTCGACTTAAGTTGTCTCTCCTGGAACCAGTTAACGACATTGGGTGAGGTATATCTGTATTTAAAACCTTATCAGATACAATTAACTTCATTTGACTCAGTTCAGCTTACTGTGTGGCATACAAGCAGATGCCAGGAGCCCCTTTTTTGGGTGACTCCCAAGTCCCAATGGGTCCTTCTACAAGTACCCTCAGTTCATCAGTTCATTTTCTGTAACTGCTTAATCCTAATTAGGCTCGGAGAGAAGCTGGCACCCATCCCAGCCAACTCTGGGCGAGGGCAGGGTACACCCTGGACAGCTAGCCAGGTCATGACAGGGTGGAAACACGCTGACAGCTATGCAGTTACTCTTGTCGAAAGTCAGCAATGGTTCTTTTACATGAAGCTCACACCATAGACAGTGAGAGACATGGCCGGCCTTTGATAACCCAGTTCGCTGCACTGGGGGGGACAGTGACAACCTTGTAGAGAGTGGGACTCAAACCCCCAAGCTTAGGATCAGCGATCCAGCACCCTATGCTACTAGGCCACAACTGCCAGTCAACAAGTACCCTAATTAGGGAAAACAGTAAACGCATCAAGCGAAACCCGAGTTATCTGTCAGGTGCATCTATTGCGGTCTGTCCAATTCAACATGGCGGCAAACTAGAACCTTTCAGTCTCAGTTTCAGAAAGAAAGCAAGCACCAAATGGCACAGAGAGAAGACCAATATAAAGCACGCAACTTAGTATTGCATAAGATGAGTTTGAATGAGTGTGATTATGAAAGCAGAGCAGCGTGACCATGCTGAGATCCACGGGTTTCTTGTTCATAAAAAAAAGTTCAGCAAAGAACTATTCAGCAAATTTATTTTTCGATGTGTGGATGTGAGCATGAATGTTCTCCTCATGCTTGCACGGGTTTTCTCTGGGTATGACGGCTTCCACCTGCAGTGTAAAGGCATGCATGTGGGGTGGGGGTGTTGCACGCTGGGTTTTCTCTCTTGGGCTTAAAAAAATATGGCCGGTAGGTCGTTTTTTTTGGGGGTTTTTTTTTTGTTTTTTTTTTCTTGTGAATATACAGTATTGTTATACCTCAAATGCCAGGAGTGAATTTATGTCAGAACTCAAGTATCCATATCATACATCATTCTGGACTTGTAAATGTGAACAATAAGTTGCTCTTAGTCGAACTCGCGAGTAAAGATTTATATACAAAAAAAAAAAACATCATCCAACTTTAATCCTCTTAAATAAGCACCACACCAGTAAAGTCATGGTAGTGTTTCTTAAAATTACCCAAATTACCCAAATCTTCAGAGAGCTTCATCTGCTTTGCTGGCTTTTAGAGTATCCTGTCAGTGCGGACCTTTCCTCGCTTCTCCGTACACTATGGGTTGTGCGGATCATTCTGTACTTCCCTATGCCGACTACAGTCAATAGTATTAAGCGTCTGTGTCTGGAAGGCTATGCAGTTATCAATAAATATTCATCTTTATAAAGAATAAAAACTTACCTGTGAAAAGAGATACGGGCTGCACAGTTTTCACACCCAACAGCACAACATGAGCTCGCCATATTAACACTGAAATAACACCAAAACAAACCAAGCACCTCGGGGGTTTTTCCTCTTCCCTGCCGAGAAGTTGAAGCCGGTTACCCATGACAGAGAGGGCGGTGCACAGTCTATATTATTCTTTACGTCATTAGCCAAAACAAAGTTCGCCGCACACTAAAACACTGATTTTCATTGACTGATTCTGCAAGTCACGTAAACAAAATAAGCAGTTGTCAGGCACCTTGAATCATAAAAATTCCGACTGATCATAAAACTGAGAGGTTGGTGGGTCTTGTTAAATTTTTAATTTTTTTTTTTTTTTTTTTTTTTTTCCCACATGCCAAAAAAAAAAACCTTCTGGGCCGACATGACTTTGCCAGGTCGGTCGGTTTACAGAAGATGCAGATTTTTTTTTTTTTTATGCCTTGGGTTAATTGACTAAGTGTGAATGTGAAAGGTCGTGTGCGTGTTGGACCTGCAATTGTCTTGCAAGCTGTTCAGGGTGTACCACACCTTAGTCCTAAGATGAGTTCCAGCCTCCATGTAAACATTGATGTTACGGTTGTGGCTACCTGTACGCATTTATTTTTTTGCTATTCGTACGGCAATCCTTTTGCGCATGCGCCATCTACTGGAAATGAAGTTAATCATTCTGCCGTATGTTTAGCAGACGATACCCGTACAGCGCCGTACGAATATCATTTTTTGCTAATTGTAAACGGCACCGTTGAGATATCCATACGTCAAAGCATATGCCGTACACTTAACTTTACGGAAGCCTTTGAAAGGGCCACTTTTCTGCAGGCGTGCTCCTGTTGATATAGATTTGAACTTTTTTGCCCCCATGGATGCAGTGTAGTTCTACTTCAAGACACTTTATAACAGCATTTATAGCATCGCCGATCGTTTGATCGCGTTTTTGTTTGTACGTGTCCTTCTTTTATACAATTAAATGTAGTGAATACGTTTTTCAAGCTCTTCTAATGATGAAAATTTCTCCCCGACATAGAACGCATGTTCTTCTGTCTTGACCACGTGGCTGATGTCAGCTCGCGCAAATAACAAAAACCTCGAAGCAATACGATGCCGTACGGGTAGTCACTCCGTAATGTTATTAAGCTGTTCGGCAAATGAGTGCGAGTGAATAAGATGGGAAAACAAGAGGTTTTAAAAGATCTTTTGATTTACTCAAAGACAAAAATTTATGAAAACCTCCTTCTATAGTGGTGGACACCAGAAAAAAAGATCTGAGAAAAACAATGGACATGGGTGTGTCCAGGCAAAGGTCAGGCCAAACTGGCCTGCCATGCCCTATATGCCACATACTACACACAAACTACTTGAGTGTGATGATTGTTTTTCGCATTTCTTGCATGTTTATCTGTTTGAAAAATGTCTAAAATCAGCTTTTAACTTTTTTGTGCAAAATAAAAGTGGCATGTTATGCTGCAGTCCAAAGCCATCTGTGAAGCTCCTGAATAACTCATCAGTTACCACGACTTGCAAGCAGCAAATTAAGAGGCAAAGGGTTGAAAAATGATGCTGGTAGTGTGTCAGTGCACAGCACAGCTTTTTCATTAGCCCACATTTGACCGATCCTGCACCGAACACAGCTGCTGATTTATGAAGAGAAACATGCAGCTGATAATAAATCCCTACCATGTTTTGTTGTTTAAAATCCCTGGTGACGAACACACATGGGCCGAGACACCAGTGTTTGTTCTGACAAGTCTCTGTATGCTTAACGCCTGACACTCTGTGTGTAGAAGCAGCAGAAATGCTAACTGTATTGTTCAAATACCTCAGATGCTAGGAATTAAAGAACAATAGGGCGTGTGAGAAAGATATCCAAAAGATATCCACCAAGAAGGTTGTGTTTGTTAGTTAAGAGGATTCCACAAAGAGTTACATCTGGATTTTGATGAAATCTCTCCCTGAATTGGGACTCTGGACAAGGCTATATAATTTCTGAGGTCATCCAGATTAAAGTCTGCATGCAGGATTTTTTTAAAGGATTCTTTAACACTGTGATATTTTATATTTTTATTCATATGAGGGATTTGCGGGCTTGGCAGAGGTTTGCACTCTCAAAGCGTTCTTGTTTCCTATCAACTAGTCAAATCTTCTTCTTCTTTTCTTTTCGGCTTTTCCCCTCAGGGGTCGCCACAGCGAATGATCTGCCTCCATCTCACCCTATCCTCTGCGTCTTCTTCTCTTATACCAACTACCTTCATGTCCTCCTTCAGCACATCCATAAATCTCCTCTTTGGTCTTCCTCTAGGCCTTCTGCCTGGTAGTTCCAATCTCAGCATCCTACTACCAATATACAGGGATCCCTCGCTACTTCGCGGCTTCAGTGCATTGTGGGGTTTTTTTTAAATAAAGAAATAAATATTCATCGAATTTAAAAATAAGGAAATTAAGGAAGAATAGGGGGAAAAGGTAAGGAAAATGCCACAAAAACAAGGCCAATTATGCAAAAAAAAAACCCTAAACAAACACAAAACAAAAACAACCCAAAATCTCCCATCAAAACTACTTACATTGTTGCATCTTGTGTGCACGCGCAATTGCGCGCATGCGCGCATATGTATGTGTGTTGTCTTCTTCTCATGCAATGCCATTTGTATGTGTGTGTATTTATATTTTATTTACATCTATGTTATTTTTTCAATGTTTAATTGTTATTATAAGCATTTATAGCTTTGAATATGAATTTATTGATATTATATACACATATGTACATGTACATATATGTCAGTCCGGGGGGGGGCTACTTCGCGGATTTCGATGGTCGCGTTGGGATCTCGGTCCCAATTAACCTCGGAAAGTGAGGGATCCCTGTATTCACTATCCCTCCTCTGTACATGTCTAAGCCATCTCAAACTAGCCTCTCTGACTTTGTCTCCAAAACATCTTACATGTGCTCAACTAGCCAAATGTTAAGAAAATTCAATGCCATTGATAATGAGAGATTTCCTTTCGGCTATTTCCCTTAATCAGGGGTCGCCACAGCAAATATTTCGCACGTTTGATTCGGCATAGGTTTTTACGTCAGATGCCCTTCCTGACACAACCCTTTAGCAAGGGGCAGAAACACACTGACGGCTTTGCAGCTATTCTTTACAAGAGTCAGCAATGGTTCTTTTACATGAACCTCTCACCATAGACAGTGAGAGACATGTCCCGCCTTTAATAACCCAGTTAACTGCACTGGGGGGGGGGGGCATTGACAACCTTGTGGAGAAAGGGACTCGAACCCTCAACCTTAGGATCAGTGATCCAGCGCCCTATACCACTAGGCCACCACTGCCCCAATGCCACTGATAATATGATCTATATTACATGTGTAATTCCACCTCGACTTATTGAAAAGAAGAATAGTAAGTGTTGGGTGTGGAAATACTGTGGTTATTAGGGAGGGAGTAGCAGATTCATTCATTCATTCATTTTCTGTATCCGCTTCTGGCGCCCATCTCAGCCAACTCCGGGAGAGGAGAGGGTACACCCTAGATTGCTCGTCAGGCCATCACAGGGCAGAAACACGCTCATAGTTATGCAGCTACTCTTTTCAAAAGTCAGCAATGGTTCTTTCACAGCCTCACACCATAGACAGTGAAAGACATGGGTGACCTTTGATAACCCAGTTAGCTCCACTGGAGGTGGGAGGCAGCGACAACCTGTTGAGAGTGGGGCTTGAACCACCAACCTTAGGATCATTGATCCAGTACCTTTACCACCAGGTAACCACTGTCTGTAATAGCAGATTTGTGTATATAAAAAAAAAAAAAACACTTCCAGTTTTTCTCACCACTTCAGAGCCAGGTATCCAGATCTATTCCAAGAATTTGACATGAGTGAGTATCAGTTCAAGTTAACAGTACGCAGGTGATATTCTGATCTGAAAATACCATTACAGACGCTCCCCGACATACGTTTTTAATTGGTTCCGGACGACCGACCGTAAGTTGAAAATGAACGCAAGTTGTTACAGTGACGTATGACGCTCATACTGTACTATACATCCATAAATACCATTACAGTATCTCATAAAACACCCCTAAATTAATTATTATAAACATAACATTGTAAAATAATATCAAATATATAAAATAATATCAACATTAATTTAAAAAAAGTCAGTTATTTATACCGAGTCACTTTACATGAAGCTTAAAACAGCCAATCAACGCTTACAATATGTGAAGCGCTCAATACTGAAAGTAGTGTATTTGCAAAAGTAGTGTACTTGCTGTGGGTTATACGGACGTCCGGTCTTTCAAGTGCACAAGGGTGCTGTTGAACTCGTTTAGAACACAGCCCGCACTGTGAATCCCAGCAAAGAGGAGAGTTCTTTGTTTTGTGTGTGTAAGTAAGTAAACTTTATTCAAGAGATGCATACAAAGAACAAGTACAAATCCGAATGAATATTAATGTGAAAAATAAGTATACACTCTTAGGATTCTGATAAAAGAAAATAAATATAAAGATTGTGCCGATCTGAGCAGATAGTTAATTCATCTCTGCGTATGAGACTTGCACCCATGCTAGTAGGCTTACACTTCTGACCAACCAGAAACCAGATTTGCTTAGGGTTACAGAAGTCCACAAAGCAGTGTAAACACAGAGATGAGACGTCTTAACACAAAGGTAACACGCTCTATATATATATATATATATATATATATATATATATATATATATATATATATATATATATACACACACACACACACACACACTCAGTCTGTAGTTTGCAAACAATGAATGCAGCGTTATGACGTCACGTACTACGTAGGTACGTCTAAACTCCAAATTTGACTTTTTTTGGGGGGGGGGCGTAAAATCAAAAAAACAATAAAACGGATGAACGTACGTCGGGGAGCGTCTGTATTTGTATTTGCGACAGCTGGCACTGAGTGTAGCAAACCTTCCACTCAATTCCATACATACACATTTGCAATTGCGAAGCAAGTAAATGTATCATGTATCTTCACTGTAGTAAAGTATCTTCATCTACCACGTACCATGTATCTTCACCTTCCTAAGTAATCGGCCTTGTTGTCAGTCAACAAAATGAAACGTTTTATTTTGAATCGAGGGAGACCCAATAAAATCTCCCTAATCCCAAAGGTGAAAGATAATCAAATTACTATTTACACATGAACATGAGACTCAATACAGTTTTTATTCGTGATGTTTTAAACATGATCCTCCAAATGGTGGCCGTCATTGTCTTTACACACTTGGAGGTGGTTGCTGTAGGCTGTCATGGCTCGATGGGTCATGTCAGGTGGAATAGCAGCTGTCTCCTGCTGAATGCCAACTTTAAAGGCTTCCAAGAGTTTTGGGTTGATGAGTATACATTCATGTTTTAAGGTAACCACCGGAAAAGGGGGGGGGGGGGATCACAAGGAGCGTGGTCAGGCTAATGGCCCGGCCACCCAACATAACGAGATCACCAGATCTGGAAACTTTCCATTAGCGCCTTCAATGATCTTTGAGCTGTGTGTGCTGTGGCTCAATCGTGCCGAAACCACACATCGAGTTCAGATGGGCTACCAACAAACCTTAGCGTCACCTCCCCTGCCTCACTAAGTCTCATGCGTGCAAATAATAATCTGATTATATTTAACCTTTTTATTAAATTTACCTTTAAAATGTGAAAGGGTTTGTTTTGTTTTGGTCTGTACTATATAAATGAAGTCTGTAAAGTTTGTGTTTGGCCGTGATACTCCTGTTTCCTCCCACCGTCCAAACACATGCACAGCAGGCTCATTGGCTGGTACAAATTGTCCCTAGGTGTGAACGGTTGTGTGCTTTGCTCTGCGACGGTCTAGTAAGCTGTTCAGACTGTATCTCACCTTCACCCAATGTTGGCTGAGATAAGCTCCAGTCTCCCTATAACCCTATTAGGAGTTGGCAGTAAGAGTAAAAGCGAGTGAGTGGTGTTCATTCATTTTCTGAACAGCTTAATCCTAATTAGGGTCATGAGGAGTCTGGCACCCATCTCAGCCGACTCCGGGCGAGGGCGAGGTACACCTTGGACAGCTTGCCAGGCAATCGCAGGACTAACACTCACACCTAGGGGAGATCTGGAACGGACAGTTAACCTACTGTGCATGTTTTTGGACTGTGGGAGGAAACCGGAGTACCCGGAGGAAACCCAGGCAAGCACGAGGAGAAT
The DNA here is from genome assembly GCA_024760905.1 of Plotosus lineatus. Classification (NCBI taxonomy): domain Eukaryota; kingdom Metazoa; phylum Chordata; class Actinopteri; order Siluriformes; family Plotosidae; genus Plotosus; species Plotosus lineatus. The sequence goes on from CM045742.1 coordinate 13,020,852, forward strand.
GTGCAAACTACACACAGAAATGCCCGAGCTGGGAATCGAACCCAGTTTTTCTTGCTTGGGGCCAGTGGTGTAGTGGTTAGAGTGCTGGGCTCATGATCAGGAGGTTGTGTGTTCAAATCCCAGTTAGACTCCCCCACTGTGCTAAGATCCCTGGGCAAGGTCTTAACCACAAGTGCGCTTCTGTTCACCCAGCAGTATAAATGGATACCAGTAAAAATATACTGGGAAGGTAACCTACGATGGACTAGGGTCCCATCCAGAAGGAGTTGAACTCCTGGTCGCTTCACGCTATGGAAACCGGGGATAAGCACCGGCCTGATGAGTCACTATGGCTTGGGTGTAAAAAGCCCAACAGACTACCTTCTTGCTGTGAGGTGGCCGTGCTAATCATTACGCCACCGTGCTGTCGAATGAGGGGTATTGACTACTAAATGCCCTGTAACATATTTGTGAGGCACTCAACCGAATGTAGGCACTTGTCGCAGTGACGTATGGTGCTTGTGAGACAAAGCGCGGCTTATTCAGACTTCCCATCCTTCAAGTGAGAAAGTGAAGGCTGAGTACTAAACAAGTATTCAACGTGCACTTGCTCACTTGAAAGATCGGAAGTCTGGATAAGACGTGCTTTGTCTCATAAGCACCATACATCACATGCGACAAGTGCCTACATTCGGTGGAGCGCCTCACATTTAATCAATATTCCAATATAACATGAAATAATAATAATAATAATAATAATAATAATAATAATAATAATAATAGAGCACTATCATTTATTAACTACAGCATTTATTTTAATATTTACAGCTCTGTACAGACAGATCAGCTCATCCTCCTCTGAGGTCACACGATTTCTGTTCACAACTCATTTTATTTGTATGTATTAATACACATGAATGGTGTTGCTTGAGTTGTTTACAAATATTTTTCAATTACAGCCTATAATATAAAACCACTGCTTTTCAAAAAAATCTTCTTGATGGTACCCTTCGTCCCTGACTCTGTGCCGAGACTTGAGGGTGTATTTTAATAGAGAAGGGCAGCTCTACAATGAGCCACTCTGTAAAATAACACAAAACTTACAACATTGTAAAAGTAATACAAATTCAGAAATTAAGCTCGACACTATATTCCAGATAGAAAGCTGGAAGTTGCTTATATTGAGGTTTACAGTAGCTGAGAATATAATCCCAACATCAAGGTTCGGGCTGAAGCTCTGTAATGTAGTCCGCATGTTCTCTCTGTGCTGGCGTTGGTTTCCTCCAGATAGTCCAGTTTCCTCCCACAGTTCAAAAATATGCAGATTAGGATAAAAAGCTGTTTCCCCAGGTGTCAGTGTAATTGGATTTGTGTGTTGCACTGCGATGGTCTGATGTCAGCTGAGATCGGCACCAGCCCCCCAACAACCCTACTAGGATTAAGTGGTTCAGTAAAACCTTTTGCTGATAAATTACAAATAACTCTGTTCTGTTTTTAGTTTGAAAAATATGGTGCATTATTAAGGTTTTTAGTGAACTGTGGACACCCACGGTGCTATAATGACCCACTATCCACACTGATACTTCACTCCATGCACATGGCATACTGATCCGTGTGCAGTATACATTCAGAATAAAAGCAGGACTCAAGATTTAGATGTTTTAGATACTCACAGTGTGAAAAAAAACGCCTGGTAATAGGTGCCGGACGACTGATCCCAAGGTCAGGGGTTCAAGCCCCACTATCAACAGGGTTGTGTCACTGCTGCCCCCAACCCCCCCAGGGCAGCTAACTGGGTTATCAAAGGCAGGCCATGTCTCTCACTGTCTATGGCGAGGAGCATGCAAAAGAACCATTGCTGACATTCATAAACAGTAGGCTGTATAGCTGTCAGCGTGTTTTTGCCCTGCGATGGCCTCCTCGCAACCCTAATTAGGATTAAGCATTTCAAAAAATGAATGAATGAACAGTATGAAAAAAACCAGCCTTACTCAGAAGTACAGCAGTGATTAGTTTCATTGACTGAATGATCAATGTGCTCACCGGCCGTATCAGAATGGCAGAATTGATCCGTATCTGCAGAGCCCCTGAAGAAACCCGCTTCACAAACACAATCCTCAACGAAATGCTGTAAATTCAATCCGCGACTGAAAGGTTTGCTATGTTACATTTGCACGACATTCTTTGTCACGTTCAAAGATCAACAGTAGTCTCTCAGAATGTGGCATTTGGCTTTACTCTAACCTCACTGCTTGTGTTTCACAAGCCTGACTGACCTTCTCTGTCACACAGTAAAAACAAAAAAAAAGGTGGCCTTTCCTGGAACAATAGATTGGAGGTTAACAGCGTGACTAAATCCACTCCATCACACACTGGGAGTCGGAGTTAACATTTTAGATATGCTCTCCTTTACAGCTCTCTCTATCATTACATGAGAAAGCAGGATCTCCAGACATGACAGATAAATAAATACTTGAACAGTATGACTCAGTCACTAAAAGTTACAAATCTGTTTTTTTTTTTTTTTTTCCGGCGAGCAACGCTGTGCTGAGGATAACGCAGAATGAGTGAGGGAACAACCGCAAATCCAAATCCAGACAGGAACGCAGACAGCACTGTCCCCGTAGTGGCAGCCAGAAACATGTCTTTCTTGTGTGGTAGCAGTCATTCGAGAATATATGCAATATATAAATACGCACCATTCAGTCCATTCAAATTAAACCCTGATGTGTTTTTCTCGCAGTGTGGTTTGTTTGTGCAGTTGATAACACAGCAATCTAACTGGGGTGTGGACTAAAATAACGGTCCGATTGCAGCTAGACAGCAATTCGGCCCTAAATTGACCCAACAGCAGGGAGCAGTAGTTATATACAGTATATCATTGTCCATTTGCTTCTCGTGATTGGTATATTTTCTATCCACAAATGGAAAAGGTTTTGTTAGCTTTTTGTCTTTTACTATGCACAGGGATCCCAGCGAGGCTTGAAAAAAAAATAAAGAAAACTGGTTCAGAAATAGAGGATATGAAATATTTCAGCTGGGGGGGGCAAAGGGGCCACAAGGCCCCTGAAGCTGAAAAAATAGCGGAATTCCGCTAAATAGCAGAGATCTGGGATCCCTGTATACTTCCTCACTTTCTGCGGTTAACTGGGACTGAGACACCCCCACCCCTCGCGCGACCGCCAATTTTCACGAAGTAAGATCCTCCACCCCCCCCCCCCCCCCGACTGACGTATACGTAAATGCATATGCGTATATAATATCAATAAATACATATTCAATGCTATAAATGCTTATAATAACAATTAAACATTCAAAAATAATGCATAAGATGTAAATAAAATATAAATACACACACATACAAACACACGCACACACACACACACACACAGATACGCACCTCACATAAAAATGTAAGTCCGTGATAAGCGCCCAGGCCGCTTAAAAAATTGTCAGTGGGTGGGCGCTTATTAAAATGTACCAGCGGAGTGGGACGTTAACTTCTTATTAGCATCAAGGTGGAAAACATGAATAATAACAGAACAATAAAAGAGTTTTACTGCTATTTGTGTTATTCATTTTGTGGTATTAACCAAATTACTTACATGAAAGCTGAAAATAAACAGAAAATAGCATAATTTAAAAAAAAAACAAAAGACCCTTTAATTTTCCCTCCAGGTGCGGTTCCTTTAAATACCCCCAATGTAAAATCGAGCCAATCACCATGAATGTCAACTTTATCACATGGAACGTTGAACCAATCAACACGAATGTCAACTTTAGCACATGGCACATTGAACCAATCAACACAAGCACATCTTTAAATTTATGAAGATAGTGAGCAGGAGAATCGGGTGAAAAATACTTGTCATCACTTTCTGATAGGTCCATATCGCTCCATTCATTCAGAGCATCCCATAGTTTTGCTGTAGCAGTTTCTAATGGTTCATCGGTTGTTGGACATTTACCAAGAGAACACAGCAAAATGTTTTCCTGTTTTTTAAAGCATGGCAGAACAATCAACTGTGTGACATTATAGACATTCCCCAGTGGCAGGGGATCTTGAAATACTGTGTAAATTCACTTTTACATGCAGTGAACACCTCATTTTACCGTTACTGATCGAATAAAATTGGTAAGTTTGATCTACCATTTTGCTCCCAGTACACATTGGCGGTTATTACGTCGAATACGGTAGTTTTGTTGGGTTGTTTCTTTGTTTTTGTTTGTTTGGGGGGTTTTGTATAACTGGCCTTATTTTGCATCATTTTCCTTAACTTTTTCCTTAATTTCCTTATTTTTTTATTTTTCTATGAATATTTTTGAAAAACCCACGATGCACTGAAGCCACAGAAATTGTAGCAAAGGCTCACTGTATTTCATACCAGTGGTGGATTTTAATTCTGAATAATGACAACAACAACAAAAAATACTAAATTAATCAAAGGAATCAATTTCACTTTGATTCACCCTCCAATTTACCAGCATATGAATGCGCCCTAACATAATGAGGTGTCTCCTCCCAAATGAGCCAATCCTAACACATATCTTACCTACATATCCAATACAATACAATGACCCTAGTGTCCCAATTAGGCCCAAACAACCGAGCTGTAGCACTAAACGTGATATGTGAGGCGCTCGACTGAATGTAGGCGCTTGTCGCAAGTGACGTATGGTGCTTGTGCGACAAAGCGCAGCTTATCCGGACTTCTGATCTTTCAAGTGAGCAAGTGCACGTTGAACACTTGTTTAGTACTTCAAATTAATTAACAAAAAGCTGTTCATCAGCAGGAAGATCTTCTATTTGGTATTAACCTGTATGCCGGAACACTCTTAAAATAGACTTCAAACAGAAAGGAAGATACTGAAGGAAAAGATATTTCAGTTGGCCCTTTCCTGCCGTGAGCTTGACCCTGCTGGGATCAATATAAAAATCAAAACTGAATCAATTCCTGAAATCGAAAACCTCTGCTAGGTATTATGATTCAATATTAATTTATTTATTCTTGAGAATTCCAACAAGGGCAGTGGTGGCCTGGTGGTAAAAGATGCTGGACTACTTATCCTTATGGCTGGGGGTTCAAGTCCCACTCTCCACAGGTTGTCATTGTCCCCTCAGTGCAGTTAACTGCGTTATCAAAGGCCGGCCATGTCTCTCACTGTCTGTGGTGTGAGACTGTAAAAGAACCATAGTCGACTTTCGACAAGAGGCTGCATAGCCGTCAGTATGTTTCTGCACTGCAATGGCCTGGCGAGCTGTCCAGAGTGTACTTTGCCCTCGCCTGGAGTCGACTTAGATGGGCACCAGCCTCCTCACAACCCTATTACTATGGGTAGCGTCAATTATCGAGGCATGGTAATTGTATCCCTGACTAAATTACTCTCACTCACTCACGCACTCATTTGCCAAACAGCTTAATCCTTTTTTTGAGGTCACAAGATTGCTGCAGCCTATCTCAGCAAACAGAGGGTGAAGGCAGGGCACACCCTGAACAGTTCTCAAACCAACAGATATACTGTGCCACTATTCACACTCAGATTTACAACACACACTGAACCTAATGTGCAGGTCTATGGACTGTGAGAGAAAACTGGGGATTACGTGGAGGAAACCCACACAAGCACAAGGAGATGATGAGAACTTGCACAGAACTCCACACAGAGCCATCCAAGTCCTGGACTTGATCCCCCAGAACCTTCTTGTTATGAGGTGGCTGTGGTAACCACTACATGTAACGACTGCAGGTGCCACACCTCATCTAAATGTTGTTAATTTCACTGTTTGTTAGGTGTTGTGCTGTGAAAATGAATCGAACCAAACAACAAACAGCCCAGTATAACGCGAAAACATTACAATAAACTGTGTTAATGTGCGTCGCAGCACGTTTGAAACACAAGACGTCTCAAAGTGTGTGACGCACAGTTAAACTATATACGCAGCATACTGACTACGAGCCACAGTTATGGCATTTGGTAGATGCCCTCACCCAGAGTGACCCATAGTACAGTTATCTTGTATATACAAATCCCAGCAGTGGCAGTGGTGCAGTTTGAACTCATAACCTTCCGATCACCGCGCTAAAATCGAAACCACAGAGCCAGCACTGCCCCAATTGGTTCCAAATCACCAGTCCAAACAGTAGCTTTTAAACAACACCAACATTGCACTGCTGCAATCTACAGTGCCAGAAAAAAACGGGTCTGTGGAGGGCAAGCGTTGTATCCCACTTTGGATCTTAACTTTTTTTTCTTTTTTTTTTTTTTTTTCCCATGTAAAATGGCGCCTCAGGCTTTTGCTATGAAACTCGTTATGTTTCAATCAATCAGTGCTTTTCTCAAGGTCAGTGTCTGTTTCTATTTAATTAAATTTGTTTGAGAATTCATAACTATTTCTTTATTTATTAATTTCACATATGCAGAACTTATAGTACATTTTATTTCCAACATTAAAACTAGGGTAAGGTTTATTACAATTGCTTTATACAGACAAAAACAAATACTATTTAGCATTGTTTATTTTCTATCCATCCATTTGCAAAACCACTTATTCCTGCTCAGGTTGTAAGGAGACTGGAGCTTATCTCAGCCAACCTTAGGGCGAAGAAGGTGAGGTGCACACAGTTAATAACAGGGCCAAAACACACACACACACACACACACACACACACACACACACACACACACACACACACACACACACACACACACACACACACACACACAGACAGCCATTCGCTCATTCGCTGTCTTTGGACTGTAGGAGGAAACCAATGCAAACATTCAAACTCCACACAGAAACGTCCTCACCAACTCCATGACTTCCTGCTGTGAGAGAAACCTCACATTGTTCATTAATAATCAAAACTGATGAATATGAGAAATGATTCATTAGAATTTGGATTCGTTTAAATTCTTCTAGAAAAAAACTCTGTTGTCCCTCCAGTGCAGTTAACTGGTTGTCATGTCTCTCACAGTCTATGGTGAGAGGTTCATGTAAAAAAAAAACATTCCTGACTTTCGTCAAGAGAAGCTGCATAGCCGTCAGCATGGCCTGGCAAGCTACCTGGGGTGTACTCTGTCCTCGCCCAGAGTCGGCTGAGATGGATGCCAGCCTCCCGTGACCCTGATTAAACAATAAGCGGTTCAGAAAATGAATAGATGAATATTCTGAAGTGTTGCAGTTGTTTGGATGTCCACCTCACAGCAAAATGAGCCGGGGTCCGATTTTCAGCCTAGTGTACTGCGCTGGTTTCCTATGGGTACTCTGGTGTCCATAGGTGTGAGCATGAATAGTTGCATGTCTATTGACCCTACAGTGTTCTGATGAGCCTACCTTCACCTAGAGTCAGCTGAGATGGACGCCAGCCTCCCTATGACCCCCAATTAGGATTAAGCAGATTAAAAAATAAATACAAGTATCCCTCACTTTCCGTGGTTAATTGGGACCAAGATCCCGCCAGCAACCACTGAATTCCGTGAAGAAGGACCACCACCACCCCCCGGGCGCGCCCCGACTGACGTATACATACATGTATATCTTCTTCTTCTTCTTCTTCTTCTTCTTTTCCTTTCGGCTTTTCCCTTCAGGGGTCGCCACAGCAAATCATCTGCCTCCATCTCACCCTATCCTTTGCATCTTCTACTCTTACTCCAACGACCTTCATGTCCTCCTTCACCACATCCATGAATCATCTCTTTGGTCTTCTTCTAGGCCTTCTGCCTGGTAGTTCCAGACTCAGCATCCTATTACCAATATACTCACTATCCCTCCTCTGTACATGTCCAAACCATCTCAATCTAGCCTCTCTGACTTTGTCTCCAAAACATCTTACATGTGCTGTCCCTCTGATGTCCTCATTCCTAATCCTATCCATCCTCGTTACTCCCAAAGAGAACCTCAACATTTTCATCTCTGCTACCTCCAGCTCTGCCTCCTGTCTTTTCCCCAGGGCCACTGTTTCTAAACCATACAACATTGTTGGCCTCAACACCGTCTTGTACACTTTTCCTTTCATTCTTGCCGATACTCTCCTATCACACATAATACATACATGTATACATACATGTGTATGTGTATCTAATATCAATAAATACATATCCAATGCTATAGATGCTTATACTAACAATTAAACATTCAAAAATAATGCATAATATGTAAATAAAATATAAATACACACACATACAGACGTGCGTGCATGCACACAGATGCGCACCTCACAAAAATGCAACTAGTTTTGATGGGAGATTCCGGGTTGTTTTTGTTTATTTGAGGATTTTTTTATTTGTTTTGCATAAATTGTCCTTGTTTTTGCAGCATTTTCCTTAACTTTTCCCCCTATTCTTCCATCATTTCCTTATTTTGAATTCTATGAATAAAAAAAAAAAAAAAAAAAAAAAAAAACGTGATGCACTGAAGCCGCATGAATTGAAGCGCGAACTAGCGAGGGATCCCTGGAAATGAATGAATGATGTATTGTGAGAGTCAAACTGAAAAGGCATCATAATGTACCGAACTGAATCAGGACAGAGTTTATAGTTACACCCAGAAACGTTACTTTTTTTATGTTACTAATTTTGCTAGCGTGACACATTCAGTAATTAAAAATGAAGCGACTTTCTGTAACTGAGCTCTTTTTTTATGAACGAGATAATTAGTCAGTATTAAAGTACTGATGTGTTTCAGGCAAATCTCAGCATATGCTTCTTTTTTAATGAGACATGTTTTATTGTGTTTAGGTTTTATGCCAGTGGGGAAATATTATTTTTTATGAGGTATTTACTATTGGGAATTGATGTGGTACAATTTTTTGCAGATTTTAACACTGTAGAAAATTGGTGTGTTGGTAAACTGGAAAGGCAACAACAAAACACATCAAGCAACTCTTTTTAAATGTCAAAAGTGTAAGAAGAGAAGAGACTGGCGTTATTCATGAGGTTGGTGGTGAACAGGTGATGAAATATGCCTTGCTAAGCACAGCTGAGTGGAAACCGTCACGGAGTAATCTTCACTTTTAGCAGTTTGTTCTGACATAGTGCAGTCGACACACAAGCGGTCGTGTGTATGTGTGTGTTTGCATTTGAGAAACGACTACACTCTACGAGCAGAAGAGCTAATAAAGACGCGAGCAGAATACACAGCAGTCTCTATGCGACATCTGCTAACGCAAGTGTTACGGCATGCCTTACTGTCACGCTCCGGACGACCCCACTGAACTACATTAAAAGAACACGCAGCGCATACATCTGACAGCCTTCGCCCTTAGAAGGGTTTTGTGATATCATCCAGTAGTGCCTGTGATAGATGTGATCAGTTCGGTGGTATAGGGGAGGAGACAGAAGCTGTTTATTGTCCACAGGGAGAGATTAGAGCAGATGAGCGGCTTCACAGCGCCAGCTGCACAGGTGATTAGATATTAAATCAGTGTGAAGTGTGCTGACTTCAGGTCGACGTATTTCCTTGCATGGTCAGGTGCTCAATGATATGGCAAAGACCCATGGGCTGAGCAAAAATTCTCCAGGTTCTTCATCGAAAGCATTACTGATCATTTTATCCTTTTATTCAGTTTGTGTTCCGCTATTTCTGTTTAGTGTGTGCAGAGTTTTAATATCTCCAAAAATTGAAAAAGAGGTGATGGCTGTGTTGAGAAGTAAGGATATGGTGTATAGTAATATGCAGTGATCCCTCACATTTCGCGGTTAATGAGGACCCCCCGCGAAAACTGATTTCCCAAAGTAGATTTGACAACCCCCACCACACCCCCGCTGACGTATATGTACATGTACAGTGGTACCTCACCTTACGAAAGTCTCACCAAACGAAAAATTCAGGTTACGAAAATCATTTTCCGAAAATTTTTGTATCGGGATACGAAACAAGTTCACGTTACGAAAGCGCCATCTTAAAAATTAAATCATGCCATTCAAACATTAAACTGCACCATTCAAATATTCAAACAATGCACGAGCTGCTCTCCCATCAATGACGTTCAAACATCCCGCCCTGCTGGCCTCCCATTGGCTAACAACTGAGCTGTCGTTCATGTCGCCTTCACTTGAGCGCCATCTTGGACAGGTCCACCTGATGCCATCTTGGACAGGGACACCATCTTGGACATCATTGCCTAGGAGGAATGACGCATCTACCTCCCATTGCCTATTATAGAGCTGAATCCACCATGATGCTTTTCATGTGAAGGACAGAGTTACTGTTGTGTAATGCTTTATTTCTCGACTCAGGCTTTTAACCTTCCATAAACGGGCTCGAGTGATATCACAAAGGAATATGGCCAAACGAGTCTACCATCGGTACGATATTGAAGCAGAAAGAGGTCTTAAAAGGTATGCTTTTATCATTTTTAAAGGGTTTAGGGGGTAGTATTGGGAGCCTTGGAACGAATCACGCGTTTTACATGTAAAATGTGGTTCAACTTACGAAAAATGCAGGTTACGAAAAAAGCTCTGAAACGGATTCATTTCGTAAGGTGAGGTAACACTGTATATGTGTATATGATATCAATAAATACATATTCAATGCTATAAATGTCTATAATAACAATTAAACATTCAAAAATAATGTATAAGATGTAAATAAAATATAAATACACACATACAGACGCATGCGCAGATGCGCACCTCACATAAAAATGTAAGTAGTTTTGTTGGGGGGTTTCGGGTTTTTGTTCTTTTTTTGCATAATTGTCCTTGTTTTGCAGCATTTTCCTTAACTTTTTCCCTATTTTTACTTAATTTCCTTATTTTGTATTTTTCAATGAATATTTTTGAAAAACTCGAAATGCACTGAAGCCACAGAAACTGAAGCACAAAGCAGCGAGGGATCACTGTATAGCTATACGTTTATATATAATATATTTGATTGTGCTCCTCATTTCTTATACCATAAAACAAATTGGTGGGCAGTGGAGGCCTCGTGGTAAAGGTGCTGGATCACTGATCCCAAGGTTGGGGGTTCAAGCCCCACTCTGAACAGGTTGTCACCAATGTTCCCTCTAATTTTTCATGTGTCCGAGCAAACACATAAGCTCCCTGAGCACACTGAGGACCATTGTGAGCGACATCAGGTGTGCACGCTGTGGCCACACCACGACACCAGTATCACACTTCAAAGCTTTAGATCATGGCAAGTTACATGGCTTATTAAAAGAATCAAATTGCAGCAGCAATTTTCATTAGTTTACTTTTATTATAAGTGATTTGGCCCACTTAAAATTAAAGACAAAAATCTTGTTTTTCATGAGATGTGTAGTATGTTATATGTGAGAGTCCTGCTTTAGCCATGGGAGGAGTCCTGCTTTGGCAATGGAAAGAGTCAAAAAATCCATAATTTTTAGGCTTTGGCCTAAAAGGGGACCAGTTGTTGCCTGGCTTAGGGTCCAGTTCTGGAAGAAATGATACATATACACCTTTCAGACATAACATTTTGTTGTGTTTTGTTAAAACATTCACATTTTGCACAATGACGTGTGCTGTTGCTTGTGATTACAGTGTAAATTCATGAAACTCTTTGTCTGTAAAATATCTAATTACTCAGTTTTTTATTAGCATTTCTACTGCCTGTAAATTATCTAGTAGTAACAGCATTTAATGATTCATATCCATAATTAAACAATCTTAATAAATGTCACTAGAATACACACAAATCTGACTTAAATTGTACCTGAGTGAGTGGATGTGTCGCTGACCGTTCGTTTCGCCATGATAAGGGGTTAGCATTTGCGTCTCTGAACTCCGCCGCACTGGTATTAGCTTGCTAACCTGCACGGCGCGTGTAGGCTATGACAATGTAGTAGCAATGTCAATGCTATGATTGGCTGCGTAGCGGAAGTGAACCTTATCGTATCATTGGCTGGACACCTGTCATTCGCCGAGTTACAACGCAATTAATACGTTTATGTTGAATTTTATTTTATATCAAAGGCCGACCATGGCTCTCACTGTCTATGTCACAAAGTTCATGTAAAAGAACCATTGCTGACTTTCAGCCAGGGAAGGCTGCATAGCTATCAACATGTGGATGAGCTGTCCAGAATGTACTCTACCCTTGCCCAGAGTTGGCTGAGATGGGTGCAAACTGCCCCCCGACCTTAATTAGGATGAAGTGGTTCAGAAAATGAATGAATGAACGAACGACTAAAACAAATTGCATTACTACTTGACTCAAATTTCTATTTGTGTTATATCGCTCACCCTGTAGTGTGATGTATTGTATAATTTGTCCTGAGACAGATATTTAATCTTACTCATTAGTCCTATATTTGCAAAACAAAGTGTCCTTTATTGCTTAAAAATATAAAGACAGAAAAAAGTCTCTGGATTCTGTGCATCTGTCTCTGCTGAATGTTCATGACACAGCGGGTTTCATGTATAATGGTGGGTCAGAAACGTGGAAGATGTTTAGAGGAGATCTATTTGACCTACTGACGCATTTAGTCAGTTAGGATTTATTCAGACACATGGCCGTGCTGATGAGTCCTGACTGATTCCTGGATCATTTTATCCATTTCATTCATATGACAACAGCTTAGGCTTGAGAACTAATCTGATAGAGCGAATACCAAATAAGTCCCCATTCCTCACTCAGCGGATAGAAATCAGGAGTATAAGGGCATCTCCGTTGGGTTTGCGTGAAATGTGAGATGCTTGCTACATAATGAAGAACGGCGTTGTGCTGAAATCCGATTTACTGCACAAAATTGATTCTGGGAAGGTGGAGGAGGATGTAACTGGAGAAAGCATGACTTTGAGCTCCGGTGGGATAAACCACACTGATTTGTCATAACTGTACAACCACCGTCACAAGTGCCAGTTCAAACAGATAAAATGAGACCTCGTCTGAAGAGCAGCCGCATCAAAATGTCTCCTAAAATGGAAGTAACTACATAAGAGTTTCAATGCGGTGGCCACACTCACCGCAAACCTTTCTGTGTGTGTTTTTGAGATTCTTCTCTTTCTTTCCCCCACTTCAATATGTGCAATGTGCAGTAGACTCAAAGCATAGAACTTGTTAGGAAAGGGGAGACGTGCAAATGAGGCAGCAAAGAACTATTAATATTGATCGCTCCTTTCCCACCTGGGTGTCTGGAGCCGTTCCAGGCTGAACTCGTGCCCGGACTTGGAGCTCTGAAATCTCAGCACACCTCTTCGCCACTTACAAACTCAACCTAAGCTAATTCTCTCATTTTGCCATTGAGTTGCTGCAACAGCTTCCAAAATTGAGCTCCTGAGATCTCAGGAATAGTTCTGAGAACATTTCAAGGTGAGCAGAAAAACTTTCTCTATTATGAGCTGAAACACAAAAATACCACAAACGCTGATTCCATGTCAAACCAATCACATGATTTTCCGCCAATTCGTCTCACATTTTTGCTGATCACTGTTTCCCTTTGCTTTGTTATTTTACATTTTCTTAGTGCCGTACATGCGTAACTACGAATCCGTGGGGCGGTTGTGGCCTGGTGGTATAGGGCGCTGGATCGCTGATCCTAAGGTTGGGGGGGTTCGAGTTCCACTCTCCACAAGGCTATCCCTGTCTCCCCAGTGCAGCTAACTGGGTTATCAAAGGCCGACCATGTCTCTCACTGTCTATGGTGAGAGATTCATGTAAAAGAACCATTGCTGACTTTTGTAAAGAGTAGCTGCAAAGCCGTCGGCATGTTTCTGCCCCTTGCTAAAGGGTTGTGTCAGGAAGACGTAAAAACCTATGCCAAATCAAACATGCAAATCAGATGATTCGCTGTGGCGACCCTGGAAAAAAGAAAAAAGCCGAAAGAAGAAGAAAAAGAGAAAGATGCACCAATACAAGTCCAACATTTCTGGAATAAACTATAACGCAGTATAAATGTTGCAGGAAGCAGTTTTAAAATGTAACCTCATGCGCATCGTGATGTGCCACACCTATTTTTCTTTACTGTCTTAAAGCACATGTTTTGTGAGGATGCGATTTAACACAACACATGAATGGAATTTTTGTGAAAGTAATGGAATGTGATTCTGATTAATTTAATGTGATTGTTTTCGTATATACTAGACAGGAGCATTCATTTATTCATTCATTTTCTAAGCCGCTTAATCCTGATAAGGGTCGTTGGAGTAGATTGCCCATTTTCATGGTTCAGTTTTAGTTTTTAATTTAGGGCTAGGAATAGGGCAGTGATGGGTCAGTGGTTAAGGTTGAGTAAGGAAGGTTAGGGGTTCAAACCCCAGTGCCGCCATGCTGCCATTGTTGGGCCCAAGAGCGAAACCCTTAACCTTCAATTGCCAAGTTGTATAAAAATAATAATAACTGCCAGTCAGTCTGGATAAGGGTGTCTGATCAATGCTTTCAATGTAAATGACTCAAGCATTATCAGCAGATTGCAGGGAAAGCAATCACCAGTCTCAGCTAATATATAGTATATATTCAAGTAATTTTCAACGTTTTGGGTGCATTTTATTGTTCACAGGGAAGGCACTTGAGCATGGGGAAATCGTAGTCACTGTAAGAGATGCGAAGAAACAAGGAAATCAAACTAAAGTGGGAACTGCTGGAGCACGGAGCAGAGAGCCAGAGAGATCACGGGGAAGAGGGACAATCTTCTAGCACTGGGAAGAGCGCTGCTAGTCTTTATAGCCCGTGACTAAGTGGAATCAGGTGTTTTTGGTGAGCACTCCACCCGCGTGTGACAACCACACCCCTCTACAACGTGCATTTCAACACAAAACTCTTTTTTGAGAGATCATAACACACTAAAATAAAAACCACAGTGCAGTTAAAGCATAAGAAAAATAAAGATAATAATTTTAACCTTTGTGGTGGTGAGCAGTTGGCATTCGTAAATGTTGGAGAGGAAGAGAAGAAGAGGTTTCCCCGTCCATAACAGAGAGGGAGAGAGGAAGCGGATTCCCTTCCATAACAGCTTCAGGTAAATCAGCCAAAGGTGTTTTTTCTCTTGCTACCACTTTGCATGAATGACGCCACTTCGGGATGTTTCTTTCTTTTCTTGAAGAACATTTCTAACATGGCTTGTTTCTGCCTTCTTTTCAAAACCTTATATAAGTGGCTCATGACCTCATTGTTAAAGGTGTTCACAGCACTGCTAGCGCTTTGGCACTTTAGCGTACCTTTAGCACCAGCTTGACCTTTATGAGGGTGATACGTACATAGTACTGTATCAACAACTTCTGGACTTCCCCAAAACAGCGTGCTTTATCAGGGTGATACATAGTATCAAAACTTCTGGTCTTCCGGAAGTCGCACACTTTTCCTCCCTCTCGGTCTTGTTTTTTCTTGCGCATTTCTCGAGTTCGACTTCCGGATTTTTTTCGTTTTCCGGGGTGAAAAAAAATCACAGATGTTTTGTTTGAATTCTGATTTGTTCGAACTCTATTGCGTTCAGATTCCGAGGGTCCACTGTATCAAAAAATAAAAAACTATACTATACTAATACTATAAAATACTATAATTCCACATTTTATTGTTGTTTTCCTAGAGCTCCAGTTAGCATATCGCTTGCTGGTTAGCATGGTGCAAGCTAATAACCTGAAAGACCGCCAGCTCTCAGAATCGCTTTTGGTGGGAAAAGCTGTTAAATTCTTAAAATACCAGTAAAATGTTCTTAGTGTCAAATGCTTCAATTCTAGAGCTTGAAGCTTTTCATGAAATTTATATAGATTGAAAAAACAGTGTGAACGCTACTTCCAGTTTTCATGGCAACTAACAGAATCTATTAGTCCCGCACTTCTGGGTTCAAAAAAGTTTGGTGAAAAAAGTGTAGTTATTAAAAAGTTTTTTTTTTAATATGAAATGAAATAAAAATGTTTTAATTATGAAATCATATACAAGCTATGACCATGTCTGATTTTTTTAATTAGTAAAGTTAAGGTCATCATATAAGGGCTGATATTTTAGAAGTGAATTAGCCAATCAGAGCAAAGAATTGTTAAAATCTCATCACCTAGGATATATATGCCTGCATATAATATTCAATTAAAAATCTACATCAAATATTCTATGTAAATAAATAATGCATGCTTTCACTTTATTGTTTAGTTGTTTGTTTCTTTAGACTATTACAGTCAGAGTCTGACTCTTGTCAGAGTGGCCAAGATTCCTGCTGGGACTGTGTGCAGATATTGTACACTGCAAACAAATTTCCACTTCATTATTCAACAGCCCTGCACCAGGCTTTACAGCACAGAGGAATGGACTGAGCGCTAAGGACGTCCCCAGGGTTGGCTGGGAAATATTGGGGGCTGAAGTGAATAAGGTTGTGTGAGTAAAACTGCAAGATTGTCCAGAGTTCTGAGGACAGCCAGGTGATGATAGAACAGACAACCTTGCAGAAGTAAATAAATCATTGCTGCCTTGCACTCAATGTCAGCAGATCTAGGGAAATTATACTATGAAAGTTAAAGTACATGTACACACACACACACACACACACACACACACACACACAGTGGTACCTTGACTTACAAAATTAATTAATTCCGAGGGTAAGCTCGTAAGTCAAAATGTTCGTTAGATAAAACAAAAATTCCCATAGGAAATAATAGAAAACCAATTAATCCATTCCAACCCCCTCCAAAACTCGTATAACCTGGCACAAACACGTATATTTCACCTAATATAGTAAAGATAAACATGTAAAAACAATGAATATTTCATCATAACAATACATGTACATGTGCATTAATAATAAATAATAATAAAACAAGAATAAACAAGTCAACTAACCCCTCCGATTGTCGACTGTGGCGAAAATGTTACGTGAGCGTGAAAATGTTATGTGGGCACGCATGAGGTGGTGCGTAATGGAGGAGGAGGAGGAGGAGGAGGAGAATTTTGTGCATGTCCACGCTACGAATGCCGGGGCAGGCGCTTATGATGCTGAAGAACATGCCTTTTTGCCATACTGTACTAGAATTGAGTCTAATTGAGCATCCTCTACAGTAGGTGACAGTGGCGCTCTCACTGTGTTCCCTATGGCGTGGGAGAAAAAGCACCACGCAAATAATATGAAGTGCAGTAAACCCTATTTACAGTTGCAAGAGGGGGTTGAAATGTTTTTTTTTTTTCTTCCTATAGGGGGCGTCACAAAAATAATTGAGAACACTGTACAAGGCGTTCTTGGAGTGCGGAGGAATACACGCAGAAGAATACGAGGCTAATCGACCTGGAAAAGCAATTTCCCCAGCAGAGCTCGTAAATCAAAGTTTTGCTTGTTGGATGGGGAAGATTTTTGGTGGGATCGAAACTCGTATCATGGAAAATGTGTTGTAAAAGACAGTCGTAAATCAAGGTACCGCTGTATATGGAAGCAATGGAGGGTTAATAAATAAATTATTAAGCAAAAACAAAGGAGCACTTATAAATCTTTCACACATGAAGGTGTTCTGCATGGAATTAGAGCACAATGACTCTCTTAAATCAAAGCTAAAGCCTTGGTCGATAAATCAGTCTGTTCCTGTCACTGGAAATTCACTTTATAGACAATGTACAACATTTATATTCATTATACTATGTTTATGTTTCATCTAAAGAGATATACAGCGAAGACAGGAAATAACTCATCAGCTGAAGCCGTGCTCTCCGACCCGACCGAGATTTGAACTTAAAGACCTTTTAACCACCGAGCCCGCCTTTTTGTGGTGTCGAAGACATTCCTGACGCTCAGACAGAGGTGGTAAATGTGCACTTCTTTTACATAGAGATAAAAAAATAGTATAGGTAATGGCTTCAATTCGCTCGCTCTACTAAGACTATTGTGTAGACCGACACTAAATAACTCCTCAGTGTAAGCTTTAATAAATAAGAGGGCATGCAGAAGGAGGGGTTACTAACAAAGAATGATCGCACCATTATACTGTAAATAAGTTTCGAGCTGGGCAGCACGAGTGACAACACAACATTCATATCACACGACAGTGGGACCTGATTAATAACCAGATTAATGAGGGTGATGACGTGTTGTCGTTGTGACAAAGAGATTTCGCTCTCTGAATTCCTTCACCGAAGCTGTGACAGACAGCTAACCAAATTTGTGGAAATGAAACGTCAATGTGGATGCAGAACTTGCATCTGGACTGGGCTCATGACAGCGGAGTGTTTAGGCGTACGAGCAGCTGTTTAGAAACGCGGTTCATTCTGCAGGGTGTAAAATACTCCCAGGATCAGGAAGAAAATTCACCCGAAGACTGCTGCCATTTTACACACACACACACACACACACACACACACACACACACACACACACACACACACAGACACACACACACACACACACACACACTTTATTACTCTTGTGAGGACCACTCCTCATAAGCAACAAGCTAAATGTCCTAAATAGGCCGCAAACGACAGATATTCCTACCTTTGTGGGCAACACAAAGCACAATATGCACATACTGTACACATGCACGCTTGCACACACACACACACACACACACACACACACACACACACACACACACACACCTTATTATTCTTGTGAATCTTCATGGAGACCAGGCGAATGTCTTGAAGAGACCACAAATGAAAACTAGTCCTAGCTTTGTGGAAAACACAAAGCGCAATACACATACATGCACTCAGAGAAACACACATACACACTTCCTACTATACTCCTGAAGATCACACCTAATGGGGACTGACCAGATGTCCCCAGAAAATTATAAATCTTCATATATTCAACATAATCTTATTTTTATGGATAACAAAAAGCAAAACACGTACGCGCGCACACACACACACACACACACACACACACACACACACACACACACACACACACACACACACAAAGCAACGATCCTTGTGCGGACCACCCTCATGGGAACCAATGAAATATTTTTAGGAGGTTGCAAATGGGAAATACTGTATCTCTAGCTTTGTGGAAGACACAAAGCATCACGCATTACATACACACACACACACACACACACACACACACACACACACACACACACACACTATATCCTTCTGAGGACCGCTCCTAATGGGACCCAGCCAAACATCCCCATGGGGTTATAAATTACAGGCATTCCTAGCTTCTTGGACAACACACTACAATCCACACACACACACACACACACACACACACACACAAACCTCTTAGCATTTTTGTGAAGACCTCTCCTCATGGGGATCGGCTGTCCTCAGAAATGTTAATATATTTGATTTTTTTTGTTTTACTTTTCTGAATGAGACAGTGGGCAGTGGTGGTCTAGTGGTACAGGGCGCTGGATCGCTGATCCAAAGGTTGGGGGTTCGAGTCCCACTCTCCACAAGGTTGTCACTGCCCCCCCCCCCCCCAGTGCAGCTAACTGGGTTATCAAAGGCGGGCCATGTCTCTCACTGTCTATGGTGAGAGGTTCATGTAAAAGAACCATTGCTGACTTTCGTAAAGAGTAGCTGCAAAGTCGTCAGCGTGTTTCTGTCTCTTGCTAAAAAGGGTTGTGACAGGAAGGGCATCCGACGTAAAAACCTCTGCCAAATCAAACGTGCGAATCAGATGATTCGCTGTGGCGACTCCCAAGTAAAAGGGAAAAAGCCGAAAGGAAGACAGATAGACTTTTCTGAATGAGACAGTAGAAACACACACCCACACACACACACACACACACACACACACACACACACACACTCAGCATGCCACTAGCACATAGCCGATTGCATGTATAAACATCAAACCCTATATCGTCCCACTGAAAGTCGTCATACTCTCTGCTGTAATTTCATTAGCACAGTGAATTCGGCACATGTAGAGTTGTGAGACAAGGTGACCGTGACTTGAGCAAAACTTTTCACGCGCAGCACTGTTGAAGCGCGCGTGCCCATCCTTCATCTCTTCATGTAATAAATGAGTGGTACATTTAATCAGGAGCAGGGGAGACTGAGAGGGTAAATTGGGCGGCAGAACTGAGCTTGAATTTTTGATTTATGATTTATGCAGCTGCAATTCTAATATCAAGAAAATTCTGGGCTGGGGAAGCACAGCGCCACACAGACTTCACTTTTCTTTACGATAGCTTAGACCAGTCACATGACTCTACCATGTGGACCAGGCATTCAGTGGTTATGTTTATCCAATCGCCAGACTTTTAAAAAAAATGGTTATATTATTAAGTATATATGAAAAAAAAAAAAATTCATATACTGGCATGTCGAGTGATCTGAGAGAATTCAGTGTATGTTCCAGTCATTTAATTTTCTGCTTCGCAATTAAAATGGGAAAATATTTTTAAAATATATATACCGGTAATAACAATTATTTTATAAAAAAATATCATCATCATCATTGTTGTTGTTATTATTATTACAAACCAAATTCCAAAAAAGTTGGGGCACTATACAAATTGTGAATAAAAACTGAATGCAATGGGGTGGAAGTGCCAAATTTCAATATTTTATTCTGAATAGAACTTAGATAAGAGGGTCAAAAGATTAAACTCAGAAAGCGTATCGTTTTAAGGAAAAATATGTTGACTTTAAACTTCATGGTGTCAACATATCTCAAAAAAGTTGGGACAGGTAGTATTAAGAGGCTAGAAAAGTCAACTGCACTTATCACGAACCGCTGGAATAACAATTACCACTTATGAGATCCATTGGCAAAATGACTGAGTATAAAAAGAGCTTCTCAGAGTGGCAGTGTCTCTCAGAAGCGAAGATGGGTATAGGATCACCAGTTCCGCCAATGTTGCACAGAGAGATAGTGGATATCTTAAATCTTAATAGCAGAAAGGTGTTTCCCAGCGAAAAAATTGCAGAGTTGGAAGTTATCATCATCTACAGTGCATAACATCATCCAAAGATTCAGAGAATCTGGAACAATCTCTGTGCGTAAGGGTCAAGGCCGAAAAACCATACTGGATGCCCATGATCTTCAGGCCTGTAAACGGCACTGCAAAACTAACAGGAATGCTGCTGTAAGGGAAATCACAGAATGGGCTCAGCAATACTTCCAGAAACCATTGTCGGTGAACACAATCCACTGTGCCATCCACCGTTGCCGGCTGAAACTCTACAGTACAAAGAAGAAGCCATTTCTAAACAGGACCCAGAAGCGCAGACATCTTCTCTGGGACATGGGTCATTTAAAATGGAGTGTGGCAAAGTGGAAAACTGTCCTGTGGTCAGATGAATCACGATTCAAAGTTCTTTGTGGAAAACCGGGATGCCATTTCATCCAGACTAAAGAGGACAAGGACAACCCAAGTTGTTATCAGCACTCCGTTCAGAAGCCTGCATGGGCAGCTTGCACATCTGGAAAGGCACCGTCAATGCAGAAAGGTATATTCAGGTTTTAGAACAACATATGCTCCCATCTAGACATCGTCTCTTTCAGAGAAGACCTTGCATTTTTCAAAATAATAATGCCAGACCAATTGCAGCATTAATTACAGCATCATGGCTGCGTGGAAAAGGATCCGGGTATTGAAATGGCCAGCCTGCAGTCCAGATCTTTCACCTATAGAGAACATTTGGCGCATCATAAAGAGGAAGGTGCAACAAAGAAGGCCCAAGACAGTTGAACAATTCGGGGTCTGTATTAGACAAGAATGGGACAGCATTCCTATGTCTAAACTTCAGAAACTTGTCTCCTCGGTCCCCAGACGTTTGCAGATTGTTGTAAGAAGAAGAGAGGATGCCTCACAGTGGTGAAAATGGCCTTGTCCCAACTCTTTTTCGTATTGCGGGGATTTCGTAAGTAGGGGTCGCATTTTACATGTTAAACGCCTAATCTGTTCCAAGTCTCCAGTCTTTGGACTGGATAAACCCCATAAACCCTTTAAAAATGATAACAGTACACCAATTTTGTATGAAATATGTGTTAAAAGTAAAAGAAAATTATTCATTAAACCATTATTAAACATTTTTTATTAACACACACACACACACACACACACACACACACACACACACACCTCTCTCTCTCTCTGTCTCTGTCTGTCTCTCTCTGTCTCTCTCTCTCTCTCTCTCTCTCTCTCTCTCTTTATCTCTCTCCCTCTCTATCTTCCTCTCTCTCTCTCTCTGTCTCTCTCTCACGCGCGCGTGCGCGTGCTGCGGGCCACAGCCACAAGACGTGGAATTCAAAGTGCGTTCCCTGCTTGACAAACTCAACTTTAATTTGATTCCTTGAGGGATCGGAATTCCAGATGAGCTCAAATGCACCCACATTTATTAAACATTTACTGACTTAAACAACTTAAAAAACTAAAAACTAAAGCGTTATTTCCTCTCTCTCTCTCTCTCTCTCTCTCTCTCTCTCGCTTACGTGCGCACTGCGGGCCACGCCCACAATATGTGAATTCAAAGCGCATTCCCTGCTTGACAAACTCAACTTTAATTTGATTCCTTGACGGATCGGAATTCCAGATGAGCTCAAATGCACCCACATTTATTAAACATTTACTGAATTAAAACAACTTAAAAAACTAAAGAGTGAAGCTTCCTTCTGTCTCTATCTGGGAGGCCAGCAGGACGGGATGTTGAAAGACAGCCAATGAAAGAGCAACTCGCGTGACTATTGGCGCGTTTGAATTTTGAATTTCTTTTCGTAAGAGGGGGTTGTTTCGCATCTCGGGGACGGAAACGCAAGAAAATGTTTTTCATAACCCGGGGATTCCATACACAGGGGTCTTCGTAAGTTGGGGGCCGACTGTATATCAAATAATATCAACATTAATTTCAAAGAGATAAATTTTAATCAAATTCACTTTAAATAAATGTTTAATAAATGTGGGTGCATCTGGAATGCCGATCCTTCAAGGAATCATGGCATGGCCAACAGTGCGCATGCGAGAGAGAGAGAGAGAGAGAGAGCGAGAGAGAGAGAAGGAATAACGCTTTAGTTTTTATTAATTTTTTTAAGTTGTTTTAATTCAGTAAATGGTCAAGCAGGGAATGCGCTTTGAATTCACGTCTTGTGGGCGTGGCCCGCAGTGCGCGCGGGGGAGAGAGAGAGAGAGAGAGAGAGAGAGAGAGAGAGAGAGAGAGAGGGAATAGCACTTTAGTTTTTAGTTTAGTTTTTTAAGTTGTTTTAATTCAGTAAATGGTCAAGCAGGGAATGCAATTTGAATTCACGTCTCATAACCAACATTGGACAAAGGTGGAGTACACAATGACCAGCTCACAAGACCGTCGCAGGTCCCAATATAAATCTTTTTCATTTGCTCATTTCCTCAGCTGCTTAATCCTACCTAAGGTTATGGGTAGGGTGGAGCCCGTCTTCACCGACATTGCGCAAAGGTGCGGCACACCCAGAATAGTTTGCCAGACCATCACAGGGCCCAAACAAACCTGAAATGCTGAAATGAATTGTATTTTTAAAAAAAGAAAGAAAGAAAAAGGAGAGGAAAAAAAAACACTGCACAGGGAGAAACTCCTGCTGTTATTTGTGGTTATAATGCAGAAAGAAGTTCAACCCACGCAGTCACGCAACTGCTCTAAAGTAAACTTGCTTTGCGCTTTGCGTGTGAAGTTTCTCAAATGGAAAAGTATAATTACAGAGATCCAGCAGGAGTGTGAATACTGTGACCTGTGCTTCTATCACAGTGTACTCATTAAGAGAAAAAGAAAAAGTATCACTTGAAATGACATCAGAACGCATTTTGCTGTGAAACCGCGGTGTTGGGGATGATGAGGTGGTGGTGGTGGTGGTGGTGTGTGTGTGTGTGTGTGGGGGGGGGGGGGGTCATGACTTAAAATAAACTGAGCTAGTGCTTCCTTTTAGAATCCTCAACAATACAATGTGATTCAAGAACCGACAGACAATAAAACCAACAAGTAGCAGATAAACATGTTGGATTCGCTCATCATCCATTCAGGTGGCAAGAGGAGACACTCACGAACCAATTAATGATCAAAAACATCTGTTCCAAGACTAACATGGAGAAAGGTTAAAAAAAAGGAGGGGTGGGGGGTAGAGCTTTAAATGGACACACAGGGACACTAAGAACATTTTCTGACTACTGTCTGAAGCCTGGGCATTAATTAGTGAAGAATGGATTGTTAATGGCCTTAACACTCTGACATTAAGGTCATTACCATGGTAACACAGGAGGGGGGGGGCTGGAATATTAGTTAAGTCTTTCCACGGGGAAAAACCTGGGATCAGTAAAAATCCTACTGGACACACAGCAACTTTCTACAAGTTAACTTGTAGAAAGAATACAGAAAAAGGAAACGTGCCTGCTCTGGTAATGTCTCGCCTCCGGAGTCTCTAGATCAGATAAAAAGGTGAGATAATACTGTACAACACATGAAAAAAAGGACATATGATAACAAAAAGCATGCATTCAATCAAACTGATGAATAACAGGATATTTAATCATGTGTGATGTTCTCCACTCCTGGGTTGCACCGAGTGCTCCTTTGCCAGACCCAGGATCTACGATCTACGATCCTAACCAGGAAGATGAAGAACTTACAGAAGATGAATGAATAAATGAATGAAAGAGTAAAGGGATTCTGCATTTTCACACATCACTCATTTGCAAAATCTCTACAAGTCCTACAAGGTTGTGCCTGTCGGCCGACACTGGATAAAAGTGGGGTACACACTGAACAGCTCACCAGACCATCGTGGGATAACACACACACAACCATTCATGCTCCCACCTATGTGGGTCTATATATAATACAGGTATCCCTCACTTTCCTCGGTTAATTGGGACCGAGATCCCCTCGCGACCACCGAATTCCGCGAAATAGGAGCAACACCCCCACCCCACCCCCCCACCTGACGTATACGTGGATATGCTGGTATATGTGTATATAATATCAATAAATACATACTCAATGCTATAAATGCTTATAATAACAATTATACATTCAAAAATAATGCATAAGATGTAAATAAAATATAAATACACACTCTCAGATGTGCACCAAAATGTAAGTCGTTTTGATGGGAGGTTTTGGGTTGTTTTTTGTTTTTGTTTGATTGGGGTTTTGTTTTTTTGTTTTTTTGCATAATTGGCCATGTTTTGTGGAATTTTCCTTAACTTTCCCCCTTATTCTTCCTTAATTTCCTTATTTTTTAATTCGATGAATATTAAAAAAAAAAAAAAAAAAACGTGATTTACTGAAGCCGCATGAATTGAAGCGCAAAGTAGCGAGGGTTCCCTATATATCTCGATAGTGGCAGTGGTCTCGTGGTGGTAAAAGGCGCTGGATCACTGATCCTAAGTTTGGTTGTTCGAGTCCCACTCTCCACTGGTTGTCACTGTCCCCCCAGTGCACCTAACTGGGTGATCAATGGTCGGCCATGTCTTCACTGTCTATGGTGTGAGGCTCATGTAAAAGAACCATTGCTGACTTTCGACAAGAGTAGCTGCATAGCCGTCAGCGTGTTTCCGCCCTGACATGGCCTGGCGAGCTGTCAAGGGTGTACTCTGCCTTCGCCCATAGTCGGCTGAGATGGGCACCAGCCTCCCCATGACCCAAATTAGGATTAAGTGGTCACAGAAATAATATCTATATAGGTGTAAGTAAAATGTCTATTAACCCCCAGACAGCATATTGTGCCATTACAGTGCTGTATATTCGAATTGTACATTTATATCTGTAGGTTACACACCTGTTATGCAGAGAACTTCTTTTAATTGCTCTCCACATAAACAAAGCAGAGGCAACATGTCTCATGACCCAAATGTCTCAGTCATGTCAGAATGTTTCCGCCTACTGCAACAAAAGTGCTCATTTGATTGACACGATAAAGGACCAATCACCAAACCTTCAGCAAAGGAAACTCAAAGAATGTATTCAAACAAAGCATAAATGTGATGCGGTGGTGCTTTTTCAATATAATAACAAAAGCCTTTATTCGAAAGGTTCACAGTGTTCAAATGTTCAGTGAGTATGAGTGCACATGAGTACTTAAGGAAGTACAGATAAAAATGACAAAACCCAAGATACAGTATTTGTAGGCTCGTCACGCACATAAAAGAAAATGGTCAGTAAATAGCCTGATACTTGGAAAGAGGACCTGCATCCAGGTCCAGACAGAGCAGAGCTTATCAAGTTAAATATTAGAACCAAAAACACATCAGAAACATCTGATCTCTCCCCTGCTGCTGAGCACTGATGGAAAATAAGGTTAGTGATTTATCTGTGCATCTGCTATTAGAATAGCATTGTTTACTTTATCTCACATGTCTAATAAATTCAGATGCTCCACTTGAATAATGCATCATCTGTTTCTCATCACTCTTCTTACTTAAGGTGAAGACTGGGGTCAAGGTCAGAGCGCAACAGTGCTGAGCAGAAAGATTAACTCGATATCATTGTAAATGCAGCCACCACTGAGGGCGCTGGCGTGAGGTTAAAGCTCAAGGTCAAAACAACCTTATGTTTGCGTATTAGGCCAGCCAAATAGAAAAGATGGCATGGACAAGCTTTTTTATTAAGGCAAAGTCAAAGTTCAAGGTCAGACTGATCTGATGTTGTTATACGATACACCACCTTATAGCCCTACAAGACATTCCCCCCCTTCGCAAGATGTATAAGTGTACCAAATTTTGCAAATGTGACGGAAAGCATCTAGGAAATATGGCCTGGAAAAACCGTTTCTGAAATGGGGTCAAAGGTCAAGGTCACAGTAACCTTGGTTTGTGTGCCCCCCACCCCAAGAGGTATATCTCTTATATATATATATGTATATCTCATCTGGTTTATGTGAAGGTAAGCATATAGTAAATAGGGTCCAAACAAGGCTTTTCTTTTAAGTGGGGGGGAAAGGTCAAGGTCACAGTTACCTAATGTTGGCGCGCGACACACTACCTTGCAACCCTAAACATATTCATGAAGTTTGAGACAAATCAAAATCAGAAGTTATTGTACTTACCGTGTTTCCCTGAAAATAAGACCCAACCACAAAATAAGATCAAGCGTGATTTTACAAGATGATTTTAATATAGGCCAGTGGTTCTTAACCTTGTTGGCGGTACTGAACCCCACCAGTTTCATATGCTTATTCACCGAATCCTTCTTTAGTGAAAAATAAAATATGATTTTTTTTTTAGAATTCAAGTACAGTGATACCTCAGCTCACGAACATAATTGGTTCCCAGAAAGTGTGTGTAAGGCGAAAAGTTCGTCTTCTGAACATTTATTTCCCATAAGAAACCATTAAAATGAGAATAATCCGTTCCCAGGTCCCCATAAAACATAATTTTCTACTAAATAAGCCTTAAAACTACACAAAAATATACCTTATTTTATGTATAATAAATGTGCTATTGTATTGTAATTAAAGAAATAAACTGTACTGTATAATAAAGTCGTTTTATTTACCTTTGTGATGGTAGTTGATGGCTTGATGGAATGGAGTGGGAGGAGGAGGGAGGGAGGGACTTACTGTTTGGAAGGAGAGTTTGGAAACGCCTACTGTTTGGAAACACCCTTAGCCACACACGCACCCTTAATAGCTTCCTTGTTCTTAAGGATGGGAGCAATGGTAGACTTAGCGTACTGGTACTGGGACGCTGAGTCACACAAACGCACACCTCGTTCGTGTTTTTCAATGATCTCCGCCTGTGGTGGGGTCTTTTTCGGTCCCATAATAGCAAAAGTACACTCAATATGGTCCAAAATGTCTAGCGAACACAAACCACTTCCGCATTCAAAGAAAGGGGGTGACGAACTGTGACGCCGTGAGCGTGCGTCAACTTCTCGTGGCCGCCACCGTGGCGCTGTTCGACCGCGTGGTTTGATTCGTCCGCCGAAAACTAGTTCGTCAGCAGAGACTATATGCTCGCAAATTTAATGTTCTTGAGGCGAAAAGTTCGTGAGCTTAAGCGTTCGTAAGCCGAGGTTTTACTGTATATGTTTTTACTGAGGCACCAAAATGAACCATGCATTAACATCACTGTGTTCAAAGAACAAAACCAATACAATGCATGAACTCTCCCATCACAACTACTTACATTTTTATGTGCGTCTGTATGTGTGTGTATTTGTTTTATTTACATCTTATGCATTATTTTTGAATGTTTAATTGTTATTATAAGCATTTATAGTATTGAATATGTATTTATTGATATTATATACACATATACATATGTGGGGCAGTGGTGGTCTAGGTGGGGCAGTGGTGGTCTAGTGGTATAGGGTGCTGGATCGCTGATTCAAAGGTTGGGGGTTCGAGTCCCACTCTCCACAAGGTTGTCACTGTCCCCCCCAGTGCAGCTAACTGGGTTATCAAAGGCGGGCCATGTCTCTCACTGTCTATGGTGAAAGGCATGTAAAAGAACCATTGCTGACTTTCGTAAAGAGTAGCTGCAAAGTCGTCAGCGTGTTTCTGTCCCTTGCTAAAAAGGTTGTGACAGGAAGGGCATCCGACGTTAAAAACCTCTGCTAAATCAAACGTGCGAATCAGATGATTTGCTGTGGCGACTCCCAAGTAAAAGGGAAATATACGTCATCACCTAAAAATAAGCCCTGGTATCATATTTTGGTATGAAAATTAATATAAGCCCTGTCTTATTTTCGGGGAAACATGGTATCTATTATCAAGAATAGCCAATCCTTACTCCTACGTAATCCGCATCATCCAAGCACCCAGAGAGCACGCAAACCCGAAACAGAAACACCACAGCTGGCTGCAGGGTTCAAACCCGGCGTGCTTTTAACTGTGCAATGATGCTAATCAGTGAGCCACTGTGCCACCCTATTTTTAACATCTGCTAACATTGAGCTCAATAATTAGTAATAATTCGACATTGATTAAATATGTTTTTTAACAAGATGTCAAACATTAAGCACCAGCTCAAGAAAGTCATGTACAACAGACAAGCAATTTGAATGTTACTGAATTAAAAATATGGGCGTCGCAGTGGCATAGTGGTTGGCACGTCGGCCTCAAAGGATGTAAGTTCCAGGCTCAGCAAGTGCATTTCTGTACGGAATGTGCCTGTTAACGTGGGCTGGCGTGGGTTTTGTCCAGGAACTCCGGTTTCTGTCCACAGACCTGTATATTAGGCTAACTGGTTGTTCCAAATTGCCCCTAGTTGAATATGTGAATGGTTGCTTGTGTGTGTTGGCCCTGCGATGAATTGGCAAAAATGTTCAGGGTGTACCCTGCCTTCTCTCAGTACAGGCTCCAGCCTTCAGACAACCCCAGTACATTTTGGCATGAAAAGTAAGTAAGTAAAGAGAGTAGCTGCAAAGCCGTCAGCGTGTTTCTGTCCCTTGTTAAAAGGGTTGTGTCAGGAAGGGCATCCGACGTAAAAACCTATGCCAAATCAAACGCGCGAATCATTCGCTGTGGCGACCCCTGAAAAAGGGAAAAAGCCGAAAGGAAAAGAAGAAGATTTCGAGATTTAGGGTGTATTTAGGGGTAAAAATCCGACTTCTGCGAAATTCCTGATTCCGACACGTCATAGGAAGGGAACTCGTTCGTAACTCAAGAACCACCTGTAATTCGATTCACTACATAAATCAAATCAGCAATTGGGTGGTCTGTTATCACGGCATCGGCTGACCCCGGGGATTCTCATCCGAAGTCATTACAGTGTTCTCTTCTTGCCTAAAACCTGAAATGGGAGGAACCTACTGTTCTTTCTTTTAAGCCGTCTGCTTCTTGGTGAATAAATCAGAATTAAATCAGAATTTATTGTAATTATATAAAAAGGCAAATTGCAGGCAGAAAAAAAACGTGTTAATAATATGGCAAAAACCTCGCTTCACATTTTGACAGATGTTTTAAAAAAGACTTCTAGCTCAATAAGACATTCACAGGAATATAACCACGGCGTCATTCTTCTCTCGTTGCTTTTTATATTGCTGACATTCCACCGAAGGGTAAACCTACCTGTTCTCTCCGCCACACACCCGCTCAAATATTCACACAGTACTCACTCACAATTATTCAATATCATCAAAGGTGCATAAAATTATATCAGAAATAACAAAGCAGCGTTTCCTGAGCTGAGAATTGTTTCTGACGTGGGACCAAGATTCGGAAAGGTGTTCATGTGTACGCTATACGTGCACCACATTAAAATCCCACTCATTGCTACTTCAGGTGTTTTGATATCGCGGACAGACTCGGCTGGATTACAGATTTCAGGTTCAGTGCTGACTACACGTTTCGAACACGGATTTTATAGCGTTCTGCTGCCTCAATGCTGTCACTCATGTACTTTTCTAAAATGTCTTTGCTTCTCATCTGCACAAAGAGGAAAGCCACTCGCAGGTGAAGGTTAAACTCTGATCAGAAGAATTTGTCGGGGGGGGTGTTGTTTGTTTTGTTTTTCTTTTTGTGGGATGTCCCATTTAATTGGCGGACCTTTTTGCGGTACACTCGTTGCGGCGTTCTTGTGTCTCCCAATCTGTCATGATGTCCGGCGATAACCTTTTTGCACTCAAGTTGTGTCTCCAAACCACTTTTGACAGAGACTGGGTGCTTGGTTCATATGAAAGATGTTTGGACAGGCTTTTAGAAAAATTCTTGGATTCTGTTGCTATGGTAACCATGTTTGCTTCGGAAACATTCTTTTTTAAATATCCAGACAACCACATTTAATAGAAATGCGATGTTTAGTTTGGGTGTTTGGATCTGGTTGCTTGGGAAAACAATGTTTGTTCGAGTCTTCGGACAGGTTTTTTAGAAAATGTGTATGTTGTTGCTAAGTTTTTTCATTGCTGAGAAATATACTTTGGTTTGTTGAGTTTTGTTTTTAATGAATGTGGATAAAAGTGAATGAAGGTTGTATGGATTAGTAATAAATTGACTTTTGTGTTTTGTATTTTGGTTTTGGACATTCCTGGTGGTAAAGGTGCTGGATTACTGGTCCTAAGGTTGTGGGTTCGAGCCCCACTCTCCATGGGTTGTCGCTGCCCCCGCATTACAGCTAACTGGGTTATCAACGGCCGGCCATGTCTCTCACTGTCTATGGCAGGGATCACCAACATGGTGCCCGTGGGCACCAGGTCGCCCACAAAGACAACATGAGCAAGCCCGCAGTCCTGTTCAGTGCTATTTTTAGAACAGACCCGCGGCTCCACAGCGCCACTCTCCATTGAGTTGCATCTAATTTTTTTGCTATTTAAAAAAAAAAAATCAATATCTTCAGATAGATGAATATCATAATTTTTTTTTTTTTTTTTTTTTTTTTTTTTAAATCTGTTGGGCTGTTTACACTCAAGCCAATGGCTCATCGAACCGGTGCTTATTTCCGGTTTGTGTAGCGCGAAGTGATTAGGATCCAACTCCTCCTGGATGGGACGCTAGACCATCGCAGGTTACCTTCCCAGTACAGACGCTCCCCGACTTACGTTTTAAATTGGTTCCGCACGGCCGAACGTAAGTTGAAAGTGAACGTAAGTTGTTACAGTGACGTATGACGTATGACGCTGATACTGTACTATACATCCATAAATACCATGACTGTATCTCATAAAACACACCTAAATCAATTATTATAAACATAACATTGTAAAATAATATCAAATGTATCAAATAATATCAACATTAATTTCAAATAAGTCACTTATTTATACCGAGTTACTTTACATGAAGCTTAAAATAGCCAATCAACGCTTACAATATGTGAGGCGCTCAATACCGAAAGTAGTGGACTTGCAAAAGTAGTGTACTTGCTGTGGGTTATACAGACTTCCAGTCTTTCAAGTGCACAAGGGTGCCGTTGAACTCGTTTAGAAC
>CM045742.1:13057500-13102500 GCA_024760905.1 Plotosus lineatus
CATGAAGGAGAGTTGAACAGGACTATTGCTTGTTTTGAGATCATTGCAGTGTTACAGTATATTTCGTTATCGCCGAAGCCCCTCTGCAATCGAGACGATATTGAAGCAGAAGGAGACCTTAAAGCGGAAATACAGTGACTGAGGCGATTATTTCGGCACGATATTGAAGCAGAAGAAGCATGGAAACAGAGTGCTCCATGAAACAAGACCTCCAATCTAGCAAGGAAGAAAGTTAATATTGAATCAGGATCTCTGATCTTTCAAACAGGTACTGTAATTCCGCTTTAAATACAACATTCCGTCCATTTAAACATTTAAATAGAATTGTTCCATTAGCTGCGCGTTTCGTGTGGGCGGAGCCATAGAGGCAGAGTTTGTGTGTGTGTGTGTGTGTGTGTGTGTGTGTGTGTGTGTGTGTGTGTAAGAGAGAGAGAGAGAGAGAGAGAGAGAGAGAGAGAGAGAGACTGCCTACAGAGTCAGTCAGAGATGAAAGGAGGCTTAACTCTTTAGTTTTTAGTTTAGTTTTTAAGTTTTTTAATTCAGTAAATGTTTAATAAATGTGGCATGCTTCTCCGAAATGTGAGCAAAACGCAGCTCATCTGGACCTCTGATCCCTCAAGGAATCAAGTTAAAGTTGAGTTTGGACCTCCAATCTGTCAAGAAGGGAATGCGCTTTGAAATCCCCATCTTAAAATGCTCCGGCGTCCTGCGTGTTGGCGGAGCCCGCATTCAGCAGCGCCATGCCATGTGTATTCTGTATGTGTATTCGGGTGTGTGTGTGTGTGTGTGTGTGTGTGTGTGTGTGTGTGTGTGTGTGTGTGTGAGAGAGAGAGAGAGAGAGAGAGACAGAGAGCGAGAGAGAGCGAGAGAGCGAGAGAGAGAGAGAGAGTGTTGTGTGTATGTGCGTTAATAAAAATGTTCAATAATGGTTTAATAAATAAATATGTTAATAAAATGTTAAAATGGTCTAATAAATAATTTTCTTTTTACTTTTAACACATTTCATGCATATTTCAAATGAAATTGGTGTACTTTTATCATTTTTTAAAGGGTTTATGGGGTAGTCTTGGGAGCCATGGAACGAATGACGCGTTTTACGTGTAAAATGCGCCTCTACTTACGAAACTTCCGCGCAATGAAAAAGGCTCTGGAACGGATTAATTTTGTAAGTAGGGGGCCGACTGTATATGGTGATAGCCATTTAACACTGTGCTCATCGTCAGGCTATCAAGATATCCAACTCATCCCCCTGGAATAACTATTATCTACCAGTATCCCAAGAAAGCAAGCCAATCAGATCGGTTCCTGTGGAGTATATTCCATGCAACCTCATTGTTTATCCTGAAAGTCTAAAGTTTTTTAATGAGATACATTTATGCTACTGATCTGCATATTCAAAATCTTTCAAGCTACATCGGGGCATTCACCACAGGAAGTCCAAAAACTCTTGCTTATTGTTTCCTCTTATGTTTCTTCTCATGTAGTAAACAAGTCCTCCCAGGTTCATACTGCTGTTCTTCAATACAAAAGCTTCTCAGATAACATTAATTAGCATCAAAGACCTCAAAGCATACAACAGCGTATTTAAAAGTTAATAATAAACGAAATTACATTAAAACTCCAGTTATTTCCTTCTAATGTGGTAGGAGCTGTGTTCATGGTGATTGCACATTAGCTTTTTGGGGGGTTTTTTTTGGTTCATATTTTAATGAATTAAATTGAAACTGGAATGAGGAAAGCAACATAAAAGGGATGGCTCCCCTGGGAGCCCATAGGCCTGACCACCCTCATTAGAATTAGAAGGTTAAATTGGTTTAGAGCAAAACAGAGTCCCAATGGAACTAGAAGTGGGTCAGTGGTAAATATCAGCGCAATACAGGTACACCATTACAGACTGGTAATTGTTTGCAAAGCCTCGGTAGATTTGATCCAATCTAAGTCTTAGTCACTCCCAAAGTGTCCTCCTCATCTAGGATTCCTAACTATATTAGGAGTTAATGTGGGCAGGGCCATTGAACTGAAAGAGAATTGAGTAATCAAAACAAATCCCCAGGTACTAAAAAGGCACTCATCTCAATGAGCTCTGGTGACTGGAGTAAGAATTCATTTTTTTTTTCATTGTTGAGAATGTTAACAGCGAGCGTATGCCTTCTACTCTCTTGCAAATTTATGGCTTATACAAGACAAGCACTGATCTTATAAACTAGAAAATGTGCCAACATGATTATTGGCAATCACTGCAATTGCAATTATTTAGCAATGAGTGTCTGCCACAATCAATTTTATCTGTTTATAGTTGCCAAAGGGTTATGTTGAGTCTGAAGCTGATCTCAGCCGACACTGGTCAAAGACAGGGTACACCCTAAACAGCTCATCAGATCACTGCAGGGCCAACCCCCACACATCCATTCACACTCACATCTGTAATTAACAGCAACTGGGAACAGACTGGAGTACCCATAGGAAACCCACACATACAAAAATGCCCGAGCCCGGAACTTGAACCCAGTACCTTCTTGCTGTGAGGTGGACATGCTAAGTACGCCACTGCTGTAAAAATACACTACATCACGAAAAGGTTTGAGATCACCAGTACTGTATATGGTTGTTGAGTAATTTCACCAGTTTTCTGAGTGTAACATTGGAAATTTGTGCATGTTCACCGCCAAGAACATTAAGCCCTTACACAATCGGTGTGATCACGCTTCACCGTATCATGCTCACGTTGCAAGTTTTTGAATCCAAGTGAAAAAAATTCCTCCATATTGCTGAGATTGAAGAAAATCGTCCCCAATGACATGTAACACGGGGGATCAAATTTTTTTTAACCAACAGTGTTGCACAGAAAATTGATCTGTGCAGCACAACCTTCAGTGAGGTCAGTCACTGGTGTTGGGTGGGTGGGGTGTGGTGGTGGCTGGAACTGGTATTTCGATGCACTCCAAAAGAAACATCGGCTATGTGCTAGTGGCATGCTGAGTGTGTGTGTGTGTGTGTGTGTGTCTGTGTTTCTACTGTCTCATTCAGAAAAGTCTATCTGTCTTCCTTTCGGCGTTTTCCCTTTTACTCCGGAGTCGCCACAGCGAATAATCTGATTCGCACTTTTGATTTGGCAGAGGTTTTTACATCGGAAGCCCTTCCTGTCACAACCCTTTTTAGCAAGGGACAGAAACACACTGACGACTTTGCAGCCTACTCTTTACGAAAGTCAGCAATGGTTCTTTTACATGCCTCTCACCATAGACAGTGAGAGACATGGCCCGCCTTTGATAACCCAGTTAGCTGCACTGGGGGGACAGTGACAACCTTGTGGAGAGTGGGACTCGAACCCCCAACCTTTGGATCAGCGATCCAGCACCCTATACCACTAGCCCACCACTGCCCCTGTTAACCCCTTACCCGGCAGAGACGAGTATACTCGCAATCACCCAAATTGTATTTTCCAGTCATTGACGAGTTAACTCGCCAAAACTTACGCTTTCAAAACCAGAGGGAAGCGGCTTTACTCGTCATTTCTATTGATGCCTGAGGATGTTATCGTACACTACTCATCATCATACGCCTCAAAAAAATGAACTATGGCATCTCAAGGCAACGTCAGACAAGAGGTAAGCGGCGAAACGTTTTCGACTCAGTAACCCGCAAAGAGTCAAAGGGGGAGTGTCGCGCTCTTTAGAATCGGTACTCTCGGCCTCGTATTTTACGATTTCCTTGAAATTTCTCGGCATCCCTTATCCCAATGGATAACAGTGATGACAACAGCGATACTGAAGCTTCTCTTAGAGGCTTGATACGTCTGATGAGAGTGCCAGCTCATCAGAAAATGAATATTCAAGCGAAAGTGAAGATGATGAACTGATTGACGCAAGAAATTGCACATAATGCCTCACACATCTCAAATTTCGCTCTACAAATCATACGTGACATCATCACAAAGTATGGATCAGAACTGCCACCACGGAGATCCCCAGGTAGACCATCAGCAGGTGCAGTAAGTACACGGAATACACCTGGACATTTTCCCAAGGAAATCCCGCCAACAGAGAAAAAGGCAAATCCAACAAAAAGATGTGTTGTATGCAGTCAGAAACGTGACCATAGAGGGAAACCAATTAGGAAGGAGTCACGTTATATGTGTAAGATGTGCCTTGTACCTTTATGTGTGGTTCCATGTTTTGATAAATATCACACACACTGACTGTAATTTCTTTTGATTGTAATTTCTTTTCTTTTTCTTTTTCTTTTCTTTTTCTTTTCTTTTTCTTTTTCTTTTTTGAATAAAGCGCAAACTTGAATAATCAATCGTGTATTCTTCATTACATTAATTTTTGGTGACAAAAAAATAAATAAAAATGTGCTAAAAAAAAAAAAAAAAGGCGAGTTATCTCATCTCTGCCGAAAGGGGTAATTTCAAATTACAGTTGCATGCAAAAATAGATGAAAAATTAAAAATAGACTTGAATTTCGTATTCAGCATAAAGTAAAGAACTTAAAAAAAATTGGTCTGAAAAAGGAACGTTTTTGTCAAAAAAAATGGTTGGTTAAGGGGTTAATCTGAAAAATGCACCCCCTTAATTCCAGCAAAGGCAAATCGTACAGCATGCAATGACATTTTAGACTATTCCCAGTATTCCCATGTATGTGAATGAGGAACCAGTCGTACGTTCAAGCATATCGTTTATTTGGTCAATGATGGATGTGGACAAGTGTCAGTGTTTTATTATCACTTGGGAGGATATTAGTCTCAATCTTTATTAAACAAGGCAGGGGGTTCAAGTACAGCACAGGGACATCAGCAAAGCCTCATACAATTCTCTTTATTTTCGTCTCCTGAAACCTTTAGCAGAAGAATGCCATCAGTAGGTGCTTCTTGAAATCCCAGCATGATATCTACTCCAGAATTATTTAATGGCACAACACAAAAACAGTAGTGCTCTCAGTCTTTTTTCCTGATGCTGCTTCTTTTTCTTTCCTCAGGCGTTCCCTCTTGTTTCTTCTGTCTCTCACCTGTCTGAATCTGCCCTTTCTATTACTGGGCTTCATCGTCCTTGTCTTCTCCAGCGGACGTGACCGGGCTTTTATCTCCCCACTGCAGCTGTTCTTGACAACCAGCCGGCTTAAAAGCAGAAACTGACTCAAATTCTCAAGAGTGGATAAACGGATTAAAAATATCAGCTAGATATTGCCCTGCAGAGCAAAGTTAGAACCATCTTTGTTTATTATTTGGCTTCAGCTTTATCTTGGTATTGATGACGAACTTGTAGCTCAAAATCAATTTTTCCGTGATAAGAGGGTGCAGTTGATTTCAGGACAAGGTGCTTTTAGAAGGAGCTTTTGGTAAAAGGGCTGGAAATCAAAACAACAAAAAAAGAGGTAAAGCATTGGAAATAATAAGGACGAATACAACTGCTATGATTTTTTTTTTTTTTTTTTTTGGGGGGGGGGGGGGGGTTAAGTTAATTATAAAGAAAATTTTGGAAATTCATTTCCTGGGACATGAGATCACAACTTACATTAACATGAACCAAAATGGCTGTAACATCATGGCAAAGGATTAATACAGAATGAGCTCGATTCAGTACTTTCCCAAAAGCACAAAGAAACCTTAATGAAAGCAGTAGCTGATCCAGCAGCAGGCAAGAGACGAGTGCCTAAGGCGCTTTCCTTAAAACTGCACCCTGGCCCTGTTGTCCAATAAAGTGCCAGAGGACGTAGAGCAGCCCCAAAGCCCCCAAACGACTAAGTAAATTGGTCACGGCCAATGATCCGTCACAGTTATCACAGACCTACATAAACACTTTAGTCATTAATCATGGAGTAAACAGCCATAAGGAGGATGACTTGGATTGCTGCGGGCCAGGAGAGAGCCGGAAGGGGTCATTAAATCACCTGCATTGCTTTTTCATTACACTGTGTCATTTACCACAAAGGTGAATGTGATGACACGTTACTGTGATGAATGAAAAAAAAAAAAATGACGAGGTTCTTTGACCTTGTAGTGTTTCAAAGGAGACACGGGTTAATTAATAGTGTTGTTTGAAAAGATAATTAAAGGACACCTGAAAGCTATGTAAAGTTCCTACAAGGCGCTGTGTGGAGTTCTCCCTGTGCTTGCGGGAGTTTGATCAAGGTGCTCCAAGTTTTCTCCCACAGACCAGAAACATGCACATTCGGCTAACAAGCTGATTCAGACTTGCCGTCAAGACTTGCCGTCAGGCATGGATGTGAATGTGGACGGTTGTGTGGGAGTTAACCCTGTAGTGGTCTGGCAAGCACAAATGAGTGAGAACTCAAGTTAAAACAAAATGGCCGCCTGGTCAGGAAGACCACCTTCTCGTGCAAAACACCTGACAATCCCACCCATGTTATGTTTGTTAAACATTCGTATATTTACTGAAGCGATTTCCTAAAAAGGGGTGCAGGGAGGCAGAAGTTTCTCTCGGCCAACTGAGTGAAGGCAGGATATACACCCTGAAGGGCGGCTTATCAGTCCATTCCAGGGTTTGTTTGTTGAGCATCCAATTCCATATCCTGTAACATGACTAAGGAGATGTGTGTTCATTGAGAACTGATGGATGAAAAGTTCTGGGTTGCAGTTTGCCTTCCATTTTTTTTCCAAAGCAATTCATTGGAGTTGAGGTCAGGGGTTTTGTGCAGTACACTTGAGCACTTTCACTAAACACTTCGTCACCCGAGAATTGACAAGGTCTATCTGCCATTTCATTCAAAAGGCGGATAGACCGTGTAAATTCTTGGTTGACGACTTGGAAAACCATGGATTTATGGTGCTTGCATTGAAGACGAGGGAATTGACATGCTGCAACTAGTTCAGGCTTTTTACTTCCAGTGAAGGGAGTCTTCAACAATACACCAAACAATGACATTTTAAACTAGTGGTCACCAGCACTGTTCCTGGAGAGCCTCCTTCCTTTGGATTTATCTTCAGTCAAAATCCAACACACATCTTTTAGCTGATTAAGAACTTCTTCAGTCACTAGTAAGATGGTCAGGTGAACATGATTATGGTCGGAACTAAAGAATTCCAGGAACTTTAGCAGAATTTCCAGGAACAGAGCGACCACTAAGGTGACCAAGGTGACTCTCGAGCAGGGGTCCCCCAAACTTTTTCCTGTGAGGGCCACATAACTTTTCCCTTCTCTGATGGGGGGGGGGGGCGAGGTCAGTTTGTAACAGAAAAGTGTGACGATCACAGGGCTGCCTAAACGTAAACATTTATTGTTTTCCAGTAAGCCACGCATAAGCAAATATTAGGAACCCTTTCTGGGACCTTCACAGAAAAAAGTGAGGAAATAAATTAAAAAAAAAAAACGCTGGTGGTTATCAGTTGAGAAACCCGAAAGCTGCTTGAACAGACGAATGGTTCAGCCGAGCCTGGCGTACAAGTGTATTTTCCTGAGGTAACGGTCCACTTTTTAGCTTTGAGAGTTTATCTCCTCGCATTTGGCCTTGCAAGCGATCAGACTCGTCTTTGTGACGGGATTCAGTGTCGGCGCAGGTTGTATTCTTTGACTACCTCCACCACCTCTTGACAGATGATACAAACAACCTTTTCTTTGCATTGAACAAAAAATAATCGTTTGTCCACTGCAGGTTAAATACCCTGCATTCTGAATCGATTTTTCTCTTCTATAACCTTTTCACCATCATTCCGTTCTATTTGACAGGGGAGAGTCTAGTATTTTTGTTGGGGGGGGGGGGGGTTTCAGATAGGGGCACAGATGGCAGAAGGGTGGAATAGGATGTCATGTTCTAGGTGTGTACTAGTCTTGATCGTGTGGTCAGACTAAAAAAAAAAAAGAAATAATCATAATCCATCTCTGGTACTGTTCAGGGGGCTGAGCCAAATTTGGAGGCGGGCTGTATCTGGCCCGCGGGCCATAGTTTGGGGACCACTGCTCTAGACAGAGGCGTGTGCTTTCAATTTTGTGCAAAGGAACCCATATTAGGTCGCCACAAACCTTTGGCTATGTATTGTATTTAAGTGGCGCTTGAAAGTTTATGAAGCCTTAAGAATTGTCTACATTTCTGCATAAATACAGGGATCCCTCGCTACTTCGTGCTTCAATTAATACGGCTTCAGTGCATCCCGGTTTTTAAAAAAAATAAATAAATAAATAAATATTCCTCGAATTAAAAAAATAAGGAAATTAAGGAAGAATAGGGGGGAAAGTTACGGAAAATGTCTCAAAAATAAGGCCAATTATGCAAAAAAAAAAAACCTAAACAAACACAAAACAAAAAACAACCCAAAATCTCCCATCAAAACTGGATACATTACATGCGTATGTATGTGTGTGTGTGTGTGTGTGTGTGTGTGTGTGTGTGTGTGTGTGTGTGTGTGTGTGTGTGTATGTGTGTACAGCACATGCTCCCCAGCTTACAAATGAGTTAGGTTCTGCACGACGGTTCGTTAGATGAATTTGTTTGTAAGAGGGGAACGTATGTTTAAACCTTGTACAAGTAACCTATACAGACAGTCGTCGACTTACGACCACTTTTGGTTCCGACAGACCGGTCGTAAAGCGATCTGGTCATATGTCGACTTTCCATCCAAATACACTCATGCCTCGGTTTAACAGACTAATAGGGGGGAACACTGGTCCGAAGTACCCGATTGTCCAAAGTTTCCGATTCCATATGTTTCAATGTTTACATTAAGAAAAACTTTTACTTAAGCACACTATGTAATTTGAAAATGTAAATACTGTACCTATACTTTGTAAATGGACACCATAAGATAAGGGGTCAGGAACCTATGGCTCGTGAGCCAGATGTGGCTGTTTTGATGACTGTATCTGGCTCTCAGATAAATCAGGTGGCCTTTTTTAACAGAATAACGAATACACAATTTCACTGTCATTTAAATAAAAATACAAAAAAAGCCATCAAGTAAAAAAAAAAACAGATGAATAAATCTCACGCATTTAAATCTATATATCTAATTTTCAATCCCACGTCACTGTGGCGCGCAGCGGCGAGCCAATCTTTTCTGTACTCCAGTGTGTGGGCGGGTCTGATACCTTCAAACTCTAATTTTTTTGGATTATAACAACAGCCACAGACTGCGCGTGTTGTTTTTGAGTAAAGAGATAAATTTCCCTCGTTTTGATCAGCTCAATTCCACGAAGCACAGCTGGCAAGCAAACAAAAATGGACAGACATAGAAAAACTTCAACCAGCAGAGCAGCTGATTAACAAAAACTTGGGACGCGCTTCCTGTCACATAAACACTGCAGCGTGTGAGTCCAATAAAATTACAGTTTCAAGGTATCGGACCTGCCCGCACACAGAAAGGATTGGCTCTCCTTTTTTGCGCCACAGTAACGTGGCATTGAAAGTAGATGAATAGATTTGTTCTGAGCTCTGAGCAGTTAGAACGTGAAGCTGCATCATCTCCTGCTTGGCCTTTTAAGATGCTGACGCTGCCGGCAGCGCAAACAACTTTCGTACGCAACACTCGCACTGCACTGCCATGAATCATGCTTCACGACGGTTGCGGTCATAAAGTCGATCAGACGTAACTCGCATAGGTCGTAAGTCGACGACTGTCTGTACAAGTTTGTACTGTATACAAGCTCTCTCTCTCTCTCTCTCTCTCTCTTTCGCCATAATCATCTGTACATTATCAATACCATGTTTAAACTCCTGGTTCCTCTCAAGCACATTACAGCAGATGTGATCAGATTTACAGAGAGTTTCACTCTTATCCAGTTCATTATATATACTGGAGTCAATTTGTTTCTTCTGTGGACTCATTAATAATTTTCATCAATTTATGTAATATTGCCCCAAAACAAATAAATCTGCCGAAAAACTTTCCGAAATCGATTGATGCTTAGACAAGGCCACCATTTTGTTTAATTCAGTAAATGGTCAAGCAGGTAATGCGTTTTGAATTCACGTCTTGTGGGCATGGCCCGCATCGTGCATAAGAGAGACAGAGAGAGAGAGAGAGAGAGAGAGAGAGAGAGAGAGAGCGAGAGGGAGAGAGAGAGAGAGAGAGAGAATAACTCTTTAGTTTTTAGTTTTTTAAGTTTTTTCTAATTCAGTAAATGTTTAATAAATGTGGGCATATTATAATGTGGGCAATAATTCCGATCACTCAAGGAATCAAATTAAAGTTGAGTTTGTCAAGCAGGGAAAGCGCTTTGAATTCACACCTTGTGGGTGTGGCCCGCCCGTATTTGTTTACCTCTCACGAGATTTCGTATCATCTGCTCGGGAGACTTCGTTCATTTCCAATCAGCTGCCGAGAGTAAACAACGTTAAAAGTCTAAGAGCTCTTGCAACATGCCTCCGAAAAAAGGTCTTCAAAGTCGACGAAAATCAGTGTACACTTAGTAATTTCTTCTCACTGAACAAGAAGATGATGCACTGAAGATGATGATTCACATCACAAAACTACATCCGCGCCAACGTTCCCTCTAAGCTGCGCAACTGCGCAATGGCGCACCGCTCAAACACTCTCAACGCACAAGAAAACCGATCCAGCGCAGTGAACGCGCTGCAGATTAATTACATACACTGTATAGAACTTTTAGTGAGTGACAGGTGTCTAGCCAATCGCACGATGCGATGCAATCACGCTATGCAGCCAATCACGGCACCGTCACGTGCTGCGCTCATACACACTCCATAACAATAATAACAGTGCTGCTGAGTGAAGTGATGCTAATGCTAACCCCGTTATCATGACGAAACGAGCGGCCAGGGAATATGATACGTCGACTCCCCAAACCAAAGTAAAAAAAAGAACTGCGCAAAGTCTGTGAGTACAGCAGAAAGCTGGCGAAGCAAAAACTATACCTTTCAAATTGTGAATCAATGAGAGAGTGCAGAATGAGACTATGTGTGAGGTTAAAAATGCATCCTGGCACACCCTGACAGTAGATGAGAGCCAGACATGACAGGACACAAAATGCTCGTCATATATTTCAAATTCAGGGAGGAAAATGATGTCATCTATAAAACTGTGTTTAATAAGCCATGAAACTTTCAATGATCCCAGGTGTGATACTGGGGTGTGGCCACAGCGAGCACTTGTGATGTTGCTCACAGTGGGCCTCAGTGTGCTCAGGGAGGTTGTCTGTATGCCCAGACAGAGGAAAAATTACAGGGAACATTGATCCGCGCCCAAGATTATTCCTTCTGTGACGAAAAAAGAATGGTCCTCGCTGAAAAACGTTGTAAATGCTCAGCAATATCCTCGAAACAGCGTGACCTCTCTTTGGCAGATGATCGCCACATACCACAAGGAGGATTTCCCCAACCTTGCCCAGTTGGCAATGACATCTGCCATCCATACAGCAGGATGCGAGCGGGGACTTTTCAGTGCAAAACAAAATCCTGACCAAGAAGCAGAATAGGCTCAATGTCAGCATGCAGGACAAGCTCATGAAGGTTCAGCTTGTAGGAAAGGTGGACCTGCACAAAGCACTCAAGGTGTGGGAAAATGCCAAGCACAGAAGAATAGATCATGACAACATATAAATATTAGATCAAGAACTCATCAGTGACTGTAAGCATTGTTTTCTTGCATTTTTTTTTTCATGAGTATGAATATGTGATTATAAAAACAGTATTATTTTATTTATTTTTTTTTTGTTTATGTAATTATTTATGGGCAAATCTTTTATGTCATTTGGCAGGACTCATTACTGTTACATTTGGACCCATACTTTCCCAATCTGCGAGTCCTTGGGACTCCTTACTTTCTTGAGCAAAAATGAACACTGCCTCAGGATAATGTTTAATCATATTTTATACTTATATTTATTCCATTTCTATTTCTACTTGTTCTTCAATTTCATTTCACTTTGACTTTCACTTTCGACCTCAGACAGACCTGTTCGTATCTGCAGATGTTTGCAAAACGAATGTCGGTAAGTTGGGGAGCATCTGTATTTATATCTTATTTACATCTTATGTTATTATTTTATTAATGTTTAATTGCTATTATAAGCATTTATAGCATTGAATATGTATTTATTGATATTATATACACATACATGTACGTATATGTCAGTCGGGGGTATCTTGGTCCCAATTAACCGCAGAAAGTGAGGGATCCCTGTATAATATAAACAACATTTTCTCAGATAAAGACACCCAGTTAAATAAATGAGACAAAAATATTTCACTTAGTTATTTATTGTGGAAAATTATCTAATATTACATATCTGTGAGTGGCAAACCTGTTTACTTTTGCCACTTACATGTACGGTA
This sequence comes from Plotosus lineatus, assembly GCA_024760905.1. NCBI lineage: Eukaryota > Metazoa > Chordata > Actinopteri > Siluriformes > Plotosidae > Plotosus > Plotosus lineatus. Next base: position 13,069,747 of record CM045742.1, read on the forward strand.
TTTTCCGGAATATAAGTCGCACTTGAGTATAAGTCGCAAACTCATGGAAACTGTCTACCTTGGCTTGGAAGTCTGCTGGCAGTTTTTGTGACGTTGTGGTCCTCACTCTGATAGAGAGGGGTTGCGTTGCATGAAGCGGTAACACCAAGAAAGTCTTCACGCAAAGTATTTTCTCTTCATCTCCTTGACAACTACCTGGATGTGGGGACGCAACTGCATTGTTGACAAGCCTCTCCCCGAGGCACATTGCTCAAGCACCCATGTGCGAATGTGTTCCTCTAGCTGTGACCATCTAGCTTTTAGCCTGCGATTAGATTTTTTGTTTTCTTTATTGCAGTAATAGTAATCTCTGCTTTTCTCCAGTCCCTCACAAGTTTCTCGTTCACTCCACACTTTCTTTCTGCTGCTCAATTACCATTTTCTACTGCATATTTCACTTCTTGCAGCTTGTAATCCGCAGAATAGGATTTTCTTTTTAGGGCCATTTCTTCAGGGGTGGATGAGCAGGTACTGGTACCCAAGCCTAGAGTGCCTTCTTGTGGTTGTGAATGTAGAAATAACAAACATGTGAAATTATGTCTTATTATTATAACGAATCCATTTATACTGCTGGGTGAACAGAGGCACACTTGTGGTTGAGACCGTGCCCAGGGGTCTTAGCACAGTGAGGGTCTCAGTGGGATTCGAACTCACAACCTCCCGATCATGAGCGCAGCACCCTAACCGCTACGCCACCGGCCCCACATATACTGGGAAGGTAACCTGCGATGGACTAACGTCCCATCCAGGGGGAGTTGAACTCCTGTTCGCTTCACGCTACGGAAACCGGGGTTAAGTACCAGCCTGATGAGCCACGAGGCCAAGCCACTAGGCTCGGGTCTAAAAACCCAACAGACTTACCCTTACCTTACCTATTATAACGAACAGAATTATATGTAATAATTTCACATATAAGAGTATAAGTCGCACCTTCAGCCAAAGTATGAAAAAAAGTGCAACTTATAGTCCGGAAAACACAGTAAGAAATATTGAATCTGTTTTTGTATAAAATATGCAATATCTGGTATGACTTCCTTTTACAGCAATAACTGCAACTCAATGTTTCCAATTAACTGTTGATCAGTCCTGCACATCAGCTGGGAGGAATTTTAGCCCAATTTTCCATGTAACTTCAATCCGGGTATGTTGTTGGAATTCCTTGTATGAACTACTCACTTCACAACAAATGCTTCCACAACAATTAGATTAAGGTCATGAGTTTGACTTTTACCTGTACTTGTACACGACTTGTACTTAGGGTTGTTGTCTTGCTGCATGACCCACTTTTTATTGAGATTCAGTTCATGGAGAAATGTAATGACATTTGCCTTTAGTATTTGCAGCTATAAATTAGAATTGATTGTTCCATGAATGTTGACAAGCCGTCTTGGCCCACATGCAGCAAAACAGGGCAAAACCATAACACTACCACCATCATGTTTCACAGATGGGATAAGGTTCTTTTGCTGGAATTCAGTGATTTCCTTAATCCATACATACAGCTTTTCATTCTCATCAAAAACTTGTATTTTGGTCTCATCATTCCACAAGACATTTTACCATTCGCATTTTTTTTCTCCATGTAGTCTTTAGCAAACTGCAGACGAGCAGCAATGCTCTTTTTGAAGAACCCTGCCATGCACAGCATGGTTGTTCCATGCTCTCCTGATGGTGAACTCTGAACATTAACATTAGTCAATGCCAAAAAGGTCTTCAGTTGCTTATAAGTTACTCTGGGGTCCTTTGTGACTTTGCTAACTATGACATGCCGTGCTCATGGACTTATCTTAGATGGTCGACCACTACTAGGGATAAAACAATAATCCTCCAATTGTACACAACCTGTCTTAGTGTGCATTGGTGGAGTCCAAACTGTTTAGATATTGTTTTGTTATCTTTTCAACCTGATATGGATCAACAACCCTTTTTCTGAGGTCCTCAGAAACCCGCGTTGTTCATGCCATGATACACTTCCAAAAAAACATGCACTGACACTTTGATAGAACCAAGTTCTTTAAATCAAACAGGGTGCCCACTCACAACTGATTGTCATCCCATTGATTAAATAAACGCCTGACTCTAATTTAACCTTCAAACTATCTGCTAATCCGTGAAGTTGTGACCTTCGGCGGCCCACAAATATGTTATACTGGATCATTTTCCTCAATAAATAAATGACCAAGTAAAATATTTTTCTCTCATTTATTTAACTGAGTTCTCTTTTAAGACACAGGAGAAAATCTGATGATGTTTTAGGTCATATTTATGCTTAAATATATAAAATTTTTAAGGGTTCACAAACTTTCAAGCACTGCTGTATATAGGACACACAATTAAAAAAACAATGGAAGAAAATGTGTCATGTGTGGGCTTTATCCTCACCAATCTCTACAGCACGTTCCGAAACAGTCATCCAAATATATTTATTCAGGAAGATTAGGCAACAGTCAGCTTTTCCTAATTGCTTCCTGTATAACATACAATAGTTCCCCTCGGGAAGCTTTATCAATACAGCCCGCTGTCGCTCAAACTACAAACCCCGGTGGTTAAGACCTGGGATTCAGAACACGTGCGCAGACATTTATATACTGTAATCGGTATCTGTAATAATTAACATATGGGTTCTCAGTTAGCGGTTAAAAGTATTTAAAGCATTATTTTTCTCTGTAATTAAGCATTCCTGCTGTCGGTAGAAGGCGCACATGCTTAATTGAGGAAATAATGAACATAAGTAACCATTTTAAAATGCACAGCAGAGACTTTACTGAATGTCAGCTCAATACTTCAGCTTAGCTCAAGCCTCACTACAGCAGTGTGCTCTCTGGCGTTTTTCAAAATTCAAACGCTGGGAAGGTACAACCTACCACAGAGTCTTTAAAGAGGCAACAACCATATTGATTTGTGGGCAGGATGTCTGGAAATTCTATTGGCATTACACAGTGATAATAATTGCATGATCGACGCATATGTTTCCAAGCTAGATTTACTAAGGGTAAGTCTGTTGGGTTTTTACACCCGAGCCTCGTGGCTCATCAGGCCGGTACTTATCCCCGGTTTCCATAGCGTGAAGCGACCAGGAGTTCAACTCCCCCTGGATGGGATGCTTGTCCACCATAGGTTACCTTCCCAGTATATTTTACTGGTACCCATTTATACTGCTGGGTGAACAGAGGCACACTTGTGGTTGAGACCTTGCCCAGAGGTCTTAGCACAGTGAGGGTCTCAGTGGGATTCGAACTCACAACCTCCTGATTATGAGCACAGCACCCTAACCCTACGCCACTGGCCCCACACAAGATTTAGTAAAGCAGTGCAGAAGTTAAAAACCAAGAAGTAAAATCTTTGAAGGAAGATCAGATATGCATGTGAAGAATTATGATACAAAAGTAAAGTTGCCTCATTTGTGTCACATAAGAGTTTTACAACAGCTGTACTAGACGTCAGTTCATGTCTGGCTGCCTGCAGGAAAGTCAAAAACCTGCAACTCCCAAGACGTATTTAAAGCATCAACGTCCACCTTGACAGTGCTGCTTTCTGCATCAAAAATGACTCTGCTTATCCTTATTGGAGTTTCTGTTTGTTTCTTCAATATTACAAATTCCAGAACAGTGATTTTACGCCTCTAGGGCAACTAACTGGGTTATCAAAGGCCAGCCATGCCTCTCACTGTCCATGGTGTGAGGTTCATGTAAAAGAACCACTGCTGACTTTCATCAAGAGTATTCTGCATAGCCGTCAGCATGTTTCTGCCCTGTGGTGGCCTGGCGAGCTGTCCAGGGTGTGCTCTGACCTCGCCCAGAGTAGGCTGATATCGGCGCCAGCCTCCCCACGACCTTAATTAGGATTAAGCGGTTCAGCAAATGAAGTAATAAATGATTTGTGCCCCTGAGAACCAGGGTGAGCCATCCCACATTTTTTTGGGATTTCAGAAATTTCAATTATTCACAGCTACCATTTTCTATATGAGTTGGTTCCATGTATACATTCATTCATTCATTCATTTTCTGAACTACTTAATCCTAATTAGGGTTGCGGGGAGTCTGGCGCCCATCTCAGCAAATGAGCAGAAATTCAGATGTTATAATATTATATATAATATACACACATAACAAATTCACATAGAAAATGGTAGCTTTAAATAATTGAAATTTCTAAAAATAAATAAATAAATAAATAACATGTGGGACGACCCACCCTGGTTTTTGGGGGCTCATTTCAGAATTGCAGAAATTGCAGACTAAATCAACATAATGGCCTGGGCCAGCCTAAAGGCACATCCACGTTTAAAAAAACAGAGAAAAAAACACTGCCACCATGCAATACAGGGGACCTGGCACATGTCCAATTAATTACACCGCCAGGTACATCAGTGAAAGTAAATGCACAATGACCATGTTAACATTTCAGCAATGACTGCTTTATTAAGAGAGTGTAATTCTCTCATTTAATTAAGCAGTAGTGGTAGAGTTGGGCACCATGCCCAGTCTCATGACCTTAGGGCAGCTTTCTAAACCTTCACCATGACTTTATCCATAAGCCTAATACAACACCTGTCTCTCTCTCTCTCTCTCTCTCTCTCTCTCTCTCTTTCTCTCTCTCTCTCTCTCTCTCTCTCTCTCTCTCTCTCTCTCTCTCTCACACACACACACACACACACATCTAGACATCATAATAAGATGGCATTTATTTCATTACAGAATTTTTCTGCTTTTTGTAACACTGCAGGAAAAAAAACAAACATCAGGATTATTACATGTGCACAATGCATATTCTCATATTCTTCTATCCCATGTTCAGGTTCAAGATTGTTCATCACCATATACAATAAAACTATCACAATAAATTCAAAAACAAGAGAAAAATTGTGTTTTGAGTTGGCGATTTGTTGATTTTTTTTTTTCTAGAAATGTATGGATCTGGAGGAAATGGAACAGTACCACCTGAAATTACATAGCAGGACAGACAAAGGTTCAAGCAAGACATGGTGGATAAATTTTTTAAAATGTTGGAACTTTTGAAAAAAGATGCACGGAGATATTCTGAAAAGAGATGATTTTCAGTCTGACTTATTTCCAGTTCTGACCCGGGTCCTGGTAATAGCACCACAGTCCCATGCCCACTTATAGCCACAGACTAAAAGCTCGTCTGTATGGAAGTTCTTCATTGTGAGTGAAAAATACATAACCACCACAAAACTGTTTGACACATCAAACCTATTTAGACACTCAAAACAATACGAAGTACTGACAATACTAACATTAGGCACAAACAAGTAGCGCTAACGAGCAAAACTGCTGACGTTATTATTTTTTCATATGTCTAGCACAGTGCTTCTCAAATAGTGGGGTATGATGCCGGGGGGGGGGGGGGGGGGGGGGCAGTGTGATGCCGGGGGAGCGCATATGACCCTAGGAAACATGCTTTTCTGGAATTGTGTACGAGAATTAAATGTAATTGCACCTCCACTCCACTAGCTGGCAGTAGCGCTTAGCGGGGTTTTTTTTTTTTCCCTGCATGAGCAAACGACAGGAAGTGCAGTGAACAACCCCTCAAAAACAACACAGAAAAATTTGTAACAGGAATGAAGAGAAAGCTGGAGAGAGACTGAGATATTAAGACACAAGTAAAATGAGTTTTAAAAAGTCAAATGAGTTTAAATAAGGATGGGTTTTTTTCAGTCACATTGGTGCACTTTAAATCGTTTCTATTATAGATTAAAAAAAGAATGTTAATGAAGTTTTTCTTTATTGTAAGTTGAACTACGTATATGTCTTTCTTTCTTTGTTTTTAATGTTAAGATACAATGTTATGCAGAGGTGTACTGATAATTTTAGAGACAAATAATACTATTTATAGTCACTTGCAGGGCGGTGGGGGGGGGGGGGCGTGAATGTTTTTTTTCCTTCCAAGGGGGGGCGCCACAGAAAATAATTGAGAAGCACTGGTCTAGCATGATGTATGACAGTTATGCTTTTCCCAGGTTAACGTTACATGATGCTACCCAAAAGTTGTTGCTATTTTAAATTAAAAATTTTCACCTAATGAAATTCCATTTAATCTAGAAAAGTATTCTGGAGTTTCAGGCCGAGTTGTGCCTGGAAGGATATCTACCAAGACAGGAATTTAAGTTATGCACAATGATGTTAGGATATCACCAATAAATCCATCATGCATCATCATCATCATCATCTTCTTCTTCTTCTTCTTCTTCTTCCGTTTCTTCCGGGGTCGGGTCGCGGGGGCAGAAACCTAAGCAAAGAGGTCCAGACGTCCCTCTCCCCAGCCCCTTCCTCCAGCTCTCCCAGGAGGGACACCGAGGCGTTACCAGACAAGCCGAGAGACATAGTCCCTCCCGCGTGTTCTAGGTTGATCCTGGGGTCTCTTCCCGGTTGGACATGCCCAAAACACTACACCAGGGAGGCGTTCGGGAGACATTCTGACCAGATGCTCGAGCCACCTCAACTGGCCCCTCTCAATGCGGAGGAACAGCGGTTCTACTCTGAGCTCTCCCTGGATGGTAGAGTTTCTCACCTTAACTCTAAGGGAGAGCCCCGCCACCCGGCGAAGGAAGCTCATTTCAGCCGCTTATATCAGCCTCCCTATATATCGGCTGGTAAATTGAGAGTTTTGCCTTGTGGCTCAGCTCCCTCTTCACTACGACATTCAACATGCATCATTCCCAAATGATTTTGGCTGAGTTCTTGATTCCAGGCTTGTTAAATAGACTACTATTACTATATAATAATAATAATAATAACAATGATTGTAGTCTGTCATGGGCTGACAAGCTGTCCTCTCCCCGAGTCGGCTGAGATGGGTGCCACGAACCTCATTAGGATTAAGCAGTTCAGAAAAAACTGACCGGATGGATAAATGTAGTAGTCATCATCATCATTTTCTGTGACCGCTTAATCCTAATTAGGGTCACGGGGGCTGGCACCCATCTCAGCCGACTCTGTGCGAGGGCAGAGTACACTCTTGACAGCTCGCCAGGCCACCACAGGGCAGAAATACGCTCACAACTATGCAGCTACTCTTGACGAAAGTCGACAATGATCCTTTAACATGCCTCTCATCGCAGACAGTGAGAGACATGGCCGGCCGGCTGCATTTAGGATTCAGCGGTGGCAACCATTTGAACACCGATCCTTGGGATCGGTAATCCAGCACTGCCCTTGCTGGTGATTTCAATGCTACAATTGGGCGTGAAAGCAAATAAAATACCTTGGAATGTGTCGGCCCTTACCACATCCATAATGATAGTATCTTTAATGGAATGAAACAACTCGGAATAGCAGAGAGGAATACGTTATGCATCCTAAATACCACCTTTGCAACACGATCGAATGAACATTTGTGGACATTCCATTCCAATCTGGGATACAAACAATGGCTTGACTACATCTTGGCTGAGTGGTTTACTAAGATTTCACCTATTAATTGCAGATATGATCCTAAAACAAAGTTTTGAATAGGATCATTGTCTTGTTGCTATGGATGTGAATTTTTCAACTTGAAAACTGAAAAAAAAATGTCTTGACAAAAAATAAAAAAACCAGCCTCCCAAAAATCTTCCAGACATACGACACCTGCGAGATGATCCTTCTATCCAATCATCATACAGCATTACATAGGATTCTATACTCTCGAGCGATCCACTCCCGCTAACTGTAGATCATATTGAAGAGCTGATAACCAATTACGTTCAGAAAGCATCCAATGAGACAATCAAACAAATAGTGAAAGGGAGCCATGCAGAACCCTGGACGAACAAGGAATATCAAGAGCTCCTAGAACAAAAACATCATGAAAATATTTATCAAAGAAGAGATATGGCTTAGATGCCCTCACCTTATAACAATTTTGCGGGCATTAAACACCAACACGAAGGCCTGCATTAAAGGATCAAAAGTTTTTTGTAACAAAAGTTGGTTGTCGTCAACGTGCTTTGGAGCCCGCTACCATCTTTAATGTGTATATGGACTTTGTGGTCAGAGTGGCACAACACGAGCTATTATATTGTATTCAAAAAGCAGGCGTTAGTGTGAATTCTGTCGTTCCTAATGAAGTATTGCACCTGCTAGAGAATATCGAAAGAAGGCTCCATCATCTGGCCACAATCAAATTACCGTATTCGACATAATAAGCGCCCTGCTCCAATAACCCCCCCCCCCAGTGTTTTTTTTTTTTTGCTTGTTTGTTTGTTTGTTTGTTTTTTCTTTTTATCTTACGTCTAATAACCACCCATGTGTACTGGGAGCAAAATGGTAGCTCAAACTTACCAATTTTATTCGATCAGTCTCTGTAACGGTAAAATGAGGCGCTCACGGCCTGTAAAAGTGAGTTTACGCGGTATTTCAAGACCCCCCCCCCCCCCCGTCACTGGGGAATGTCTATAATGTTCATCAGTAACAACACATTTGATCGTTCCACCGTGCTTTAAAAAACAGGAAAATATTTTGCTGTGTTCTCTTGGTAAATGTCCAACAACCGATGAACCATTAGAAACTGCTACAGCAAAACTATGGGATGCTCTGAATGAATGGAGTGATGTGCCAGATATGGACCTATCAGAAAGTGATAACGAGGATTTTTCACCCGATTCTCCTGCTCACTAAATTTATAAATTTAAAGACTTTCCTGGCCATGTGCTTTTGTTTATGTTCGTGTTGATTGGTTCGACACGCCATTTGCTAAAGTTGACATTCATGTTGATTGGCTCGATTTTACTTCTGGGAAAATGTTTAAAGGAACAGCACCAGGAGGGAAGAGTAAGGGGTCTTTTATTTAAAATGATGCTGTTTTCTGTTTATTTTCAGCTTTCATGTAAATAATTTGGTTGATACCACAAATGAATAACACAAATACCATTAAAACTCTTATTGTTCCGTTATTATTCATGTTTTCCACCTCAATGCTAATAAGCACTTACCCTTTCACTCCGCTGGTAACATTTTAATAAGTGCCCACCAAGTTCTTTTATTTTATTTATTTATTTATTTATTTTTTATTATTATTAATTATTTTTATTTTTTATTTCTTTTTTTTTTTTTTAGCGCCCTGTTCACTTAACACGTCGAATACGGTACTTAACTACTGTAAGCGGATGACTGCATATAGTTAATTGTTGTTAATTCACATGAAGAACTACGGAATACGCTGTTTATCTATGATTATACTTACTAACTGGGCAATGGTGACCTGATGGTAAAGGTGCTGGATCACTGATCCTAAGGTTGGGGGTTCAAGCCCCACTCTCAATGGGTTGTCCCTGCCTCCCCAGTGCACATAATTTATATCTTGATATCTTGATAGTTCTCATTTACATTTATAGCATTTGACAGACTCCCTTATCCAGTGCATCAAACACTTATCTCATTTATACAGCTGAGCCGCTGAGGGTGTAGGCCCTTGTTCAAGGGCCCAGTAGTGGCCCTCGGTGGTAATAGAGCTTAATCCCCTGACTTTCTGATCAATAATCCAGAGCACATTCAGATTTGATGTTGAAGTCACCGGTATCTAACTTTCATATGAACTCAACTGTCCTCTAATACTGTAATATCCTTTATCATGATTCATATCACTGATGAAATTCCACAAATACCTGGAAAATTGCCAACCTCCCCATCATTTCACTGACTTTCTGAGCTGCTCTGTATGGGAGTGTTTAAAATCCATACCAATTTTTTATTTAGAAATGTATTGTTTAAAATTCACACCAATTTAAAGGACAATGACTTTTACATTAAATTAATGTACTGGACTTATTTTCATGTTTGAATGAAGCATAAGCAAGCCGTACAAATGAGAATAAAGTGCTGGGGATTAAATATATTTAAAAACGCAGAGTAGTGAAGGAAGTGTGCAGAGAAAAGTCCTCACATGAGCAGGTCATTTCAGTGAGTACTGAGACTTAAACATTCCTTTTCCACAAAAAATCTTCTCATGAGGGCAGTGGCGGTCTAGTGGTACAGGGCGCTGGATCACTGATCCAAAGGTTGGGGGTTCGAGTCCCACTCTCCACAAGGTTGTCACTGTCCCCCCAGTGCAGCTAACTGGGTTATCAAAGGCGGGCCATGTCTCTCACTGTCTATGGTAGGAGGTTCATGTAAAGGAACCATTGCTGACTTTCGACAAGAGTAGGCTGCAAAGCCGTCAGCGTGTTTCCATTCTGCGATGGCCTGGCGAGCTGTCCAGGGTGTGCTCTGCCCTCGCCCAGAGTCGGCTGGGATGGGCGCCAGCTTCCCCGTGACCCTACCTAGGATTAAGCGGTTACAGAAAATGAACTGAATCTCCTCATGACTTTGCTCATGGGTCCAGCTACAATTGCGTAGAACCTAGTACTCATTCTTCTCACCATGATGATGATGATGATCCCTGCTCAGATCAACCACCATCACTCTTTATATTTAAAGACGCTATTTAAACATTCAGGGAGCTCTTCAATGGAAGCAGATGGCAGCATCAAGAGGGGCAAAGAAGCAAAGCATGTCATAAATTACCACAGCCATGAGGACTGTGACCTTCTGCTGTCTCTACCAAAGCAGTCACTCCGTGTGTCAAATTGGATAACCCTTGAGTACAAGTGTGTGCCATGAACAAGATGAAGTACAAGCTCCAAATATAAATATGCTATATGCTCTCTCACAAGTGTTCATACACAATGCAAGAACTAAGAAATTTGTTCAGACGAGTGTCCCTGGAGACCCTACTCGAGTAAAGGAATATGTATTCCTGTCATACCAAAGACAGCAGGTAATTGCATGACTTAACTTTATGTTTAATTAGCTGCAGTGATTTAATTCTGACTGAAGAGGTCCACGCAACAGTACCGCTGAATATGAACTCACCTATATTAAAAAAAAAACCCATTTACGTACTATCCACTGTTACTAAAGGCTAAAATTAATTGCCTCACTGACAACACAGACCTACCATTTAATTAACTCCCATCAGTCTTTAAAGAACAATATCTCTAATCAGTGACAGGACAGTTATGACAGGTTCACACAGGGGTGAGGGTAAATGCAATCCCAAAACACATGGCTCCTCTCATGTGCCCTGGAGACAGGAAGTGCACAGGACAAAGGAAGTCAATCACAAGATGATTAAAGATACACTAATTACCATTAAACGCCATTATATATTACAAGTGTCGGCCACTTACAATCCCTTCACTAACCCTGCATTTGATGTATCTTCGACACTGACACCTCCATGATAGCTTTTGTTAGCAAGAAAATGGTCAGCGAACTACACACTGTTACAGCCGTCATGTTGATTGACAAAACTCCCACTTGGAGAAGTCCTAGGCGTCCGAAAACTATCCATCTAATAATCATTACAATACATTACATGGGATTAAAGGGCAGTGAAGGCAGATCCCAAGGTTGAGGGTTCAAACTCCACTGTCAACGGGTTGTCACTGTGTCCCCCCCCCAGTGCCGCTGACTGGGTTATCACGAGCCGGCCATGTCTCTCACCGTCTATGGTGGAGGTTCATGTAAAAGAACCATTGGTGATTTTTGAAAAGAGTAGCTGCATCGCCGTCAGTGTGTTTCCGCCCTGCGGTGGCCTGGCGAGCAGTCCAGATTCGGTTGAGATGGGTGCCAGCCTCCCCGCGACTCTAATTCGAATTAAGCGGTTCAGAAAATGAACGACTGGATGATACACAGGATCGGTTTGCTATCTCAGAATATCGAGGAGGTTGTCACCTAAGTAATATATTATATAAACTATTATATATAAGCAACACACACCATGCCTGTTGCACATGACTGTTTACGTTTACGCTACATGGGAACATAAACAAACAAACAAAAGAAATTTCCTCCAGGATCAATAAAGTATTCCGATTCCGAAAAAAATGTAGTTTATTTTTACTTATTGTTACCATTACATAAACACTCCACATATGTTCTGCAGAGGGGCCAGTGGTGTAGTGGTTGGGTGCTGTGCTCATGATTGGGAGGTTGTGAGTTCAAATCCCGCTGAGACCCTCACTGTGCTGAGACCCCTGGACAAGGTCTTAACCACAAATGTGCCTCTGTTCACCCAGCAGTATAAATGGGTACCAGTAAAAATATACTGGGAAGGCGTCCCATCCAGGGACGCTACAGAAACCGGGGATAAGCACCGGCCTGATGAGCCACTAGGCTTGGGTGTAAAAACCCAACAGCATTTACCTTACCTTTTACCATACGTTTTGCAGAGTCGTGCTGTTAACGACGTCTTTGTGAATTAATTTTACAATTTACTACAAAAAAATATATTTTTTCTTGCCTTATCCACTTAGGATAATAAGCAATTATTGAATGATAAAAAGTATGATATAGAGCAGGGGTGCTCAATCCTGCTCCTGGAGATCTATCTTCCAGAAGACATTTGCTCCAACCCTACTCATGCCCACCTAACCATCCAATCATCTAATCAAGACCTGACTAGATCTTACGTCACATGGGCCACATTATGGTTGGAGATAAAGTCATCTGGAAGGTAAATGTCCAGGAGCAGGATTGAGCACCCCCAATATAGGGACTTATGAGGTGGGGCAGTGGTGGCCTGGTGGTATAGGGCACTGGATCACTGATCCTAAGGTTGGGGTTTTGAGTCCCATTCTCCACAAGTCCCACTTGAGTCCCACCCCCCCCCCACCCCAGTTCAGCTAACTGGGTTATCAAAGGCCAGCCATGTCTCTCACTGTCTATGGTGAGAGGTTCATGTAAAAGAACCATTTCTGACTTTCATAAAGAGTGAGCTGCAAAGCCATCAGTGTGTTTCTGTCCCTTAAAAAAGGGTTGTGTCAGGAAGGGCATCCGACGTAAAAACCTATGCCGAATCATTCGCTGTGGCGACCCCTGAAAAAGGTAAAAAGCCGATAGGAAATCTCATAGGGACTTATGAAATCTTTATATTCGAGGAAATGTCCACAAAAATATGGAAAATATCTCATGGTAAGGATGCAGGGTTTATAGGAGGTAAAGATGGGTTTTATTTACAATACCGCTCTGGTGATTAATACGTCCGCCTCAGGCATTTCTGTGGGGGGTTTGCATGTTCTTCCCCTGTTCTTGCATGGGTTTCCTCCAGGTACTCCGATTACCTCCCACCGTCCAAAAGCACGCACAGTAGACTAACTAGCTGTAAATTAGCCCGAGGTGTGAGTTTTGAGTGTGAATGGTTGGATGTGTGTGTTGGCCCTGCAATGACCTGGCAGGCTAGCCAGGTTGTACCTCGCCCATAGTCGGCTGAGATGGGCACCAGTCTCCACGCGAGCCTAATTAGGATTAATCGGCTTAGAACGTGAATGATTTTCCTCTAATAAGCTTCCATTATACAAACCATGCAACCATTTTCTCGCTAGTTTTCTCTGGGAGGACGAGGAAAGTGAGGGATTTTCAAGCGTAAAGTTCAAATAAGAATCAAAAATAAAATATGTTGGATCTTAGAAGAACAAATGATGGCCTATTACAGTGGTAATCATGTTCGTCTCACAGCAAGAAGGTCTGGATTAGATTCCCGGGCTCTGGGCGTTTCTGTGTGACCTGCCATGTTCTCCCCATGCTCGTGAGGGTTTTCTCCGGGTACTCTAGTTTCTTCCCACAGTCTACAAACATGCCCACTCAGGTGGAAGTTCCAAATTTGCTCTAGGTGTCACAGTGGATCTGACTGGCTGTACATGTGTTGGCCCTACAATGGCTCCACAAGCTGTTCAGCATGTGCCCCGCCTTCGCACAGTGGGCTGAGAGCGCAATGATTCCACGGTTTAGAAAACTAATGAATGGATGAATGAAGAGCAGGAGAAAAGGTGCCACAGTCACTGATTCTAAAATCCCAGAACTTCAGTAAAATGCAAAAAAAAAAAAACATTTCAAAAGTAATGGGACGAGTATAGACACCGTCACACTTTTAAAAATGTAAAAATAATATAGTTAAAATGTTTTTCAATATTTTTCCTTGTAGTTTGTTGCTCATCCTTCGAGGTCGAAGATGACCATGACTTCATATCAGATCGATGATCTGCGGTATGGGTGAAGTCATGACTTGCGCTTGACTTGGATTTAAGTGAGGGAGAGTCGCGCAGCTCGTCAGCCTCACTCTCTCGTCCCGGTCTCTCCGAGTCCAGTGCCACGACATGGTCAAGATGATTGGAGACAGGTCGAGGTGCAGTGGATGGCCGGCACTGTCCTGTGCGTCTCACTGTGCCCTGGTTGCAATCCACGACACTTTGCTGGGTCCGCCTTCTTGTCCATTGAACCAGTTTGGTGGCACACAATCAGTCAGACCCAGTCTTCGCATGTGTAGGTACAGTAGACACATCCTACCTACTCTTTACCGACTGTCCTGCAGCATGCACAACATGACAGTGGGGACTTGTGGTGGCAGGGATGCCGAACCCCTTCACAGGTCCAAAAAACCTGCCCACTTTCAAAGTACAGTATATACTATCACAATTATTCACCTGAGACCCAATACACTCCTCAACTATTCAGCAATGTCCACGACGCCATCAGCGAATAGCTTCTTATACATACTATATACACAGGGATCCTTCACTTTCCAAGGTTAATTAGGACCGAAATCCTCCCACAACCACCGAATTCCGCTAAGTAGAATCAACCCCCCCACCCCCCACCCGACTGACGTATACGGTATACCTGACATAATGACGCAATGACGTAATGACGCTGCGTCCATTGTTTACAAACGACAGACTGAACGTGCCCCTCCTTCTTCGCAGTTCACCCTTGTGTTAAGACGTCATCTCTGTGATCTTTGTGTTTACACTGTTTTGCAGACTTTTGTAACCCAAGCAAATATGCTTGGTAAGCCTACTAGTAATAGTGGTAATCAGAAAAAGCGGCAAGCCATCTCGTTAGAAACGAAGATGGCTATTATCAAGAAAATTGAGGCTGGTGAAAAACACGTGAATGTTGCACGTTTCTTCCAAATGGTTCTGTCGACCATCGGAACCATTTACAAGCAGAAAGATCGCATCATAGAGAATGTTAAAGGTTATCTTTGATACTGTATTTGATATTTGAGGAGTGAATTTGATTAAAATTCATCTTCTTCTTTTACTTTCGGCTGCTCCCTTCAGGGGTCGCCACAGCAAATCATCCGCCTCCACCTCACCCTGTCCTCCGCATCTTCTTTTCTGACTCCAACGACCTTCATGTCTTCCTTCACCACATCCATAAATCTCTTCTTCGATCTTCCTCGAGGCCTTCTGCCTGGTAGTTCCAACCTCAGCATCCTACTGCCAATATACTCACTATCCCTCCTCTGTACATGTCCAAACCATCTCAATCTAGCCTCTCTGACTTTGTCTCCAAAACATCTTACGTGGGCTGTCCCTCTGATATACTCATTTCTGATCCTATCCATCTTCGTTACTCCCAGGGAGAACCTCAACATTTTCATCTCCAGCTACCTCCAGCCCGGCCTCCTGCCTTTTCCTCAGCGCCACTGTTTCTAAGCCATACAACATCGCTGGCCTCACCACCATCTTGTACACTTTTCCCTTCATTCTTGCTGACACTCTCCTATCGCACATCACACGGATACTTTTCTCCAACCATTCCAGCCTGCCTGCACACGCTTCTTCACCTCTTTTCCACACTCTCCATTGCTCTGGATTGTTGAGCCTAAGTACTTAAAATCCTCCACCTTCGTTATCTCTGCTCCCTGTAACATCACCGCGTTCCTCCTGGGTCCTTCTCATTCACACACATGTATTCTGATTTTCTGAGGCTAACCTTCATTCCTCTCCTTTCCAGGGCATACCTCCACCTCTCTAGATTTTCCTGCACTTGTTCTCTGCTCTCACTACAGATCACGATGTCATCTGCAAACATCATAGTCCATGGAGATTCTTGTCTCACCTCGTCTGTCAGCCTGTCCATCACCATAGCAAACAAGAAGGGGCTCAGAGCTGACCCTTGATGCAGTCCCACCTCCACCTTGAATTCGCCGGTCACACCGACAGCACACCTCACCACTGTCTTACATCTCTCATACATGTCCTGCACCACTCTAACATACTTCTCTGCCACTCCAGACTTCCTCATGCAATACCACAGTTCTTCTCTTGGCACCCTGTCATATGCTTTTTCCAGATCCACAAAGGCACAATGTAGCTCCCTCTGACCTTCTCTGTACTTCTCTATTAACATCCTCAAGGCAAACATTGCATCTGTGGTGCTCTTTCTTGGCATGAAACCAAACTGTTGTTCTACAAATGCTGACCTCTGCCCTTAGTCTAGCTTCCACTATTCTTTCCCATAACTTCATCGGTATGGCTCATCAACTTTATCCGTCTGTCGCTGCTGCAACTCTGCACGTCTCCCTTGTTCTTAAAAATGGGCAGCAGCACACTTCTCCTCCACTCCTCCGGCATCTGCTCACTCTCTAGTACCTTGTTGAATGTTCTTGTCAAAAAATCTACTGCTACTCTCTAGACACTTCCATCCCTCCACAGGTATATCATCAGGACCAACTGCCTTTCCATTCTTCATCCTCTTCAATGCCCTTCTCACTTCACCCTTACTGATCTTTGCTACATCCTGCTCCTCAATGGTTACCTCTTCTACTCTTTTTTTCTCTCTCATTTTCCTCATTCATCAGCTCTTCAAAGTACTCTTTCCATCTTCCCAGCACACTTCTGTCATTAGTCAATACAGTTCCCTCTCTGTCCTTTATCAATCTAACTTGCTGCACGTCCTTCCCATCTCTATTTCTCTGCTGTGCCAACCTGTATAGATCATTTTCTCCCTCTTTACTATCCAACCTCTCATACAAGTCATCATACACCCTCTGTTTGGCCTTAGCCACTGCTACTTTCTGCCTTCGCTGTGTCTCCCTGTACTCCTGTTTACTCTCTTGATCCTCTCAATGTCCCACTTCTTCTTGGCTAGCCTTTTCCTTTGTACACACTCCTGCACTTCCTCATTCCACCACCAAGTCTCCTTATCTACTTTCCTTCCAGAGGACACACCAAGTACTCTCCTACCTGTGTCCCTGATCACATTTGCTGTGGTTGTCCAGTCATTTGGAAGCACTTCCTGGCCACCCAAAGCCTGTTTCAAATTCATCTATTTGAAATTATTTTGCTTGAATTTAATTTATTTGAAATTAATGTTGATATTATTTGATATATTTGATATTTTTTTACAATGTTATGTTTATAATAATTGATTTAGGGGTGTTTTATGAGATACGGTAATGGTATTTATGGATGTATAGTACAGTATGAACATCATACGTCACTGGAACATACAGTAACAACTTACGTTTTTTTTTCACCTCACGTTTGGCCGTCCGGAACCAAACTAAAACTTAAGTTGGGGAGCGTCTGTCCACACACATGTACAGATGTGTGCATGCACACACGCACACAGATGAGTGTGCCTGCACTCAGGTGCACACCTCACAACAATGTAACTAGTTTTGATGGGAGATTTTGGGTTGGTTTTTTTTGTGTTTGTTTAGGTTTTTTTGCATATTTGGCCTTGTTTTTGCAGCATTTTCCTTAACTTTTTCCCCTATTTTTCCTTAATTTCTAATTCGATGAATATTAAAAAAAAAAAAAAAAAAAAAAAAAAAAAACGCAATGCACTGAAGCCGCATGAATTGAAGCGTGAAGTAGCAAGGGATCCCTGTATTTACTTATATAGATACATTATAGTCAACAACCAAAGTCAAGGAAGCTGTGTATGTCTGGGAATAAATAAAAAAGCCCACTGCACAAGGGACAGTTCATGTGTTATCCTTCTTGAAAATGTGAAACTTTCGGTACAGACAACACTAAACCTCTACCATTGCCTCGCTCAATAGCACTCTTCATTCGTTTTAGCATGACACGATAAAGCAGCAGTTTTATTCATCTTTTACACGGCTGCATCGTGTCCAGTGGATTTTAAGGACTGCCTATTTTTCTGATAACTCAAAAAAATAAATAAATTTTAAAAAAAAACGGATCGAACAGAGCCACGAAAAGGCCCTGCCCTGGAGAGATAAAGCTGATACTCCATAAAACTAATGAGAAGGAAAGGTCAGTTTATCATTCACAAGCCATTGCCAAGCCTGACTGCTTTTTACGACCACTGTGGTCTGTGTGTAGCGCTACTGTAAAGCAGTGCATTACTGCTGGCTGCACTCTCTCAGATCCACTCGCTCAGAGAAGGTGAACGAATATATGGGTTTCCCTGCAGTGTGAGAACATCATTTAAAGATGGTTTAAAATCTGCCTGAAATTGCATTTTCGATCAATCTGCTTTAAGCCTTACTTTTAAAAAAGGAAGAACTGCACACATGTCCTTTATTTCAATGTGACTCAGAAATGTTGAGTAAATATTAACAGCTTGATATTAGCAGTTCTGGAAAATAGACACCACTCCATCTGTTTACATTTACATGCTTCTGTCTCCAAGCTTTAATCTCTCAAAAGCAGATTACAATTAAGCCTTGGAGATGATAGTCAGGGGACATTAAAGGGGTGCTCAAAAAATTAGGTTTATGATTTCACCTTTGAGGTTTTAATTCCTTCTATCTCGGACGGACGACTCATTCGCGTGGGTATAGAAACATATACACGATGCACGGCTAAAACGACATGGCACAGGGATCAATTTATTCTGCTCAGACAGGTCGACGCCTTATTCCAGAGAAAATGTTCACGTATTGACATGGTGCATGAATATCAACCTGGACATCGCAAGTTCGAATCCAGGTTAATGCCACAAATATCAGTGACCAGGAGTAAATGGATGCAAATTGGCCGAGTTCTCACGGGAGGGAGGGATGGTCTATTTTCACTTCCCTGTCACTCACAGTGATCACCAGCCTGTCATAGGTATCTGTGAGCTCATTCGTATGAGAGGCGGTGCGCGTTTTCCCTCGGAGTGTGTCAGGCGCTTCTTAAATACACATGCGCAGCAGTTAGTAAAGAGGCAGGCGGCAGTATCATGCATTCTTATGCCCCTCCCTGGATGTGGCGATCATGTGACAAGGAAGGCAATATTTGATGGGGCCAAAAAAAAAGGTTTATTAAATTATTATATAATATCAATATTTAGGTGCCACTGAAAAGCAGACCTCCAAAAATGTTTACATTTATTTATAGCAAAGAAACACCCATTTATCACGTACTGTTTTTTCAATGTATTTAAAAAAAATCCTAAAGATGAACCATTGACTAAACAACCCCTCCCTGAATCGCCACCTTATCGTGGTGGAGGGGTTTCTGTGACCTAATGATCCTAGGAGCTATGTTGTCGGGGCATAATGCCCCTGGTAGGGTCACCCAAGGCAAACAGGTCCTGGGTGAAGGTTCAGACGAAGTGCGATTCAGAAGACCCCTATGCCATCTCAGAGGAAACAATGGAAGCAGTCTCCCTTGCCCGGACACGAGTCACCGGGGTTCCCTCCTGGAGCCAGGCCCGGGGGAGGGGCTCGAAGGAAAGCGCCTTGTGGTCGGGCTTCTGCCCATGGAGCCTGGCCGGGCCTAGCCCGAAAAGGAGATATGGGTCCACCCTCCCATGGACCCACGACCCGTGGGAGGAGTTTTAGGAGTCGGGTGCAATGTGAGTTGGGTGGCAGCCAAGGGCATGGGTTCTGTCGGACCAATCCTCGGCTACTTACTCTGACCCTCGGGACATGGAATGTTACCTCTCTGGCAGGGAAGGAGCCTGATTTGGTGCGTGAGGTGGAGAGATACCGACTAGATATAGTCGGGCTCACCTCAACGCATAGCTTGGGCTCTGGAACCATCCATCTCGAGAAAGGCTGGACCTTATTCTATTGTGGAGTTGCTCATGGGGAGAGGCGGCAAGCTGGTGTGGGTATTCTTGTTGCCCCCCGTCTCGGTGCCCAAATGTTGGGGTTCTCCCCGGTTGACGAAAGGGTAGCTTCCCTCCATCTTCGGGCGGGGGGACGGGTCCTGATTGTTATTTGTGCTTACGCACCAAAATGACAATTCAGAGTACCCACCCTTTTTCGAGTCTTTGGGGGGGGGTGTTGGAGAACGCTCCCTCGGGAGACTCACTCGTTGTCTTGGGAGACTTCAATGCCCATGTGGGCAACAATAGTGTGACCTGGAAGGGTGTGATTGGTAGGTATGGCCTCTCCAGTTAAACCCAAATGGTGTTTCGTTGTTGGACTTCTGTGCTCATCACAGTTTGTCTCTCACGAACACCATGTTCGAACATAAATGTGCCCATAAGTGCACTTGGCACCAGGATACCCTAGGTCGCAATTCGATGATTGACTTTGTAGTCGTGTCATCGGACTTGCGACCATATGTTCAGGACACTCGGGTGAAGAGAAGAGCTCAGCTGTCTACCGATCACCACCTGGTGGTGAGTTGGCTTCGGTGGTGGGGGAGGTTGCCTTGCAGACCTGGCAGGCCCAAGCGTGTAATCAGGGTCTGCTGGGAACGTTTGGCGGAGTCTCCTGTTCGAGAGGCCTTTAACTCCCACCTCCGGCAGAGCTACAACCATGTCCCGGAGGAGGCGGGGGACATGGAATCCAAATGGGCCATGTTTCGTGCCTCCATTGCTGAGGCGGCAGCCCAGAGCTGTGGCCGTAAGGTCGTCGGTGCTTGTTGTGGCAGTAATCCCCAAACCTGGTGGTGGACACCTGCGGTGAAGGGGGCCGTCCAGCTGTAGAAGGCGGCCTATTGGGTTTTATTAGCCTGTGGGACTCCCGAGGCAGCAAACAGGTACCGGCAGGCCAAACGTGCTGCAGCCGAGGCTGTCACAGATGCAAAATCTCGGGTGTGGGAGGAGTTCGGTGAGGGCCTAGAGAGTGATTATCGGTTGGCCTCAAAAAGGTTCTGAACCACCATCCGACGCCTCAGGGGGGGGGAAGCGGTTCTTCACAAACACTGTTTACAGTGGAGGTGGGGAGCTGCTTACCTCGACTGGGGATGTCGTCGAGAGGTGGATGGAATACTTTGAGGACCTCCTCAGTCCCACCAACATGCCCTCCATGGAAGAGGAAGACCCTGGGGGCTCCGCTGGGGGTCCGCCCATCACTGGAGTGGAGGTCACTGAGGTTGTCAAAAAGCTCCTCAGTGGTCGAACTTCAGGGTTGGACGAGATCCGCCCGGAATATCTCAGGGATCTGGATGTTGTAGGACTGTCTTGGTTGACACGTCTCTGCAACATCGCGTGGTCATCGGGGGCTGTACCTCTGGATTGGCAAACTGGGGTGGTGGTCCCGATTTTTCAGAAGGGGGACCGGAGGGTGTGTTCCAATTATCGGGGAATTACACTCCTCAGCCTACCTGGGAAAGTCTATGCAGGGGTTCTAGAGAGGAAGATACAACCGATAGTCGAACCTCAGATTCAGGAAGAACAATGTGGTTTTCGTCCTGGCCGTAGCACTCTTGACCAACTCGCTCCACAGGATTCTGGAAGGGGCATGGGAGTTTGCTCAATCTGTCCACATGTGCTTTGTGGATTTGGAGAAGGCTTTCGACTGTGTCCCTAGAACGATCTTGTGAGGCGTGCTCCGAGAGTACGGCGTTCCAGACCCGTTGCTATGAGCTATTCGGTCGTTGTATCACCGGAGCCAGAGTTTGGACCCTGTTGGCAACAACAGGTCGAATTTGTTTCCGGTGGGAGTTGGAGTCCGCCAAGACTGTCCTTTGTCACCGATTCTGTTCGTAGTTTTTATGGACAGAATTTCTAGACGCAGTTGAGGCGATGAGGGGTTCTGGTTTGGTGGTCATCGGATCTCGTCTCTGCTTTTTGCGGATGATGTTGTCCTTGTGGCTTCATCAAGTCGGGACCTCCAGCTCTCATTGGAGCGATTTGCAGCCGAGTGCAAAGATCCGGGATGAGGATCAGTACCTCCAAGTCTGAGGCCATGGTTCTCAGTTGGACAAGGGTGGAATGCACCCTCCGGGTTGGGAATGAGGTCCTGCCCCAAGTGGAGAAGTTTAAGTATCTTGGGGTCTTGTTCACGAGTGAGGGAAGGATGGAGCGAGAGATCGACTGATGGATCGCTGCAGCCTCTGCTGTTAAGCGGTGCCTGTTCCGGTCCTCGTGGTGAAGAAGGAGCTGAGCCGCATGGCGAAGCTCTCAATTTACCAGTCGATCTACGTTCCAACCCTCACCTATGGTCACGAGCTTTGGGTAATGACCGAAAGAACAAGATCACGGATACAAGTGGCTGAAATGACCTTCCTTCGCCGGGTGGCGGGGTTCTCCCTTAGAGATAAGGTGAGAAGCTCCACCTCCTGGGGAGAGCTCGGAGTAGATCCGCTGCTCCTCCGCATTGAGAGGGGCCAGTTGAGGTGGCTCGGGCATCTGGTCAGAATGCCCCCCCGGACGCCTCCCTGGTGTGGTGTTTTGGGCATGTCCAACCGGGAAGAGACCCCGGGGTCGACCTAGTACACACTGGAGGGACTATGTCTCTCGGCTTGTCTGGGACCGCCTCAGTGTCCCCCTGAGAGAGTTGGAGGAAGTGGCTGGGGAGAGGGACGTCTGGACCTCTTTGCTTAGGTTGCTGCCCCCGTGACCCAACCCTGGACTAAGCGGAAGAAGATGATGATGATGATGACTAAACAAGAAAATTTTCTGCAAAGTGCAAGTGCACGCAACGCCAACGGCGGAGGTGGTACATACACATGTTGGACTGTCTGTGTGGGGATGTGAACACAGACTCAACAACAATATAATCCTCGTGGCTTTATGACGTTATAGACAGTGCGAGTCATGACCGGCCTTTGATAACCTAGTTAGCAGGACTGAGAGAACAGCAGTGAAACTCAGTGATAGTGGTGCTTGAACCCCTGACCTTCAGATCAGTAAGCCAGCACCCTACTGCCAGGCCACCAATGCCCCACCCCAAAGGCTAATTTATTAAATATAAATTGTGACTTCATCAGTGAATATTAAAGATCAAAACAAATATTTTTTTAGATTAGATCTGTTTAGTACAAATTTTAAATAAAATAAAATAAAATTCCTACATTTTTAAAAGAGTCACAGATTTCCGGATCACAGTATACTTGTACTTGTTACAAACTAATTTAATAACCAAAATACTGCATAAAAAAACAGGAATGAGTCTGTCATGAAAATCAATGCATGGGCTCAGGAAGACTTCCAGAAATCATTGTCTATAAAACACAGCTCGCTGTTCCCTTCACAAATGCAAGTTAAAATGTGGTGTAATGGTTAGAACTTCCACCTCACAGCAAGAAGATCCTGGGTTCCAACCCCGTGCCCAGAGAGACTATATCAGCGTGGAGTGCATATGTTCTCACTGTACCTCTTTGGGTTTCCTCCCCATGGTCCATAGGTATGCTTGATTGTTCCTAGGGGTGAATGATTTTGTGTGTGTGTGTGTGTGTGTGTGTGTGTGTGTGTGTGTGTGTGTGTGTGTGTGTGTGTGTCCCTGCGAAGGTCTGCCAAGTTGTTCAGGGTAAACCCCCCCCCTTGCCAGAAGTCCAGTCTTCCCATAACCCTGATAAAAGATACAGAGGTCACAGAGGACACAGAGTGTCCCTATTTTGGGTGGGAATTAGAGTCATAAATTTGCAGGAAGCATTAAATCACTGGGTATTTCATGGTTTCATTCACTTTAGTGCAAGTAGTAAATACCGTAGCAGAGCTTCTGAGTGGAGCCCACAGTAATGGCTTTGATGACTGTTCTGTATTCATCCTTGAATCCCAAGCCTATCTCTGACTTAATGCTGATTGGTTCCCCAATGAATACAAAATAAGGTTTGTCACAATGTTTCCCGTTGATAATTAGTGCAAAAACACACCATGTTCCATCAGATGGCTCAAAAAACTGTGCTGAATCGTGAGTCATGTAGAAATGTCCTATTTTCCTGCATCAACCAATGAACATTTCTCTATAAAGGTTTTCCTTTGGGTCTTAGACTGCAGATGAGCATGCTGGGAGTATGGACATTTAAGAACTGACCATGTTCTTTTCGGTTCTATATGTCATGATTATCAGTCCTTCATGCTTGACCTCACCCCCTGATACACACACACACACACACACACACACACACACACACACACACACACACACACACACACACACACACACACAAAATACTTGCAGAAGCACAGAACATGAACTCATTAAACGGATAATTAAACTAGCAAGACAGATGATTTAAGTAAGCATGAAAATCAGCAAAACTCATAGTTACCCTTTACTGCATTCGCTGCAGAGCATAGTCGGCGGGGGGGGGTGTTATAACACCATCGGATACCCATCAATAGAGATATCTATCTGGAGCTTCATTTTAAGGCAGTGTCTTTTTATATATATATATATATATATATATATATATATATATATATATATATATATATATATATATATATATATATATATATATTATGAACCGCTTAATTCTAATTAAGGTTGCGGGGAGGCTGGTGCCCAAATCAGCCGAGGGCAGAGTACACCCTGGACAATTCTCCAGGCCATCGCAGGGAAGAAACACTTTGATGGCTATGTAGCGTTCTCTGACAAAAGCCAGCAATGGTTCTCTTACATGAACCTCACACCATAGACAGTGAGAGACATGGCCAGCCTTTGATAAGCCAGTTAGCTGCACTTGGGGACAGCAGTGATAACCCATTGACAGTGGAGGTTGAACCCCTAACTTTGGGATCAGTGATCCAGCACCTTCCCACCGGATCACCACTGCCCGTTTTATATATATATATATATATATATATATATATATATATATATATATATATATATATATATATATATATATATATATTTCCCCCAGTGCGGCTAACTGGGTTATCAAAGGCGGGCCATGTCTCTCACTGTCTATGGATGGTGAGAGGCATGTAAAAGAACCATTGCTGACTTTCATAAAGAGTAGCTGCAAAGCCGTCAGCGTGTTTCTGTCCCTTGCTAAAAAGGGTTGTGACAGGAAGGGCATCCGACGTAAAAACCTATGCCAAATCAAATGTGCGAATCAGATGATTCGCTGTGGCGGCTCCCGAGAAAGGGAAAAAGCCGAAAGGAAGAAAGAAAGAAAGAAAGAAAGAAAGAAAGAAAGAAAGAAAGAAAAAAAGAGAAAATATATATATATATATATATATATATATATATATATATATATATATATATATATATATATATATATATATATATATATCTTCTTCTTTTCCTTTCGGCTTTTCCCTTCAGGCGTCGCCAATCTCATCTGCCTCCATCTCACCCTATCCTTTGCATCTTCTTCTCTTACACCAACGACCTTCATGTCCTCCTTTACCACATCCATGAATCGTCTCTTTGGTCTTCCTCTAGGCCTTTTGCCTGGTAGTTCCAGCCTCAGCATCCTATTACCAATATACTCACTATCCCTCCTCTGTACATGTCCAAACCATCTCAATCTAGCCTCTCTGACTTTGTCTCCAAAACGTCTTACATGTGCTGTCCCTCTGACGTGCTCATTCCTAATCCTATCCATCCTCGTTACTCCCAAAGAGAACCTCAACATTTTCATCTCTGCTACCTCCAACTCTGCCTCCTGTCTTTTCCCCAGGGCCACTGTTTCTAACCCATACAGCATCGTTGGCCTCAACACCGTCTTGTACACTTTTCCTTTCATTTTTGCCGATACCCTCTTATCACACATCACACCGGACACTTTTCTCCAACCATTCCAACCTGCCTGCATAAGGATAAGCGTCATTACCAGCCCACAGCAGATTATTTTCCTAGAATAGCATCCTAAGGCATTTTTAGTCCTCTTTCCAAACAAAAATTAATAAATCTATTAATATCCAGCACCTTTTGAACTCTATAGGCACAGCTGGTGCTGTTGAACATCCATGAGATAATTAGTTTCTCTTATAACTTATGACTTATATTCCTGTCATAAACAATTAATCTTTCATTAAGCTCCTATTTTCTCTTTCTCAAGGTCAATAAAACAAAAGAACATCAGTCCTGCTTTCCTGAGAACTTTTCCATTGTGGAAATCTTACTGACTGCCTAATTACTCTGACACTCAAGACTTATAAACTTATATAACCTCCTTAGAAAAAGCCTTTCATCACCCACTCATTCGATCGTTTTCTATAACACTCATCCTTTGGGTGAGTTGAAGACAATCCTATTCACACTCCGTTTAGCACCATTTAGAGTCGATTTAGTCCAAGTATTCAGGCTGTTGGAGGAAACTGGAGAGCCTGGAGGAAATTCATACACAGGAAGGACATGCAAACTCCCCACAAAATGAGCCTTTGCCACCACACCATTATGCCAACCACACTTTCTGAACTACTTTACTTTATTCTTTACTAGGGTCCCGGAGAGGCCGGAGCCCATACAAGGTGGCTCCAGACAAAGACAAGTTACATCATGAACAGCCCACCAGATCATCACAGGCCCAATAAGCACACAACCATAACAAGATTTCACCAATAAAGCACTAATGAGAGGGATCCCAGCGAGGTTGAGAAAAAAATAGAGGAAACCGGTTCAGAAATAGAGGAAATTAATTATTTCAGCTGGGGATCAAGGGGGCCGCAGGACCCCTGAAGCTCAAAAATATAGTAGCGGAATTCCGCTAAATAGCGGAGATCCGTGCTATGAAGACAGGGTTGGCATTGGCTCCGGAAAGCAGTTAGCCAATGTGGCTCAGGGGCTTGACAACTTCGTAGCCACAAAATTATCCAAGTATCCATACTAATGATCACTCACTTGAGTTGAAAGCAATTATTCTCAAAACGCGGGCAGTGGTGGCCCGTTGGTAAGGTGCTGGATTACCACTCCTGAGGTTGGGGGTTCAAGTCCCACTGTCAATGGTTGTCACTGCTCTCCCCCAGTGCAGCTAACTGGGTTACCATTGCTGACTTTCGACCAGAGTAGCTGCATAGCCGTCGGCATGTTTCTGCCCTGGGATGACCTGGTGAGATTTCCACGGTGTACTTTGCCCTTGCCTAGAGTCAGCTGAGATGGACCAGCCTCCCCACGACCCTAATTAGGATGAAGCATTAATTCAGAAAATGAATTAATGAATGACCTCATAAAATGTATCAGACAACGTTTAAAAAACACCCAGAACACAATTCGGTTAGATGTTGTGATTGTGAGATTGGTTTATTCTGTTTGAAATAGATCTACCTATACAGTATAGGGCTGCTGTTCGATTGATGGATTTCTGATGACCTCACACACCTCAAATAATTCCTGTCATGTCGTGAGTCATTCAACTGTAAACAAACCACAGCTATGACACACACCTGCGTAGTATGGAGCTGTACACACTGCATTAATTCTGGCAAGCAAAAACGGCACTGCTCTGATATTCCAAAGGTGAAAAACACCAGGGACACTAAACGCTTACTGCCACAAAGGCCAAATCTCTGGCTGGCGAAAAATAAACAGGGGAGAGTTCGATTCAAACCCAAACGAAAAGCATTACAAAGTGTGTTCCCACCACTTTAGCAGAGGTCAAAATATTTTGCTAACATACTGCTCATTGTTTAAATCTGGGATTAAAACTTTTAACATCCCAATTACATGTTACCACATAAGCATTCATATATTTCAAATACAGGGATCCCTCGCTTTTCACAGGTCATGGGGACTGAGATCCCCCCGCGACCACCGAATTCCGCGAAGTAGGATTGAACCCCCTGACTGACGTATATGTACATGTATATGTGTATATAATATAAATAAATACATATTCAACGCTATAAATGCTTATAATAACAATTAAATATTTAAAAATAATGCATAAGATGTAAATAAAATATAAATACACACACATACAGACGTGCGTGCGCACACGCAGATGGAGGGTTTTGGGTTGTTTATTTGTTTTTTTTTGTTTGTTTGGGGTTTTTGCATAATTGGCCTTGTTTTGCAGCATTTTCCTTAACTTTTTTCCCTATTCTTCCTTAATTTCCTTATTTTTTTAATTCGATGAATATTTACAAAAAAAAAAAAGAACACCGAAGCCGAATGAATTGAAGCGCAAAGTAGCGAGACATCCCTCTACATAACAAGTACATTCATTTTCTGTAACTGCTTATTCCTAATTATGGTCGCGGGGAGGCTGGTGTCAATCCCAGCCAACTCTGGGCAAGGGAAGAGTACAACCTGGACAGCTCACCAGGCCATCACAGTGCAGAAACACACTGATGGCTATGCAGTTACTCTTGTCGAAAGTCAGCAATTGTTCTTATACATGAACCTCTCACCACAGACTGAGAGACATGGCCGGCCTTTGATAACCCAGTTTGTTACACTGGGGGTGGGGGGGGGGGGACAGTGACAACTTGTTGAAAATGGGGCTTGAACCCCCAACCTTAAGATCAGTGATCCAGCACCTTTACCACCAGGGCACCAATGTCCTACATAACATGTGTATAAATACTTTTTTTTGGTTATTTGTTTAGAAATCTCCTCAAAAAATTGCTGGAAGTAGCCTCAAGCTTCTAGCTTCAATCACTTTACCTACATTTAGCTTTAAAAGCTTTTGGGCTTCACCAGTCACCTCATTTTTCTATTTAAAAAATCCCTGGCGCTTTTAGGTCCTGATGAGAACCTGGATTTTTTTTTTTTTTAATCTGGCCTTATGACAGCAGGGGACACACATGGGAAAGGAAGCATGGCACTTTTAATTTGCTTCACTCAAAGGCAGCTCCGTCGCTAACGTGGCTAGTTCAAGGTGTGTTTCACATCGCTGCATGGGCTTCTGACTCGCCAATGGCGACATGTTGAGCAAGCAGCGCAAACCCTGGAAGGAGCCATTACTATTATCGGTGTGGACTTTGTGCATTTTGTGCCATGTAGGTTTTCTCCAGGTACTTTGTTCTTTCCCGAAGTCCACTGACATCTTCTAAGTGGCTATTTCAAATTGCGTAAGTGTCTTGAATTTGATTGGTCGAGCCAGGTTCTAAACTCGTAAAAAAAAAAAAAAATCCTTGATATACACAATCTTGTGAATGGGTTTCAGTAAATAGGCAGTAATGGTTAAAACCCACTTATTAATGTAATACATACATTTTATATCCATATCTAATTGTACATTTACACTTCCTATTAGCGCTTAGCTCAGTTAGCTATAGCAAGTACCACATTTGACTTTGGCTTAGTAGTCCAGATGTTTAGTATTTCTTATTTTGTTTTAATGCACTAGGGGCAGTGGTGGTCTAATGGATAGGGCACAGGATCGCTGATCCTAAGGTTGGGGGTTCAAGTCCCCACTAGGTTGTCACTGCCCCCCCCTCCCCCCAGTGCAGATAACTGGGTTATCAAAGGCGGGCCATGTCCCTCACTGTCTATGGTGAGAGGCATGTAAAAGAACCATTGCTGACTTTTGTAAAGAGTAGCTGCAAAGCCATCAGCGTGTTTCTGTCCCTTGCAAAAAGGGTTGTGACAGGAAGGGCATCCGACGTAAAAACCTATGCCAAATCAAAATGTGCGAATCAGATGATTCACTGTGGCGACTCCCGAGATAGGGAAAAAGCCAGAAAGAAAGATTTTGTTTTAATGCATTGATAGAATTCCTAAAATTTTACAAAGGAAAACAGGCACAATCCAATGCTCCACGTAAAGCTAAATGTGGACTGAAAGGCAGCCACGTTTGGCTCTTTCAATTTCGCACAAATGGCTGTCAAGGCTGTCAATTTCGATTCCCACCCGCCCAACCGCCAACTGAATACTTTACTTTTTCATTCCAAGTCTTCTGGCCTGTCAGGCGGCTGTCAACAAAAGCCGTGTTGACAATGTTAACGTTGAGTGTTGGCCTTTAACCCTTAGTTCCAATCCTCCACGGTCTGCACAGTATAGCTACGGGGGAAAAAAATCCACAGAGGTTCCCTTCTTTTCTTTTATTGTTTATTAATTTATACTATTTATGTATCTATTTATTTATTTACTTATATAATATATATGTATGTGTGTATGTTTGTATATGTATCTATTTTTGCACCCCCTACTGATGGTACCTCAAGAGCCTGTAACAGTGAATTTCTCCATTGTGAGATTAATAAAGCTGTATCTTATCTTATCTTATCTTATCTTATCTTATCTTATCTGATAAACAATTTGGCTTACTATTCAGTTCGACCGTTTAGAGAAACCAAAAACAAGGTAAAATAATCGATACATTCACCGAGCCAAAGATCTTCTGCCATGATAAACACCAGCATGAGACTGGAATCTGCCTTCTATCCCACACCCACAAATTTACTGGCCTCAGTCATGTCTCTCATCCAAGCCGCAGCCTTTCAGCGTGCGCTCCTGCCTCTAGACATGGGTTCCAGGACGTCTCGCCAACACCAGTTATAGGATATTCATCCAGCCAAGCAAGGTTGGACAAAATAGCACAAACATGTGCTATAACTTCAATACCAGTCAGGCATGTTGGGGGATTAGACACTAACACATACTATTATGTCTTAAACAGCATTACAGCTTCTTAGTTCATACTTACAAGTATTCGTCCTATTTAGAAAACAGTTTGTCTCCGAAATGAAAAATAACTAAACATAGTTAAACACCCCAGCAGGTCTGATCTACTCCCACTGCTAAATATGTGGCATGAAATGACTCCTAGCTGAATGAGCAGTACTCAATGAAAAGCCTTGTGCCCCAAATGAGCGCTTGAATGAATACCCAGCCCAGTCCGTGTCTACATGTATACTCATGGGTGTAATTAGCCAGGTTGATTAATCCATCTCAGGCAGTAGGCTAGAATGAAGGGCAGCTGTGAAAGGCAGCACAGCAACAGCTGAGAGAAGCATGGAGACACCCTGCTGCCTCTCCCATTCACACGTAGACAAGAACACACAGATAGGATGTGTTTGCTTGTGTGTGTGTGTGTGTGTGTGTGTGTGTGTGTGTGTGTGTGTGTGTGTGTGTGTGTGTGTGGCGAGAATCTGTGTGTGTAGGGGGGGTTCTGGGTCACTTGAAGTCAGTCAGACTTCAACGAAATTTTAAGGAGTAGTGTGTGTATGGGGGTGGTGTGTCTTAGTGGGGGTTCTGGGTCACTTGAAGTCAGTTGGACACAATATTAAGGAGTAGTGTAGGTGGGGGGGAGTTCTGGGTCAGTTAATGTCAGTCAGACTTCAACACAATGTTAAGGAGTAGTGTGTGTGTGTGTGTGTGTGTGTGTGTGTGTGTGTGTGTGTGTGTGTGTGTGTGTGTGTGTGTGTGTGTCCATGCAAGGACACTCAATTTCGATCAGCTTTGGTGAGACTGCAGTAAAATGTCGATCATCTTCACTTGCACTGATGAAGATTAAGCTTGCGCTGGAGATCAGACAGACACACACACACACACACACACACACACACACACACACACACACACACACTGCAGAGAA
This sequence comes from Plotosus lineatus, assembly GCA_024760905.1. Taxonomy (NCBI): domain Eukaryota; kingdom Metazoa; phylum Chordata; class Actinopteri; order Siluriformes; family Plotosidae; genus Plotosus; species Plotosus lineatus. The sequence continues at coordinate 13,101,131 of CM045742.1, forward strand.
CTCAAGTGTGGCTCGGAGATATTTACAAACATTTCCATTTCTGCCCATTACCTGCCGTGCCACATGCAATTAAGGAAAAGATATGCCACTGATAAACTAACCAGATCCAATCATGATGTCGTTAGCGGGTATTTACACCACATATCATCTGGCTCTTTCATTTCTCTAATCTAACATGAACAAGCCTCATCCAAAATAACCCAAAAAAAGTCCCTGTAGACAAATAATCAATCTCCAGAACATTCATTTATTCATTGGCTCATTTGTGAACCCATTTAATCCTAAAACAGTCATGGGGGAAGCTGAAGTCTATCACAGGCGGGAAACAGCATGCCAGTCCTTCACAGGGCCAGCGCGCGCGTGCACACACACACACACACACACACACACACACACACACACACACACACACACACACACACACACACACACACACACACACACACACAAACACACACACACACACACACACACACAACACACACACACACACACACACACACACACACACACACACACACACACACACACACACACACACCTAGGGTCAATATAAAACAACCATTTTGCCTAATGTGCATGTTTTCGGAGTGTGAGGCGAATCCGGACTACCTGGAGGAAACTCACATAAACACATTGAAAACATGCAAACTCCACACAGAAACACAGTCTCCTAACGCGGGACCTGAAACCAGAACCTCTCTGCTGTGGGGCGGATGTGCTGACCTCTAGCTTACCATGCTTCCCTGCCCGAAACATTATTTGACATAAAAGGTAAAATGCAAACTGATGTATAAATAAATAATTCTCAATTCAAAAAGACCTATCACATAATAGACCCAAAGAGCCAGTCAGGCATCCCTATAAAAACAGAGTGTATATCTTATAGTTCAGACAGTTGGTATCTACAACAAGCAGGTTATATTTTTGGTAAGGTTTGTGTGGAATTTGGGGAATTTCTACCAAGGGCGGGGCTAGGACAAGGAAGACTCCATTAAAATTTGGAGATGATCTGGAGCAAATTCTGGATCTTGGAATTTTTCAAAGGATTTTTTAACAAAGTAAGATAGAAATGTTTTGTTTTTTTTTCTTACATTTTGGTTAATATGGATGAACTGCTTGACTTTGGCAGTTGTTGTCTCGGTTGAATTGTTTTCCTGCTAACCAATATTGTTCTATTATCCGGTGTGTACGCCATCCTTCTGTTTTATTTTGTTTGTTGCCCTGCACAGACCCCATGAATCCCCATCTCAGTTCGCTCCTGGGCTTTAACTTTTGTCAGTTCTCCATGTTTTTTATGAAGGCTTCCTCTGAGTTCTCTGTTTTCTATAATTTGTTTTGTTAGGTTTCCTATTAAATGAACTAGTACA
>CM045742.1:13107500-13140000 GCA_024760905.1 Plotosus lineatus
ATCTTCTCCTGGGTCACACGCGCCCCCCTCAGCATCACGCCCCACTATTTGAGAAGCACTGGATTAGACACACAGTGTTTTATTTCAAAAAATTGAAATCCAAAAAGGAAATTCAGATTTTAGCCTGAAGGTTCATTCACACAATAACAATCATGACCCCGACCGCGATTCATTCATCATATCTCATCATATCATATGTTACAATGGAAAAAATCAGAGAGCACCAGTACACATTGGAAAACAATGGTATACATCAAGGGCAGTGGTGGCCTAGTGGTATAGGTGCTGAATCACTGATCCTAAGGTTGGGGGTTCAAGCCCCACTCACCGCAGGTTGTCAGTGTCCCCCCAGTGCAGCTAATTGGGTTATCAAAGGCCAGCCATGTCTTGCATACATCCATTTCACTGGAGCGCCGCAGACCCGCGGAAGCAAAACCGTAGTCATCCGCCAATGTTCCTCAGTCATTACATCATCTTCCGTGTCCTTCCGTACGATTCCAAAGGTATTCCTCCTCTTCCGTCAGGCCAAAATGTTCAGAATCACGTTCACGGAAAAATTTTCCGATAGTGTTCCCTCACGTTCCGCAGTCCTTCCGCAAACGTTCCGTCCTTTCCGTGATTGTTCCTTTTATTCCGTAAGTCTTCCGTGAACGCTCCGTGAACATTCCTCCTTCTTCTGGGTGGTCAAAAGCAGCCACAGAATCCCCACAGAATACTCACGGAAGATTTGCGGAATACACGCGGAACATTTGCAGAATGGTTGCGGATAACACTTGCAAAGCAAGTAAGATAAGACTTGCGGAACACTCAAGGAAGTCACTTTCACTATAAATTATTCCAGTTCATTCACTTTATTTTTTCTGTTTTCCTGTTCATGTAATAAAGTTTGAAATTTTATAATCACTGTGGTTTGGACTTGTGTGCATGATTCGTAGCCTGGAATGATTTATTGAGGTGCAAATAAAAGGAACGTATTGACAATATTGATATTAAATGTATTAACATATGTTAAATTGTAAATTTCTTGTAAATTATAAACATATTGCACATTAGAAATATATGGGTAAATTATAAACATGTTAAATTTTAAATTTATTGTACATTATAAACATATTATACATTATAAACATAGTATGAATGAGAGAATGAGCTTCCTTGGTCGATTCTGCGTATTTATAGGCAGAATCAGGAGCAAATCCTTTGATCTTTACCGATTTATCCTTGTTGAAACGTGGTTAAAACCAGGTATTCCTCAGTCATTCCTTAGTCATTCCGTGTTGAACGTGAACATTCCGCCTTCATTTCGCCTGTTCCGCAATCATTCGGTAGCTCTTACTTCTAAAATGGAGTAGTGCCGTAGTCGTTCCTCGAGTGTTCCGTGCTTTCCGTGAACGTTCCGTGAATTAGCCGAAGGTCTTCCTTTGCAATCCGCACTGGTTCCGAAGGTAATCCGAGCGCTTTTACTCATGTTTTCTGACATTGTACCATGGTCTTTCCATGTTTTTTCTGCACATTCCGTGAACGTTCCGAATTTGTTCCGAAGGTACAATTTTCCATAGGTTTTTACCCCTTTTCCATGTAAAAATGCCGAAGCTCCTCTATAGAGTGCGTTCTGCGCCTTTCCGCCATGATCATTGCATTCCACGCTCCAGTGAAATGGGGATATCACTGCCTATGGTGAGAAGTTCATGTAAAAGAACCATTGCTGACTTTCGACAAGAGTAGCTGCAAAGCCGTCAGCATGTTTCTGCCCTGCGATGGCCTGGCGAGCTGTCCAGGGTGTACTCTGCCTTCGCCAGCCAGCCAGCCTCCCCGCAACTCTAATTAGAATTACGCGGTTACAGAAAATGAACTGATGATGGTAAACATCACAGAACATTAGCGGACGTTGTAGAAATTCGAAAAAACTCTGGGAAAGAATTAAAAACAGTCTGCCCTCTACTTACGAAAACCTCTGAATATGAAAAATGCTGGTTATGAAAAACAGTTTCACAAATTTTCGCCCTCTGTACACGAAACAACCTCTTCTTACGAAAAGCGCCAAAAATTTAAATCACGCCATTCAAAAATTCAAGCAAAACACGAATTGCTCTCTCATTGGTTGTCTCCCAACAGCCTGCCCCGCTGGCCTCCCACTGGCCTCCCATTGGCCAGGAGGGAGCTGAATCTCCATAGTACTGTACCCATAAGCTTGTTTGTCACACACGTGAAGGAGAGATGTACTGTTGCTTCCGAAAAAGGCTCTGGAACGGATTAATTTCATAAGTAGAGGGCCGATTATACTGTATTTTGGGAGTGCCGGAAATTTTTATGAGGCTTTTTGTGTTCGGAGTACTTCAGGGAAACATAAGAATATTTATACAGCATGGGAGACACATGAATGAACATCGATACAAATCGGAGTGGCATCAGTTTACATCATAATAACATCAGAGGAAGCATCAGAATCACATAACAGTCAAAAAACATCGGTTCATATCATAACAAAATCGGCTAAAATTGATAACTGGGTTCTAGCTGTTACATTAATGCTGAAATCCACAGAAAACTTCCCAGAGTTCACAGTAGCCTATAAACAAGGCTGATATAGACTTCAATTTCCACCTAAATATTCCAGTCTGGGCAGTGGTGGCCTGGTGGTAAAGATGCTGGATCACTGATCTCAAGGTTGGGGGTTCAACCCCCCCCCCCCCCCCCCCAGTGCAGCTAACTGGGTTATCAAAGGCCAGCCATGTCTCTCATTGTCTATGGTGTGAGGTTCATTTAAAAGAACCATTGCTGACTTTCGACAGTAGTAGCTGCATAGCTGTCAGCGTTTCTGCCCTGCGATGGCCTGGCGACTCTGCCCTTGCCCAGAGTCGGCTAAGATGGGCGCCAGCCTCCCCTCAACCCTAATTATAATTAAGCGTTCAAAAATGAATGAACGAATGACATTCCAATCTTAGTTTCACAGCACACGTGGTTCTAGTTACGCACTCACCCAATGTAAAGAATCTTTGAACATTCTGTGAGTTGTGAAGTAAACACTCAGTGTATCCTGGTCTTGGCGTGTTCTTTGCTCTATGTATTACTTAATCTTTTATTTTCACATCGCAGGTACCTGAACCTGATATTGCTTTGACTTATGACTCTGGATTTTTTTGACCTTGAGTTTATATTTAAAACACTAACCTGCATCCAGCCTGTTTCCTCAGCCTCGCATAGATCAATAATTTACCAACTTTTGTCTGACCTTTATCGATAAAATCAAGCAAGACAGGATATATGATAAAGGTGAGCTGCTGTATTATTATTATTATTTTTTTTTTTTTGTAGTTCCCACAATAATTCAGCCTATCTCAGCCGAAACTGGGCAAAAGCAGAGTATACGTATATGTTGTAGGACGAAACCCACACAAGCAGTGTGGAACATAACGACTCCACACAGTAACATCTGAGCCAGGGTCTCAAACCCAGCACCTTCTTGCAGAGAGACGGATGTGCTAACCATTACTGAAAAAAGACAGCAACTGAAAAGTTTTTTTTTTTAATGTATGTAGATAACTTATCAAAACTAAAAGATACTTAAAGCCTTAAAACAGGAATAATGTGGTTTTCATCCTAGCCGTGGAACTCTCAACCATCTCTGAACACTCCATGGGATCCTGAAGGGGGCGTGGGAGTCTTCCCAATCTGTGCACATGTGTTTTATGGATTTAGAGAAGGCTTTCGACCGTGTCCCTCAGCCTATCTTGTATGGTTGTGCTCTGGGAGTACCGTGTACCGGACCCGTTGCTACAGGTCTCTGAATCACCGGAGTCAGAGATTGGTCCGCATTTGTAATAACAGGTGAAATTCCTTTCCAGTGAGGGCTGGAGTCTACCAAGGGTTGTCGTTTGTCATCGTTTGTCACTGTTCATTTTATGAACACAATTCTTAAGCTCAGCCACGGCATTGAGGGGTTGTGGTTTGGCAGCCATAGGATCTTGCGGATGATGTTGTCCTTTTGGCTTAATCAATCTGGGATTTCAGCTCTAATTGGAGTGAGTCGCCTACATTCCACCATTTTCTAACTGAGAACCATCTCCTTGGACTTGGATGGGATGTACCCTTTGGGCCTGGAATGAGATCCTACCCCAAGTGGAGGAGTTCAAGTAACTCAGGGTCTTGTTCATGAGTGAGGGAACACTGGAGCGGGAGATCAACAAGCGGATCGCTGTGGCTTCTGCTGTAAAGCAGAGCTTGTACTGGTCTGTTGTTGTGAAGAGGGAGCTGAGCTGCAAGGCAAAATTCAATCTATGTTCCAGTCCTCACCTATGAGCTCCACTCATGAGCTTTGGGTAGTGATCAAAAGAACAAGATCGCAGATACAAGCGGCTGAAATGAGCTTCCTTCGCAGGGTGGAGTGGATCTCCCTTGGAGATAGGGTGAGAAGCTCAGTCATCCGGGAGGAGCTTGGAGAAGATCCACTGCTGTTCCATGTTGAGAGGAGCCAGCTGAGTTCTGGTTAGAATGCCTCCCAAACGCCACCCTGCTGCAGTGTTTCGGGCATGTCCAACCGGGAAGAGACCTAGAATATGCTGGAGGGACTGGAATTGGAATGAGAGACATCTGGACCTCAATGTTTAGGCTGCTTCCCCTGTGACCCGACTCTGGATTAAGCGAAAGAAGAAGAAGAAGAAGAACATGATGATGATGATGATGATGATGATGATGATGATGATGTAGTGGTTAGCATGTCCACCTCGTAGCTAGAAGGTCCTGGGTTTGAGTTATGGGTTTGGGTTTCTCTGTGTAGTGTTTGGTCTTCACATGCTTGCGTGGGTTTTTTCTGGTTATTCTGGTCCAAAAGTATGCACATTATGCTAACTGACTGTTCCAAATTACTCCAGGTGCGAGTGTGAGTGTAAATTTTTGTGTATTTGTTGTCCCTGTGATTGACTAGTAAGTTGTTCAAAGTGAAACCTAAACTCTGTTATGGTACCCTGGAACTCTTAACCCCTTACCCGGCAGAGACGAGTATACTCGCAATCACCCAAATTGTATTTTCCAGTCATTGACGAGTTAACTCGCCAAAACTTACGCTTTCAAAACCAGAGGGAAGCGGCTTTACTCGTCATTTCTATTGATGCCTGAGGATGTTATCGTACACTACTCATCATCATACGCCTCAAAAAAATGAACTATGGCATCTCAAGGCAACGTTAGACAAGAGGTAAGCGGCGAAACGTTTTCGACTCAGTAACCCGCAAAGAGTCAAAGGGGGAGTGTCGCGCTCTTTAGAATCGGTACTCTCGGCCTCGTATTTTCCGATTTCCTTGAAATTTCTCGGCATCCCTTATCCCAATGGATAACAGTGATGACAACAGCGATACTGAAGCTTCTCTTAGAGGCTTGGATACGTCTGATGAGAGTGCCAGCTCATCAGAAAATGAATATTCAAGCGAAAGTGAAGATGATGAACTGATTGACGCAAGAAATTGCACATAATGCCTCACACATCTCAAATTTCGTCTACAAATCATACGTGACATCATCACAAAGTATGGATCAGAACTGCCGCCACGGAGATCCCCAGGTAGACCATCAGCAGGTGCAGTAAGTACACGGAATACACCTGGACATTTTCCCAAGGAAATCCCGCCAACAGAGAAAAGGCAAATCCAACAAAAAGATGTGTTGTATGCAGTCAGAAACGTGACCATAGAGGGAAACCAATTAGGAAGGAGTCACGGTATATGTGTAAGATGTGCCTTGTACCTTTATGTGTGGTTCCATGTTTTGATAAATATCACACACACTGACTGTAATTTCTTTGATTGTAATTTCTTTTCTTTTTCTTTTTCTTTTTCTTTTTTTTGAATAAAGAGCAAAGTTGAATAATCAATCGTGTAAGATGTGTCTTGTACCTTTATTTGTGGTTCCCTTTTTTGATAAATATCACACATAAGACTGTAATTTCTTTTGATTGTAATTTCTTTTCTTTTTCTTTTTCTTTTTCTTTTCTTTTTCTTTTCTTTTTCTTTTTCTTTTTTGAATAAAGAGCAAACTTGAATAATCACTCGTGTATTCTTCATTACATTAATTTTTGGTGACAAAAAAATAAATAAAAATGTGCTAAAAAAAAAAAAAAGGCGAGTTATCTCGTCTCTGCCGAAAGGGGTAATTTCAAATTACAGTTGCATGCAAAAATAGATGAAAAATTAAAAATAGACTTGAATTTCGTATTCAGCATAAAGTAAAGAACTTAAAAAAAATTGGTCTGAAAAAGGAAAAAAGTTTTTGTCAAAAAAATGGTTGGTTAAGGGGTTAATTGCTCAGCAAATGAATGAATATTTAAAATATTGACTGAAACTATTGCTGAGACAGTAAATTATTTTATGGTTTTATTTTTATTATTAAAGTGGTGAGTTTAATACTGTTCTTTTTTGCTACAGCTTATTGAGATAACAGTAAACAGCATTAGCCGCGAGGCTAAGAAAGCTACGATATCAGTTCTTTTCCTACAGAAAACCCAGGATGCACAAAATAAACATAAAAAGAATGAAAATTCCATCTGAATCCCGCATTAAAACTAATCCAGCTGGTGGAATTACAGGACATAGCATTACATTATTTCAGAACTTTGACAAGGCTATGGAGCCTCAGTGTGAGTGACAGACTGGATGAGGCAATCTTCATCTTCTGTCTTCGAGTGGTGATGGATGAGGTCAGAGCTCCTGCAGTTTCTTTCTCCTTTCTCAGGGGATGAAGAGATTAAATCTTTCATGGTCAAGCTCTGCATCATGATTCCCTATGAGTTACAAATTATTACTTACGCTGGAGAATATTATTTATCAACAACAAAACATTGACAGAGCTGATATGATTATTGTAAGATGTGCCAACTGATTTGGATGAAGAAGAAGATTATGATTACTGTGTGTCAGAGAGAGAGAGAGAGAGAGAGAGAGAGAGAGAGAGAGAGAGAGAGAGAGAGAGACTTTGCAGCGAACACAAATAAGGATATTGATTGCTCAGTTGCTCTGCAAGCAGTTAACGGCAAATGCATCATCTGTCATGTGTGATGTTCAAAGAATGGATTCAACACTAATTCAAATTCTTTAACTTTGGATACAATGCAGAAAATAATATATGAGCAAATGCATGTGGACACCTAATCTTCCCACCCATATGTTCCATTTAAATCCCACTTCATATTTACACCCATTTGCTGTTATAATAGCTTTGACTTTTCTGGGTTGATGATTTCTTCCATGGCTGTAGAGATTCAGCAACAAATGATTAATGAGGTCAGATACTGATGCTTAATGAGGAGAGTTTGGAGTTCCAGTTCATCCCAGAGGTGTTCATTGGGCTTGAGTTCAGGGTTCTGTGCAGGAGTTCTTCCACCCTCGCAAACCGCGTCTTCATCGACCCCATTTGGTGTAGAAGGACGTTGCCATGCTGGAACACGTTTGGGACTCTTAGTCCCTGTGAAGAGATTCCACACATGGCTATATCATAATAAAAGATTCGAGGCAATTGTAGACCTCAGATTTTGAGGCAATAGGTTGGAAAAATCTGTCTGGTATCCTTTCAGCAAGGTAAACAATTTAATGCAAAGCTGTTCTCGGACATCAGCTGTGACATGTCACCTGTTATTACAGGAGTAGCGGTGGTTTGGTGGTTTACTGGTTCAGGGCTTAAGGCTCTGGGTTCCTGATCGGATAGTCAGGAGACCAGTACCATCAAGCTGCCACTGTTGGGCTCTTGAGCAAGTCCCTTAACATTCCACTTCACAATTGTTTAAAATACATAAAGATGTAAATCACTCTGGGAGTAACGAGGATGGATAGGATCAGAAATGAGTATATCAGAGGGACAGCCCATGTAAGATGTTTTGGAGACAAAGTCAGAGAGGCTAGATTGAGATGGTTTGGACATGTACAGAGGAGGGATAGTGAGTATATTGGCAGTAGGATGCTGAGGTTGGAACTTCCAGGCAGAAGGCCTCAAAGAAGACCAAAGAAGAGATTTATGGATGTGGTGAAGGAAGACATGAAGGTCGTTGGAGTCAGAAAAGAAGATGCAGAGGACAGGGTGAGATGGAGGCGGATGATTTGCTGTGGCGACCCCTGAAGGGAGCAGCCGAAAGTAAAAGAAGAAGAAGAAAGATGTAAATCACTCCAGAAATTAGTTTCACTTGAATGTTTAAATGTGATGTTTTTGTTTTCAAATATGGCTCCAAAAAAAATTCAAAAAGAAGTAACTTTATGTGAAATTCATATTCTGGTCGAATGCTGATCGGCTGAGAAAAACTTACCTGTTAGGGGTGACACTATGAAGGTAGTTTGCCCAGAGCGAGGCTCAGCCATTGCCCTTGGGCTGTGCTGACCTTCGCAAATTCCCCAAACATGGGAGTCTCGATTGCACAATTTCTGGAAGTGTCAGATTGTGTTTGTGCTCTGCCCTGTCTCATACTGGGGCAGCCATGGCTTAATGGGTAGTGAAGCAGCTTTGGGGCTGCAATGTCACTGCTTTGATCCCCAAACCAGCAGATAAAATGGGTGGCAGTGAGGGATTTAGTTGCACCTTTTCTTCCTCCACCTTCATGGATGAAGTGCCCTTGAACAAGGCATCTAAACCACAATTCCTCTCCGGGTGTGTGTTTGCTCACTGTTTACATGTGCGCTCACTTTGGAGTTAATTTGCTGGGATTTTTACACCCGAGCCTACCGGCTCATCAGGCCGGTGCTTATTCCCAGTTTCTGTAGCGTGACGCTACCAGGAGTTCAACTCCTCACTCCTCCTGGATGGGATGCTAGTCAACGCAGGTTACCTTCCCAGTATATTTTTACTGGTACCTATTTATACTGCTGAGTGAACAGAGGCATACTTCTGGTTAAGGCAGTGCTTCTTAAATAGTAGGGCGGGTCCGGAGGGGGTGTGATGCTGGGGGAGCACATATGACCCTGGGGAACATGCTTTTCTGGAATAGTGTACGAGAATTAAGTGTAATTGCACCTCCACTCCAGTAGTTGGCAGTGACGCACTCATTGTCATGCTATGGTGTTGCGTTTTTTTGCAAGAGCTGAGGATATAAAGTGCAGTAAACAACCCCCTCAAGGAACAACATGGAAAACAGGAACGATGAGAAAGTTGGAGAGAGATGGAGATATTAAGACATAAGTAAGTTGAGTGAGTATTTTTTTTAATTTTAGGCACATTTGTGCACTTTAAATCTTTTTCTATTCTGTTACATATTTTAAAATGTTAATTGAAACTTGAACTATATTTCTTTTTTGGTTTTAATGTTAATGACGATACAATGTTATGCAGAGGTGTATTAATAACAATTTTATAGACAAATAACACTTAAATTATTTATAGTCACTTGCGGGGCAGTGGGTGGGGGTGTCATGAAATGTTTTTTTTTTTTTTCTTCCTAGAGGGGGCACCACAGAAAATAATTGAGAAGCACTGGGTTAAGACCTTGCCCAGGGGTTTTAGCACAGTAGGGGTATAACTGGGATTTGAACACACAACCTCCCGATCATGACCTAACCATAACCACTATGCCACCGGCCCCACTCATGGGTTAATTAGGGGTCAGTAATTTCCCTCGCAGGATTAATACAGCACATCAAAAAAATTTTTGACTAGTACATACTTCCAACAATATAAGAATACATTCGTTTGCTGATATTTATTGTACGAAGGTGATTAAGGGTACCACACAATAGTCATCCCATCTGAAGGTTAGTGCACATGTTCAGTAAGAAAACAGAAGTAAATACACTTTCACTACCCCTTGTGACCTGTTTTTGATTGTAGTGTGGTTGGCTGTGAGGTTGCTTGGTATCAGTGCTATCACTGTTGCACCCTCGCCATCAGGACAGCACATCTCCTCCCAGCCACCAACAAGGAAGAGCAGAGAGGACGAACCTGTCAGTCAAACTCATCCATGAAACAAAAGCACTGCAGACGGAGAAATCTGACAGCTGGTGTAGGGGCATTAGACTGCTACCAGAGCAGCTTCCGACTAAAACTGGAGGTTGGTGTCACGAGGATTTGACAAGCACAAAGGCATGTGAGATTTATTCATGATACCCATGTGTATCATGGACTGTCTCGAAAAAAACATATATGAAATAATGTATCTATCTACAGGGTGACACCCCCCCCCCCTCACACACACACACACACACATACACACACACACACACACACATTTCAAAAATCAATAAAAAAAGTAAAATTATTATTTACCCATGTAATATTTCATTAAATACAGTACAGCGGTACCTCACTTTATGAAAGTCTCACCAAACGAAAAATGCAGGTTACGAAACGCATTTTCCTGAAATTTTTGTCTCTGTATACGAAACAAGTTCACGTTACAAAAGCGCCATCTTAAAAATTCAAACGTGCCATTCAAACATTAAACCGCGCGATTCAAACATTCAAACAATGCACGAGCTGCTCTCCCATCAATGACATTCAAACATCCCGCCCCGCTGGCCTCCCATTGGCTAACAACTGAGTTGTTGTTCATAACGCCTTCACACACACACGCGCACACACACATGTGCACGCACAGACACACACACGTGTAATTTCCGGTGTGAGTGAGAAGAAGAAACGGGCTCAAGTGATATCACAAAAGAATATGGCCAAACCTGTCTACCATTGGGACGATATTGAAGCAGAGGTAGGTCTTAAAAGGTATGCTTTTATCATTTTTAAAGGATTTAGGGAGTAGTATTGGGAGTCTTGGAACGAATCACGTGTTTTACATGTAAAACACGGTTCAATTTACAAAAAATGCAGGTTACGAAAAAGGCTCTGGAACGGATTAATTTCGTAAAGTGAGGTACCACTGTACAGATGTTATTCATCATTATTTGCCCACATTAAGCTCAGTGAGGCAGCAGAGGCAGCGCTAAGATATGCTGGTAGACCAAACCCGAACTACCCTCAGAGGCCTACACGCACAACTTAAAGATCATTGGACATGTTATGGGACATGTTTCGAGATCAGTCGATGTTGGTAAGTGAGGCTGTTTCCCTGACATTGTCAGTATTTTTCTGGAGATTTATCTTAAATCACGAGTGTATACTCATCTACCCCAAACTCTGAAACCCTATTCAGCAGGAGCCTCAGTTTCACCCGACACGACCCATTGGCCACCATTTAGAGGAGCATCTTTAAACCATGATGCATCAAAAGTGAACAAAAGTGAAAAGTGAAGTATTAACTTTTGTGTGCAAATGATAATTTGAATATTTTTAACATTTTAACAATTAACCTTTGAAATGTAGGCTGTTTTATTGGGTCTCCCTGTATTTAGAGTTTTTTCCTTATAATAATGTACAGGCGACACATTTAAAAGAAAAAACAGAACCGTAACAGAACTTGATGTGTCCTCATATGGGGATTTTGATGAACCTGGAAACACGATTACATTTCTTGGATGCATTCTGCCTCCTTTTTATACCACAGTCGTGCTCCAAGTGTGCTCATAAATCATGGAGCTCAACGTTTTTTTTGAATTGTGGTGATCATGTGGATTGTATCACCAGTCTAAACCCAGGTAAATCTAGTTTGTAGTTTAAATTAGTTCACTATTTCACTGGTTTGTTGGTGATAATGCAAGATAAGACTTAGTATTGTTTGTTCTTTGATTATTTGTACTTAATATATCTGGACTTTATTTTAAAAATATATTTAAAAAGTAAAGTAAATACAGTATTAAACTTTGTGTCAATGCCTGATTCAACAGCATGTAACAAAAAGGGAGATCGTACACGTCTCCAACTAATAACAGGAGTTTAATAATAAAATATGTTAACCAATCATACTGTGTAATATGACTGTGAGTAAATTGATATATAGGCAATGTCTGGGTGCATGAGTATTGGATGCAAAGTGTGTGAGTGTGTGACACAAAAGACATGTCATTCAGTTAGCTAGAAGAAAGAGAGCTTCTAGCCTTTAAGAATCTAGCAGGACTGCTTCATAGCCTCCAAAGCCCTGCCCCTTCAGGTGTGACACATGACAGAGGAGGTCACAGCTCCACCCAGTAGTCTCCTGCAACACAAAGACCATGGCCACAGTACAAACTCATTTTATCTCGTCTCATCTTCTTCCACTTATTCTCGGGTCGGGTTGCCGGGGCAGTAGCCTAAGTAATGAGTTCCAGACATTCCTCTCCCCAGCTTTTCTTCCAGCTCTTTGGAGGACACCAAAACATTCCCAGAGCAACTGAGAGACATAGTCCCTCCATCGTGTTCTGGGTCAACCTCAGGGTCTCTTCCAGATTGGACATGCCCGAAACACCACACCATGGAGAAATTTGGGAGGCATTCTGACCGAAGCCCAAAACACCTCAACTGGCTCCTCTCAACGCAGTAATGCAGCGATTCTACTCTGAGCTCCTCCCAGATGGCTGAGCTTCTCACCTTATCTCGAAGGGAGAGCAATGCCATCTTGCAAAGGAAGTTCATTTCAGCCACTTCTATCCACAGCCTTGTTCTTTTGGTCAAGACCCAAAGCTCGTGACCATAGATAAGGGTTGGAACAGATCCAAAAATACAACATCATCCGCAAAAAGCAGAGACGACATCCTATGGCCCCCAAACCAGAGCCCCTCCACACCACAACTGTGCCTAGAATTTCTGTCCATAAAAATTATTAACAGAATCAGTGACAAAGGACAGCCATGGCAGACTCTAACCCTCACCGGAAACGAATTTGTGCTGTTGTTACCAATGCTGACCAAGTTCTGGCTCCATGATATAGAGACCGAAAGGTGCATCGTACTCCCGGATCACAACCATACAAGATAGCCCGAGGGGCATGGTCAAAAGCCTTCTCTAAAACCACAAAACACTTGTGGACAAACTCCCATATCCCCTTTAGGATCCTTTGGAGTGTATGGAGTTGGTCAAGAGTGCTGCAGCCAGGACGAAAAGCAGACTGTTCCTCCCCAATTCGAGGTTGCTGGGATCAAGGAGGTCCTCGAAGTATTCATTCCACCTCCCGACAACATCCCCAGTAAGCAGCTGCCCACTTCTAGTGTAAACAGTATTTGTGGAGAACTGCTTCCCCCTTATGAGACGTTGAATGGTGGTCCAGAACCGTTTCAAGGTCAACTGTTTTTCACTTTCCAGGCACTCACCAAACTCCTCCCATGCATGAGAGTTTGCATTGGCAACAGTTTAGGCTGCAGCACGTTTGATTTGCCAGTACCTGTCTGTTGCCTCAGGACTCCCACAGGCCAATAAGGCCTGATAGGTCTCCCTTTTCAGCTGGATGGCCCTCTTCACCGCAGGGGTCCACCACCAGGTTTGGGAGTTAGTGCCAGAACAGTCACCAATGACCTTCTGGCCATAGTTTTGGACTGCTGCCTCAATAATGGAGGCACAAAACATGGCCCATTCAGATTCTATCCCTTTGGGATGTGGTTGTAGCTCTGCCTGAGGTGAGAATTAAAAGCTCCTCTGACAGGAGACTCTGCCAAATGTTTCCTGGAGACCCTAACTACACATTTGGTCCTCCCAGGACTGGAGGGCAGCCTCCCCCGCCATCAGAACTAGCTCACCACCAGGTGGTGATCAGTTGACAGCTCAGTACATCCTCTCGTCACTCGAGTGTCCAAAACATGCAGCTGTAAGTCTGATAACATGACAACAAAGTCAATAATTGAACTGCAACCTAGGGTGTCCTGGTGCCAAGTGTACTTATGGACACCCTAATGCCTTATGCTCGAACATGGTGTTTGTGATGGACAAACCATGATGAGCACAGAAGTCCGACAACGATACACCATTCGGGTTTGGATTGGAGTGGCCATGCCTACCGATCACACAGTTCCAGGTCACACTGTCATATTGCCCACATGGGGGTTTAAATCTCCCAGGACAATGAAGGAGTCCCCAGGGGGAGTATTTTCCAACACACCCTTTAAAGACTCCAAAAAGGGTAGATACTCTAAACTAGTAATTTGATGTATAAGCACAAACAACAGTCAGGACATGTCCCCCATCCAAAGGGGGATGGAAGCCATCCTTGCATTAACTGGGGAGAACCCCAATCTTTGATGAGTGGTTCCAGAGCCCAAGTTATGCATGGAGGAGAGTCCGAATTTATCTAGTCTTTATCTCTCAAACTTACACACCAGCTCAGGCTGCTTCCCCACAAAAGAGGTGACATTCCGTGTCCCAAGAGTCAGATTCAGTAGCTGAGTATTGGTCTGACAGAATCCATGCCTTCACTGCCACTCAACTCACAATGCACCCAACCCCTATTTCCCTTCCCAGAGGTGGTAGGTCCACGGGAGGGCAGATATTGAGGTTTTGCACGTGATGTCACAGGGTCACGTGACTTTTGTTTATCTGCCATATTGGATGGCATGATCTGGACGGCGCTTGCTCATTCAACATTGCTAAACATTTTAATATAAGTAATAGTGGTTCAACATTACCCAACTGGATGTTGTTTGTGGGTTACTAACTTCCCCGGAGTGATACAAAATAACCAGTGAGTTTAGTTATATCGTGTTGCGCTGTTGGCTGTGCAAATAGACAGCGGAGTAAACGCCTGCACTGTCATTTTATCGTTTTCCATCTGACCCGGAGAGAAAAGCCAAATGGATCACAGCGGTAAATAGGAAATATGGAATCCTACAGAATACAGTAGAATATGCAGCGAACACTTTGTATCAGGTAAATATACATTATTTTATATATATATATATATATATATAAAAATAAAATATGTGAATTTATACAACCATTATAAGCAGTGATAATTTTAATTTATTATTACATAAGCGCTTGTTTGTGTAGCTCTATTTGGAGACAGAACATGCACCTTAGCCGTTATGAGGTGGAAGTCTCTCTTCCCTGTTCCTGGCTCCCATTGTTGCATACAGCTTACAAATCCGGCAACAAAATACTTGTAAGCTTCCATTGATTTGTAAGCTTTTAACTCTTTGCCAGTAAATGGAGATGGGCCGTGGACAAGATATGTACAAAGATCTAAGTAGCCAAAAGCAGGAAGGAAAGAACGGTTGCATGCTAACATCGACTGCGGCATTCGATATGGATCGGCAATCCCCAGCTGCTTTATTTTACTCACATACCCCGCCCTCTGGTCACCTGTCAGATGATTGACAACGTCTGACAATATTATAGTGTCATTGCTTTTGCCTTCAACACTCACATATTTTGCTTTCGCTGTCATTATCGGTTGTTGTTGAAGTCATGCTTAGTGAATCGTGTGTGTGTGTGTGTGTGTGTGTGTGTGTGTGTGTGTGTGTGTGTGTTCTGGATTACACTTGCCATCCAAGATGGCGCATGAAGGTATTGGGGTCACGTGACTGCAAAACCTCAATATACAGTATAAGACTTGGTTTAAGTGTGCAAAAGAAGTTTGCTGCAGTTCACTACAAACAGAGTACAATCATAGTTCAATGTCAAAACAATGAGGCTGACAAAGCCGAAAACACCAGCATGCAGAACTTGACTAGGACAATGGGATACAGAGAATAATCTGATCAACACAGCAAGGGTTCAAGCACAGTCAAAAACAGAAGCTGTGTAAAGGCTCATGTTTTACTCAATAACAGCGATGCTCAGGATTTCACTAAATCAGGTCAAAACACTTCCTCCCTTACTCATTTGCTGAGCCATTTAATCATAATGGGGTGGCGTGAAGGCTTGAGCCTATATTAGCTGACAAGCTGATACTGGACAAATACAGTGCACACCCTGAACACCTCACCAGATTATCATAGGCCTCTCTTTCTCTCTCTCTCTCTCTCTCGCTCACACATACACAGACAAAACTCTTCAGACAGTACGCTAAGATCAAGATAGAACTCCAGATCCGTCACAGAGTAATTATTCACTAGATCTGTTCACTAGGAAGCTCAAGGACAACCAGTATCACTCTGTCATTCATTCATTTGCAGAACCACTTAATCCTACTAGGGTCAAGGGAAGTTGGTTCCTATCTTCACTGATATTTTTCAAAGGCATAGCACACCTTGAACAGTTTGTCTTACCATTGCTGGGCAACACATGCTCACATCCATTCACCCTCACACTCGCACATAGGGTCAATTTCTTTTTTATATATGTAGTGGAAAAATTATTTCAGACAGACAGACAGACAGACAGACAGACAGACAGACATTTTATTCAGTAATAGGCCGTTAGCCCAAAATACAGACAGAATAAATAGTTTAAAGCATGAACTATTGTTATAGACCAGTTGAATTTCTGATTTTCTGAACATGGATAAGAAATAAGCATAGGTTACGGATTGCATTAACATCAGTTGATGACATAATATTAATAAAACTGTGTTGTGATAAGGGATACTTCAAATATTTACTTAATAATGTATTTCTTATACCCGTGCAGCCTTTGCAATAAAGTATTACATGGATTTCATCTTCAGTTTCATAGATATTGTTTTTCTCACATAAAGGACAAAATCTTAAATTATAAGGAACATGTTTATATCTACCGGTCTCAGTGGAAAGTTTGAAAGTACCACATCGAAAATTTGCTAAATAGATTCTCAGATAAGGTGCTATATCGGAGTTAATGTATGTTTCAACATTTAGAAAGGACTTGATCAGTAAATAACTAGAGGACTTAGATGTAGTGCGTAGTGATGAATGCCAATTTTGTAGAAGATTATCAGATGACCTCTGCTTAAAAACTGAAATAAAAATATCAACATCACCAATATCATGTGATATCCACATGAAGCCAAGCCCCAGTCTAAACAAAATATTTTTTATATATACGATGCCCATGTCGGGGCAGTGGTGGTCTAGTGGTATAGGGTGCTGGATCGCTGATCCAAAGGTTGGGGGTTCGAGTCCCACTCTCCACAAGGTTGTCACTGCCCCCCCCTCCCCCAGTGCAGCTAACTGGGTTATCAAAGGCCGGCCATGTCTCTCACTGTCTATGGTGTGAGGTTCATGTAAAAGAACCATTGCTGACTTTCGTAAAGAGTAGGCTGCAAAGCCGTCAGCGTGTTTCTGCCCTGCAATGGCCTGGCGAGCTGTCCAGGGTGTACTCTGCCCTCGCCCGAAGTTGGCTGGGATGGGCACCAGCCTCCCCGCGACCCAAATTAGGATTAAGCGGTTACAGAAAATGAACTGATGAACGATGCCCATGTTGTGCGTCCAGACTCATCTAATGCCTTCAACATTAAATAGAATTGGTGAAGTAATCTAGAACTTGGACGTCTTAAAAGTCTACACCAAAATTTGACGGCCATTGTCATATAAGTAATTTGTAGGGGGAACCTGCCACATTTACCTAGGACCATATTATTACAACAATTTTTTCCAACTTTCAAGAAATATTTACAAGTTTTTATTTGTATTTGCTCAATAATTTTACAGTAAGTGGTACCCCAAATTTCTGAACCATAACATAATATAGGTTTAAGGGGGCAGTGGTGGTCTAGTGGTATAGGGCGCTGGATCGCTGATCCAAAGGTTGGGGGTTCGAGTCCCACTCTCCACAAGGTTGTCACTGTCCCCCCAAGTATCTAGAAAACCCAAGTATCTAGAAGAAACCCATGTACTTGCATGCATGTGGTGAACCAACTCCACACAGAAATGATTGAATCTGAGAATCAATGGCAGGTGGACATGCGAACAGATGAGATCCCAGTCATGTGATTTGTTTTTCAGTCCATTCCAGAGAAACGAAGGGAAAAGAAAAGTTCTGGGTCATCCCTGCAACTGTTTCGACAGCATACGTTCGACTTAGATTATGACACAAAAAAGGCAGTCATTGCAAAAACGGAACAAATTCCCTACACACACACACACACACACACACACACACAAAATGCACAAGCAAGGACAATGAGATAAAAGCCTGCAATCATTCACAACCAGGGTTCCAGTAGGACTTTCATAAAAAGAAACTCCTTCCTATCAGCCCGAAACAAGACGTCGTGAGGAAGTGGAGCTGAGCTGGGTTCATGCTGTGCTCCTCCTCAGTGCCAAAGCTCTCTGAACTCTCTTTTTATTTTCTCTATGACAAAGCCACGGGATGGAAGCCGCTGTTCGTTTTTGGAACCTAAAGTAGGCCATATCCTTTAAGGATGGGATTGTCACGAATGCACGTGTGGCTTCTTTCTAAATAGCTTTGTTTCTTCGGTCTATTGTTGTGTTTTTTTGCTGTTAATTGGCTGACATTTTGAAGTAAATTTTGTGCCATCGGGCTTGACACATATTTACAGTATCCCCATGTGTGATGCGACTCCAATCAGTGTGCATGGTGCGGATTCAAATGAAACCGCTGTAACATGAAATCAAGGCTTGTTTTGGGCTGCATGAGTTTTACATGGGAGGGAAAAGCTAAAAGCAGGGGATCAAAAGCAGACCGGAATGTGTGAGACGGAGCAGAGTTTGTGTAATTTAATGGCTTGCGTATTTCAGAGGATGAGATGGTTTTAAGAATGTTGTTCGCTCTGTGTGGGTGTGTGGGTGTGAATATGTGCATGTGTGCGCTGCTGAGCCAAGAGTCCTCGCTCTTACATCTCAGCAGGGTGCCAGTGCTGATCAAGGAGGGCTTGTGGAGTGAAGAGCGCGAGAAAACGCACACTAACTAACCACTTTCCAAATGCACACCGGCTGCCATTAGGAAAGACAGCTGCGTTAGAAAAGAGGTTCCTTTTTAAATTATTCACCAGCAAAGCTCCGGACACTCCGTGTGACACCCAGAGGAACTGGTTTTGAAGACTGAATATGCCAATCCCTACTAATTTAGGCGCAGTGGTGGCCTGGTGGTAAAGGTGCTGGATCACTGAGCCCAAGGTTGAGGGTTCAAGCCCCACTCTCAGCAGGTTGTCACTGCCTTCCTCCCCAAGTGCAGCTAACTGGGTTATCAAAGGCCGGCCATATCTCTCACTGTCTATGGTGAGAGGTTCATATAAAAGAACCATTGCTGACTTTTGACAGTAGTAGCTGCATAGCCGTCAGCAAGTTTCTGCCCTGCGATGGATGGCCTGGCAAGCTGTCCAGGGTGTACTCTGCCCTCGTCCAGAGTGGGCTGAGATGGGCACTAGCCTCCCCGTGACCCTAATTAGCGTTAAGCGGTTACAGAAAATGAATGAATGAATGGATCCCTACTAATTTCATCATAACTATTCTTTAAAAGAATAATGAACCCACCCTGAATTGAGTTCGGGTTAATTATCTTATTAATGAAGTGTTCTGTAA
Source organism: Plotosus lineatus (assembly GCA_024760905.1). Taxonomy (NCBI): domain Eukaryota; kingdom Metazoa; phylum Chordata; class Actinopteri; order Siluriformes; family Plotosidae; genus Plotosus; species Plotosus lineatus. The sequence continues at coordinate 13,126,724 of CM045742.1, forward strand.
ATAAAATGATGACGTATTTATCATGTTTCTGCACCGGTGTTCGCTGCTGAATTAGTCAGCACAGTGAAGCAACACCATCGAATTGGGCTTGTAAAGTAAATAAATGTAATTTCATCATCAACCTCATCATCATGATCTTCGGCTTCATTGTCATCATTATTGTCAACACAGGGGTCGGCAGCCTTAAATACTTAAAGGGCCATTTGGACCTGTTTCCCACAGAAAAGAAAAAAAAAACCCACATGGAGCCACAAAACCCTTTTCACATCTACAATAAAGATAATACTGCATACAGTATATCGCTTGTTACCTTTGTGGAAAGTATAGAAGTAAAGTGAACTGTAGTGTGTTGTATTTATGAACTGCTAACGAGAAAACAAAATTTTATTTCTGCAGGTAAACAAAAATATATTGAACAGTTTGAACTAACAACCAAAACGACGTTGGGTTGAAGGTTATTTTCAAATAAAATGTTCAAGGTCTAATTGAGTCCTCTCCGTATTCATGACATCAAAATTTTTAACTTGCCGGCTGCAGCAATCCAAAAATGCCACCTGCTTCTGTTTTTCGTCATCAGACTTCGTCCAAGTCTTGAAATATGTTTTGCTCAAGTCAGCCTTCTGTAACATTTCCGAAAACCTCCCCTGCATCTTCATCCGGATAGTTTACATCAAAATCTGTGTGTTTATTGTGGCAACGTCTGGCAACATTAGACTTTTTGTTGTTCATGCATTTTTCACCAGATATTACGCATATACAGTCGGCCCCCTACTTACGAAGACCCCTGGGTATGAAATCTCCGGGTTACAAATATTATTTTCCTAAGTTTCCATCCCTGGAATACGAAAACAACCCCTTCTTACGAAAAGAAATTCAAAATTCAAATGCGCCAATCAAAATTTCACACGATGCGCGAGTTGCTCTCTCATTGGCTGTCTCTCAACATCCCACCCCGCTGGCCTCCCATTGGCTAGGAGGAATGACGCAAAACCAGGAGGAGACTTTAAAGCAGAAATACAGTGAGGAACTCTGATCTTTCAAGAGACAGAAGGAAGCTTAACTCTTTAGTTTTTAGTTTAGTTTTTTAAGTTGTTTAATTCAGTAAATGTTTAATAAATGTGGCGCATTTCAGCTCATCTGGAATTCCGATCCCTCAAGGAATCAAGTTAAAGTTGAGTTTGGACCTTCGTCAAGTGCTTCGGGAATGCACTTTGAATTCCACGTCTTGTGGGCGTGGCCCGCAGTGAGAGAGAGAGAGAGAGAGAGAGAGAGAGAGAGAGAGAGAGAGATAGACAGGTGTGTGTGTGTGTGTGTGTGTGTGTGCTAATAAAAAATGTTTAATAATGGTTTGATTAATAAATATGTTAATAAGATGGTTTAATATGTTAATAAAATGTTTAAATGGTTTAATAAATTATTTTCTTTCACTTTTAACACATATTTCATACAAAATTGGTGTACTTTTATCATTTTTAAAGGGTTTATGGGGTTTATCCAGTCCAAAGACTGGAGCCTTGGAACAAATTAGGCATTTAACATGTAAAATGTGACCCCTACTGACGCGTTACGAAAAAGTTCTGGAACGGATTAATTTCGTAGGTAGGGGGCCGATTGTACTGGGAATCCGCTCTCATCAGCAGTAAAAGTAAATTAATCTGTCCACACCTCATGAAATGCACTCTTTTCTTCAGAAACTTTTCCTTTTTTGCATTTATTCATGTTGGCCAACCTGGGCTTGAAAAGTTAGATCTGAATTGAATGGCAAGTTCAATTCCCCACCGGTGGATTTCACAAGTCGCGGTTATGACACATCTTTTGAGCGACAAAAAAATTAAGCACGGTTTATTTTAATGTTCTAACAGCATCATTATAGAATATAGAATATGGAGCCGCAGCAGTTGGATGAAAGAGCCACTTATGGCTCAGGAGCCGCATGCTACCGACCCCTGGTCTACATCATCATCATCTTCATCATCATTGCCATTTGCAACAGTGTTTGGTGCTGCATTTATCAACACAGTGTTGCAAATAGATTGAACTGTATTTAAGAAAATAAATGTAATTTCATCATCATCGTCATCATTGTCATCATCTTCATCTTTTTGTAATCGTTGTCATCATCATCTTCATTGGTATTATCATTATCATCATTGTCATCTTCATCATCATCTTTGACATTGTTTTCATCATCACTGTCATCATCAGAATCATCTTCATTGGTATCATCATCATTATGTCATAATCTTTGACATCATCATCATCATCATCATCATCATTGAGTTCATCTTTATCACTGGCATCATCATCATTGACATCATTATAATCATCTTCCTCATCCTCATATTCATTGTGATCTTCATCATCGTTTTCATCATAATCCACAGCTTCATCATCACCATAATCATCATTTTTATTCAGATCATGATTATCATTGTTTTAATCGTCATAATCATCATGATCATGATAATCTTTATTGTCCTCCTCCTCCTCCTCCCCATCATCATCATATTCATCATCATCATCATCATCATTGCCAAAGCCACTGGTGTCATCATTGTTGCCATCATTATTGCCTTTGTTGTTATATCATCATCATCATCATCATTATCGTGGTTGTCTTTGTCATCACTGTCATCGGCATCATCTTTATTATCATCTATTCAATATCATCAGAATTCTCATCAAGATTAACATAATCTCATTATCATTATCATCATCATCGTCAACATCATCGAGCATCGAGTTTTAATTTTCCTTTCCTTCATGTAAAATTCCAAGTTTGCCTACCCATGGAAAACATTTCAGAATTGGACACAAGGATACAGGATGGTTATGTACAATATCTGTATATGTGAAGCGCGCCACCAAAGGTCGGCGCTTGTCCCAAGTGATGTATGGTGCTTGTGAGACAAATCGCGGCTTATCCGGACTTCCGATCTTTCAAGTGAGCAAATGCACGTTGAATACTTGTTTAGTACTCAACCTTCACTTGCTCATTTGAATGATCGGAACTCCGGATAAGCCGCGATTTGTCTCACAAGCACCATACGTCACTTGCAACAAGCACCCACATTCGGTGGAGCACCTCACATATTATTTCCAGTGAGTTTTATTTATGCCTTTGACAGTCCCGAAGGAGCCATTTTTAATGAAAAAGCCGATATTCAGAATGAAGAAGTTGATTTCCTCCCGGACTTCAGAGACATGCACATGAGATTAACGGGCCCATAGGTGTGAATGTGAGTGTGAATGATTGTTTGTGTCTGTTACCCTTGTGTTAGTCTGACTGTATCCCACTTCTCACCTGAAATCAGCTGAGATTGGTTTCAGCTTCCCAGTGACCGTGATGGATAAACGCTATAGATAATGGGTGGATGCATAAAGGGTGTATCATTATTAAATGTGTTGTAATGCACTTATTTATAATGTAGTTCATCAATAAGTGTACATTTATCTAACACAACAACATTCCTCTATGGGTTTATTTCACTTGAACCATCCCCCCCACAACACACACACACACACACACACACACACACACACACACACACACACACACACACACATTTTATTGTAATTTTTTTTTCAAAAGCTGCAATATATCTCCATAAGTGACTCTCATTCCATGGAGAGTTTACTCATTCTGCATTTTTAATAATCCCTATTCCAAAAGTTTAGCCGATTAATGTAAGCCCAGGAATAACCCATTTCATCTTCTTATGGGCTTTTGGTATGTTTAATAAGGTTGCTGTAGGTGTTACACTACTCAGAGGGTGTATGCAGAGTTTCTGATCGCGAATACATTTTATATGGTTTTTTTGTATCAATAAGACCTTAAAGCTTCACCAGATTTTTATAAAAATCTCATTTCATTCTTGTCATGAAATCCTTCCACAGACGTGTCATGAAAGTCAAACTTAGATCCCTGTTCTTTAAATATATAGTGTTTTCATTCACGGGTTCTAGGACACGTACCACCCGGACGTTCACCCCCCCGGACGTTCACCTCCCCCCCCCCGACAATTACCCCCCCCAGACACCACCCCGACACCCCCCAGGACAACCACCCCGTCAAATTTAGTTTGAAGGGGATAGTCAATGAATGTATATGTATGTAAGATGATAATATAAGATGATAATACAACATAATAATAATAAGAAATATCTTTCATTGAGATTTAATGTTTTATTCATAAACATGATCAATGTACATTTAAACATTTATAATTGAATATTGTGTGCAATTCCTCTTAGATAATCTACTAAAGGTCTGTTCTTGTAGTCAGCAACAATTTTATTCAGGCGTTGCGCGATGGCTTTGTACTTCTCTCTCTGAGGTGGAGCTGGTACACCTACTGACATCTGAGCCATTACAATCCCATTTAATGATCGTTCCCGTCGTAACACTCCTAAGAATGTCCAGAAGGTGGTGGTAAGCTCCAACATTAGACTGCATGTGGCGGTGCCATCCCTCATTGTAGTTGTTGGTACGTGGAAGTCGTTCTTCAACTCGATTCTTCACATTCCACATTGCATGGAGGAATGCTGGCCGTCGACGACCATGGTGGTGAGGACGGCCAATGAAGTTATCTTCGAAGTAGTCGGCTACTGGTTGGGCAGCTTCTTTCATAAGCTCTGACAGTGTTTCGAATGCGTCATTGATGTGATCTAGTGGAATAAATAGTGGATCTAGTGGATAATTCACTGAGCTGTGACACACATTTTCAGTGTATGATTGGCCCATTTAAAATATTTGACACAGACTAGCGGTATTGTTTGCGGCGCAGGGGCCAGGCTAATTAACATGCCACTTAGCTGAAACTGAAGCTAGGCATATTAGTTACGGCTTGCCCAAAGGAGAGAAAACATTTAGAAAAATTTCGACAAAGGCATAAGATCAAAGTACCTAACTGAGCCTTTATCCACAGATTAAACTTAAAGATCTTTAGATGATTGTCCTAGGGGGTGGTTGTCTTGGGGGGGTAATTGTCCTAGGGGGTAATACCTAAACGTCCGAGGGGGGGGTGTTAAGTGTCCTGACACTCATTCACGTGGGGCTGGTGACGTAGTGGTTAGAGTGCTGTGCTCATGATCGGGAGGTTGTGAGTTCGAATCCCACTGAGACCCCCACTGTGCTAAGACCCTTGGGCTAGGTCTCACCCATAAGTGTACCTCTGTTCACCCAGCAGTATAAATGGGTACCAGTAAAATATACTGGGAAGGTAACCTGCGAGGGACTAGCGTCCCATCCAGGAGGAGTTAAACTCCTGTTCGCTTCCTGCTATGGAAACCGGGGATAAGCACCGGCCTGATGAGCCACTACGGCTCGGGTGTAAAAACCCAAGCTCTGACCATTATCCCTAACTTTGGAATCATCTGCACGCTGCTTAAAAGGAAAGAGCTGCAACCAAAAAGATTCCTTGGACACCACTCTGTTAAAAAACAGCCCAGGAAGGCACGATGAATGGCAAGAGAAGCAGCGGCAGACCAGGAAGACGTTGGAAAAATGACATAGAAGACTGGCTATGAATGAACATTACAAAGGCTGGATGACTCGCTCAAGACAATACAGTATTGCCTTCAGATAACGGATTTGGACTGTCACGTCCAGAGGGATATCGTTCAACCTCAATGGCCTTGAGGACATGCTGGAGAGATGATGATGATGATGATTCACACCTGATTGTTGTTCATTCGCTAAACTGCTCATTCATTCATTCATTTTCTGAACCGCCTAATCTTAATTATGGTCGTGGAGAGGCTGGCCCCTCTCAGCCGAATCTGGCGAGTGCGGGGTACACTCTGGAGAGCTCGCCAGGCCATTGTAGGGCCAACACAACCATTCACACAACCATTCACACTCACACTCACACCTTGGGGTGATTTGGAACAGCCAATTAATCTACTGTGCATGTTTTTGGACCGTGGGAGGAAACTGGAGTACCCTGAGGAAACCCACACAAGAACGGAGAGAGTATGCAACTCCACACATAAGTACCCAAGCTGGGAATCAAAACCCAGGACCTTCTTGCTGTGAGGTGGACATGCTAATCACGACAAAAGCGTGCCACCTGCCAAACCACTTAATCCTGCGATTAGGGTCATGGGGGCTGGAGCCTATCTCCGCATACACTGGGTACCCATAAGCAACTCATTAACCACCACATGACAACACTAGCGCACACACACACACACACACACACACACACACACACACACACACACACACACACACACACATATCTATACATAATACATGCAAATCTCACACAGCGTTACAGTGCACAGAATTACTTGTGTTTTATAGTGTTTATATTCTGGTCTTGACATCGTTTATTGCAGTTTATTGTCTTGATTGGACCTTTTAAACTTGTTTGCGTCTTTTACTGCTGAGAGCCTCGCATAAAATTTCAAGTATTTGTGACCATAATGACAATAAAGACTCTTGAATCTTAAAATGCTCCCACCGAGCCCAGGACTCAAACCCAGGATCTTCTTGCTGTGAGGCAGACATGCTACCCACTTTGCTACCATACTACCAGATGGACAATATGCAGTCTCGACCACCAAATTCCACAATGTAGGATCATCCCCCCCCGGCTGACATATACCTACATGTATATGTGTATATAATATCAATTGTCTGTCTTCCTTTCGGGTTTTTCCCTTTTTACTTGGAAGTCGCCACAGCGGATCATCTGATTCGGACATTTAATTTGGCAGAGGTTTTTACGCCGGATGCCCTTCCTGTCACAACCCTTTTAGCAAGGGACAGAAACACGCTGACGACTTTGCAGCCTACTCTTTTCGAAAATCAGCAATGGTTCTTTTACATGCCTCTCACCATAGACAGTGAGAGACATGGCCCGCCTTTGATAACCCAGTTAGCTGCACTGGGGGACAGTGACAGCCTTGTGGAGAGTGGGACTCGAACCCCCAACCTTTAGATCAGCGATCCAGCGCCCTATACCACTAGACCACCACTGCCCCTTATATAATATCAATTAAACGTTAAAAAATAATGCATATGATGTAAATGAAATATAAATACATATACAGACACATATGCAAACACGCAGATGCGCTCCTCACAAAAATGTAATGAGTTTTGATGGGAGGTTTTGGGTTGTTTTTTGTTTTGTTTTTGTTTAGGTTTTTTTTTTTTTTTTGAATAATTCGCCTTGTTTGTGCAGCATTTTCCTTAACTTTTCCCCATCTTTTTCTTCTTCTTCTCCTTTCGGCTTTTCCCTTCAGGGGTCTCCACAGCGAATCATCTGCCTCCATCTCACCCTATTATTTGCATCTTCTTCTCTTACATCAACTACCTTCATGTCCTTCTTCACCACATCCATGAATTGTCTCTTTGGTCTTCCTCTAGGCCTTCTGCCTGGTAGTTCCAACCTCAGCATCCTACTACCAATATACTCACTATCCCTCCTCTGTACATGTCCAAACCATCTCAATCTAGCCTCTCTGACATTGTCTCCAAAATGTCTTACATGTGCTGTCCCTCTGATGTGCTCATTCCTGATCCTATCCATCCTTGTTACTCCCAAAGAGAACCTCAAAGTTTTCATCTCTGCAACCTCCAGCTCTGCCTCCTGTCTTTTTCCCTGGGCCACTGTTTCTAAACCATACAACATCGCTGGCCTCATCACTGTCCTGTACACTTTTCCTTTCATTCTTGCCAATGGGTGCCTACTATCACACATCACACCAGACACTTTTCTCCAACCATTCCAACCTGCCTGCACACGCTTCTTCACCTCTTTTCCACACTCTCCACTGCTCTGGATTGTAGAGCCTAAGTACTTAAAATCCTCCACCTTCCTTATCTGTACTCCCTGTAACCTCACCGTTCCTCTTGGATCCTTGTCATTCATACACATGTATTCTGTCTTACTGAGGCTAACCTTCATTCCCCTCATTTCCAGGGCACACCTCCACCTCTCTAGATTTTCCTGCACTTGTTCTCTGCTCTCACTACAGATCACAATGTCATCTGCAAACATCAAAGTCCATGGGGAATCTTGTCTAACCTCATCTGTCAACCTGTCCATCACCATAGCAAACAAGAAGGGGCTCAGAGCTGATGCAGTCTCACGTCCACCTTGAACTCTTCTGTCACACCGAAAGCACACCTCACCACTGTTTTACATATCTTATACATGTCCTGCACCACTCTAACATACTTCTTTGCCACTCCAGACTTCCTCATGCAATACCACAGTTCCTCTCTCGACACCCTGTCATATGCTTTCTCCAGATCCACAAAGGCACCATGCAGCTCCTCTGTACTTCTCTATTAACATCCTCAAGGCAAACACTGCATCTGTGGTGCTCTTTCTTGGCATGAAACCAAACTGTTGTTCACAAATGCTGACCTCTGCCTTTAGTCTAACTTCCACTATTCTTTCCCATAACTTCATTGTATGGCTCATCAACTTTATCCCTCTGTAGTTGCCACAACTCTGCACATCTCCCTTGTTTTTAAAAATGGGCACAAGCACACTTCTCCTCCATTCCTCCAGCATCCTCTCACTCTCTAAGACCTTGTTGAATGTTCTTGTCAGGAAATCTACTGCTACCTCTCCTAGACACTTCCATACTTCCACTGGTATATCATCAGGACCAACTGCCTTTCTATTCTTCATCCTCTTCAATGCCCTTCTCACTTCACCCTGACTAATCTTTGCTACTTCCTGGTCCTCAACAGTCACCGCTTCTACTCTTATTTTCATCTCTCATTTTCCTCATTCATCAGCTCTTCAAAGTACTCTTTCCATCTTCCCAGCACACTTCTGGCATCAGTCAATACATTTCCCTCTCTGTCCTTAATCACTTTAACTTGCTCCATCTCCTTCCCACCTCTATTTCTCTGCTGTGCCAACCTGTATAAATCATTTTCTCCCTCCTTACTTTCCAACCGAGCACACAAGTCATCATACGCCCTCTGTTTGGCCTTTGACACCGCTACCTTCGCCTTACACTGTGTCTCCCTGTACTCCCGTTTACTCTCTTCGGTCCTCTCTATGTCCCACTTCTTCTTAGCTAACCTCTTCCTTTATACACACTCCTGCACTTCCTCATTCCACCACCAAGTCTCCTTATCTACTCCCCTTCCAGAAGACACACCAAGTATTCTCCTACCTGTCTCCCTGATCACATTAGCTGTAGTTGTCCAGTCATCTGGAAGCACTTCTTAACCACCCAAAGCCTGTTTCAACTCATCCTTGAAGACAACCCGACACTTTTCCTTTTTCAGCTTCCACCACTTTGTCTTCTGCTTTGCCTTTGCCTTCTTCACCTTCCTCACCATCAGTATCATCCTGCACACCACCATCCTATGCTGTTTGGCAACACTCTCACCCACTACTACTTTGCAGTCACTGACTTCCTTCAAATTACATCGCCTGCACAAGATGTAGTCTACCTGTGTGCTTCTATCTCCGCTTTTATAAGTCACCCTATGCTCCTGTCTCTTCTGGAAGAAAGTATTTTCCACAGCCATTTCCATCCTTTTTGCAAAATCTACCAACATCTGTCCTTCTATGTTCCTGTCCTGGATACCAAACCTGCCCATCACTTCCTCGTCCCCTCTGTTTCCTGCACCAACATGTCCATTGAAGTCTGCACCAATGACCACTCTTTCACCTCTGGGGGTATTCTGCATCACTTCATCTAACTCACTCCAGAATCTCTCCTTCTCTTCTAGCTCACATCCTGCCTGCGGAGCATAAGCACTAACAACATTGAACATCACGCCTTCAATTTCTAACTTGAGACTCATCACTCTGTCTGACACTCTTTTCACTTCTCGAACATTCCTGACAAACCCCTCCTTCAAGATGACTCCTACTCCATTTCTCTTCCCATCCACACCATGAAAAAAACAGCTTAAACTCTGCTCCTAAGCTTCTAGCCTTGCTACCTTTCCACCTGGTCTACTGAACACACAGTATGTCCACCTTCCTTCTCTGCATCATGTCAGCCAGCTCTCTATCTTTTTTTTCATAGGTCCAACATTCAAAGTCCCTACTTTCAGTCCTAGACTCATGGCTTTCCTCTTCTCTCTCTGCCTACGGACACGCCTCCCGCCTCTCCTTCTTTGACATCTTCGACCAACAGTAGTCCAATTTCCACCAGCACCCTGTTGGTTAACAGCACTGATGGGGGTCGTTGTTAACCCGGCCCTCGATCAATCCGGTATGAAATTCATTCTTGTGATTCGCGTATTTTATTTGGCATTTGTTTTACGCCAGATGCCCTTCCTGACGCAACCCTCTGCATTTATCCGGGTTTGGAACCAGCGTGAGGGAGAGAAACTGGTTTGTGCCGCCCCTGCCCCGGCTACATTTTCTTAACTTTAACTTTTCCCCATATTTTCCCTTAATTTCCTTATTTTTTAATTCGATGAATATTTAAACAAACAAACAAACAATAAAACCGCGATGCACTGAAGCCTCATGAATTGAAGTGTGAAGTACCAAGGGATCCCTGTACGTATATATATTTTATGTGTAGACACAAATGTCTGAGTAACAGTCAAGAACAGGGATGAAAAGGAAATTGAAGAAATGATATAAACAATGTAATTCCATCTACAGCTTCCACACTTCACTACCCCTTTGTACCACATCATTCATCCAGCTCGCCCCTGCAGGTTGGTTTGCCGAGACCTGCCAAGTGCTGAAGGGAAAAGGTCATGGCACTTCGTCATTCAGATGGAGCTGCATCCATATGGACCACCATTTCTCTGATCACATCTGTTTGTTAAACCAAGTGACTTGAGTTAACACTGCAATAAATACATACATATCTAACATATACTAGTGTATATATATATATATATATATATATATATATATATATATATATATATATATATATATATATATTTATTATATATATTATAATATATTATAATATATTATAATATATATATAATATATATAATATTATATATATGTAAATATATATTATTATATATATATATATATATATATATATATATATATATATATATATATATATATATATATATATATATATATATAAAACCTGGAGTGTGAAAATTATACAACTCTACAACACATAGTGTGTCTGTGTGTGTGTGTGTGTGTGTGTGGGTGGGTGTGGGTGTGGGTGGGTGTGTGCTGAATAGTGAGCTTCTTATGTTTTATTAATCACTGTTAGTGTCACTGGTAATTAAAAAAGGCGCAGAAGTGCAATTATAGAGGTGATAAAATAGCAGTTCGGTGCACTGAGCACTAAGTACCTGGACGGACATTCAGAAAACCTAATGGGTCTCTAAATTCGACTTTATTCAGGGCAAGTGCACTCAAAGGGTAAACAAATAAAACCTATACATAAAATATTCAAAGACAGTGCTAGATGTAATGATAGCACAAATGTATGCTATGAGCTGTTCACGGTGTACCCCACCTCTACCTAGTGTCAGCTGAGATAGGCTCTAACCTCCCCATGGCTCTTGTAGGATTAACTGAATCAGCAGTTCCATTCATTCATTTATTTATTTTCTCAGCTGCTTATTCCTAATTGATGGGGTAGTGCCCATCTCAGCCGACTATGTGCAAGGATGAGGTACATCTTTGATAGCTTGCAAGGCCATTGTCGGGCCAACACACTTACAACCATTCACACTCACATTCACACCGAGGGGTAATTTACAGCCAATTCACCTACTGGGCATGCTTTTGGATTGTGGGAGGAAACCCACACAAGCATGTGGAGAACATGCAAACTCCACACAGAAACGCCCAAGCTGGGAATCAAACGCCAGCTTTCTTGCTGTGAGGCAGACGTGCTAATCACTAGGCCACTTTGAAGCCTGGGTTGAGCGGATGGCAAAATGAAATGGCAACTATATGATGTTTGCAACTTACAGTAGGTTAACGAAAATTAATTGACAGAGAGTGAGAGGGAGTGAGAGAGAGAGAGAGCGAGAGCGAGAAAGAGAGAGCGAGAGAGAGAGAGAGAGAGAGTTTGCATTAAAGAAAATTCCTATCTTAGTCCCTAAATTAGGATAAGCTAATTCAATGGCATTTGTATGCTGCTTGTATTCTTCACATAATGGAAACCTTGCAATTACCTGACGGGAATAAATCGGATGTTATTTAAAAACAGAACACAGTGCGAGTCTCCATATTGTTTTATAACACAGGAAAGTCTTTAGGAGAGAGGATGTGATTTCCTGTTTCTCTGTAGCACACGCTTTCAAAAAAATTATTAACTTCACGATACAGATAGAATGGCGGAAACTCACAGTAAGAAAGTACAGTACTGGGTTCGGATTCTTGGCCCAGCAAGGGGCATTGTTTCCTCCCACGGTCCAAAGGCATCCACATTAGGCTTATTGACAGTTTCAAATTGAGGGCAGTGGTGGCCTGGTGGTATAGGATACTGGATCGCTGATCCTAAGGTTGGGGGTTTGAGTCCCATTCGCTACAAGGTTGTCGCTGCCCCCCCCCCCCACCACCACCACCAGTGCAGCTAACTGGGTTATCAAAGGCCGGCCATGTCTCTCACTGTCTATGGTGAGTGATTCATGTAAAAGAACCCTTGCTGACTTTCAGAAAGAGTAGGTGCATAGCCGCCAGTGTGTTTCTGCGCCTTGCCCTCGCTCGGAGTCGGCTGGGATGGGCGCCAGCCTTCCCGCGAACCTAATTAGGATTAAGCGGTTACAGAAAATGAATTGAACTGTAGGCTGCAAAGCCGTCAGCGTGTTTCCAATTTGCGATGGCCTGGCGAGATGTCAAGGGTGTACTCTACCCTCGCCCGGAGTCGGCTGGGATGGGTGCCAGCCTCCTCATGACCCTAATCAGGATTAAGCAGTTACGGTACATAAAATGAACTGAATGAAGAAAAGTTTCAAATTATTCCTAGGTGTAAATTGAATGGTTATGTGTCGGTGAGCTATTCACGGTGTATCATGTCTTCACCCAGTGTGGGCTGAGATAGGCTTCATCTTCCCCATGACCCAAGAGGATGAAACAGTTTGGCAGTGTTGGAGTGTGTCCTATCAGTCCTGGGAGTACAGAATTCCGTATATTATGGTGGCGTAGTGGTTAACATATCCGCCTCACATCAAACAGGTCCTGGGTTTTAGTCCTGAGTGTGGCGAGGGCGTCTCTGTGTGGAGTTTGCATGTTTGGGTTTTCCAGGCTTCTGTGAGTTTCTTCTCAGTACTGTACTGTACTTCGATTTCCTCCGACAGTCCAAAAACATGCACAGTAGGTTCAGTTCATTTTCTGTAA
>CM045742.1:13145000-13367500 GCA_024760905.1 Plotosus lineatus
ATTTGGAGGGAAAGCACCCCCTTTATATGAATGAGCTCACAGATGTCCATTACTGACTGTGAGTGACAGGGAAGCGAGTACATGCCGTGCCTCCCACTCATGAGAGCTTGGCCAATTAGCTCCTATGGAGTCTCGGTCATGGATGGTTGTAACATTAAACTGGATTTGAACTCACAGTCTCTGGGTTAATAGTCACACACCTTGTCCATGCACCACTAGGGAGCCCCTAAACCACTTCATTCTATTAGGATCGCAGGATGGCTGGAGACTGTCTCAGCTGACAGGGTGAAGGTGAGATACACTCTGAAGATGGGATCCAGAACTTTGCAAGGCAACATACAGACAACCGTTCACATTCATATCCACACAGTTATGGACAATAAGCCACATAGCCTAATGGGCATGTCTTTGGGCTGTGGGAGTGAACTGGAATACCTGGAGGAAACCTCATGCAAGCCTGAGGAGAACATGCAAATGCAGAAACATAGAAACGATAAAGCTTGGAACTCAAACTCAAAACCTTACTGTTGTTAGCCGGATGTGATAACCATGACACTAACATGCTGCCAAAGTGAAAAAAATTATAATATTAATTATAAAAAATGGACCAGTGGTGGCTCGGTGGTAAGGTGCTGCATTACCAGTCCCAAGGCTATGGATTCTAGTCCCACCGTCAACGGTTGTCACTGATGTCACCAACTGCAGCTAACTTTGTTATGAAAGACCGGCCATGTCTCTCACTGTCTATGGTGAGAGGCGTGTAAAAGAACCATTGCTGACTTTCGACAAGAGTAGCTGCACAGCCGTCAGCGGGTTTCTGCCCTGCAATGGTCTGGTGAGTTATCAAGGGCATACTCTGCCCTTACCCTTGTTGGCTGAGATGGGTGCCAGCCTCCGCGTTACCCTAATTAGTATTAAGCAGTTCAGAAAATGAATGAAATTTAAAAACTTAAGTTTTTATTTATTTATTTAGATTTTTTTCTTGAAGTATGGTAGGTTCGGGAAAGAGCTCTACCATATTGTTTTAAGGTACTCACTGTACACAAGTCCTAGTAATAGAGTACCAAATCAACGTGCGTAATTGCTTTAATTGACATGTCCATGTCTACTCCCACCTGGACTAGTCTGTGAGCACTGTGGGGGTCATGTTTTTTTACTTTTCCAGTGTGTTCAACACCATCAGGCTGACCCTTCTGGGTGAAAAGCTGACAATGATGCAGGTGGATGCTTCTCTTGTGTCCTGGATTGTGGACTACCTGACGGAAAGACCACGTGTGCCTGCAGCACTGCGTGTCGGACACAGTGGCCAGCAACACCGGAGCACCGCAAGGGACCGTCCTCTCCAATTTCCTCTTCACCCTCTACACAATTGACTTCAGTTACTGCACAGTAACTTACCATCTTCAGGAGTTATCTGATGACTCTGTTGTAGTCTGCTGTATCAGTGATGGTGAGGAGATGGAATATCGGACTGCAGTGGATTCCTTCGTCACATGATATGAGAATCATCTGCAACTTCATGGAAAGACCAAGAAACTTATTGTGGATGTTTGAAGCCCCTAAACACCAGCCACCCGTTTCCATCCAGGGGCGTCAATGTTGAAATGGTGGATGATTACAAATACCTTGGAGCTCACGTTGACAATAAACTGGACTAGGTTAAGAACACTACCGCACTTTACAAGAAGAGTCAGAGCCAGCTCTACTTTTTGATGCTGGTAAGGTTATTTAACATCTACCTCACACTGCACAGGATGTTTTATGAAGTCTGTTGTGGCCAGTTCTATCCTCCATGCTGTTGCATGCTGGGGAAGTAGGCTGAACGTTGCAGTCGTAAAACAGATTGAACAAACTTTTCCACAAGGCCAGTAATCCTGTTGGGATCTAACTGGACTCTCTGACAGTACTGTCAGAAAGGAGAATGTTGTACAAAACAAAGATAATATTGAGGAATACTTCTCTCTTGCTTCACAAGCTGCTGATCAGTCACAGGAGCCGCTCAATGAGAGACTGATGCCACCAAATACACCAATGAACAACTCGGCAAATTATTCCTACCTGTGGCCATTAGACAGACAGACAGACAGACAGACAGACAGACAGACAGACGGACAGATAGACAGATAGACAGATAGATAGATAGATATATTTTTGCAGATGTTGAAGGATGCTAGTTTTCTGAGGACGTCCAGATGACTCTGTCCTTTCTTGCACAGAGCATCAGTGTTGGCAGTCCAGTCCAGTTTGTCATCCAGCTGCACACCCTGGTATTTGTACATCTGCACAATCTCTACCTGTTCCCCTCTGATTGTCACTGGCTCTGGGTGCGACCTAGGTCTTCTGAAGTCTACCACCATTTCCTTTGTTTTGGTGGTATTGAGGTGGAGGAGGTGGGAGTCACACCATTAAACTATAAGTCCCTTATCACTTTTATGTGGGGCCAATGGTGTCGTGGTTAGGGTGCTGCGCTCATGATCAGGAGGTTGTGTGTTCAAATCCCAGTGAAACCCTCACTGTGCTACAACCCCTGGGCAGGGTCTCAACCACAAGTGTGCCTCTGTTCACCCAGCAGTATAAATGGGTACTAGTAAAAATATACTGGGAAGGTAACCTGTGATGGACTAGCGTCCCATCCAGGAGCAGTTGTACTCTTAGTCTCTTCACGCTATGGAAACTGGGGATAAGCACCAGCCTGATGAGCCTCTATGGCTCGGGTGTAAAACGCCCAAAGGACTCTACCTTTACTTTATCACTTTCCTATACTCCACTTCTTGCCCACTCTTGATACAGCCTACAAGAGCAGTGTCATCTACAAACTTCTGCATGTGGAAATACTGTGAGTTGTATTGGAAGTCCAAGGTTTCCAGCGTAAACAAGACTGGAGAGAGTGAGGTCCCCTGTGGCACTCCTGTGCTACTGACTACTGTGTCTGATCTGCAGTACTCCAACCGCAAATACTGAGGTCTGTCTGTCAGGTAATCAGTGATCCAGTCCAGTGAATGTGAGTCTACTTCTATCTGTCTCAATTCTCCCCTCAGGAGCAGAGGCTGGGTTGCTGGAGAAGTCCAGGAATGTGATTCTTACGACACCGCTGCCCCCATCCAGATGAGAGAGGTATCGGTGAAGCAGACAGATGATTGTATCCTCCACTCTGCAGGGAGTCGAGAGCATGGCAGAACTGTGGCCGTAAGTGGTGACGTAGTAGCCTCTCCATGGTCTTCATCACATGTCATGTCAGGGCAAGTGGCCTGAAATCGTTCAGATCCCCCTCCATATAACAACAACATCAATTGTTATGCCCTTGCATTTTGCACTACATTTACATTCTGCTGTTTATCATAGTGATTATACTGTACATATTATTCACGAACAGGATTCATTATGTTTGTTTATATAGATATTTGTTTCCACCGGAATCAACAAGGTATGCTGATTCTGATTCTGATATCCTGTGGGTGTAGATATACTAATTGATATTATTCATTCATTGATTTTCTTGCTTCTGAGTGGTAGACAGCCATTGAATAATTCTTGATATTTCGCCATTGCCATGGAATAACTTAAGTACTACATAGTAATTAATTACTACTTAATCTACATTGGATAAGATATCATTAATTATAAAATCATTATCACACAGGCAACATGACTACCTACTTTGAAAATAATTTTAATGATTGATAAAAATGATTATCAAATTTAGCAGAAAATAACCAACTGATTCCAACATTTTAGAAATTTATCGAAATGTTATCCCCAAAATTAATTCATTATTTCAAAAAAACAAAAAATAACTAATTTGCTAAATTAATAAATAATGAAGTAAATTTTAACAAGCCGAATAATATGGACGGAATGTTTTTCAAAGTAAAAATACAATTTTTTTGTGCATGTGACCACTATCATGCTTTAAAAACATAAAAGTAAACATTACAAATGTATAAATAAACAAAGTGGCCTGGTGTCAGGGTGCTGTATTACTGATCCCAAGGTCAGGGGTTCAAGCTCCACCATCAACAGGTTGTCAGTGCAGTCCACCCAGCACAGCTAACAGGACTATTAAAGGTCCGCCATGTCTAGCACGCGGTGGGAGAGGCATTTAAAAGAACCATTCATTTCTGCCCCACGCCGTCCAGGGTGTACTATGACCTCGCCCAGAGTTGGATGAGATGACCGCCAGCCTCAACGCTACCCTAATTACGATTATGCGGTTCGGAAAATTAATGAATTCATTCATATGTTATATACTATAACAGTTATTCTTCTGGATATTGCTGAATTAATTATTTAGTGATATTCGACTGGCAGCTATTTATTATATTAGATTTAATCAATCTGCTGTAGTCATAGTGAAACGGCAGCCAACTTCACAGTTCCAGGGTCGCTGCCCAGTTTTCTCCTGGAAGAAAAAAAAAGTAAACTAGCTTCTAGAGGTTAAATGTGTGCGCTTGAGTTTCTGTAATGGATTCCTAATCAGGGTGTCATGTATTCCCACTTCACACCCAGCATTTCCACGAAAGTCTATAAAGTTAATGGTACAAAATTGAATTACTTAATATTTTAGCCATGTCCTAAATTCTAAAATGATAAGTAAGAGAACACCGAACAAACAATTCTACCAATCCTGTATTGTATTTTATGAACTAATATAACTCAACAGTACGGTGACCTCTATGCAGTATATTGACCATAATGGACCCTTGCATTGTCCGGCAGGAGAAGATCAGAGGTTGAAGTAACATTACAATCAAGAGACCACTGTCGAGCTTTAAGAAAGGTCATTTAACCGGCAACCCCTCAGTTGTATAGGACATAAAAAGTTAATTTGCTCTGGCTGAGGGCATCTGTCAAATGCCATAAATGTAAATGTCAGAGATCCCTTTCCTCTTTAAGTAATACAGTACATCTTTGGACTCACCTCTTTGAAAACTACACTCTTTCATAGGCATGCTGGGAAAAGCTGAGCTTGGCACACACTAGTCACTAACGGTAATTGATACTAATTATTGTTTGAGGTTGTTTGATGCGTTGCTCGCATGTCCCTTGGGCTTTGACAAGGTGAATGGCCTCCAAATAGAAAGTGATCTCATGGTCAGCCGTGATGGAAATGAAATGTGTTTCAAGGATGTCATGGACTCAGCAGATGGCCTCGAGCAGATGTGCCAGTCCCAGGCGGTCTACGAAAAGAAGTGTCTGTCAATTTAAACCCATAATCTGCTTTTTCCTTCCTTTTTATGCTCCTGTAACCTTTATAAGGCTCCTGTTTCTGAAAGTGTTCATGAGCAACATTTATATTTATACCTTTGTGTGTGTGTGTGTGTGTGTGTGTGTGTGTATATATATATATATATATATATATATATATATATATATATATATATATATATATATATATATATATATATATATATATAAATGCAGCCGTGGGAAGGGGGGGGCACAAACAAGTGCCCACCCTCACGCAACAGGCTGCTGGTGGAAATTGGACTACTGTTGGTTGAAGACGTTGAAGAAGGAGAGGCGGGAGGCATGTCAATAGGCAGATAGAGAAGAGGAAAAGCATGAGTTTAGGACTGAGAGTAGGGACTTTGAATGTTTGAACTATGACAGGAAAAGGTAGAGAGCTGGCGGACATGATGCAGAGGAGGAAGGTGGACATACTTTGTGTTCAGGAGACCAGGTGGAAAGGTAGCAAGGCTAGAAGCTTAGGAACAGGGTTGAAGCTGTTTTTTCATGGTGTGGATGGGAAGAGGAATGAAGTTGGAGTCATCTTGAAGGAGGGGATGGTCAGGAATGTTCGAGAAGTGGAAAGAGTGTCAGATAGAGTGATGAGTCTCAAGTTAGAAATTGAAGGTGTGATGTTCAATGTTGTTAGTGCTTATGCCCCACAGGCAGGATGTGAGCTAGAAGAGAAGGAGAGATTCTGGAGTGAGTTAGATGAAGTGATGCAGAGTACCCCCAGAGGTTAAAGAGTGGGCATTGGTGCAGACTGCAACGGACATGTTGGTGCAGGCAACAGAGGGGACGAGGAAGTGATGGGCAGGTTTGGTATCCAGGACAGGAACACAGAAGGACAGATGTTGATAGATTTTGCAAAAAGGATAGAAATAACTGTGGTGAATACTTTCTTCTAGAAGAGAGAGGAGCATAGGGTGACTTATAAAAGTGGAGGTAGGAGCACACAGGTAGACTATATCTTGTGTAGGCGATGTAATTTGAAGGAAGTCAGTGACTGCAAAGTAGTAGTGGGTGAGAGTGTTGCCAAACAGCATAGGATGGTGGTGTGCAGGATGATGCTGATGGTGAGAAAGGTGAAGAAGGCAAAGGCAGAGCAGAAGACAAAGTGGTGGAAGCTGAAAAAGAAAGTGTCGTGTTGTCTTCAAGGAGGAGTTGAAACAGGTTTTTGGTGGTCAGGAAGTGCTTCCAGATGACTGGACAACTACAGCTAATGTGATCAGGGAGACAGGTAGGAGAGTACTTGGCATGTCCTCTGGAAGGAGAGTAGATAAGGAAACTTGGTGGTGGAATGAGGAAGTGCAGGAGTGTGTACAAAAGAAGAGGTTGGCTATGAAGAAATGGGACACAGAGAGGACCGAAGAGAGTAAACAGCAGTACAGGGAGACACAGCAGAAGGCGAAGGTAGCGGTGTCAAAGGCCAAACAGAGGGCGTATGATGACTTGTGTGCTCGGTTGGAAAGTAAGGAGGGAGAAAATGATTTATACAGGTTGGCACAGCAGAGAAATAGAGGTGGGAAGGAGATGGAGCAAGTTAAAGTGATTAAGGACAGAGAGGGAAATGTATTGACTGATGCCAGAAGTGTGCTGGGAAGATGGAAAGAGTACTTTGAAGAGCTGATGAATGAGGAAAATGAGAGATGAAAATAAGAGTAGAAGCGGTGACTGTTGAGGACCAGGAAGTAGCAAAGATTAGTCAGGGTGAAGTGAGAAGGGCATTGAAGAGGATGAAGAATAGAAAGGCAGTTGGTCCTGATGATATACCAGTGGAAGTATGGAAGTGTCTAGGAGAGGTAGCAGTAGATTTCCTGACAAGAACATTCAACAAGGTCTTAGAGAGTGAGAGGATGCTGGAGGAATGGAGGAGAAGTGTGCTTGTGCCCATTTTTAAAAACAAGGGAGATGTGCAGAGTTGTGGCAACTACAGAGGGATAAAGTTGATGAGCCATACAATGAAGTTATGGGAAAGAATAGTGGAAGTTAGACTAAAGGCAGAGGTCAGCATTTGTGAACAACAGTTTGGTTTCATGCCAAGAAAGAGCACCACAGATGCAGTGTTTGCCTTGAGGATGTTAATAGAGAAGTACAGAGGAGCTGCATGGTGCCTTTGTGGATCTGGAGAAAGCATATGACAGGGTGTCGAGAGAGGAACTGTGGTATTGCATGAGGAAGTCTGGAGTGGCAAAGAAGTATGTTAGAGTGGTGCAGGACATGTATAAGATATGTAAAACAGTGGTGAGGTGTGCTGGTGTGACAGAAGAGTTCAAGGTGGACGTGAGACTGCATCAGCTCTGAGCCCCTTCTTGTTTGCTATGGTGATGGACAGGTTGACAGATGAGGTTAGACAAGATTTCCCATGGACTTTGATGTTTGCAGATGACATTGTGATCTGTAGTGAGAGCAGAGAACAAGTGCAGGAAAATCTAGAGAGGTGGAGGTGTGCCCTGGAAATGAGGGGAATGAAGGTTAGCCTCAGTAAGACAGAATACATGTGTATGAATGACAAGGATCCAAGAGGAACGGTGAGGTTACAGGGAGTACAGATAAGGAAGGTGGAGGATTTTAAGTACTTAGGCTCTACAATCCAGAGCAGTGGAGAGTGTGGAAAAGAGGTGAAGAAGCGTGTGCAGGCAGGTTGGAATGGTTGGAGAAAAGTGTCTGGTGTGATGTGTGATAGTAGGCACCCATTGGCAAGAATGAAAGGAAAAGTGTACAGGACAGTGATGAGGCCAGCGATGTTGTATGGTTTAGAAACAGTGGCCCAGGGAAAAAGACAGGAGGCAGAGCTGGAGGTTGCAGAGATGAAAACTTTGAGGTTCTCTTTGGGAGTAACAAGGATGGATAGGATCAGGAATGAGCACATCAGAGGGACAGCACATGTAAGACATTTTGGAGACAATGTCAGAGAGGCTAGATTGAGATGGTTTGGACATGTACAGAGGAGGGATAGTGAGTATATTGGTAGTAGGATGCTGAGGTTGGAACTACCAGGCAGAAGGCCTAGAGCAGGGGTGCTCAATCCTGCTCCTGGAGATCTACCTTCCAGATGACTTTATCTCCAACCCTAATGTGGCCCATGTGACATGTAAGATCCAGTAAGGTCTTGATGAGATGATTGGATGGTTAGGTGGGCGTGATTAGGGTTGGAGTGAATGTCTTCTGGGAGGTAGATCTCCAGGAGCAGGATTGAGCACCCCTGGCCTAGAGGAAGACCAAAGAGACAATTCATGGATGTGGTGAAGAAGGACATGAAGGTAGTTGATGTAAGAGAAGAAGATGCAAATAATAGGGTGAGATGGAGGCAGATGATTCGCTGTGGAGACCCCTGAAGGGAAAAGCCGAAAGGAGAAGAAGAAGAAAAAGATGGGGAAAAGTTAAGGAAAATGCTGCACAAACAAGGCGAATTATTCAAAAAAAAAAAAAAAACCTAAACAAAACAAAAAACAACCCAAAACCTCCCATCAAAACTCATTACATTTTTGTGAGGAGCGCATCTGCGTGTTTGCATATGTGTCTGTATATGTATTTATATTTCATTTACATCATATGCATTATTTTTTAACGTTTAATTGATATTATATAAGGGGCAGTGGTGGTCTAGTGGTATAGGGCGCTGGATCGCTGATCTAAAGGTTGGGGGTTCGAGTCCCACTCTCCACAAGGCTGTCACTGTCCCCCCCCAGTGCAGCTAACTGGGTTATCAAAGGCGGGCCATGTCTCTCACTGTCTATGGTGAGAGGCATGTAAAAGAACCATTGCTGATTTTCGAAAAGAGTAGGCTGCAAAGTCGTCAGCGTGTTTCTGTCCCTTGCTAAAAGGGTTGTGACAGGAAGGGCATCCGACGTAAAAACCTCTGCCAAATTAAATGTGCGAATCAGATGATTCGCTGTGGCGACTTCCAAGTAAAAAGGGAAAAAGCCGAAAGGAAGACAGACAATTGATATTATATACACATATACATGTAGGTATATGTCAGCCGGGGGGGGTTGATCCTACATTGTGGAATTTGGTGGTCGCAGACTGCATATTGTACATCTGGTAGTATGGTAGCAAAGTGGGTAGCATGTCTGCCTCACAGCAAGAAGATCCTGGGTTTGAGTCCTGGGCTCGGTGGGAGCATTTTAAGATTCAAGAGTCTTTATTGTCATTATGGTCACAAATAACGAAATTTTGTACGAGGCTCTCAGCAGTAAAAGACGCAAACAAGTTTAAAAGGTCCAATCAAGACAATAAACTGCAATAAACGATGTCAAGACCAGAATATAAACACTATAAAACACAAGTAATTCTGTGCACTGTAACGCTGTGTGAGATTTGCATGTATTATGTATAGATATGTGTGTGTGTGTGTGTGTGTGTGTGTGTGTGTGTGTGTGTGTGTGTGTGTGTGTGCGCTAGTGTTGTCATGTGGTGGTTAATGAGTTGCTTATGGGTACCCAGTGTATGCGGAGATAGGCTCCAGCCCCCATGACCCTAATCGCAGGATTAAGTGGTTTGGCAGGTGGCACGGTTTTGTCGTGATTAGCATGTCCACCTCACAGCAAGAAGGTCCTGGGTTTTGATTCCCAGCTTGGGTACTTATGTGTGGAGTTGCATACTCTCTCCGTTCTTGTGTGGGTTTCCTCAGGGTACTCCAGTTTCCTCCCACGGTCCAAAAACATGCACAGTAGATTAATTGGCTGTTCCAAATCACCCCAAGGTGTGAGTGTGAGTGTGAATGGTTGTGTGAATGGTTGTGTTGGCCCTACAATGGCCTGGCGAGCTCTCCAGAGTGTACCCCGCACTCGCCAGATTCGGCTGAGAGGGGGCCAGCCTCTCCACGACCATAATTAAGATTAGGCGGTTCAGAAAATGAATGAATGAATGAGCAGTTTAGCGAATGAACAACAATCAGGTGTGAATCATCATCATCATCATCTCTCCAGCATGTCCTCAAGGCCATTGAGGTTGAACGATATCCCTCTGGACGTGACAGTCCAAATCCGTTATCTGAAGGCAATACTGTATTGTCTTGAGCGAGTCATCCAGCCTTTGTAATGTTCATTCATAGCCAGTCTTCTATGTCATTTTTCCAACGTCTTCCTGGTCTGCCGCTGCTTCTCTTGCCATTCATCGTGCCTTCCTGGGCTGTTTTTTAACAGAGTGGTGTCCAAGGAATCTTTTTGGTTGCAGCTCTTTCCTTTTAAGCAGCGTGCAGATGATTCCAAAGTTAGGGATAATGGTCAGAGCTTGGGTTTTTACACCCGAGCCGTAGTGGCTCATCAGGCCGGTGCTTATCCCCGGTTTCCATAGCAGGAAGCAAACAGGAGTTTAACTCCTCCTGGATGGGACGCTAGTCCCTCGCAGGTTACCTTCCCAGTATATTTTACTGGTACCCATTTTTACTGCTGGGTGAACAGAGGTACACTTATGGGTGAGACCTAGCCCAAGGGTCTTAGCACAGTGGGGGTCTCAGTGGGATTCGAACTCACAACCTCCCGATCATGAGCACAGCACTCTAACCACTACGTCACCAGCCCCACGTGAATGAGTGTCAGGACACTTAACACCCCCCCCCCCCCGGACGTTTAGGTATTACCCCCTAGGACAATTACCCCCCAAGACAACCACCCCCTAGGACAGTCATCTAAAGATCTTTAAGTTTAATCTGTGGATAAAGGCTCAGTTAGGTACTTTGATCTTATGCCTTTGTCGAAATTTTTCTAAATGTTTTCTCTCCTTTGGGCAAGCCGTAACTAATATGCCTGTTGTGAACAACAGTTTGGTTTCATGCCAAGAAAGAGCACCACAGATGCAGTGTTTGCCTTGAGGATGTTAATAGAGAAGTACAGAGAAGGTCAGAGGGAGCTACATTGTGCATTTGTTGATCTGGAAAAAGCATATGACAGGGTGCCAAGAGAAGAACTGTGGTATTGCATGAGGAAGTCTGAAGTGGCAGAGAAGTATGTTAGAGTGGTGCAGGACATGTATGAGAGATGTCAGACAGTGGTGAGGTGTGTTGTTGGTGTGACAGAAGAGTTAAAGGTGGAGGTGGGACTGCATCAGGGGTCAGCTCTGAGCCCCTTCTTGTTTGCTATGGTGATGGACAGGCTGACAGATAAGGTTAGACAAGAATCTCTATGGACTATGATGTTTGCATATGACATTGTGATCTGTAGTGAGAGCAGAGAACAAGTGCAGGAAAATCTAGAGAGGTGGAGGTATGCCCTGGAAAGGAGAGGAATGAAGGTTAGCCTCAGTAAAACAGAATACATGTGTGTGAATGACAAGGACCCAAGAGGAACGGTGAGGTTACAGGGAGCAGAGATAAAGAAGGTGGAGGATTTTAAGTACTTAGGCTCAACAATTCAGAGTAATGGAGAGTGTGGAAAAGAGGTGAAGAAGCATGTGCAGGCAGGTTGGAATGGTTGGAGAAAAGTATCCGGTGTGATCTGCGATAGGAAGGTATCGGCAAGAATGAAAGGAAAAGTGTACAGGACAGTGATGAGGTCAGCAATCTTGTCTGGTTTAGAAACAGTGGCGCTGAGGAAAAGACAGGAGGCTGAGCTGGAGGTAGCAGAGATGAAAATGTTGAGGTTCTCTTTGGGAGTAACGAGGATGGATAGGATCAGGAATGAGTACATCAGAGGGACAGTACATGTTAGAGGTTTTGGAGACAAAGTCAGAGAGGCTAGATTGAAATGGTTTGGACATGTACAGAGGAGGCATAGTGAGTATCTTGGTCATAGGATGCTGAGGTTGGAACTACCAGGCTGAAGGTCTAGAGGAAGACCAAAGAGAGGATTTATGTATGTGGTGAAGAAGGACATGAAGGTAGTTGGAGTAAGTTAGAAGATACAGAGGATCGGGTGAGATGGAAGCGGATGGTTTGCTGTGACGACCCCTGAAGGGAAATGCTGAAAGGGAAAGAAGAATATATATATATAGTGATCCCCTGCTACTTCGTGCTTCAGTTTCTGCAGCTTCAGTGCATCGTGGGTTTTTCCAAAATATTCATCGAAAAATAAAAAAATAAGGAAATTATGGAAAAATTGGGAAAAGGTTAAGGAAAGTGCTGCAAAACAAGGCCAATTATGAAAAAAAACCCAAACAAATAAAAACAACAACAAAAAAAACAACAACCCATAAAACTACTTACATTTTTATGTGACGTGTGCATCTATGTGTGCTTCTGTCTGTATGTGTGTGTGTGTGTGTGTGTGTGTATTCATATTTTATTTACATTTTATGCATTATTTTTGCATGTTTAATTGTTATTATAAGCATTTACAGCGGCACGATGGCGTAGTGGTTAGCACGTCCGCGTCACAGTAAGAAGGCCTGGGTTCGATTCCCGGCCTGGGTGTTTCTATGTGGAGTTTGCATGTTCTCCCCGCGCTTATGTGGGTTTCCTACGGGTGCTCCGGTTTCCTCCCACAATTCAAAGACATGCACAGTAGATTAATTGGATGTTCGAAATTGCCTGTAGGATTGCATCGTGCAGAAGGCAATGCACATAACACACCTACACATACAAACATGGTAGTTGTTCTTATACATCATTGTACATGCTACAGCCTGCACATTAACATGCTCATCGAGACAGGAGACAGCAAATTAATATATTCGAGGCATATATTAAACAACCCATAGATATATATACAGGGATGGACACAGCAGGTTCCCTTATATTAGGGATTATCTTCTACGGAGCATCCTTCAGCCTACAGTAGACAGATTTCTTTTCTCTCACATTATGTCAGCACTCATTGGGTTTATCTGATCAGACAACGCTGCAATCAGAGGAATTCATTTGACATTCTGTTTGAATAGATGCCAAGAGACAAGCAATGTGTACTCTGTTCTCTGCACACAAACAGATCTGTTAGAGTAGAATGCATTATTTCACACACTCTCTCCTCCATATTTGTATGCCTCAGTGTAATTGATATACAGTAAAATGAAGTGGTTTTGGAATGCATTTGAGTAATACAAATGTGCTGCCGCTTGTTAAACACACACACACACACACACACACACACACACACACACACAATGTACATTATACCCTCAGTCTATATGTAGTACATATTTGCTTTTCATCACGCCATTCTACTTTATTTCCACATTTTGAAGCTGTAATTACTTCACACTTCTCGGCTCACCTCATTCACATCCTCACGCACTTCCCATGGAGATCAGAAGAGGCAGGAACTTCATTACATCTGCCCTAAATGGCTTGAGGTTGCATCATTCTTATGTGAATAATTGAATAATTAGCAGATGGATCACTGGGGAGAAGGCAAGAGGACACGTCTAAGCTACGCACACTCTAATGAGCTTACAGTGATGCTGTGTTTCGAAGGAAATCATGTACAGTATAGTAATCATCGGTAGCCATGATGCCAGCGCTCATCCTGTGCAATATGAGGTTCTGAATGGCAGTGAACTGGCATGCCAGGGCTTTAAATGAAGCAAGTGCTCTGTTCTTAACACTCTCAAAGAGTCTTTGTTATACAGTTGCTGATTCAGATCTGGTCGATCACAGAGCGCAAACCCCTACCAAGGAGTTCATTCATTTATCTATTTCTTGAAACCGATTTAATCCTAATTAGGGTTGCGGGGAAGCTGTCACCCATCTCAACCCACTCTGGGTGAGGTCAGAGTACACCGTGGACTGCTCGCCAGTCCGTCGTAGGTCCACCAATTCAAGAAACCCTATGTACTGTATTTGAACCAAAACATCCAACAGTTTCCTTTGTCATAAAAAAATTATTGGAAAAAATCCTGGGGGTGGCCCAGTGTCCCAGTGGCCCAGTGATTAGCACGTTTGCTGTGCAGCAAGAAGATGTCAGGTGCGGGACGCTTCTGTGTAGAGTTTGCATGTTTTCTCCCTGCTTGCTTGGGTTTCCTCTGAGTACTCTGGTTTCCTCCCACATTCCAAAAACAGAACTTCTTTAAGGCAATTATCAGGTACTCAGATGTTCATGATTAAGGTCAGCAACAGGTTTGGAGAGCCCTGGGTTAGAGTCTCAACTTAGGAACTGGTATGTTTTTGGAATGCAAGAGGAAATCAGAGTAACCAAAGAAAATCCAATTTTGGGAAGAAGAAGAAGATATTAAACCCCACACAGAGAGTAATTCATGCTCAGGATCAAACCGAGGATCCTGGAGCTTCACGCTGGACCACGAATCAGAAATGTTTAGCATATCATATTATATTCTGGAGGCAGCGGTGGCCTGGTGGTAAAGGTGCTGGATCACTGATCCTACAGTTGGGGGTTCAAGCCCCACTCTCATCAGGTAGTCACCGTCCCCCCCTGTGCAGCTAACTGGGTTATCAAAGGCCGGCCATGTCTCTCACTGTCTATAGTGAGAGGTTCATGAAAAAGAACGATTGCTGACTTTTGATAAGAGTAGCTGCACAGCCGTCAGCGTGTTGTGTTTCTGTCCTGCGATGGCTGTCCAGGGTGTACTCTGCCTTCGCCCGGAGTCGGCTGGGATGGGCACCAGTCTTCCTGCAATCGTAATTAGGATTAAGCAGTTACAGAAAATGAATGAATGATATTGTCTGTCTGTCTTCCTTTCGTTTTTTTTCCCTTTTTTACTCGGGCGTTGCCACAGCGAATCATCTGATTCGCACGTTTGATTCGGCAGAGGTTTTTACATCGGATGCCCTTCCTGTCACAACCCTTTTAGCAAGGGACAGAAACACGCTGACGACTTTGCAGCTACTCTTTACGAAAGTCAGCAATGGTTCTTTTACATGAACCTCACACCATAGACAGTGACAGACATGGCCCGCCTTTGATAACCCAGTTAGCTGCACTGGGGGGGGGGGGGGGGCGTGACAACCTTATGGAGAGTGGGACTTGAACCCCCAACCTTTGGATCAGCGATCCAGCGCCCTATACCACTAGTTCACCACTGCCCCATGAATGAATGATATTGTATTCCATCAAAAAAAAAAAAACAAGAAGTGATACACGGATTGGAAAAGAGAGTTTGATTCCTGAGCTTGGGGCACGTGCAGTTTGCATGTTCTCTCCATGCATGAGTGGGTTTCTTCTGGGTTTTATGGTTTCCTTCCACAATCTAAACACATGCACATTAGGCTAATTTGCTGTTCATAAGTGTGTTACATGGTTGCATGTGTTGCACTGTGATGGTCTAGCAAGCTATTCAGGGTGTACCCTGCCTTTGCCTGGTGTCACCTGAGACTGGCTCCAGCCTCCCCATGACCCTAATAGGAGAACGCAGTTCAGCAAACCGGTGAGAGAGAAAGAGAAAGAGTGAGTGAGACGACTGCCATGTCTAATAATCATCGTATGGTGCACTGTATATAAACTATTATTTTGAGCATGTCATAGCACCTTTCTGCCAAACAGTGGGCTGGAACTTACAATACTTGACGCATAGAGTTTATGAGTAGTATCCGATATAAATAAACAGGTTACATTATCAAAATTGATTGTATTAAAATACAAAATATTTGTCTTGCCTTATTCCTAAACTCATAGTCTTGAAATGTGGCATTTCTTCGGAAAAAGCAGTCACCATTCCCTCAGCCTGACGTAACATTCAGATGCTTGTTTCCTGACAAAATGTCTCCGTCCCTGAACGAGGGGTTTGAGAGAGTTGTTCGAGAAGAGATCAGCTGATGGAGTGATACCTCTGCCTGCTGTTTCCCGAAGTCATTAAGAAAGTATTGAGCAGGGCTTTCCAGCGAGGCTGCTGATGGAAAACAAATTAGAGCAAAAGCAAATCATCAGAAAGGACAAATGCTATTTTGGAAAGTCGGGACCATGATAGTAATTTACAACAAAAATTAGATGGAGGTGGAAAAGAGGAACAACTGATTCCACTTTAACTGAGAGAAAAACAAAACGGTGTTTCAGTGGCCAGTAGTACAACTCATCATTTATAGAACTCCTTTAACCTTTAGTAGGATCCCAGGGAGATTGGCTGGAGACCATTGTGGGGTCATAAAACACACACACACACACACACACACACACACACACACACACACACACACACACACACACACACATACACACCATACGCACAAAACTATTCACACCCACACCGAGTGGCAGTGGGCAGGGGTGTCCTCGTGGTAAAGGTGCTGGATCACCGATCCTCAGGTTGGGGGTTCAAGCCCCACTCACTATAGGTTGTCACTGCTTCCCCCAGTGCAGCTAACTGGGTTATCAAAGGCCGGCCATGTCTCTCACTGTCTATGGTGTGAGATTCAGGTAAAAGAACCATTGCTGACTTTGACAATTGACAAGAGTAGGCTGCAAAGCCGTCAGTGTGTTTCCGCCCTGCGATGGCCTGTCGAGCTGTTCACGGTGTACTCTGCCTCGCCCGGAGTCGGCTGGGATGGGCGCCAGCCTCCCCGCGACCATAATTAGGAATAAGGTGGTTACAGAAAATGAACTGAGATCATGCAAACTACACACAGAAACGCCAAAGCTGAGCCTGGGACTCAGACCCAGGACCCTAAAGGGCTGTGAGGTGGACATGCTAACACAACAGCTCCAAAATGATAAATAAATTCTGTAAATAAATAGGGGAAATTATATATATATATAATATTATAGCATGTCCACCTTTTATATATATAGTAGTGGTTAGCACGTCCGCCTCACAGCAAGAAGGCCCGGGTTCGATTCCCGGCCTGGGCGTTTCTGTGTGGAGTTTGCATGTTCTCCCCGTGCTTGTGCGGGTTTCCTCCGGGTGCTCCGGTTTCCCCCGCAATCCAAAGACGTGCACTGTAGGTTAATTGGCCTTTCTAAATTGACCGTAGTTTCTCTCCTGCAGCGGCACTGGAACCCAGTCGTATCGGCACTTGCCCTTCCATTGGATCCTTCTGGTGGTGCCGAGACAGGGGGGGACTTGCTGCTTGGGTAACAGCCTGTCCCTCATTACTCCCTACCTGGGCTCTGCGCACTGGGGAGTATCACCAGTCGGGATACTGGCCAGAGCGCAGCCATAGTGCTTCGGGACTGACGGAGGCCTACGCGCTATATATATATATATATATATATATATATATATATATATATATATATATTTATTGAACTATAAGGCTGGTGAGGTTGTGCTTTCTAAATGAAATGTTCTTAACGTTGTAAGATTTTTAAGGCGATTTTGCCTTTAGAGGAAGTGCAGAATTCAAATTGAATTGAGTTTGAGATACAGACGAATGTTTCAAAGAAATCAAAGACTGGTGAGCAGCATTGAATCTTTAATAACTCCATGCTGTGTCCTGTGTGTGTGTGTGTGTGTGTGTGTGTGTGTGTGTGTGTGTGCGTGCTTGCGTGCGTGTGTGTGTGTAGTTTGATAACACAGATAAGGAAAGAATGCTCTTTCCCGCGGTCGGTCCAGCCGGCTTCTCCATTCTCTTGAAATCCATCAAACCTGTGAAGTGAATGATTTGTTCTTTAGAAATCCTCACACATTTTGCTCTTCTCTCCCTGATGGATATTAAAAACACCATGTTGTCTAATGCTGCAGTATGAAAGCGGGTTTGAAACAAGACCTTTTATATGGATCACGGGATTAAAGAAGAAAGACAATGAAGATTTGATGCAGCAGAATGTGATGTGTGTACACGTCAGGCCTCTTTATGTATATCATAAACTTTTCCTATTTAAAAGCAAACATCAATTAACATAAAATTCCACATTACTCCATTATATGGTACTCTCTCAATCATTTTTCTGAACCGCTTAATCCTATCAAGGTTCCAGGAGCCTATCTCAGTCAACACTGGCCGAAAGTAGGGTACATCTTGACCAGGTGGCCAGACCATTGCAGGGCAACACATATAACCATTTACATGAAACACTCACACCTGGTACAATTTGATGCAGCAAATTAGCCTGTGCATGTCTTTGGATTGTGGAAGACTGTAGCCATAGTACCTGGAGGAACCCCAGGCAAGCATGGTAGGACATGCAAACGCCACACAGAGACACCCTGACTGAGCCTGGGACCTAAACCCGGGACCTTTTTTGGTGTGACGTGAACGTGCTAACCACTGCGCTATCATGCCACGCATGTCTAAATTCATTCACTCATTCATCCTGTGAACCGCTTAATCCTAATTATGGCCTCAAGAAGGCTGGCACCCATCTCAGCTGACTCTGGGCAAGGGCAGAGCACACCCTAGATAGCTGTCCAGGCCATCACAGGGCTACTCTTGACGAAAGTCAGCAATGGTTCCTTTACGTTCCTTTACATGAACCTCACACCACAGACAGTGAGAAACACAGCTAGCTTTCGATATCACATTACGGGGGAGACAGCAGTGACAACTGTTGAGAGTGGGGCTTGAACCTCCATCCTTAAAACCGGTAATCCAGCACCTTACCACTGGACCACGGCTGCCCTCTTCTGTAAATACAATATAGCCTAAATACTGTACTTTGAAGATATACAAGTACTTGATGTCTGCATGGTAGTATGGTACATGCTGAATTTAGGCTAAAATGTTAAGGGATCCCCCAGTGCAGCTAACTGCCGCTGTAAATGGGACAGTGAGGACATCAATGGCAAAAACCTAGATCTGTCGATCTGTGTATTTTAACCCATAACACAATCTCAGGAAAACAGAACGGTTTTGGGTCACAGAACCTTCCTCTTATGATGGTGCAGGATCTATCTCTCTCTCTCTCTCTCACACACACACACACACACACACACACACACTAGATACTGTATATCTTTTTTTTTCTGCTTTTTCCCGTTCTCGAGAGTCGCCATAGCGAATCATCTGATTCGCACATTTGATTTGACATAGGTTGGTTATAGGTTTTTCCGTCGGATGCCCTTCCTGACACAACCCTTTAGCCACGGACAGAAACATGCTGACGGCTTTGCAGCCTACTCTTTACGAAAGTCAGCAATGATTCTTTTACATCCCTCTCACCAGAGACAGTGAGGGACATGGCCCGCCTTTGATAACCCAGTTAACTGCACTGGGGGGGACAGTGACAACCTTTGTGGGGACTCAAACCCCCAACCTGAGGATCAGCGATCCTGCGCCCTATCCACTAGACCACCACTGAGCGCTGCACACCAGATATATATATACATTTTAGCCTAACACACACACAGCCTATATATACACACACACACACACACACACACACACACACACTATATATATATATATATATATATATATATATATATATATATATACATACAGTATGTATACAGTATATATGTATATATATATAAATATATAAACACTGTATATAGCTTATGTAATACAGCCACCTGTTGGTAAAAAAAGAGAACAGCAGGAAAAGGATAGTCACTTATTTACAGATTGTGGTAGGCACAACTGTTAATTTTTTATAAGACTGAGCAATTGAGGGCTAAGGGCCTTTCTCAAGGGCCAACAGTAGTGATAGTGGGGATTGAGCCGCTGACATTCGGATCAGTAACCCAAACTTTTACTTTAATCATTCAGCTGACACTGGGCGGGGGTGGGATACACCCTTAACCACATAGCCAACACACACAGAGAAACATTCAGACTTGCACTGCACAGATGGGGGCAATTTGGAACAGCTAATTAACATATCTTTTGACTGTGGAAGGAAATCAGAGTTTTCAATCACCAAATTAGGAAGATGATGTTTCTTCAAGATCTGGTCCTTTGGGCAGATGACCTAAGAATGGCTATTGCTCATTATACAATACAATTTGTATTATGTACTTGTTCATTGTCGGATGCCATCCATCCTATAAGCTCACGAATTCTTTGGGCAGAGGAACTTCTTCTAACATATCGTCACCGTCATGCTGATTTTTGTAGTTAATGTTTAAATATACGAGATATATATTAATTTATAATTCACATCCTTCCGCTCGTTTACACAGTGGTTACTGGTGTTCTGGTATCTTACTGTTAATTATGAATTCATAGATTTATTTGTCTTTTGTTCCATAGTTTTTGTTTGTTTTCTTAAGGGTTCTGCTACAATTACAGATATTTATTATCTTTCAGCAGAATCCTAAGAGTATATACTTATTTTTATATTAATATTCATCAGGATTTGTACTTGTACTTTGTATGCATCGCTCGAATAAAGTTTACTTACTTACTGACTATGTTTATGAATGTGCTCTATGAAATTTAATTCCTATCTTTATCTCTAACATCAAAACAGGCCAATAAAAGACAGTGCTAATGTCAGCAGGAAATGCAGGTAGAACCTTAAAGATTTTAGTCTAAATTGAGTGTATACCATACAAATGTGCAGACACACATACCTGTATAACGGCAAACTATTTACAGCATATTGTACATGGGGCGGTACAATTGCATTGTCGTTAGCTTGGCCGCCTCAGAAAACAAGGTCCTAGGTTCAAGTACTGGGCTCACTGGGGGCATCTCTGTGTGGAGTTTGAACGTTCTCCCTGAATGTTTGGGCCTCCTCCTGATACAATGGTTTCCTCCCACGGTCTATAAACATGCACATTTGGTTATCTGTCTGTTTCAAATTTCCCCTGTGTGTGTTTGTGTGTTGGCCCTGTGATGATCTGGCCGGATGCCCAGAGTAAGCTGAACTAGACTTGAAGGTTCCCGTGACCCTAAGAGGATAAATCACTCTAATACTTATAAAGACAAGAGTGCAATAAATGTGATTATTAGTTTAGTGAAGCAAAATTATGCTACTAATTGTGGGTGCATAGTGGTTACCAAGCACAGCTTGGGTTGGGGTCTTGGGTTCGAGTCTGGGGCGTTTCTGTGTGAAGTTTGCATGTCTCCTATGTACTTTGTGTGGGTTTCCTCCGGATACTCCAGTTTCCTCCCACAGTCCAAACATGTGCACATTAAGATAATTGTTTATCCCTAGGTGTGTGTGTGTGTGTATGTGGTGTGTGTGTCATTCCACTGTCAAACAGAAAGTAATTATGTTCAGTCAGTGGAAGAATGTTCATTTTCTGTAACCGCTTAATCCTAATTAGGGTCACAGGGAGGCTGGTGCCCATCCCAGCCAACTTCAGGCGAGGGCAGAGTACACCCTGGACAGAACGGCTGAAACATGCCGACGGCTTTGCAGCCTACTCTTGTCGAAAGTCAGCAATGGTTCTTTTACATGCCTCACACCATAAACAGTGAGAGACATGGCCGGCCTTTGATAACCTAGTTCGCTGCACTGGGGAGGACAGTGACATCCTTGTGGAGAGTGGGACTCGAACCCCCAACCTTTGGATCAGCGATCCAGCGCCCTATACCACTAGTCCAACACTGCCCTCCGTGGAAGAATGTTCAGAGATATAATGTAATATAATAAAATTAAACGTGTTTGGTGGTGCACTGGAATCAGTTTTATAGTTAAATAGGTGTCTGGAGACCCTGGAGAACTGACTGAAGTTATAGATTCAGTTGACTTCCTCAAGAAAGCGATGACGCGATTCAGCAAACTGTACTACGTCGGGAAACCTGAGTAAATTGCGTAACGTCTTCAGTATCAGCGTCTCGCTACGCAGAAACTCCTTCCGCATTTCAGACGTGGCGCCGGAGCTCATTCAGCAGGCAGCTTCAGTTCATTCACAACCCTGGCTTTCATCCTCATTCCTCAGGTCAGTGTGCACTGCATTTATACATGACACAGACAAATATCCTAGCCATCGTTTTTATTTTTAATTACTTTAATTTTTTTGTGGTTGGATTGTTTGTTAGCTCGTTAGGGGAACGCTAAGCTAACGCTAGCTCTGTGTGTGTGTGTGTGTGGAGGGCTGAGTGGATTTGGGTTCAGGGAGGGAGCTGAGCAGCTTGTTTACTCATCAGGGAAAACTTGATATGCAGGAAAGAAACATAACCATGTTACACAGTTTTAATTTGTGTTTAGATAACCAGTAAGCATCAAACATTTCTTTATGGATAATATGTAATCAATTATTGGCCTAGTCAACTATTCCATTAGTGAATAAAATTACTTTTTGAAACTGTGCTGGTTGAAACTTACTTATACTTTCAATACTCTAGATTAAATTCTTGATAAAATCACCTCCTTTTCTACAAATGTTTGATAATTTCAATTATAATTCACTTTCTTCTTTTGTATTCTC
The DNA here is from genome assembly GCA_024760905.1 of Plotosus lineatus. NCBI lineage: Eukaryota > Metazoa > Chordata > Actinopteri > Siluriformes > Plotosidae > Plotosus > Plotosus lineatus. Next base: position 13,167,315 of record CM045742.1, read on the forward strand.
TGTATCCAAGTACACATGAGAGAGAAAGAGTAAAATCTTCTGCTCTCTGTGTTTCTACAATCTGTACAGATACTTGTTGTGATTAGAAAATTTGCCTGATGTGCATGTTTTTTTGGGCCGTGGGAGGAAACTGGAGTACCCAGAAGAAACTCAGGCAAGCACAGGGATAACATATACTGTAAACCCTCACAAATGTGTTCCCTTGAACCCTCTCTCTCTACATCCAGTCACAATGAGGTCACATCCAGTCACAACCCTGAAGGTTGAATGATGCTCATACAGGGATTGTCATGGCTGTCATCACTATGATCTACCTTATGGTTCACCAGGCCACCCACCCACCCACACACACACACACACACACACACACACACACACACACACACATGGGCTCACTCGCACCTACGGACAATTTGGAACAGCCAATTAACCTACTGTGAATGTTTTTGGACTGTGGGAGGAAACTGGAGTATCCGGCGGAAACCCACGCAAGCACGGGGAGAACATGCGAACTTCACACACAAACGCCCTGGCCTGGAATCAAACCCAGGCCGTCTTGCTGTGAGGCGGATGTGTTACTGTGCCGTCCACTGATTCACAACTTGTATGAATTTATTAATATTCATATGAAAAATAACGTGCAATATGATTCATTCTGACATTAATACGAATTTCCAACTTTCAGGAAAATATGCTCCTTTCAATTTTATTTCACAATAGTTTATCAATAAATCTGATGAATTGCATCATAATCGATCCGTGGTTACATGTTTACCTTTCTGGGAAAGCCGAGTCTCGTGATAATCTCACAGGATGTTCCTGTTGTTGTATTTTACCATGTGATTCGTTAATCGGCAGCAAGGTAAGTCGATTTCCACGAATCAGCGGCTATCTTACATAGACTCCATGGTAACCAGAGCCAATCATTGAACGGTTGCGGGAAACCCAAAATGGCAACGAAAAGAAAGCAACAATTTTTAGCGGAATATTCAACAACTTATCATTTATTATGAAGCATGATAGATACACAACCTTTTGCACATTGTGCAATGCGAAATTTAGCATTGTGCGTTCGGGCGTTTTTGATATTAAAATGCATATTAAGGGAGGCAGACATAGCCAGCTCGCACCTGGTTTGCTTACTTTATAACTTTTTGGCCGTGTCTACCCATACGGCACCGTACGGGATTTATTGTTTGCTATTCATACGGCAGTCCTTTTGGAAATGACCTTCCTGAAAGTGAGGTTAATCATTCTACTCTATGTTTAGCAGATGATACCTGCATAACCCCTAACCCTGATGAAAATTTTATCCCCGACATGGAACGCATGTTCTTCTGTCGACATTTTGACCACGTAACTGATGTCAGCTCGCGCATGTGCGAAATCTTGTTTTCGAGATGCCGTACGGATAGCAAAACCTCTTAGGGATACGGTGCCATACTTTTTTTTTCTTGTTCTGAACTCTCTTCCTTGTTCTTTGTAAATGCTGATAATCAAATATCATTCAGAGTCATGCATAATGAAATAATAAATATGACCTATTATATTCTATATTATAACACCAGTAGAATTATGTCAAATAAACATGGTTTTCTCAAATATGCTGTTTCATTATTAATTCAAAATGCAGTAAAATTTGACAGATAACTTGTATGTCCATATATGGAAATTTTGTGGAATCCTAATTTGAGTACTAATTTTGTCTATTATGAATACTAATTCTCAGCTCAAAATACAAATTTTTGGTTTATTGACTACAAAATAATACTTTCCTGGGTTGGCCACCCTACACCCAGCACCTTCTTCCTGGAGGCAGACGTGCTAACCACTGTACCAGCTACTGTACTGTACTGTACTGTAAGGGTGTTTCTGTGTGGATTTTGCATGTTCTCCCTCTACTTGCGTGGGTTCTTGTGGGTACTTTTGGTTTCTTTCCACAGTCCAAAGACATGCATGCTCCAAATTTCCCACGGGTATAACATCTGAGTGTGAATGGTTTTGTGTTTGTTGGCCCTTCGAAGGTCTGGAGAGCTATTCATGATATACTCCTCCTTCACCCAGTGTTGGCTGAGATAGACTACAGCCTCTTTGTGACCATAGCAGTAGGATTAAGCAGTTTGGCAAAGGAGTGAGAAGTTTTTGGCTGAATATTTTCCAGACCCTTCACCTTGACCATGTGGAAGAAAGCTGCTCTAGTGGCATTGCTGGCCCTTGCACTAGGTTTCTTCTATCACAAAACCCCCAAGATTCAGGAACAAACATTACATCTCATCACCCAGTTCATCCCTCAGACACTATTCACAGCACAGCATGAACGGAGCAAGACAAACCTGGAAGAAACCATCTCCCGTGCATGGGATGCTCTCATCACTGCACCTGCAAGGCAATGGGGTCGAATTGCAGTTGGGTAAGTCTCAGCGATCCATATATTATAAATTCCCATGTATATAATAAATAAGATGTCCCAGAAAGTCTGATTCCAGAAGTAATTATTTATTTAAACACTGAGACAAAAGGAAATGCTTTGATTGGTGGTCTGGTAGTGTGTCCACTTCTGGTATTACATACAGAGATTATTTCCTGCTTTAGTTTTCTCAATGTATTGGAATGAAAGGAAAAGAATCCTGTTGTTCATGTACAGAGAACTAGTTCAGTTAATCTACTGTTGTTTGATTTGTAGCCATTTTGAATCTGAAATAAAAAGGCCAATTAAAAAATACATTTCATATCAGAAAATTTATATTAATTATATTTAATGGATAAGATTGTTAATATTATAAAATGTACATAAATATAATATACAGTAGTAGTAAACTTCATATAAGTGGAGCTGGTGGCATAGTGGTTAGGGTGCTGCACTCATGATCGGGAGGTTGTGTGTTCAAATCTCAGTTAGACCCCCACTGTGCTAAGACCCCCTGGCAAGGTCTTAACCACAAGTGTGCCTCTGTTCACCCAGCAGTATAAATGGGTACCAGTAAAAATATACTGGGAAGGTAAACTGCGATGGACCAGCGTACCATCCAGGAGGAGTTGAACTCCTAGATGCTTCACGCTATGGCAACCAGGGATAAGCACCGGCCTGATGAGCCACCATGGCTCACATGTAAAAAGCCCAAAGGACTTTTTTTTTTTTTTAACTTCATATACACATACACTTCTAACCAAAAGTTTGGATATGGCTTCAAACTCAAGGTTACGTAGTTGTTACAAATAGCTTGACTTACTTGTGTGTTATTTATTTATGATGTGGTAATTTTAATGCTGGTGACATCTGGTGTCAAACTCTTTGTCACCTTGTTGTTGATGGTAGTGTTTTTGTTGTTGTTTTTGCTGGTGATGTTTTGGTGATGTTGGTGGTGTTTTTGCTAGCTGGGTTTTGTTGTTTTATTTGGTGTTGTTGGGGTTGGTTTTCTGACATCATAACCGAAAAAATTGAAAATCCAATTGCTCCACAATGTGTTGACAGAATCAAATGAAATTTGGTAACACTATATTGTCAAACAGTGCCAACAATTCTACAGAGTTTCTTTTTGACCCAGATGTAGAATCATCACATGACAGTCTAACTCCTCTGTTATAACTTAAATTGCACAAAATGCCACATCAACTCCTGCCTCAGTATTATGATGTCTTGGAGTCTTTTAGTGAAGTACTGTAGGAAGTAGATGATTTTGCCATTTTGAATAAGTCACAAAGGGGACTCTGTATCAGTGACGGCCACTTACTTTTTTGTATTTCTGCTGATGGGAGACCTGCAATGAAACTGTTTTCCCCATTAAACCAACGCACTCCCATTCCATACACATTCATCACATCGTTCTATCTTTTGCACAATAACTTCCTTGACCATAATAATCCTTGACTCATTTATCCTACTCGATCTGTCTTCAAAGCAGAACATTCCACAGTGACTACACTCTTGGCATGCTGCAACATCATCCAAGATGTCATTAGTCCTCATCCTCCTCAGCAGCATGTGACATGATCAACCACAATCTTGTCCATCCTCAAGAATCTAGGAATTTGTGATGCAGCATGCTAGTGGTTTGCTTCCTACCTGGAATGGTGCTTATATGAGGTTACATGGAGGGTCTACACATCTTCTCCATGCTGACTTTCCACTGGCATTCCCCTGGGCTCAGTTTTTGGTACACTCCTGTTTTGTCTTTATACTAGGTCCCTCAATGTTGTATCCTCACATGGGTTTTCATACCACTGCTATACAGTTGACACTCAACTTGTTCTCTCTTTTCCTCCCTGAGACACTGATGTTCCTGCCTGGATCTCTTCATGTCTGGCCTGTATCTTCTTATGGATGGCAGCTCACCAGCTCAAGCTTAATCCCAACAAGACTGAATTGCTGTTTATCCCAGCTGACTCATCCCTACATTAAGATCTTGTAAACTCCATGGACAATGCTGTGATCTCTTCTTCAGGCACTGCAGCAGGAAGCCTTGTAGTAACCATGAACAGTTGCCTGATTTCTTCTCATATTACTAATTCTTCTCAATCAGGTTGATTTCTTCTCTTTGACAGCCAAATGATTCGTTCATTTCTTTCCAGTAAGGCCACTCAGATACTTGTTCAATCCCTTATTTCAAGTCTAGATTACTGTAACTCACTCCTGGCAGGTCTACCTTTGAGCGCTATTCGACTTCTGTGACTGATCCAGAATGCAGCTGCACAGCTTGTTTTCAACCTTCCCAAAATACTCCCTTACCAATCAATTTCTACCTTTCTCTATTTACTTCGAGTGGCTGCTCGCATTAGATTTAAAACACTAATGCTCGCCTACAAAGCCAAAATGGACCAACACCCTCCTACCTCAAAGCACTTATCACACCCTGCACTTCACCACGTTCTCTCAGATCCTTTAGCACTGTTTGATTGGTCCCTGCTTCTACAATGGGACAAGGGAGAAACGCATCTAAACTTTTCTCTGAACTGGCTCCAAGGTAGAATGAACTTCTGCTGGATGTCTGGACAGCTGAGTCACTGAGTATCTTCAAAAGATGTCTGAAAACGTATCTTTTTCGGTAGTATTAGATTAGCCCTATACAGTACACACGCACAAACACAACACCAACAGACTGATTTTGACTGACCGTATACTTGGCCTGTGTTGTAACAAACTAGTATAAGAATATATTCAATAATGGTGACTTTAAAGCACTTCTTAAGTCATTCTGGACAAAAGGATCTGCTAAATGCTGTAAATGTAAATTACATTTTCAGCATTTGGCAGGCACGCTTATCCAAAGTGACTTACAATTATCATTTTTATACAACTTGAGTAATTGGGGGTTAAGGGTCTTGCTCAAGGGCCCAACAGTGGTGACAGTGGGGATTGAACCTCTACCTTGGGAGTAATAACCCATCGCATGTACCACGAAGCCACAACTACCCATCACGTGAAAGGCAAACAGAACTTAGTTTTTTCTTTACTTATGTGTCTCTCATTTGTGTTTTTTAAAGAGCAGCTGTTTACTGTAGAACTTGGATGTGTAATTGTTTTCAATCATTTAGGAACCTCAGCTCAACACCTCTCTCTGGTTTTCTTCCTTAGAGTGAATGCCTGTATTGATGTCGTGGTCTCAGGTGTTAGCTTATTCCAGGCTTTGGCTCTTGACCCAGGGTCCGGACATGACCATGACGTGTTGCACTCCAAAGAGGATTTAAAAGAGGCCTTCATTCATTACATGGAAAAAGGAGCAGCGGCAGAACGTTTCTTCTCAGATAAGGAAGTCTTCCAAAGGATAGCGAGGGCCGCTGCTGAATATCCTGGTGCTCAGGTACAGTGTGTTCAGTTTGGATTTTACAGACCTGAGAATTTTCCGTGCATCCACAGATTTCCGAGTTTTTCCAATAATATATAAATTAGTTACATTTTGTCTGAGAATGCCCTCTATTTATATGTGAGTATCTCTAAAACTGATGCTCATGGACTTCTGAGTGGTTTGTCAACAAGATGCTTCATTGTCATGACCTTGATGTCATGTTAGATGCACACAGCCATCTGTGGGTAGGTGTCTGTGGGAGCAGATTGGCCAAGCTCTCACAGAAGAGGGGGCATATCCTTGCCTTCTTCTCACTAAAGGTACAAACCGGATTTCAAAAAATTCGGGACACTATACAAATTGTGAATAAAAACTGAATGCAACGTGCTTAGTTTCAATATTTTATTCCAATAGAACATGGATGACAGGGTCAAAAGTTTAAACTGAAAAATTGTATCATTTTTAAAGGAAAAAATATGTTGAGTTTAAATTTAATGTCAACAAATCTCAAAAAAGTTGGTACAGGTAGCAATACAAGGCTGGAAAAGGCAATTGCACTTATAACGGACAGCTGGAAGACCAATTACAGTGGTACCTCACCTTACGAATAGTCCCAGCAAACGAAAAATCCAAGTTACGAAAAACATTTTCCTAAAATTTGTGTCTATGGAATTAGAGGAAATGAAATATTTCAGTTGGGGGTCAAGGGGGCAGCAGGGCCCCTTGCGGGGTACAGGGGCAGAGCATGTCATGTAAAAAATCATGCAAACAAGTTATTCATTGTTTTCTAACATGCATTACACAAAACAGCTTAATTTTTTTTTTTAAATACTTAAAGGTTATTTCAGTGTAGATGACCACACATAATTCAAGTAGCATAGCCCTATGGCTCATCATTCATGTGTAACATAATTATGAAATAATTATGAACTAATTTGTAGAATTATCACATAATACATGATACATACGTGAGGTGCTCCACCGAATGTAGGCGCTTAAAGTAAAAATGGTCATTTTTTTTTTTCGAAATTCGGATTTTTGCATAAACTATTAAAACAAGTATTCAACTATCACTTGCTGAAGTGAAATCTGCTAAAACTCACTAAAAAAAGGAGAGTGAAATGTCATCTGTGATGTCCAGCAGCATTAGTATAGATGTTAAATTCGACGCTAGAATTCGGTTTTGAAGAAGATTATTTCTCTCTCTCTCTCTCTCACACACACACACACACACACACAGAGTGTGCAAACGGTTAAATGAGCAGCATACAGATGAACTAGTGCAATTCGAATGGAAGAAAATATATGAATGGAGTGTGGCAAATGAGTGCAAATGGTGCGATGGATGCACAAATGAGCAGTCACCCACTGCTTACAGTCTGTGTGTGTGTGTGTGTGTGTGTGTGTGTGTGTGTGTGTGTGTGTGTGTGTGTGTGTGTGTTTGTGAGATACCTCAGGTCTGCTATTAAGTATATTAAGGAAAAGACATGATTCCATTGCAATTCAGTCAAAGAAAATCCCATATGCTCAGTATTATGTACTTTAGAAACTTAATGAGTATTGTATGAGTATTGGTATTTTTCTCTGCATGCAAAATTGAATTATGGAATTTTTTTGATCATTTGATTTGTGTGCAATCTTGTCTGGACTGGACATGCTGGATCGTGGGTTGTTTAGTTTTGTACGAAAATTGGTCAAAACCTGAAAAAAAACTGATGATGACTATGCCAGCTGTGTTGATGAAGATTTTGATGTTGATGAAGAAGAAGCATCTGTTAATAAAAGTGTGATGAGTGGTGTTTGTGAAGATGTGATCTTATCTGCTGAGCAGGATATAGATTAAGATGATAATGCTGAGGGCAGAGTGGATGAAGCTTACTCGTATAAAGAGATCAAAGAGTTGTGTTTATATAGTTTTATATATATATATATATATATATATATATATATATATATATATATATATATATAGTTTTGTTAATTTCAATGTGATTGTTTGAACCTGACAGTGTTTTTTTTCAATCAGTATCTTTTGAACCTTTATATAATGGTCAAAAAGATACATACTGATCTTATTGGAATAAACAGAAATGAAAAAAAGTAGTTTTTTGTTAATTTTTAGGGCCTAACATGGTGATTGATGGGTTTAAAAAGGACCTGTCAGATTAAAATGAGGATGATTTCTCTTATCTCTTCCTAAAACTTCCTCGACATGTTTTCTAAAAGTTTATATGGCTGAGGTGCATAAAAATGTTTGGTTGCTAAGGACTAATGATCTTGGAAGAAGTGTAATCTTTGTGTTCATTTTCCTCTAAAACGTTTTTCGAAATTTTTAATTGAAGGCTGACACAAGAAATGGCATAGGTATTAAACTTTTTGCTGCATTTTCCAGCTTTGGGCCTCGTCTATCTGACTGTGTAAAAAAAAAAAAAAAAAAATCTCATTGTTCATTTTTGGACCCAAGAGCCTACTTTCGGTGGAGTGGCTCAAATATTCTCACAACAAACATTTGTGTTCAACTAGTGAGCATACCTGCTACAAGTTAGTATTTTAATAGTTTAACACCTATAATTCAAATGTCACAACATTACACTAATAAACAGCCTTACACTGTACCTATTGCAAAAATGTATAAAAATAGCTGAGATCTGGGATACCTCGCAGAAAACAGTTGAGCAATATCAGAAAGGTGTTTCCCATGTGAAAATTGCAAAGAGTTTGAAGTTATCATCATCTACAGTGCATAACATCATCCAAAGATTCAGAGAATCTGAAACAATCTCTGTGCGTAAGGGTCAAGGCCGAAAAACCACACTGGATGCCCATGATTTTCGGATCCCTAGTGCACCAGGGAGGAGCCCAGGTGCGCGCGAGGCGCACCAGGGAGGAGCCCAGGTGCGCGCGAGGCGCACCAGGGAGGAGCCCAGGTGCGCGCGAGGCGCACCAGGGAGGAGCCCAGGTGCGCGCGAGGCGCACCAGGGAGGAGCCCAGGTGCGCGCGAGGCGCACCAGGGAGGAGCCCAGGTGCGTGTGATCCCTCTATTATTTTTTTATTAATCTTTTATATTATGATATTTTATTATCTATTATTCCCTTGCGCATGGAGTCAGATAAAAAAAAAAAACAGAGATGAGAAGTCTTCCTGGGTCGTGATGTACACCTCGCTCAGCCACGCCTTCTTAAGAGACGTTATCACAATAACAAATATGACGGAGATTATGTGGGAAAAACCACTCACCGGTACTCAGCGTCACCTGACTATGATAGCAGTAATGCTGGTATTTGGACATAAAGCCCAGATCTCTCTCACTTACGACCTGTTGACATCGATATCTAGGTTGGAGTTCTTTGATTAATCCACCGGAATGATGGTAAGCTCTGAATTAGTTTGCTTCACTTGGGTTTTGTTGGTATCAGTGAGATGGAATCTCGTGGCTTCATCCATACATAACGCGCACCGGATTATAAAGTGCACCGTCAAATCTTTTGAGGATTGAAGGCTTTTAAGTGCGGATTATGGTTCGAAAAATACGCTACCCTGCCTGAGTAAACTTGATCTCGTTTCACTGCAGTCACTTCTGATTAAATCTGAATCAGATAATGGTTAAAATCACATTAAAAATCTGAAAGTGTTTTATTGTGCGGTTTATGCTTATTACATTACGAGGGAAAAAAGACATTTGAAAACAAACGAACAAAAACACCCTGAACTGTATGATGGCTGAATGAAGCAGTGAATACTCACATGCGTATCTACCTATGGCTTCGCATTTCTAACACTGACATCGTGTGTGAGCAGAAATATAAATCTGAAAGCCCGTATTTCACAAAAACCTGACTGCGCTTGGAAACTGACCAGATTTTTCACAACACGCAGCATGTTGTCGTTCCCCAGCTCTCAAACACGAAAGATAAACATCCTGCCTGTTCAAAGCTCTGAAGCCAGTGTATATATGCACATAAAATGTGTTTGAGGCCCGTAAGGAAAGTTCTCCCTCACCAGGGCTGACAGTTTAAATATTGAATGCTGACTCCTGGGAGGATTGAGTTTCTGTGTCAAATTTAATTCTGCCTGGTTGACAGTAATTAATATTTTCAGCGGCAGACTCAAGTCAAGTCATGCTCACATTACAGCACATGGATTTGTGTTATCGCTTACCATTGACCTCTTGAACTTGGACGTTTTGAGGTTGTTATTAATGGGGCATTTAGGATATGGGTAAATAGACCATCGAAAGTATTGGAACAGCCAATTGCGTTGTTTTGGTTGTCAGGTATCCCAGATCTCTGCTATTTAGCGGAATTCTGTTATTTTTACTTGCCTATCTAGCGGAATTCCACTAATTTTTTTTAATTTATGCAATAAGTACAGTGTAATACTGTTTACAAATGCAGAATAAATGTTGTGACATTTTGAATTATAGTGTTATACTATTAACATACTAATTTGTAGCAGGTATGCTCACTAGTTGAACACAAATGTTTGTTGTAATAATGTCATGTGATCATTCTGCAAATTAGTTCATAATTATTTCATAATTATGTTTCACATGAATGACGAGCCATCGGGTTATGCTACTTGAATTGTGTGTGTTTATCTACACTGAAATAACCTATAAGTATTTTTTACATTATTTTAGCTGCTTTGTTTATTGTTTATGCATGTTTGAAAACAATGAATAACTTGTATGCATGATTTTTTACTGACATTCTCTGCCCCTGTACCCCGCAAGGGGCCCTGCGGCCCCCTTAACCCCAGCCGAAATATTTCATTTTCTCTATTTCTAAACCAATTTCCTCCATTATTTTTTTTTCGAAACATTTTTTACATTCTTTAAGCTGTTTTGTTTATTGTTTATGCATGTTACAAAACAATGATTAGCTTGTTTGCATGATTTTTTTTACATGACATGCTCTGCCCCTGTACCAGGCAAAGGGCCCTGCAGCACCCTTAACCCCCAGCTGAAATATTTAATTTCCTCTATTTCTAAACCCATTTCCTCTATTTTTTCTAAACCTCACTGGGATCCCTGGGTTGTACAGTAGCAATGCTTGTGTTTAAATGTAAACATAAATTCAGTTCCTTTTTTATACCTAGATGTGTATGTAGGGGGCTTCACAATTTTCTCCCCAATTTAATTGAGCCAATCAGCACACATTATGAGGCTAGTCATGCCACATTTTTCCAAACTGCTGCGCATGCATATTCCGGGCAGAGTAATGTTACTCACTTTCGAGTAAAGCACTATCTGCCCCCCACCCCCCACCCCCCCCTTGCGTGTATGAGCTCACAGAAGCCCATGGTTGGCTAGTGATTGCTTTAAGTGACAGGGAAGCAAGCATATTTCATCCCTCCCTCCTTATCTCTCATGGGCTCCCAGATATGGATGGCTGTGTGCACCCCATGGCTTGAACCTGCACCCCTTGGCTCATTAGTCACGTCCACATACTATAGACTTTGATCTCATCGTTTTTAAAATAAACACCTGTGAGTCCCTTATTATAATATTTTTAATTACTTAAAAAGTGGGTGGGTTGATCAAGTAAACAATTATGTCGACTGGCCTTGCTGTTTGAATACACTCGGAAGGGACTGTATCTATATGCGTGATGGAGGATATTTCATAATACACAGCTTTTTAATTTCTTGTGTTCTGTAGGTATATGTGGGAGGGAATGCTGCCCTGATTGGCCAGAAACTTGCCTCGTACCCAGATCTGGTGGTGAGTTCATATTCATCTGCTTCTCTCGAGATTTTCTTTCTGCACTAAATCATAAACTAATTTTGAATATCTCATGTTTGTTAGTTCTTCATCTATTTTTTTTTTCCTTTTATAACCCTGGTTTAGTTCATGTATGACTTACTTACTGGGTAAATCCTGTATTGTGTATTTGCTTTCATTTAGGTCCTTTTGTGTGGCCCTATTGGGCCTAGACTGCATGATTTGCTAGATGACCAGATAGTAGTTCCGCCGCAGTCACTTCAGGAGGCCGATGAGTATCATCTCATCCTTGAGTACAAAGCAGGTCAGGATAGATTCCTCTTCCCTATATGCATGACCATACAAGAAGGCTCCTTATAATGCAGTACAACTAGCCCTCACTTAACGATGGACTTGGTTAATGACGACTCGGAGTTACGACGGCCTGTTAAAAATTGTCAAAAATTATCAAAATGTACGTTTATTGTTAATGAGTCACAGCAGAAACAAAGCAGCTGAGTTGTGAGTGTGTCCAAATTCGCGCATACCCAGTGTCGGCAGCATCCCACCTCCTTATTCACACACACACACACACACACACACACACACACACACACACACACACACACACACACATGCACGCACGCAAGTACGCACGCAAACACTCACTCACGTCTATCACACTGCTAACCAGTTATGTACATACAAATGTTTCATGTTTTATAAGAGCCAAGAAAGTAAACATGAAGAAAAGATGAAAATATATAAATTCTACCCCAATGTAAGCTAACCCAACTTTTGTTTATACACTCGTACACACGCAAAAGCTAAATGAAAGAGAAATATTTAATGTACTCTTAAAAGTTTACACTTTTTCTTAAAAAAGCTAATAGAAAGTAGAGAAAGAGAACTAGTGAAGAAGTACAGTATCAATGGCCTATACGTATGCAATACAGTAGCCTACTGTACAAATACAATCTAAACAAAATGTTTACTAAAGCGGGGTTCGTTTGACGACGGTATCGCTTAACGACGTGGTCGACAGAACGTAACCCCATCGTTAAGTGAGGACTAGTTGTAGTACTAAAGGATACAGAAACCTGTTTACTTGAAAATTGCTTATCAACCTATGTGTTGTGTACAAAATGTCTCATCACTATATTATTATTATTATTATTATTATTATTATTATTGTTGTTGTTATTAATAATAATAATGATGCTATGTCTTTGCTTTTGTGTATGTTAAGGGGAGCAGTGGGGCTTGAGTCAGGCCCCTCAAGCTAATCGCTTCATCTTCTCTCACGATGTATCTAATGGTGAGATGAGCACTTTAGAGACCTTTGTGACCAGTCTGGAGGAGTTTCAGCCCGGATTGGTGGTGCTGTCCGGTCTCCACATGATGGAGGGTATGGGCCGTGAGCTCTGGGAGGACCGACTTAAAGAGGTGCGCTGTAGACTTGATACATTTATTTTATCGTAATCAGCCATCCAAAAAGAGTAGTATCTTCCTGTTTAGATCCAGGCTTGTCATAGCCATTCTGACCCTCCAAATTTTGCCTCCCTATCACATGACAATCACCAACCAGGGAGACGTGTAAGCATGCATGTGCTCCTTCTGTGAAATGCAATACTGTCACCTGCTTCTTTATGCTAGGGGTGTCATTGAAAACCTATTATTGGTATCGATATATTGATTAAAAAAAAAAAATTCCAATGCATGGATACATTGGAATATTGCTGTACTGTTCCATAAATGCATTAAATAGAACAGACTAAGATATATTACAGTAGTTTGCATAATGCATTGAATATAGTGAGTCGTCGACTTACGACCTATGCGAGTTTCGTCTGATCGACTTGACGACCGCAAAAGTGGTGAAGCATGATTCATGGCAGTGCAGTGCGAGTGTTGTGTACGATGTTTGTTTGTGCTGCCGCCAGCGCCAGCATCTTAAAAGTCCAAGCAGGAGATGATGCAGCTTCACTTTCTAACTGCTCAGAGCAAATTTATTCATCTACTTTCAATGCCACATCACTGTGGCGCGAAGCTGAGAGTCAATCCTTTCTGTGTGGGCGGGTCCGATACCTTGAAACTCTTAATTTTATTGGACTCACACGTTGCAGTGTTTATGTGACAAGAAGCGCGTCCCAAGTTTTGGCAATCAGCTGCTCCGCGGGTTGAAGTTTTTCCATGTCCGTCCATTTGTGTTTGCTTGCCAGCTGTGCTTGGCTTTGTGGAAATGAGCCGATCAAAAGGAGGGGAATTTATCTCTTTACTCAAACAACACGTGCAGTCTGTGGCTGTTATAATCCAATAAAATTGGAGTTTGAAGCTATCGGACCCGCCCACACACTGGAGTACAGAAAGGATTGGCTCTCCGCTGCGTGTCACAGTGACGTGGAATCGAAAATAGATGTATAGATTTAGAAGATGCAGATATCTGCATTATCCGGTGATAAGTGTCTCTTCTTGTTCAAAATGTTCCGTGCTGTTGAGAACACACGGTCTGACGGCACACTAGAGGCAGGGACGTACCATTTACTAGGGGTGTTATTGAAATGACATTTACTACAGACGTTGTCATGAACACAGGAAGCTATAACGTTAGAAGTATCGATACCCCTTTTATAGGCGTCGATTAGCGATCGACATAATTATATCGGCGATATTCCGATTGTCAATGACATCCCTACTTTGTGCTGTGCGTGGCCATGCAGAAGCAATCTAGCACACTCGAAGGGAAAGTGCGAATGAGTTCACTGAGGCCATGATTGACTTTTGATCACTGTGAGTAAGAGGAAGGCGAGGATGTGCCCTTTTCCTTCTTGTGAGAACTCAACGAATAGACTCCCAGTCTGAACCAGCAGTCTCCAGGTTGATAGTTGGGCACCTTGTTGATGTGCCACTTGTGAGCAGATCAGGACTAATACAGTGGAATTTGATTGTGTGATTTAGTAATGACACAAATCACCTGTCTTACTGTCTTACCGTAAAGTGTTGTATATACACTTAGTATAATTTGCAACAAATTCACGTCATTGCATCTATATAGTAATTTTTCTCTTTAGATGGCAATGCTGTGGATCTGTTGTAAATTCTGGATGATGTGGAAATGATTAAGCGTTAAGGTACTTCAGTCTAAATGATACTTCAAGGCAGTTAGGCTTGCTCTCTCAAACTCTGTTTGCTACTACCTCTGGTTCTACCTCTGGTTCTTACACTCAGCAATGAATGTTGAACATAAATATTGCTTCTCTGATGTACGTTTTTGCTATTCTGCTTGACTGGTATACAGTGGTAGCTCACCTTATGAAATTAATCCGTTCCAAAGCCTTTTTCTTAACCTGGATTTTTCATAAATTGAACCGCATTTTACATGTAAAACGTGTGATTCGTTCCAAGGCTCCCAATACTACCCCTAAACCCTTTAAAAATCATAAAAGCATACCTTTTAAGACCTCCTTCTGCTTCAATATCGTACCGATGGTAGACGGGTTTGGCCATATTCCTTTGCGATATCACTCGAGCCCGTTTTTTCTTCTCACTCGCACCGGAAATCGCATGCGTGTGTGCGCGTGTGTGTGCGCGCGTGTGTTGACCGTGTCTTCTTAGCAGAGTTATAATCTTACAAATGTTTATGGAAGGTTAAAAGCCTGAGTCAAGAAATAAAGCATGAAACAACAAGCATTATGGGAGCTGCAGCTCCATAATGGCCAGTGGGAGGTAGCTGCATCATCCCTCCTAGCCAATGGGGGGCTAGCGGGGCGGGATGTTGGGAGATAGCCAATAAGAGGGAGCTGCGTCATCCCTCCTAGTCAATGGGAAGCCAGCAGGGCAGGATGTTTGGAGATCGCCAATAAGAGGGAGCTGCATCATCCCTCCTAGCCAATGGGAAGCCAGCGGGACAGGATGTTGGGAGATAGGCAATGGGAGGTAGCTACGTCGTCCCTCCTAGCCAATGGGAGGCCAGCGGGGCAGAATGTTTGAATGTCATTGATGGGAGAGCAGCTTGTGCAATGTTTGAATGGCGCATTTCGTAAGGAGAACTTGTTTCGTATACAGAGACAAAAATTTTTGGAAAATGTTTTTCGTAACCTGGATTTTTCGTTTGCTGGGACTATCGTAATGTGAGGTACCACTGTATGTGAAAGTCATCTGCCTTTTGAGCATCAGAAAGGTGAACTTGCATAAAAAGTACATAAATATTTGGGCTTTCAGATAAATTTCCATCTATCTGATCATAAAAAGCAATTTGTTCTCCTACAGTTTGTGGTTGCCATCGCTGATGTTCGTAGTGAGGCGCCCATCCATCTTGAACTGGCCAGTATGACTGATCAGGATTACATGAGAATCATCATGAAAGAGGTAAATGTGTATGTTTAACACATGTTCTTGCTATGCTGTGCTGCGTATGATATTCCAAGTAGGTCTCTATAAGATTTTAAGCCTGTTAAGATGCACTGGAATGATATTAGTCTTCCTCACAGATATAGTGAAGGAATTCCAGAATTTAAGCTTTTGTTTTTATGAGAGGAGGACATGGAGCCCTCTCCTCCCAAATATATTGGTCTTAATTTTTTAACATCTGGACTCTTGCCAAATATGCTGTCTCACTTTGTGTACATGGATACATATAGGTTCTATTTTGAATGGAAAGTGCACAAGCAGTGCTCTATTATTTTCTGGATGATGTCCTCACAACAGTCGAATTTTTGAGTGTGTGACGCTGTATACTACACCCTTAGTGGTCATAGTCTTGGTCTTGGCCACACATGGAAAGGATAAGACTTTCTATCATTGAGAAAATGGTGTTTGAAGATGTAGAGGATGCACTCACAGAAGAAAAAATAAGCAGTGTTTGGTCTGTCGGAGGAAACCGAAACAATCGGACGAATCCCACATTAGTATGGAGAGAACATGCAAACTGGGCGTAGGGCTTGAATTTCGGGTTAACCACTACACTACCATGTTGAACTTGTGTGGTTATTAGCAGGATCACATGGACATCTCTCTCTCACACACGCACACAAAAAGCAGATTAGGGTTTTGAATCAGCAGACCTCATTCTGTCCTCAAATTCTGGATATATATATATATAGTGGGGCCGGTGGCGTAGTGGTTAGGGTGCTGCGCTCATGATCGGGAGGTTGTGAGTTCGAATCCCACTGAGACCCTCACTGTGCTAAGACCCCTGCGCAAGGTCTCAACCACAAGTGTGCCTCTGTTCACCCAGCAGTATAAATGGGTACCAGTAAAATATACTGTGAAGGTAACCTGCGATGAACTACTGTCCCATCCAGGGGGAGTTGAACTCCTGGTTGCTTCATGCTACGGAAACCGGCGGCCTGATAAGCCACAAGGCTAAGCCACTAGGCTCGGGGGTGTAAAAACCCAACAGACTTACCCTACCTATATGTACCCTACCTATATGTATATATATATATATATATATATATATATATATATATATATATATATATACATACACACATATACATACTGGTCCTTCTCAAAAAATTAGCATATTGTGATAAAGTTCATTATTTTGTGTAATGTAACTGATAAAAATTAAACTTTCATTTATTTTAGATTCATTGCACACCAACTGAAATATTAAACAAACAAAAACAAAAAACTCCTTCTGCAGGAGCCTAGTATTAAGTGTACCTCAGGATAATGTTTAATCATATATCATACTTACATTTATGATATATCTTACTGTATATCTTATTCCATTTCTATTTCAACTTGTTCTTCAATTTCATTTCACTTTCGACCTCGGTCTCAGGATGTTTTGTTGGTAAGTTGGGGAGCGTCTGTATTTATACTTTATTTACATCTTATGCATTATTTTTGAATGTTTAATTGTTATTATAAGCATTTATAGCATTGAATATGTATTTATTGATATTATATACACATACATATACGTCAGTCGGAGAGGTGGGGGGTGATGCTACTTCGCGGATTTCGATGGTCGCGTGGGGATCTCGGTCCCAATTAACCACGGAAAGTAAGGGATCCCTGTGTGTGTGTGTGTGTGTGTGTATATATATATATATATATATATATATATATATATATCTTTTTTTGTCTATCGAATTCATTCTCCAAGTGCTCTTGTTTTAAAATACAGTGGTACCTCACTTTACGAAAGTCTCACCAAATGAAAAAAAGGTTACGAAAGCATTTTCTTCAAATTTTTGTCTCTGTATACAAAACAAGTTCACGTTACGAAAGCTCCATCTTAAAAATTGAAATGCGCCATTCAAACATTAAAACGAACCATTCAAACAATGCACGAGCTGCTCTCCCATCAATGACATCTAAACATCGCGCCTCACTGGCCTCCCATTGGCTAATAACTAAGCTGTCGTTCATGTCGCCTTCACTCGAGCACCATCTTGGACAGGGATCCCATGGGTTAGGAGGAATGACGCAGCTACCTCCCATTGCCTATTATGGAGCTGAATCTACCATGATGCTTTTCGTGTAAAGGACAGAGTTACTGTTGTTTTATGCTTTATTTCTTGACACAGGCTTTTAACCTTCCATAAACATTTGTAAGATTATAACTCTGCTAAGAAGACAGGGTGTAAACACACGTGCGCACACACACACGTTAGATTTCCGGTGTGACTGAGAAGAAGAAAAGGGCTTGAGTGATATCACTAAGGAATATGGCCAAACCCGTCTACCATCGGTACGATTATTGAAGCAGAAGGAGGTCTTAAAAGGTATGCTTTTATAATTTTTAAAAGGTTTAGGGGGTAGTATTGGGGCCTTGGAACGAATCACACGTTTTACATGTAAAATGCGGTTAAATTTACGAAAAATGCAGGTTAAGAAAAAGGCTCTGGAACGGATTGATTTCGTAAAGTGAGGTACCACTGTAAAGCAATCTATAGGTCACCAAAGAAATTTTAGTGGGTGAATGTTGCAATCATCATACCCCTTGTGACATGATGCCTCTTAAGCTTTGTACATGACTTGAGGCGCTTGATTTGAGAAAACACAATCCTGCCAAAAAATATGCACCATGATAGTACCTACCGTAAAATGTGCTACATTGATGCCTACTAACAAGAGTGCATGAATTGTGACATGGTGAATATGCAACAGCTGAAAAACTATAAATATTTATATTAATTTTGGAATACAGCTTTATTTCGTAATTTTTTTTTTATTCCATCTAAAAACTAGAGGGGCACTCATGGAGTGCAAGGTACCTTTCATATGCACAAATGGATCGTTCTAACTTGGCACAGTTATAATGAAATGTCCTCCCCTAGTGGGCTTAAGATGAACATTTTGTCCCATGTTAATTCAAGGTGGGAATAATTATGGATATTTCTTCAACGTGATCCCATGCAAGGATCACCTCAGAAGTTAATGGGATTTTTTGAGGCCCAGTTCCTCTTCAAATTTGATAAAAATGAGATCACACATTTTTGTGTAATCTTGCTAGCAGGGGAAAAAAAAACCTTTAAGGTACGTTTATTAGAAAGCCTGGAATAAATTCTTGGATTTGGATCATGTCCTGGTTCTACTCCAAAATGTTACAGGTTCTTGCCTCCACCATGCTTGGTGAACATTGGTTCAGTAGTTATTGGATAATTCTTCATAAGAGAAGATGTAGTTTAATACTGTTTTCCGATTAAAGGCCATAGTTCATTTGTATTTTTACAGGACAAACATGCATAGAAGTTTTATAACGTTCACTGCATACTTACACATGGAATTAATTGCGTAATATAACATTAATGCGTATAATACCAATTCGGTAGAGCCGCAGGTTGAGCCTGAAAAACATCTGTAACACATTCAGTGTTATGTTTTATTTTGTTAGCAGGTCTTGCCCATGGTGAACTCGATCGGCTTGAATGAACAGGAGCTTCTCTTCCTGTCTCAGGCTGGTGGAGGTCCTCACGCTGACCTCCAGTCATGGAACGGTATTCCTGATGTGGGCCATGTAGCTGACATCCTCCTCTGGATTCTGGAGCAGCATGGCCGAGTGGAGCCGGACTCTGAAGCCCATCTGACCCGCATCCATTTCCACACTCTGGCGTATCATGTGCTGGCCACAGTCGAAGGACACTGGGGGAACCAACCGGGAGCCGTAGCGGCCGGGGCTCGTGTCGCCAGTTCTCAGGCGTGCGGAGTACAAGCTGTAGATGTCAGTAAGGTGGAGCTCAGGGTGCCGCTCAGCTTCTACAGCTCTTTCTCAGAACCGAAAGAGCACCTAGTGTTGGACCCATCCAATCCGGTGACGGTGTGGCGAAGGGGGAACGTGTCTTTCTATCTCAGTCCAGTACTAGTATGCACGCAGCCGCTGCGGACAGTGGGGCTGGGGGACGCCATCTCAGCAGAGGGGCTCATCTACTCTGAGATTGTGCCCCAACTGCACTCTGATGACTAAAATAGAACTTTTCATTGAAAGGTATTTAGCCACAAGGTCCAATAACACCGTCTTAAAAACATATCCTTATTCTTGATCCTCTCTATAACACCTGCGGAGCGTCTGACCAGCCGGATAGATATTCCTGTAGGTGCTCCTTCATTCACCTGGTCCTTAAATAAGTAAAGGAATAGAGGGTGTGTTTCATCCGTATGGAAAGGAGACTCTGTCCTCGGTGTGTTTTCTTGTGCAGTCCTGGTGTGTAGTGTTAATCTGTTTTATTGAGTACTGTACTCCGTCTTACTTGAGACCGTATTATTGCACTGAGTAGGAAATGCTGTTATTTCTCCCGTTAAACACTCCATGGACATTTTGCTTCACTGACTACCACGACGGCGATGCACTGGAAAAAGCACAGTGCAGAAAACCCTGAGCTGCTATGACATGAAAATAAAAGGACTCGGGAATCCCGGATTAAAGCCAGTTCTGATAGATTCCACAAGTTTTGACACCCCTGTACATGGAAGGATATGTTGATTATTTTACAACAGCAATGAGATATTGAGACATTATATATATATATATATATATATATATATATATATATATATATATATATATAAAATCACCAGCCAACAAAAATGTCGAGGAAAAAAAACATTTAACAGCGAGTCCCATATAAGAATCTGGTAACCCTTCAAACCTTTTTTTTCCTTTTTCCTTTTTTTTTTTTTTCTTTTTTGGTGTGTACATCTTCATGCAATACCCAGTGTGGTATCCAATAACCACAAGCAACCCAGTTCATGGCAAGAAAACCATGATTAATGTGTGTATTTTTTTTTATAATTAGTAATTGTTTATTTGTACTGTCATAGTAATAATAATAGTAATAGTAATAATAATAGTAATAGTAATAATAATAGTAATAATAATAGTAATAATAATAGTAATAGTAATAATAATAATACTATATACCAGATAAGTTCAACAAGATTGGCTTCCTATCAATAGAGAAATCTCTCAGGAGCTCTGCTTTTTGGAAGCCCCTCAATTGATGTATAATTTTATATTTCCAACAGCAGTCCATCCAACTTTGTGTAACCTGCTCATCACCCAAAAGACTTTTCCCGGGCAGAGGAAGCTCCAAGCTGCTGCTTGTAAAATCTGTTTGCTCAGAGAACCAATGTGATCAAAGATGCACTCACACGATTGCGCTCATGATCCCGATTTGCCCCGATCATACTGTATTCTATATATATATGTCCGATGTGACATTGAAGGAAATTTGGGGACATTGGTAGACATTGGAGGCCATCAAAGGAATTTTGGGGCAAACTTCAGAAATAACTAATATATTTTGGGAGTGTCGAGAAACTTGGTGCGTCTTTGTGTTCAGGGTACATTTGAGTAACAACAACAAAAAAAAAAACAGATGAAACTTTTTGAATATGTATTACGGGATCATGATTAGTATCGTCTAAGCATAAAATCTTCATTCATTTTGATGAACAGCTTAATCCTACTTGGGTTGCGAAGTCTATCTGAGCCTATCTCAGGCAGATCTGACTAAAAGAGGGGTACACCCTGAACAGCTCACTAGTCCATTACAGGGACAACACACAAGCATTCAGACGAAGTAAAACCTGATGATTAAAAAGACGGTGATTCTGAATTGTATACACACGGGCATTACCTCCACGCTATAGCACTGTTTTAGAAGGTTTAGCTGAAACCTTTTCAGTGTGTCTTAAAAATAATCAAAGCTAGATGTGTTCAATCTGATGTGCAGAAACTCTGACTGGTAGTAGAGATAAAAAATGGCGGCCCTCCTAGTTTTCTGTTTCTTAGAATATTTGGCGAAAACACCAGCACCCACTTGAGTCTCAGTTCTAGGTCATTTTATTCAGGGATGTCCAGTCTTATCCACAAAGGGCTGTTGCGGGTATACGTTATCATTCCGACTAAGCAGGAGCCTCACCTACTTCCTGTTCAGGCTATTGGTCATTTTGCTGTCCTTTGAATTTGACCTACAATGACCTTTTCATATATTTGATTCCGCATTTGGCGTCTTGTTGCTACTTACAAATGCTGTTGTGTGCATGTGGAAAAAACTGAAGCCAGACTGGCCCCACCTTGGTGACATCACTTAGACTTAAATGGCAACAAATACATTTTGTGGTCTCATGGCAAGATAGTCTCACCAAGATGGCCGCCATCTGGTTTCCACATTGAAACACTAATGCGTGAACTTGTTATGTTTTTAAAGATTAGTGATCTAAAGAGATGGAAGGTGAAGCCTGGTCCACGCCGGCCACTTGTGGATAAGATTGAAGATCTTTCAGTCAAGTCAACCAGTCCAGCCTTCCCTTAGTGATGACTGGCAAAACAGGAATATATGGTGGTAGACTTGAAGTGTTGTGTGATTGGATACATCTAAAGCAGGTTTTTCTCTTCTGATGCAGTAAACTGATGTTGATATGTAAAGCAGCAGAAGTAAACAGACAGAACTACTTGACTGAAACTTGGACTGATGGTGTATGTAGCTCAGTGCTGGATGGATGGATGTAGTCCTGAACAGTTTGGTGGTGACCTGGTTCTACCAGAATGTACTGAATTCTCGCACTGGCGCCGGCCGACCCTGATCAAAACCATAAAACACAATTCGAGATCATGAAGCTGCTTCTGCACAAACAGACAGAAATAGAAGAGGTGATTATTATTTCTAATTTGGTTTGATTATCAAAAGTTGTACATTATCATTAAATGATAAATTCTGTTGTTTAGCATTATGCAAATATTTTTTGCATGGATTTTTTTTTTAAAAAACCTGACTTTCTTCTCCTTTTTAAAGAATTTCTAGCTTTATTTCTCTAGGAATAAGTTAAGCATACTGGAATGAGGCCAGATTTAACTTTCTGCTTTCTTTCTGTCTTTTGTACCGAATAGTGATGTTTGGTTCTTTAAAACAACTCCCTACATATGAGAACTGATCGTTTGAACAAATTATGCAATGTGGAGAACATTTAAAGGATGTTATGTTAACAGGAATATTTTTAGGTTATATAGTAAATAAGGGTTTTAATGATATTTTTTGTATCAATAAAATATTTCTGTTGGTCCAAAATGTACTGTCTTGTGGATCTTTTTTGTAAAGAAGGTTCTAAGGCACAGGTGTAAAACTCGAGGCATCCGGGCCAAATTCGGATCATAATTATTTTATGTGACCGATAAAAGCTTCCAAAAAATATTATCATAGATTCTTTGCATCGACCGTTACCATTCATCATCCTTCCACTAGGTGGCAGCAGCCTATTTCGCATAAACATGGAAAGATTGCCTGCTAGCTTGTCGCGCTTAAGTGTCGTCAGAAAATACAAGTGAATACAGGAAGGGAGGACAAATTCCATTTTTGCAATGCAGAGCGCCCTTGACCTTTAAATGTAGTGATGTGGCCCTCAGTGAAAGAGGTTTGACAGCCGTTTTCAAGTGAAACACGATGGACTTCACAAAGTAGACTTTTGGCTGAGGTATTCTAATCGCCTGTGTTTGTCCGTCCAGGAATAAAATGCTCACCACACTCGTGCATGGATTCTCACCGAAAATAGTGAGAACGCCACCCTGCCCAAGTCACAAAGATTATTTCATTTTGGAATGTCAAGGTCAAAGGTGAAGGTCAGAGCAGGGTCACACATTTTTGGAGCTGGAGCGGTTATAACTTGGAAACGAGTGCAGATATACATGTTGCTACTTCTGAAACTAGAACCAGAAACTACATACAGACTCGCGTGTGAATTACCTTTAATCTGGAGCAACCCACGTTGACCTTAAGTGAACTAGCACCTGGCGGTTATATGCCTCTGCAGTATAGAAAGTGTTCACAATCAAGAGATGCACATGAAGCGGCAATGATCTTGACCTTTGACCTTCAGTTCTAATCAATTCATCATTAGCTCAAACATCAACTTGGACTCAAAGTTGTAAGAATTCCCTCAAGCCATCCCTGGAACCTGACAAGGTGAGACAAAGAGGAAACTCTTTTTTTCAAGTTTTGCCTTTATGACCAGTCTAATTCAAGGTCACAAATACAACACTTTAAGAAAAAGAGGTTGAGATACCACATTTGACGGGACTGGTCCACATGACGCTGCAGTGCCACTGATCTGTTGAACTCCAAAATGTAATCAGTTCATTCTTGTGTCATTGTGGGCGTTCAAGTCTGAAGCGAATGATTAGAATTGGTGACTGATTTGTCACTGATTGTGTTCATAATTTTTATGGACAGAATTTCTAGGTGGTGTTTAGGGGTGCCGGGTTGGTGACCATCGTATCTCATCTCTGCTTTTTTTGCGGATGATGTTGTCCTTTTGGCGTCATCAATCTGGGACCTCCAGCTCTCACTGGAGCGATTAGCAGTTGAGTGTGATGTGGACAGGATGGGAATCAGCACCTCCAAGTCTGAGGCCATGGTTCTCAGCCAGAAAAGGGTGGAATGCAGCTTTCGGGTCAGAAAAGAGGTCCTGCCCCAAGTGGAGGAGTTCAAGTATCTCGGGGTCTTGTTCATGAGTGAGGGAAGGATGGAGCTGGAGATCGACAGGCCGATCGCATCAGTAAGGCAGAGCCTGTACCAGTCCGTCGTGGTGAAGAGGGAGCTGAGCAACAAAGCAAAGCTCTCAATTTACTAGTTGACCTACGTTTCAAACCTCAGCTATGGCCACGAGATTTGGGTAGTGACTGAAAAAGCTAGATCCTGGATACAAGTGACTGAAATGAGTTTCCTTTGCTGGGTTGAGAGGGTAGAAGCTCAGCCATCTGCGGGGGAGCTCGGAGTAGAACCGCTGCTCCTCCGCATTGAGAGGAACCAGTTGGGTCGGCTCGGGTATCTGGTTAGAATGCCTCCCTGGTGTGGTGTTTCAGGCACGTCCAATTGAGAAGAGACCCCGGAGTCGACTTCGAACACACTGGAGGGATTTTGTGTCTCAGCTGGTCTGAGAATGCCTCGGCGTCCCCCAGGAAAAGCTGGAGGAAGTGGCTGGAGACAGGGACGTCTGGACCTCATTGCTTAGGCTGCTGCCTCTGCGACCCGACCCCAGATTAAGTGGACGAAGATGAAAATTATTAGCATTCTTGAAAGTAGTCTAGACATACTTATGGATGGATGGACATTGTGAAATCATAATGCTCTGGTCCTGGCTTGCCAGCTCTTAAGGAATAACTGGAAACGCATTCTGGTCATAGGACAATAGACGTATCCCTGCGTGGTCAATGGCACACTCGGTAACATTGGGTTTTCACTAAATTTGATTCTTGTGACATGGAAATCAGGTAAAAATGTCCATGGGCACATCTGGTATAAATAACAAGCAATGCTGTTTCAAATTTGGCATACCTGACTTTTTACATGGCCACGTGTATATTTCATATGGGCCCCGTGACCTTGAAAATAGGTCAAAGTGACCCATGTTCAGTAGGTTTATTGACAAATTGCAGCTCATTTTTATAATTTACAATGCAAAGGATGTATGATAAGAATCTATCTATCTATCTAGTGCCTGCGTCGTAGGACAACCATTGGCGACCCGCCATGAAGGATATCATCTTCAAGGTTATCATCTTCATGGAGGTTTTCTTGGCAGGATTAGTGCAGTGGTTTGCCATTGCCTTCTGCACGATGCGAACCTACGGACAATTGAGAACAGCCAATTAACCTACTGTGCGTGTCTTTGGATTGTGGGAGGAAACCGGAGCACCCGGAGGAAACCCACGCAAGCACGGGGAGAACATGCAAACTCCACACAGAAACGCCCAGGCTGGGAAGCAAATCTTGTTGTGAGGCGGACGTGCTAACCACTACGCCACTGTGCCGCCACGATAATAATAATAATCTTTAAAAACTCATATGGACCACATAAAATGGGTTGGTGAGCCCGATTTGGCCAACAGGCCTTGAGTATGACATTTGTACTCAAGAGTGTTAATGGTAATTGTTAATGAGTTACCCTCTGTGACCTTGAAAATAGGTCAAAGTTTGATAGGCTGTTTTGGTGTGCCGTTGGGTAATGCCTTATATAAAATAAAAGCAAATCAATTGATGTATAAAAAAAGTGGCCTTTGAGACCATAATAAATAGGTCAGGGTGCTCCAGTTTCAAAAGGATTGAAGACCTTCACACAGAGTAGAACAGGTGTGAACTGAAAACGAATCTGACAAAAACTGCCCACTCGAGAGTGCTAATGGACATTTTTGATGAATTGTCCTCTGTGACCTTGAAAACTAGGTCAAGGTGACTCGGTTTCAATAGGGTGTTAGTGCATGCCATAGGGACCATTTAACTTAAATATAAAATAAATCCCAGGGCAGTGGTGGCCTGGTGGTAATGCACTGGATTACTGTGGGTTGTCTCTGCTGTCCCTCCAGTGCAGCTAAACTGTGTTATCAAAAGCTGGCCATGTCTCTCACTGTCTGTGGTGAGAGGTTTGTGGAAAAGAACCATTGCTGACTTTCGTCAAGAGTAGCTGCATAGCCGTCAGCGTGTTTTTGCTCTGCGATGGCCTGGCGAGTTTTGTCCAACGTGTACTCTGCCCTTTCTCAGAGTCGGCCGAGATGGGCGGCAGCCCCCTTGTGACCCTAATTAAGATTACGCAGTTCAGAAAATAAATGATAAAATAAATATAATATATCTATAAAGAACCGGCACAGGTAGAGTGTTAACGAGTGTCCACTGGGTTAAAAAAAAAAACACACACACACACACACACACATTCTATCCCCGACATTTCATGGGTAACACACTTAAAACCAGCAGCCAAAGAGCCCTGCAGGCTGTGTGGTGGAGGCATCTTGCTCGCTACATGTGTTCTTCTAGATTAAAAATGTAATTGAGGTGGGAAAAAACACGCAAACAGCACAACTTGTTTATTTTTCACCTCGCTGCAATGCAATGACTGGAAAAAGCATATTCCGCTACATTAATGTAATGCACATCTGGATTTAAGATTTCATAAGGACATGTTTATTATAATTTCCAAAAATAATTTGTCACTTTTACATTACAAAGTCAATGTAGCGTTATTGTTTATGTACGACAACCGTGACATTCTTGGTGCATAAAACACAGCAACTCAAAACCTCTCCTGAGCATGTGTAGTCATGTGACTGAGTTGGGGGATGGGGTGGTGACTACGGCAAACTCTTAAAAACTAAGTGAGCATCCAAATCACAATTTTGCAGAGAGATTGCATTTTAAAACCTCTTTATACAAATTAATACAAAAATTAATAAATATACTACACATTTACAGGACACGAATACTTCATGCAACTTACACCCTGTTCACCAAGCAGGTAGTGTTTGTCTATGCTTGGGAAGCCCTACTCTGCCACTGCTCTGGATTTACTCTTCTTCTTCTCCTTAGGCTCTGCTGCTTCATCACCATCACATTCAGCCCCACGTAGTGTCTCAGAGGGGGGTCCTGGTGCACTTTGAACATCTGACTCTACAGAGGAAATAACCGGGAAAGGATGGATAGAAGCTCAGTAAAGCAGCAGCCTGTGTGTGTAGAATTAGGTGGATGACATTATCACAAACTAAATGACAACTATTTGTCTTGCGCTGGAGAAAACTTGCAGGTGGGGGATTAAATTCGTAAGTCAAGGTACCACTGTACAGTCGGCCCTCTACTTACAAATTAATCCGTTCCAGCACCTTTTTTGTAACCTGGAGTTTTCGTAAGTAGAGGTGCATTTTACATGTAAAACGCGTGATTCGTTCCAAGGCTCCCAAGACTACCCCATAAACCCTTTAAAAATTATAAAAGTACACCAATTTTGTATGAAATATGTGTTAAAAGTAAAAGAAAATTATTTACCTTTATTGAAATCTCTCGAACCACCCATGCGACGCTTTAAAGTCTGGGGGTTGCTGGTCTGAAGAACCCTCACCCCCACCTCCCTTCACAATGTCCTTAAATATGGCGGTTGCTTTTTCCGAAATAATCGCCTCCGTCACTGTATCTGCGCTTTTAAGGTCTCCTTCTGCTTCAATATCGTTCCGATTGTAGAGGGATTTCGGCCATACTCCTTTGCGATTTTGCTCAACCGCCTCCCACTTTCGTATTTTTTTTATTATCTCCTGCTTCACTTCAATTGATAACGGAGCCCGCTTCTTCTTTTCGGTGTCACCGGGAATCACTTTCTTGGGGTCCATGATGGATAACGAAATATAACACTGCAATGAACACTCAAAAAAACTCACGAGCCAACAGTCCTGTTCAACTCTCCTTCACGAGTGTGACAAACAGGAAGTATGGGTACAGTTCAGCTCCCTCCTGGACAATGGGAGGCCAGTGGGGCGGGATGTTGGGAGACAGCCAATGAGAGAGTAACTCGCGCATTGTTTGAATGGCGTGTTTGAATGTTTGAATGGCACGTTTGAATTTTTAAATTTTCGTAAGAAGAGTTTTTTCGTATACAGAGGACGAAAATTTAGGAAAATGTTTTTCGTAACCTGGATTTTTTTGTATTCAGAGGTTTTCGTAAGTAGAGGGCCGACTGTACTTCATTCTTTATTTAGCTGGTTTACTTCATGAAAGTTGTTCATGAACCACTTATAATCTGAAAGCCAGAGCAAATTAAAACTTAAAAATTTAAAGGTGACACAATGCTGAATTGCTGTACCTGTAGCCAGCTGTATGCTTTTACTGTAGCCTGCAGCAGATGACATGGCCTGACCCAAGGCCTGATTGGAACCCAGGGGCTGCTGGGAGGAGGCTGGTTTGCCAGATGAGCGATGGCTGCTCTTGGACTCTTTCCCCGGTTTTGACCAAAATAAATTATCCCCAGCCTGAAGGGCTGCACCCATTTTTTGAGCCATCTCAATAAGCTGGGAAGGAAGAACACAGAAACTGACAAAAGATGAGCAGTGATGAATACCTCCGTGAATGTGGAGAGCCATGGCTTTTGTATACTTCAAGACTTAATACGCTGCCTCACCAAAAAAAAAAAAAAAAAAAAAAGTAGTCTTGTTGGAATATTTACTTTTAATTTTTACCTTTATCCTTATTATTTATATTATAACGCGTATCCCATCAATGGATTTTTTTCTTACTGATACGGGTATTAAACTGGAGCTCACATAATGAAAGAGTGGTTCAGGTAGTATCGTCTTCATTATTTGCCAAACTGGTTAACCCAATCTGGGATGTGGGGAGGCTGGAGCCTATCTTAGCTGAAACTGGGTGAAATTGGGATACACCCTGAACAGCTTACTAGTTCATAACAGGGCCAACACACACATAACCATCCACATCTGGGCAATTTGGAACAGAAAATTAGCCTAAAGAATATTAGCCTACTAGTACTGTGGGAGGAAACTGGAATACCCAGAGGAAACCCATGTAAACTCCACACAGAAACTTCAGAGCCCATGATTTGAACCCAGGACTTTCATGCTGTGAGACGGACGTGCTAATCACTCCGCTACTGTGGCGCCCGATTCAGAGAGCATGAGAAATCATTTCCACACACTATCACAGAGTCTTGCCTTTAAAGAAGCCCGAACTAGTGCATTTCACAATTTGAATTCAGTAGTTTGTTCTGAGCTGATGAAGTACATGTAGTACTTTTCATACCATGTGTTTACTGTTGAAACTACTGCTTTAAATATTCATTTTCTGTAACTACTTAATACTAATTAAGGTCACAGGGAGGCTGGCACCCATCCCAGCTGACTCTGGACAATGGCAGGGTACACCCTGGACGGCTGACCAGGCCATCGTAGGGCAGAAACACGCCCTATGCAGCTACTCTTGTCGAAAGTCAGCAATGGTTCTTTTACACCTCACACCACAGACAGGGAGATACACGGCCGGCCTTTGATAACCTAGTAACCTGTGATGGTGGAATTAAAAGTGACCGACCCCCCAGGTAGCTTCTGATACTGTTGCCATCAGCTCAGGATGGATGAATGTCTACATGTAGACTAAAACCGGACAGATGTCTCTACTTTCAAAAATCAAAACAAAAACAAACAAAACCCTATAGAGTGATCCCTCGCTACTTCGTGCTTCAGTGCATCGTTTTTCCAAATATATTCATTGAAAAATAAAAAAAATAAGGAAATTAAGGAAAAGTAGGGGAAAAGGTTAAGGAAAATGTCGCAAAACAAGTCCAATTATGTAAAAAACCCAAACAAACAAAAACAAAACACCCAAAACCCCCCAACAAAACCACTTACATTTTTATGTGAGGTGCGCATCCGTGTGTGCGTGCGCGGGCATCTGTATGTATGTGTATTTGTATTTTATTTACATCTTATGAATTATTTTTGAATGTTTAATTGTTATTATAGCGTTGAATATGTATTTATTTATATTATATACACATATACATGTATGTACTGTATAGGTCAGTCAGGGGGTCGATTCTACTTCGTGGAAATCGGTGGTTGCGGGGGGAAGGGGGAGGGGGGGGGTTTCTCGGTCCCCATTGACCACAGAAAGTGAGGGATCCCTGTATTGACCAGTTGTGTCATACATGTTGATAGTATCACTTCTGATAGTCTCACGTGCCAGATGTTCGTACGCACATGCAATATGTACATTGCAGGTTTCGAAACAGCAGCTGGGAGCACAGATGTAAATGATGTAGTTACAATCGATACTGTGAGAAGCCGACCAAAGGATCAGCTTGGCGCAAAAGAAACGTACATCAGCCGGAATAAAAACAAGACCAGTGTTGTCTTTTTTTTTTAAGAAATCATAAATATTAACATCAACGGATCCACTAAACAAGGAATAAAAAAAAATAAAAAATTATTAGGTGATAATTATGAGGCGCTACCTCAGGGTCGAACTCAGTGCAGCTGTTACGCTCTACCAACATGTTGACCTTCTTCTCCATGTCCTGGTACTGCTGTAGTGCTGCCTTTTTGTCCCCCTGATTATACAACAGCACTGCAAAATTCAGATTCACCAGAGGATTGGACCTGGAAAAGAGACAGAAAAACATAGACATCCTTTATTCGGCTAAAAATAAATAAATAACTAAAACTTCAGTTGTTTACAAAATTTCGAAGACTTACTCATCCAGCTGAACAGCTTGTTCATATGACCTACACGCATTTTCTACATCATCCAAATTGGTCAGCGCAACTGTCAGAAAAAATAAAACACGAATAACTATTCGTCAACACTGAACCCTGTAGACTAGTTATATATCAAGCATTCTGGAAGAATTGGGCTCTTCATGGACATTTGCACTGGAAACCCATGTGGGATATTGGGGGAGTGGGGGCATCTGTACCCTTTGCCCTCTGCATGACATTAGTGCAAAATAAGACATACTTTCAGATTATTCACTTTCATTCCGAGCTTAAAAAATAAGCCAAACAATAGGCCCTTTGACGGACTGGTGAGATGTTACGGGATACCCCAGCTTTGTGCAGAGTTGGCTGAGATAGACTCCAGCCTCCTCATGACCGTAGTAGGTTTGAGTGGTTTTTCAAAAGTCTACGAATGAATGAGTTAATGAATACAGCACTGCAGTAAAGTGTTAAAGTCTATGCACTGACAGATATTCTCACATACAGTGAGCCATCACCTTCCGCAGTTAATGGGGACCAAGTGCCGCCCCCACCCCCCGTGCGACCGCCGATTTCCGTGAAGTAGGATCAACCCCCCTGACTGATGTATACGTACATGTATATGTGTATATAATATCAATAAATACATAGTCAATGCTATAAATGCTAATAATAACAATTAAACATTCAAAAATAATGCATAAGATGAAAATAAAATATAAATACACACACATACAGACACGCACCTCACATACAAATGTAAGTAGTTTTGTTGGGAGGTTTTGGGTTGTTTTTTTGTTTTTGTTTGTTTTGTTGTTTTTTGCACAACTGGCCTTGCTTTGCAGCATTTTCCTTAACCTTTTCCCCTATTCTTCCTTAATTTCATTATTTTTTTTATTTTTCGCTGAATATTTTTTTGAAAAACCCGCACCACAGAATCTGAAACATGAAGTAGCGAGGGATCACTGTACTCCATTTAGGTTCTTTTGAAAAAAATTCTTAGAGTGGGATATGATCAAACAAAAAACCTTTCAAATGTTATATCTGCCTGGCATTGCTTTAAAGGCTCAAGGTTTAATATGTAATGTGTTTTGCACATCCTTTCAGCTCACTGTGGCTGTAAATTGTAGATACTTGAATGATAATTGCCTTCCTGTCAGTTCAAATCATTCTCTATTTCATGGTCCCAGACTGGTCTGAGCTGACACGAAGTCTAATCTCAGAATGCATAACATGATAAATCTTCTGGATGGATATGCTACAGCAGCAAAAGACTACATCACGTTAAGCTACAGTCAGGCCCAAACAGGATGCTGAGGTTACAGGCTGCACACACTATCACAGTCATTTTATATTGCATAATGACAGAGGATATAATATGTGGCGTCTTGTACAAATTTTGTAACTGTGTACATATCCTGAATATCAGTCAGTAAGCTTGAATTAATTTGAAAAAAACTACACTGATCCCTCGCTACTTCACGCTTCATGCGGCTTCAGTGCATCGTGTTCTTTTTTAAAAATAATCATCGAATTAAAAAATAAGTAAATTAAGGAAGAATAGGGGGAAAAGTTAAGGAAAATGCCACAAAAACAAGGCCAATTACGCAAAAAACCCCAAACAAACAAAAACAAAAAACAACCCAAACTCCCAAATCAAACCTTACATTTTTATGTGGAGGTGCGCATCCGCATGCACGTGCACGTCTGTATGTGTGTGTGTATTTATATTTAATTTACATCTCATGCATTATGTTTGAATGTTTAATTGTTATTATGAGCATTTCATCCTCATCTTCTTCCGCTAAGTCCAGGGTGGGGTCGCGGCGGCAGTAACCTAAGCAAAGAGGCCCAGACGTCCCTCTCCCCAGCTACTTCCTCCAACTCTTCCGGGGGGACACCGAGGCGGTCCCAGACAAGCCGAGAGACATAGTCCCTCCAGTGTGTTCTAGGTCGACCCCGTGGTCTTTTCCCGGTTGGACATGCCCGAAACAACACACCTGGGAGGTGTCTGGAGGCATTCTGACTAGATTCCCGAGCCACCTCAACTGGCCCCTCTCAATGCGGAGGAGCAGCGGATCTACTCCAAGCTCTCCACGGATGGTAGAGCTTCTCATCTTATCTCCAAGGGAGAACCCCGCCACCCGGCAAAGGAAGCTCATTTCATCTGCTTATATCCGTGATCTTGTTCTTTCGGTCACTACCCAAAGCTCGTGACCATAGGTGAGGGTTGGAACGTAAATCGACTGGTAAATTGAGAGCTTCTCCTTGCGGCTCAGCTCCTTCTTTACCACGACGGACCGGTATAGGCTCCGTTTAACAGCAGAGGCTGCAGCGATCCTTCTGTTGATCTCCCACTCCATCCTTCCCTCACTCGTGAACAAGACCCCAAGATACTTAAACTCCTCCACTTGGGGAAGGACCTCATTCCTGACCCGGACGGTGCTTTCCACCCTTGTCTGACTGAGAACCATGGCCTCGGACTTGGAGGTACTGATCTTCATCCCGGCTACTTCGCACTCGGCTACGAATCGCTCCAATGAGAGCTGGAGGTCCCGACTTGATGAAGCCAAAAGGATAACATCATCTGCAAAAAGCAGAGATGAGATCCGATGGCCACCAAACCAGAACCCCTCAACACCTCGACTGCGCTTAGAAATTCTGTCCATAAAAATTCGATCTGTTGTTACCGATACGGACCAAAGTCTTGGCTCCAGTGATACAGCGACCGAATGGCTCGTAGCAACGGATCCGGAACGCCGTACTCCCGGAGCACGCCCCACAAGATTGTTTCAGGGACATGGTCGAAAGCCTTCTCCAAATCCACAAAACACATGTGGACAGATTGGGCAAACTCCCATGCCCCCTCCAAAATCCTGTGGAGCGTATAAAGTTGGTCAAGAGTGCTACAGCCAGGATGAAAACCACCTGAATCCGAGGTTCGACTATCGGTCGGATCCTCCTCTCCAGTACCCCTGCATAGACTTTCCCGGGTAAGCTGAGGAGTGTGATTTACCGATAATTGGAGCACACCGTCTGGCCCCCCTTCTTAAAAATCGGG
Source organism: Plotosus lineatus (assembly GCA_024760905.1). Taxonomy (NCBI): domain Eukaryota; kingdom Metazoa; phylum Chordata; class Actinopteri; order Siluriformes; family Plotosidae; genus Plotosus; species Plotosus lineatus. The sequence goes on from CM045742.1 coordinate 13,201,337, forward strand.
ACCACCACCCCGGTTTTCCAATTCAGAGGTACAGCCCCCGATGACCATGCGATGTTGCAGACACGTGTCAACCAAGACAGTCCTACAGCATCCAGAGCCCTGAGATATTCTGGGCGGATCTCGTCCAATCCCGGAGCTCGACCACCGAGGAGTTTTTTGACAACCTCAGTGACCTCCACTCCAGTGATAGGCAGACCCCCACCCAAACTCCCAGGGTCTTTCTCCTCCACGGAGGGCATGTTGGTGGGATTGAGGAGGTCCTCAAAGTATTCCCTCCACTTCTCGATGACATACCTAGTCGAGGTAAGCAGCTCCCCACCTCCACTGTAAACAGTGTTTGTGGAGAACTGCTTCTCCCTCCTGAGGCGTTGGATGGCGGTCCAGAACCTTTTTGAGGCCAACCAATAATCACTCTCCAGGCCCTCACCGAACTCCTCCCATGCCCAAGATTTTGCATCTGCGACAGCCTCGGCTACAGCAAGTTTGGCCTGCTGGTACCTGTCTGCTGCCTCGCGAGTCCCACAGGCTAATAAAACCCGATAGGCCTCCTTCTTCAGCTGGACGGCCCCCTTCACCGCAGGTGTCCACCACCGGGTTCGGGGATTACCGCCACGACGAGCACCGACGACCTCCTGGCCACAGCTATGGGCTGCCGCCTCAGCAATGGAGACACGAAACATGGCCCATTCGGATTCCATGTCCCCTGCCTCCCCCGAGACATGGTTGTTGCTCTGCCGGAGGTGGGAGTTAAAGGCCTCTCGGACAGGGGACTCCACCAAATGTTCCCAGCAGACCCTGATTACACGCTTGGGCCTGCCAGGTCTGGAAGGCAGCCTCCCCCACCACCGAAGCCAACTCACCACCAGGTGATGATTGGTAGACCGCTCAGCTCCTCTCTTCACCCAAGTGTCCAGAACATATGGCCGCAAGTCTGATGACACGACCACAAAGTCAATCATCAAACTGCGACCGAGGGTGTCCTGGTGCCAAGTGCACTTATGGGCCCAGTTATGTTCGAACACGGTGTTCGTGATAGACAAACTCTGACGAGCACAGAAGTCCAACAATGAAACACCATTCGGGTTCAGACTGGAGAGACTGTACCTACCGATCACACCCTTCCAGGTCACACTATTGTTGCCCACATGGGCGTTGAAGTCTCCCAAGACAACGAGTGAGTCCCCCGAGGGAGCGTTCTCCAACACCCCCTCCAAAGACTCCAAAAAGGGCGGGTACTCTGAACTGTCATTTGGTGCATAAGCACAAATAACAGTCAGGACCCGTCCCCCCCACCCGAAAACGGAGGGAAGCTACCCTTTCGTCAACCGGGGAGAACCCAAACATTTGGGCCCCGAGACGGGGGGCAACAAGAATGCCCACACTGGCTCGCCACCTCTCCCCATGAGCAACTCCAGAATGGAATAAGGTCCAGCCTCTCTCGAGATGGGTCGTTCCAGAGCCCAAGCTATGCGTTGAGATGAACCCGAATAGATCTCGTCGGTATCTCTCCACCTCACGCACCAGATCAGGCTCCTTCCCCGCCAGAGAGGTGACATTCCATGTCCCGAGGGTCAGAGTGAGTAGCCGAGGATCGGTCCGACAGAACCTATGCCTTCGCTGCCACCCAACTCACATTGCACCCGATCCCTAAAACTCCTCCCACGGGTGGTGGGTCCATGGGAGGGCGGATTATAAGCATTTATAGTGTTGAATATGTATTTATTGATATTATATACACATATACATGTATGTATACATCAGTCAGGGGGGTCGATCCTACTTTGTGGAATTTGGCAGTCGAGGGGGGGATCTCAGTCCCAAATAACCATAGAAAGTGAGGGATCCCTGTACACCAACACACTTTAACCTTTTCCCTGTACAGTGGAGCCTCGTTACTCGAACTTAATTTGTTCCAGACGGCTGCTCAGATTCTGATTTGTTCGAATTCCCAATCCGCTATTCCCATTACAAATAATGTAAATGGTCTTAATCCGTTCCGTCGTCTTTTGAACAGAAGTTAACGGTACCGTAACTCATACCATAGGTCCTCAAATTAAGTGAAAAAATTGTTGAATACAGTCCATTATGTTATGGTTTGTGTTGTGAGAGACTTTTTAACTTTTCTGTGTTTTTTATTTTAATGTTATGGTCTCTCAGAAAAGCGTTACGTATTGAAATGAGTGTTGGGGAGCTGCGTGGCTCGAACACGTGGGGTAGAGTGCTAAACACACACATCTAATCATTTCCATTTAATCACAGCCTATAAAGACTAGCAGCGCTCTTCCCGGTGCTAGAAGACTGTCCCTCTTGATCTCTCAGCTCTGTACTCAAGCTGGTCAAGCTTTAGTTTGATTTCCGTGTTTCTCTGCATCTCTATTACAGCGATTACGGTTTCCCCGTTTTATCTATGAAAACGGCTGTGCTTTATTGTTCACAGGGAAGGCAATAGAGCACGGACACTAGAGCACTAGAAACATGTTTCTAATGCTCTAGTGCCTTCCCTGTGAAAAATAAAACATAACCCGTTTTCATAGATGAGTGCGTTAGAGCCACGCTCCTCTCCAATGCGCATTTCAACACGCAACTCTTTTCTGAGAGAACATAACACACTAAAATGAAAACCACAAGGTGTTCACAGGGCTGCTAGAACTTTAGCTTCGCTTACATACATACATACATACATACATACATACATCCTCTTCAGCTTTGTTTAGGCGGTTATGCCTATAAGCCAATCTGTAGGTTTTCTGTTCAGTACTCTAAATCATATTTGTCACTGGAGGTGGTATATGGCGTTAGTGATTAGATAGCTTTAGTGCTTTAGCGCTAGCTTTAGCTTTAGTACTGTATGAACAACTTCTCTGGACTTCCCCAGGACAGCTTTTAGGGTGATACATAGTATTAACAACTTCCGGACTTCCCCAGAAAATATATAGTATCAGCAACTTCCGGAAGTCGAGCACTTTTCCTCCTCTCGGTCTCGTTTTTTCTCGCGCATTTCTCGAGTTCGACTTACGGTTTTTGTTAGTTTTCCCGGACGGAAGAACTCACCGATTTTTTTGTTCGGATTCCGATTTGTTCGGACTCTAGACCGTTTGGATTCCGAGGCGCCACTGTATTTAGTTGAGGAAGGAGGGAAACGGGTGTAAATACCTGCAAGCAGCATATAAAGCTCTCCCATACGGGGATGCAGGTTAATAGCCGCGCTGAGGAAGTGGAAGGCAGAGGCGTACTGCTGCATGGTGAGATGCACCAGTCCCAGATTATACAAGACCTTCCAGTCAAATGGAGACAGGTAGTTTGCTCTTTTCAGACAACTTATAGCCTGAGAAACAAAAAAAGGAAAGAAAAGCACCAAATAAAGGTAAACTACAGAAAATGCATCTTACAAATAATTAATGATAGAAAGTGTAAAAACTCTGAAGCTCACAGCAACATATTTTTTCTTGCCGAAAAAGCACATGCCGATGTTGTTCCAGAGTGGCGGGCTTTCAGGCACCGTGAACGCTGCCACACGATACTTATTCATGGCCACATCGAAATCCCCATGTGTCTGCATCATGCTTCCTGCTGCCAGGATGGCCTGGGGTGGCAAAACCACACCCATATATATCATATTTCACTTCAAACGCAAGACACACATCTCAAAATGGAAGTGTTTCTGACCTTGTAATTGTTTGGGTCATAGGTTAGCGCATTCCCCAGGTGTTCGAAGGCCCGCTGATATTTTCCGAGCTAGGAAATAATACAAAAACATTATGATGAAATAAAATAAAGCTTCATAGTGTATTAGAGTGTTTAAAAATAAGTAATGAAGTATTTCGGTATTGATTACAGATGATTTCCAAATACTTTATACATTTTAGTCTGGTTTCTGATGCACCATTAACTCTATATAAATGTATCAACTGGGTTATCAAAGGCCGACCATGTCTCTAACTGTCTGAGGTTCATGTAAAAGAGCCATTGTTGACTTTCATCAAGAGAAGCTGCATATCCGTTAGCATGTTTCTGCCCTGCGATGGTGTACTCTGCCCTCAACCAAAGTCAGCTGAGATGGGCGCCAGCCTCCCTATGATCCTAATAAGAATTAAGCAGTTCAGAAAATGAATAAATGTTTATATCACGTTACCTTTCACTGAACTACATCAGGTTATCTTGCACTGACCGAGATCCCCCGCAACCACCAAATTCCGCAAAGTAGGATCAACCCCCCCCCCCCCCCCAACTGAAAAGTTAATTGGCGACTTCGTGCATCGCGGATTTTTTAAAAATATTCATCAAAAAAAAAAAAAAAAAAAAAAAAGGAAATTAAGAAAAAATATGGGACAAGTTAAATGCCACACAACAAAGCCAATTATGCAAAAAACCCCAAACAAACAAAAACAAAAAAAAAAGCAACCGAACAAAACGACTTACATTTTTATGTGAGGTGCGCATCTAAGTGCGCGCGCGCGTCTGTATGTGTGTGTATTTATATTTTATTTACATCATATGCATTATTTTTGAATGTTCAATTGTTATTATAAGCAATTATAGTGTTGAATATGTATTTATTGATATTATATACACCTATACTGTACAACAGTTAGGGGGGTCGATCCTACTTCACGGAATTCGGCGGTTTCCATGGGATCCGTATATAGACATGGTGGCGTAGTGGTTAGCACGTCAACCTAACAGCAAGAAAGCCTGGGTTTGATTCCCAGCCTGGCTGTTTCTGTGTGGCGGTTGCATGTTTTCCCCATGCTTGCGTGGATTTCCTCGGGGTAATCCGCTTTTCCCCCCACAGTCCAAATACATGCGCTGTATCTTAATTGGCTGTTCCAAAAATCTTTCCTAGGTGTGAACGATTGTGTGACTGTTGGCCCTGTGATGGCCTGGCAAGCTGTCCATGGTGTACCTCGCCCTCACCCGAAGACGGCTTGGATGGACACCAGCCTCCCAGTGACCCTAATTAGGATTCAGCGGTTCAGAAAGTAAATGAATGAATGAATAAAGATAAAATGTACTTGATTTATAAGTAGCACTTTATAAGCATACAGTCATCCCTTGAATATCGCGGATAATGTAGACCAGTCCTGGCCGTGATATTCGAAAAACCACGAAGTCGGAACGCCCCTCCCCCCGCCCCCATTTCTACCATGTTGTCTCATTTCTATATGTTTTCGCGTCCATACAATATCAAGAAGTGTATATTAAATGTTACACAGTTATATGCATATGTAAATACTGTAATGTATTAATACTTAAATAGATTTTATATATAAATACTTCAAGTACTGCACTCAACTCTGACAATAACTCTTCTCCGCGGTGCAGGACGTTCACAAACACTATACAGTAAGATCACAAAAAATCCCGCGGGAATGTGCGAGGCAACAGCGTCACGCGTTTAAGCCAATCAGCTTGTGAGATTGAGTTGAGTGGGCGGGAGGCAACAGCATCACGCGTTTAAGCCAATCAGCTTGTGAGATTGAGTTGAGTGAGCTGTCCCTGCCTGAACTGGAGAGGAGGCACTTCAGTCTGTCGTTTGGAAACAATGAACGCAGCCTGCTTTGGGTCCCTGCCTTCCGCTTACTTACATGTGAGTTTCAGCACGAATTTTGAATTTTTTAAGAACATTTACTTTATTTTATTTTTTATTAAAATACCGCAGTGTACCAAGACCGCGATGCTCAAATCGTGAAGTGGCAAGGGATGACTGTATATGTGTTTATACACCCTGCTGATACTGACCTGCATATACAGGAGTCCCAGTGTGGTCAGCAACTCGGTGTTCTCTGGTGAAAACCTACAAAACACATTCACAATAAAAAGTTAAACGTCTCTGCAAACATTATTTATCTATACAGTATGTATATACAACTATCTACATACAGATTATATAAATTTTGGTAAATGACCACAAAGGTTTAAATACATAAATGCAGATAAAGTGTATCCAACCACACTCAGGTCTTACAACGACATCATTCTTAACATGTGCTTCATAGACTCTGAATACTCAGATTTCGATACTGTAAGTAAACCAGGATCCGTATGAGGGATGAACAAAAAGACACACACTGGCCAAGCTGTAACATGGGGGACGAAGGAGAGGTATACCCTGAACAGCTCTCCAGACCATTGCAGGGTGACACACACGCACACACACGCACACGCACGCACACACGCACGTACACACACACACGTACACACACACACGTACACACACACGTACACAAACACGTACACACACACATACACATCAAAGTTCTATTTTGGACGGCCAATCAGCCGAACAAACATGTCTTTGGACTGTTGGAGGAAGTCGGGTGACCCAAAGCAAAAAAAATCCAGTTATACCAGAACACCTGAGCCCTGGGATCGAACCCAAGACCTAGTGATGCCTACGTACAAACTACCATGCTATCGTGCCATGTCATCGTTCATTTTTTGTAACCACTTAATCCTAATTAGGGTTGCGGGGAGGCTGGCACCCATCCCAGCCGACTCCGGGCGAGGGCAGAGTACAGTCTGGAGAGCTCACCAGGCCATCGCAGGGTGGAAACATGCTGACGGCTATGCAGCTACTCTTGTTGAAAGTCAGCGATGGTTCTTTTACGTGAACCTCACACCATACAGGGAGAGACATGGCTGGCCTTTGATAACTCAGTTAGCTGTACTGGGGGGACAGTGACAACCCGTGGAGAGTAGGGCTTGAACCCCCAACCTTAGGGATCAGTGATCCAGCACCTTTACCACCAGGCCAGCACTAATGGAGTGAAAACAAGTAAAAACAAAGGTAATGATTTCCCCATTAGAGAAATATGCTCGTAAATAACATTCATGTTAATTTGTGTATCACCTTTTAAAAAAAGATGCTGAAATAAACTTGTTTTGTGAGCAACAAGCCAACATATATTGACACTTGTTAGCCACTTCTAGGCCTTGTGATGGCCTGGCGAGCTGTCCAGGTGTACCCCCGCCCTCGCCCGGAGATGGTTGAGATGGGTGCCCGCCTCCCCGTGACCCTAATTAGGATTAAATGATTCAGAAAATGAATGAATGGATAGCCACTGCTAATCTAATGCTAAAGCTAGTACTGCAAAAATACAGTTCAAAGGACAGGGAAGAAGGTGGCAGAGGACATCCGAATTGTGGGCTTTATAGGCAGCGTGCTTATATCGAGTACTGTATACTAAAAGGGGAGAACAGATAACACAGTACAGTATGTATTTTACATAAACAACATTAGTACGTGCCGAGTATTCAGACGCAGCCTCTATTTGCATTCAGTTCTAAAATTTGGACCAGTTCTCTCACTTCTTCTTCTTCTTCATTTCCTTTCAGCTGTTCCCTTCATGTGTCGCCACAGCGAGTCATCTGCCTCCATCTCACCCTATCTTCTGCATCTTATCCTCTGCATCTTCTTCTCTTACACCAACTACCATCATGTCCTCCTTCACCACATCCATAAATCTCCTCTTTGGTCTTCGTCTAGGCCTTCTGCCTGGTAGTTCCAACCTCAGCATCTTTCTACTAATATACTCACTATCCCTTCTCTGTACATGTCCAAACCATCTCAATCTAGCCTCTCTAACTTTGTCTCCAAAACATCTTACATGTGCTGTCCCTCTGATGTGCTCATTCCTGATCCTATCCATCCTCGTTACACCCAAAGAGAACCTCAACATTTTCATCTCTGCTACCTCCAGCTCTGCCTCCTGTCTTTCCCCCAGTGCCACTGTCTCTAAACCATACAACATCGCTGGCCTCAACATTGTCTTGTACACTTTTCCTTTAATTCTTGCCGATACCTTCTTATCACACATCACACCGGACACTTTTCTCCAACCATTCCAACCTGCCTGCATGCGCTTCTTCACCTCTTTTCCACACTCTCCATTGCTCTGGACTGTTAAGCCTAAGTACTTAAAATCCTCCACCTTCTTTATCTCTGCTCCCTGTAACCTCACCGTTCCTCTTGGGTCCTTGTCGTTCACACACATGTATTCTCTCACTCACTCCGTTTAATCCTACTAGGGTTGCTGGGAGGCAACACTATACACCCTGGACAGCTCGCCAGACTGTTATATGGCCGACCCACACAAATAGTCCCACACCTAAGGGTGTGCCAGTCAGCCTAACATGCATGTCTTTGGACTTTAGAAAACATGGAGCCTCTCCAGGACCTTCTTGTTATGAAATGGATGCGCTACTACAACACTGCAATTCCGCCCTGGAGCAGTTTTGACCTGAAAAAAAACAAAAAAAAAAAACCCACCAAGGATGCTCCTGCAACTAGCTTCGCTCAGTACCAACCAAAACATTCAACAATTTTACGCCCGAACCTTGTTCTGCCTCGCGGCATCATATCTGCCTTTCAGTTTCTCATCTCGGTGCAGCTCGTCTCAGAAAGCTGTTGGTTATTAATTTTGGCTCAGGGGAAAAACACAGAGGGTACGTTTTACGCTTCTTTCTTCGATCTCGAGTGTAAATGGGCGGAACTGTAGTTTCTTGCTTCAGGAGGAGCACAGCACTGCTCATTAAAGCACACTGACATTACTAATTCAGTCGCTCTACAGGAGGGCCCTGGTAAAGACGAGGAAACATACACAGCGCTCGCAGCAGCTCCTCTGCCCTCGCATATTTACTTTTATAGACGTGCTCTGATTTCTGTGCCACAGTGTACACCAAAAGACTTCAAGGACTTATTTCCTGATTTCCTAAAGTAAACACTCCTAATCAAACACAGCTTACTCGGATGGTAAATATCACAGATTCTTTTTGTAGCTCCATCCTATCGACATGTCAAATCTGTTTAAGATGCGACTCCGATCTTTAAAGAGTCATTACTCCAGGCTGGTTTTTATTCCTTAAGGGAGGTTTGCAAAAAGAAAAAAAAAAAAAAGTTGCAACAAAAGGAAAGTTGTCAGAGTCAGCCTGTAAATGTAACTAATTACAGCCATTGCTCTGAGTCTCATCACAGCATGTGGTTTACCCCTAAGGCACTGACTTCTTCTGCCACCACCACTTGCTGTGAATCTCTAAGGGGCATCTGAGGTTACTCTCATCACAGAGAGTCTTTGATCATGTGTCTTCTAGGTCACAGAAAAAAAAAAAAAACAGCTCAGGACTAGAAATTGCTTCAGATGAAAAATTAACCTCCGAAACGGAGCGACAGGCTGGAAATGCGGTACTGCAGAAAGTGACCAGAGGCGTTAGGGCATGAACAGACTTACTCCACTGCACTCTTATAGATCTTGATGGCCTTCTCGGTGTCTCCCTGTAACAGGTAGATCTTTCCCAGCATCATGTAAGTCATGTCATGCTTGTTTAGCTGCAGCGCCAAGTTGAGATGTTCCTCTGCCTATGTACAGGTTAAAGAGTCAGACTTTAAATCATGCACAACACTACACCATATGCATTAATCATTAAAAGGCATATCATATCACATCACATCACGTCATATCATATCACGTCACATCATATCACCTCACATCTCATCATATCATGTCACGTCATATCACGTCATATCACATCACATCACATCACATCATATCAAGTCACGTCATATCACATCACGTCACATCACGTCACATCATATCACATCATATCACGTCACATCACAACACATCATATCGTATCATATCACATCACGTCATATCAAATCACGTCATATGATATCATGTCATATCACATTATATCACATTATATCACGTCACATCACATCATATCACCTCACATCACCTCATATCACGTCACATCGCATCACATCGTATCATATCACATCACCTCACATCACCTCATATCACGTCACATCGCATCATATCACATCAAGTCACATCACATCACGTCATATCACGTCATATCACATCACATCTTATTACATTACATCTTATCACATCACATGATATCATATCATCTCACATCACGTCACATCATGTCACATCATATCATATCACATCGTATCATATCACTTCGTATCATATCATGTCACATCTCAAAGGTTTCAAAGAATAAACTGTAAAACTACATTGTTTCCATTATTTCTAGATGTAGTCAATACACTATATAGTTAAAGGTTGTGGACACCTGGGAATTGTATTCATTTACAGTCGGCCCCCAATTTACGAAATTAATCTGTTCCAGAGCCCTTCTCGTATTGCGGGGATTTCCTAAGTAGGGGTGGCATCTTACATGTTAAACACCCAATTTGTTCCAAGTCTCCAGTCTTTGGACTGGATAAACCCCATAAACCCTATCAAAATGATAAAAGTACACCAATTTTGTATGGAATATGTGTTAAAAGTAAAAGAAAATTATTTATTAAACCATTAAACCATTTTATTAACACATTAAACCATTTTATTAACATTTATTAATTAAACCATTATTAAACATTTTTATTAACACACACACACCTACACTCACACACCTCTCTCTCTCTCTCTATCTCCTTCTCTCACGCATGCGCTGCGGGCCACGCCCACAAGACGTGGAATTCAAAGCGCATTCCCTGCTTGACAAACTCAACTTAAATTTGATTCCTTGAGGGATCAGAATTCCAGATGAGCTCAAATGCATCCACATTTATTAAACATTTACTGAATTAAACAACTTAAAAAACTAAACTAAAAACTAAAGCATGAAGCTTCCTTCTGTCTCTATCTGGGAGGCCAGTGGGGCGGGATGTTGAGAGACAGCCAATGAGAGAGCAACTCGCGAGTTGTGTGAAATTTTGATTGGCGTGTTTGAATTTTGAATTTCTTTTTGTAAGAGGGGGTTGTTTCGTATTTCGGGGAAGGAAACTCAGGAAAATGTTTTTCGTAATCCAGGGATTTCGTTCCAAGGGGTCTTCGTAAACCGGGGGCCGACTGTACTTGTTAAACATCGCATTCCAGGCAGTGGTGGCCTAGTGGTATAGGGCGCTGGATCGCTGATCCAAAAGTTGGGGGTTTTAGTCCCCACTCTCCACGGGTTGTCACCATCCCCACAGTGCAGCTAACTGGGTTATCAAAGGCCGCCATGTTTCTTACTGTCTATGGTGTGAGGTTCATGTAAAAGAACCATTGCTAACTTTTGTGGTTAATCGTGTGGCTTTCTACCATACAGAACCCTGCAGTTCTTTATGTCCACCTTGGTAAACCATGTCTTAATGGAGCTTGCTTTGTACACAGGAGTTCTTGCTATCATGCTGGGACAGGGTTGTACCTCTTAATTCTAGTAATATTGTAGTATCACAACATACATCAATACAACATCACATGGCTGTGTTCACTCAAGTGTCCACAACCCTTTGGTCACGTAATGTAAACTTGCCACTCCTAATTACAGCGCATAAGAACGGGACCAACTTACACTCTTGAAGTCTTTGGTGTAGATGTGGCAAACTCCGAGATTATGGTTGATCTCCTGCAAGTCATGTGACATGTTAACTTTGTGCTACAGACTATACATTTTTATTTTGGAGTTTGGGTGATAGTTATTAAAAGCATTTGGACTTTTTACCCAGTCGTTCTGATTCAGGCGAGCAGCCTCATTGTAAACCTCAACGGCTGCCTTATGTTTCCCTAAAAGAAAACTGAACCCACACACACACACACACTCACACACACACACACACACACACACACACACACACACATACGCACACACACACATACGCATGTCCAAACACTGAGTCCGTTGACAGAAGTTTTTACAAAGCAGATCAAAACAGGACACATCTCAACACAGGATGCTTACAGTGAGCGAGCCACTTGTTTGAGGTTGTCGGAGCTGGTGGGGTTGAGGATCGCACAACTCTGAAACAGCTCTAGAGACTGCTGGATCTTGCCCTCTACACGGAGGATCAGAGCTACGCACACCAACACAAAAACAGCCAGTCCCAGAAGCAACGGTTATCTCAGTATTAAAATGGGTTCACTAGAAGTTCTGTTCAATAGTTCAACATTAAATACACATTAACACTTTAAAGTGTCTTGCGCAGAGAAAACAAATAAACAAATATGATAAAAATATTTAAAAATATTCCCAAGCTTGTTCACTTCAAAGCAAGAAGATCCTCGGTTCGATTCCCAGGCTCAGAGTATGTCTGTATGGGGTTCACATGCTCTTCACGTGCTTTTATGGGTTTCCTCCAGGCACACTGGTTTTATCCCACAGTCCAAAAACATGCACAATAGACGAACAGGCTCTTCCAATTCACCTCTGTGTGTGTGTGTGTGTGTGTGTGTGTGTGTGTGTGTGAGTGTGTGAATGGTTAGGTGTGTTGTCTGTCCCAGCAATAGTCTGGCGAGCTGCTTAGGTTGTGCGTCACCCGAAGTCAGCTGAGATAGGCACCTGCCTCCCCGTGACCGTAATTATGATTACGCGGTGAATAAAAACACATTTCAAGCACACAACATGGAAAATTTGTCAATGTCTGTAGGTTATAATTATAAAAAAACCACCCTCTTCCATACCATAATAACTAGATGTAGTTAAAGTTTACCTTGGACATATATGGCATATTCACACACACCCTGAGTCTCCTGCAGCTGCTCTCTTATAATCGCCTGAGAATCAAAGCACACTTAACACAATGTAGGGTTTTAATACAAGAATAAAAGAAGAAGTTGCCCGCAGAGGAAGAGCTCGCACCTTGCATGTCTCATAGTCTTTACGGATGTAGTGCAGATGAATGAGCCAGTTCCTCCTTTCTAGTATCGGGAGTTCTGGAGCTGAGAAAGAACATATAAATGCTAGCTTAGTTCATTATATGCATCATCAATTGTATGCTCTGATTGGCTAATCTACTCATAGGACATCATCTCATATCCTGTGACCTAAAACATAACGATATAGGGAAAAAATGGAAATGGTCATAACTCATTCTAAGATAAAAGCCAGTGCTCGCTTGCCTTTCTACCATTCATTCATTCATTCCAGACTGATTCTGATCAAAGGAACAATAACTGGAATTAAACTATTTGATGAAAAGGCATGTTTTTTTATTTTTATTTTCAAGAACTAGAAAGTTTTTTCATAAGCTACTGTGGAAATTATAAGCCAGCCATTCCACCACCTCTTGTTGGATATGAATAATAGCCCACTTGGCTAATGCCTCACAAGGCTATATATAGTTCAGTTCATTTTCTATAACCGCTTCATCCTAATTAGGGTCGCGGGGAGGCTGGCGCCCATCCCAGCCAACTCAGGGCGAGGGCAGAGTACACCCTGGACAGCTCTCCAGGCCATCGCAGGGCGGAAACACGCTGACGGCTTTGCAGCCTACTCTTGTCGAAGTCAGCAATGGTTCTTTTACATGCCTCACACCATAGACAGTGAGAGACATGGCCGGCCTTTGATAACCCAGTTAGCTGCACTGGGAGGACAGTGACAACCTTGTGGAAAGTGGGACTCGAACCCCCAACCTTTGGATCAGCGATCTGGCGCCTTATACCACTAGACCACCACTGCCCATTTATTTATTTATTTATATATATATATATATATATATATATATATATATATATATATACATATATATATATATATATATATATACATACACACACACACGTATTGTTTTCCTTTCGGCTTTTCCCTTCAGCGGTCGCCACAGTGAATCATCTGCCTCCATCTCTCCCTATCCCTCGCATCTTCAACTCTTACTCCAACTCCCTTCATTTTCTCCTTCACCACATCCATAAATCTTCTCTTTGGTCTTCCTCTAAGCCTTCTGCCTGGTAGTTCCAACTTCAACATCCTACTACCAATATATACTCACTATCCCTCCTCTGTACATCAAATCATCTCAATCTAGCTTCTCTGACTTTATCTCCAAAACCTCTTACATGTGCTGTCCCTTTGATGTACTCATTCCTGTTCCTATCCATCCTCGTTACTCCCAAAGAGAACCTCAACATTTTCATCTCTGCGACCTCCAGCTCTGCATCCTGTCTTTTCCCCAGGGCCACTGTTTCTAAACCATACAATATCGCTGGCCTCAACACCGTCTTCTACACTTTTCCTTTCATTCTTGCCGATACTTTCCTATCACACATCACACCGGACACTTTTCTCCAACAATTCCAACCTGCCCGCATACGCTTCTTCACCTCTTTTCCACACTCTCCATTGCTCTGGATTGTTGAGCCTAAGTACTTAAAATCCTCCACCTTCTTTATCTCTGCCCCCTGGAACCTCACCGTTCCTCTTGGGTCCTTGTCATTCACACACATGTATTCTGTTTTACTGAGGCTAACCTTCATTCCCCTCCTTTCCAGGGCATACCTCCATCTCTCTGGATTTTCCTGCACTTGTTCTCTGCTCTCACTACAGATCACAATGTCTTCTGCAAATATCATAGTCCATGGAGATTCTTGTCTAACCTCGTCTGACAGCCTGTCCATCACATAGCAAACAAGAAGGGGCCCAGAGCTGACCCTTGATGCAGTCCCACCTCCACCTTGAACTCTTCTGTCACATCGAGAGCACACCTCACCACTTTCTCACAGCTCTCATACAGGTCCTGCACCACTCTAACATACTTCTGCCACTCCAGACTTCCTCATGCAATACCATATTTCCTCTCTCGGCACCGTGTCATATGCTTTCTCCAGATCCACAATGACACAATGCAGCTCCCTCTGGCCTTCTCTGAACTTCTCTATTAACATCCTCAAAGCAAACACTGCATCTGTGTTGCTCTTTCTTGGAATGAAACCAAACTGTTGTTCACAAATGCTGACCTCTGCCCTTAGTCTAGCTTCCACCATTCTTCCCCATAACTTCATCTTATGACTCATCAACTTTATCCCTCTGTATTTGCCACAACTCTGCATGTCTCCCTTGTTCTTAAAAATGGGCACCAGCACACTTCTCCTCCATTCCTCCGGCATCTGCTCACTTTCTAAGACCTTGTTGAATATTCTTGCCGGAAAATCTATTGCTACCTTGCGTAGACACTTCCATACCTCCACATGTGTCAGGACCAACTGCCTTTCCACTGTTCATCCTCTTCAATGCCCTCCTCACGTCACCCTTACTAATCTTTGCTACTTCCTGCTCCTCAACAGCCACCTCTTCTACTCTTTTTTTTCTCTCTCATTTTCCTCATTCATCAGCTCTTCAAAGTACTCTTTTCATCTTCCCAGCACACCTCTCATCAGTCAATATGTTTCCCACTCTGGCCTTAATCACTCTAACTTGCTGCACGTCCTTCCCATCTCTATTTCTCTGCTGTGCCAACCTGTATAAATCATTTTCTCCCTCTTTACTGTCCAGCTGAGCATACAAGTCATTATATGCCCTCTGTTTGGCCTTTGACACAACTACCTTCGCTTTACGCTGTGTCTCCCTGTACTCCTGTTTACTCTCTTCAGTGCTCTCAATGTCCCACTACTTCTTAGCTAACCTACTCTTTTGTACACACTCCTGCACTTCCTCATTCCACCACCAAGTCTCCTTATCTACTTTCCTTCCAGAGGACACACCAAGAACTCTCCTACCTGTCTCCCTGATCACATTAGCTGTAGTTGTCCAGTCATCTGGAAGCATTTCCTGACCGCCTGTTTCAACTCCTCCTTGAAGACAATACAACACTCTTCCTTTTTCAGCTTCCACCACCTTGTCTTCTGCTCTGCCTTTGCCTTCTTCACCTTTCTCACCATCAGCATCATCCTGCACACCACCATCCTATGCTGTTTAGCAACACTCTCACCCACTATTACTTCACAGTCACTGACTTCCTTCAAATTACATCGCCTACACAAGATGTAGTCTACCTGTGTGCTCCTGCCTGTCTTCCTTTTGGCTTTTTCCCTTTTCCTTGGGAGTCGCCACAGCGAATCATCTGATTCGCACGTTTGATTTGGCAGAGGTTTTTACGTTGGATGCCCTTCCTGTCACAACCCTTTTAGCAAGGGACAGAAACACGCTGACGACTCCACTTTTATAAGTCACCCTATGCTCCTGTTTCTTCTCGAAGAAAGTATTCACCACAGCCATTTCCATCCTTTTTGCAAAATCTATAAACATCTGTCCTTATGTGTTCCTGTCCTGGATACCAAACCTGCCCATCACTTCCTCTTCCCCTCTGTTGCCTGCACCAACATGTCCATTGAAGTCTGCACCAATGACCACTCTTTCACCTCTGGGGGTACTCTGCATTACTTCATCTAACTCACTCCAGAATCTCTCCTTCTCTTCTAGCTCACCTCCTGCCTGTGGGGCATAAGCACTAACAACATTGAACATCACGCCTTCAATTTCTAACTTGAGACTCATCACTCTATCTGACACTCTTTTCACTTCTAGAACATTCCTGACCAACCCCTCCTTCAAGATGACTCCTACTCCATTTCTCTTCCCATCCACACCATGAAAAAAATAGCTGAAACCTAAGCTTCTAGCCTTGCTACCTTTCCACCCGGTCTCCTGAACACACAGTATGTCCACCTTTCTCCTCTGCATGTCAACCAGCTGTCTACCTTTTCCTGCCATAGCTCCAACATTCAAAGTCCCTACTTTCAGTCCTAGACTTATGCCTTTCCTCTTCTCTCTCTGCCTATGGACACGCCTCTCGCCCCTCCTTCTTTGGCCTCTCCTTCTTCGGCCTCTCCTTCTTCAACCAACAGTAGTCCAATTTCCACCAGCACCAGTTGGTTGACAGCACTGATGCCGGTCGTTGTTAATCCAGTCTGAAATTAGTATTGGCAGTTCACATAGTGTATTTTTGCAAAAGTTATACGCCGGATGCCCTTCCTGTCGCAGCCCTCTGCATTTATCCAGGCTTGGGACCGACGTGATGACAGACACTTGTTTGTGCCCATCCTATATATACTAGTCCTTCTCAAAAAATTAGCATATTGTGAGAAAGTTCATTATTTTCTGTAATGTACTGATAAAAATTAAACTTTCATATATTTTAGATTCATTGCACACCAACTGAAATATTTCAGGTCTTTTATTGTTTTAATACTGATGATTTTGGCATACAGCTCATGAAAACCCAAAATTCCTATCTCAAAAAATTAGCATATTTCATCCGACCAATAAAAAAAAAGTGTTTTAACACAAAAAAGTCAACCTTCAAATAATTATGTTAAGTTATACACTCAATACAGATGGAGATGAAGATTTCATTTTTCAGCACGACCTGGCACCTTTCAAATCACGTGTTTTACATGTAAAATGTGCCTCTACTTGCAAAAACTCCAGATTAATTTCATAAGTAGAGGGCCGACTGTATATATACAGTGGTACCTCACTATACGAAATTATTAAGTTCCAGAGCCTTTTTCGTAACCTGCATTGTTCGTAAATTGAATCGCATTTTATATGTAAAACGCGTGATTCGTTCCAAGGCTCCCAATACTACCTCTAAACCTTTAAAAAATTATAAAAGCATACCTTTCAAGACCTCCTTCTGCTTCAATATCGTACCGATGGTAGATGGGTTTGGCCATATTCCTTTGCCATATCACTAGAGCCCGTTTCTTCTTCTCATTTGCACCGGAAATCACACGTACGTGCGTGTGTGTGTGTGTGTGTGTGTGTGTGTGTGCGCGCGAGCGCGTGCATGTGTTGACCATGTCTTCTTAGCAGTTATAATCTTACAAATGTTTATGGAAGGTTAAAAGCCTGAGTCAAGAAATAAAGCATGAAACAACAATAGCTCTGTCCTTTACACGAAAAGCATCATGGTCGAAGCACAGTGATGACAGTGGGGATTGAGCCGCTGACCTTCGTATCAGTAACCCATCGCGTTAACCACTAAGCCATCACTGCCCCAGCTTCTCACCCTCTCTGTAAGAGAGAGTCCCGCCACCCGGAGAAGGAAGCTCATTTCAACTGCTTGTATAAAACTCATGACCATAGGTGAGGGTTGGAACGTAAATCGAGTGGTAAATTAAGAGCTTTGCCTTGCGGCTCAGATTCCTCTTCACCACGACGGACCAGCAGAGGCTGAACTGATCCGAATGTCAATCTCCTGCTCCATCCTTCCCTCATTAAACAAGATCCGGAGGATGCATTTCACCCTTTTGTTCTCGGACTTGAAGGTGCTGAGTCTCATTCCATCCGTTTCGCACTCCGCTATGAATCGCCTCAATGAGAGCTGGAGACCCTGTCTTAATGACAACATCCACTAAAATCAGAGAAGGGATACGATGGCCAACACACCAGAAGCCCTCAATGCCTTGGCTGCACCTAGAAATTCTATCTATAAATATTATTAACAGTGCCAGTGACAACGGACAGCCATGGCGGAGACCAACCATGACTGGAAATTAATTTAACATGGTACCAAGTTCTATATTTAATTTAATATAATTATTTATATGTAAATATAAGCCATTGCATTTCCTGTGCCTAAAACTTTTGCACAGCACCGTATTTCAACCAACACCAAGTCTACTAAGTTATAATAGTACTGTAGTGTAATACTGAGTAATACAACTGTTTACAACCAGGCTATTGTTATTTTAATCCCATGTAGTAATCTATTTTGTGCCCTTTCAGGTGATGCTTTAATTTTAATGTCAGTTTAGGAGCTCAGATGAAGCACTACAGGCCTTGCTCTACACACAAAGAACTGATTAAACATGAAAAAGATGTTCAATGTCTTATTTGCTGCACATGTCACGTGTGCCTGTTCTCCGGACTGCAGAGGAGCAAATGCAGTTTCCAGTCTAGACCTTTTAAAAGGCGCCAGAACAAATGGAACTGCCACAGTCTGGAGCATCTGCATATCACTTAGCATGTTCAAAAGCCTGCTGGCAATATCTACTCTCAAGCCCTTCTATTCTGGGACTGACTTCTCTCTCTGAACTTTAATCCTCTTCAAAGCAAACCAGTGCATGAAAACCAAACAAACAGCACCACCCACAGGATAAACTGAAGAATGATATTACAAAATAAATTCGATAAATATTACTCACAGGTACTGTACATATATAATTATAATCTCCTATAATCCTATAAAAAAATCTTATTGAAGAGAAGGATCTAGGGAAGGCAGGCTACAAATCACTGATTAGAGCATGTTAACAGTTCTTTTTATTTTAAATTAAGAATTTTATGGAATAGAGAAGTACCAAACTGCTGTTTCTACATAAACATCGATACTGAAAAATTAAGGATGATTTTAACTAGTAGCTGGTGTTCTGACTCTATAAAACTATGTACAGTCGCACTGATGCATATCCTCACAGTGCTGTTTTTTACAGCTGGAATCAAACAAACAAACAAACACATCTGAGTGCAGGACCTTTTAAAGGACAGAGTCCATATACTGTAATTTGTGTTGTAAGAAGAAAATTCAAGAATCAAACAGTACATTTGGAAAGTGCTTTCAACGGGAGTACTTTTGAGATGCTCCAAACTTCATTCATTTAATTTTCTGAATCGTTTCATCCTAATTGGGGTTGTGGGGAGGCTGGTGCCCATCTCAGCAGACTGTGAGCAAGTGCAGAGTACACCCTGGACAGCTCGCCAGGCCATCACAGGGTGGAAACATGCTGACGGCTATACAGCCTCCTGTTGATGAAAGTCAGCAACGGTTCCTTTACATGAACCTCTCACCATAGACAGTGAGAGACATGGCCAGCCTTTGATAACCCAACTAGCTGCACTGGGGGGACAGTGACAACCCGTGGAGAGTGGGGCTGGAACCCCCAACCCTGGGATCAGTGATCCAGCACCTTTTACCACCAGGTCACCACTGACCATAATGTGTTAGGACTACAGTATACTGAAATCCTTGTGCTTGCTCTGTTTACGTTTGCTTGGATAATACTAGCATGCCAATGAATGTCAAGGCTGAATGTTCTCCTGCTTCCATCACACAAAATGTCCCAACTTCGCAAAACTAAGTTGAAGCACGAAATTTTAATTTAGTGATATTTATGCAGTGGAGTAATACTTTAATTAAAAATTTGCACGTGCTACTAAAAAATGTAAGTAATGACTTTGTGGACACGAGGTGCAATCTTGGCGTCTGGTTCACAAGTGAGGGAAGGATGGAGCGGGAGATCAACAGACGAATCGCTACAGCCTCTGCTGTAAAGCGGAGCCTGTACTGGTCCGTCATGGTGAAGAGGGAGCTGAGCCGCAAGGCAACGCTCTCAATTTACCAGTCGATTCACGTTCTAACCCTCACCTATGTTCACGAGCTTTGGGTGGTGAACAAAAGAACAAGATCGCGGATACAAGCAGCTGAAATGAGCTTCCTTCGCTGGGTGGCGTGGCTCTACCTTAGAGATAGGGTGAGAAGCTCTATCATCCAGGGAGAGCTCGGAGTAGAACCACTGCTCCTCCGCATTGAGAGGGGCCAGTTGATGTGGCTCGGGCGTCTGGTCAGAATGCCTCCCAAACGCCTCCCTGGTGTGGTGTTTCGGGCATGACCAACCAGGAAGAGACTCCGGGGTCGACCTAGAACACACTGGAGGGACTATGTCTCTTGGCTTGTCTGGGAACGCCTCTGGGCTCCCCCGGATCAGCTGGAGGAAGTGGCTGGGGAGAGGGACATCTGGACCTCATTTCTTAGGTTGCTGCCCCGCGATCCGACCCCGGAAGAAGCGAAAGAAGAAGATAATGATAATGATGATGATGATGATGATGATGAGGTGCAATCTTGACATGGGGACTTTAATTTTTCCAGGGATACAATTAATACACAAACATGTACACCCAAAAATCATGTTTGTCTGGAACTTACCTTTTTTAGGACGTACTTTCGTGGCCACAGGTAGTGAAATCTCCTAAAGTTAATAAATAGATTAAAAAAATAATAATACTACGTACATGGTATTGTGATAACATGAGTGAGTCAATTTCTGTTCCACGTCTATTCAGGACGACTTAAATCCGATCCTCACACACTCACAGACTCATTTGACGAGCTGCTTAATCCTATTAGGGTTGCATATACAGTATTATGCAGATGTGTTAGCACCCCACTTTTTATATGTCATGGATCAGGCGTGTCCATACTTATTTGCAAATGGCCAGTGTGGGTGCAGGTTTTCATATCAACCAAGCAGTCGCCACACCGTCCACCTGTGTGAACCACTGAGCTCAAAAAATGATTGGATTATGTGTCCTATTATTTGTATGGGGACAACCAGAAGTCAGACTGGCACCATCTTAGCGAGACTACTTGATTATTATTACTCATATAGTTTACATAAAGATGGGGAACATTTAAATAAATACATCCAGGGTGTAAATTTAATTTAATATCCTTAGTCCAAAATTTCAGCCTTGCAGACCTTTTTTATCTTTTCAAATAATTACAAATATCAGTACAATTGTTGGTAAAATTATAAGAATTTAAGGTATTCTGACTGTCAGCAGTAAAATTCTCAGAGTAGTCGAGTTGTGTTGGCTTTACAGTGGCTCCATTCTGAGATCAAGGTGGTCTCAGCAAGATGGCCGATACTTGGCTTCATAATGGAATTGATGGCGAACTGTCCAGGATGTACCCTTCCCTCGCCGAGAGTTGGCTGAGATGGGTGCCAACCTCCCCGTGACCCTAATTAGTATAACTTATGTAAGCTGTGGCTACTTTCTTTTCTCTTTCGCACATTTGATTTGGCATAGGTGTTTTTACGTCGGATGCCCTTCCTGTCACAAACCTTTTAGCAAGGGACAGAAACGCGCTGACGGCTTTGCAGCTACTCTTTACGAAAGTCAGCAATGGTTCTTTTACATGCCTCTCATCACAGGCAGTGAGAGACATGGCCCGCCTTTGATAACCCAGTTAGCTGCACTGGGGGTGGGGTAGTGACAACCTTGTGGGGACTTGAACCCCATCCTGCGCCCTATACCACTATACTACTGCTGCCATGGCTACTGCTTGGTTGAAATGAAAGCCTGTACCCACACTGTTTTTTGTGGATAAGAATGGACAGCCCTGTTCTTCTTCTTCTTCTTCTTTTCCTTTCCAGCGGTCGCCACAGCGAGTCATCTGATTTGCATGTTTGATTTGGCATAGGTTTTTATGTCGGATGGCTTTCCTGACACAACCCTTTAGCAAGGGGCAGAAACACGCTGACAGCTTTGCAGCTACTCTTTATGAAAGTCAGCAATGGTTCTTTTACATGAACCTTTCACCATAGACAGTGAGAGACATGGCCGGCCTTTGGTAACCCAGTTAGCTGCACTGGGCAGTGGCAACCTTGTGGAGAGTGGGACTCAAACCCCCAACCTTAGGTATCAGCGATCCAGCGCCCTTTACCACTAGGCCACCACTACCACGGACATCCTTGTTATCTGTGATATTTGTTTTCTGAATCCTACATGATCATGTCTGCCCCAAAACATTTTAGATTTCTAACCAGGAGTTTTTCTCCTACTATTTTCTGGTCAGGATCTTGATTTAGGTCAGGAGCCTGTTCCAGGAACACTGGGCACCAGGTGAGAATACACAGTACTGTACTCTCATGGCAGATTCACAATGCACAGAAACACACAGTGTGTTATCTAAGCACAAGATTAATCGCAGGACCAATAACTGATCAGTAGTTCTGATTAATAATGCAGGACAAAAATGTGAGCTGAGTCACTGTGTGAACCCATTGAGCTGTAAACAACCCTAAAGTATTATAGTATTATAAATAGATCATCTTTTAAGAGTCCAAAACTCTTGTACTGAACCTGATTGTGCTCTTATTTATGAAATGTGTTGCCCAGTTTTAGGGGAAGATTATGTTTACATGCCATTATCTAGGTAGATTAAGCCACATTTTAAACTTTCCTCACTGAGTGCAGTTCTTCCAGAAAGCGGAACATTCCCTCGGTGTTGATGTTTTTTTTGACCGCTATTCCTGGAGCACTTCCTCTGTAAGTACATTGTTTACGTACTCGCGCCTCGCTATCTGTTCATAAACTATACACTAGATAAATTCTCTACACGACAACTACACGAACAAAGTAAGCGAATTTACAAGGTTTTAAAAAAGTCCAAGGTTTAATAAAACCCTCACCGCTTTCACGGTCTCATCGTCAGCCATCCTTCTCAGCAGCAGATTAGAACACGCACTTCCGGTTTCTCACAGCGCCCTCAAACGTACAGCCGTTTCTATGGCAACGCTCTCCCGACTCCAGTCAAGTGTAATGTATTGTAATGTATTGTAATCGAATCGAATCGAATCGAATAGAATAGAATAGACGAGAATAGAATCGTCCGCCTCACATCAAAAAGGTTCTGGGTTCGATTGTTGGTTTGGATATTTCTGTGTGGAGTTACATGTTCTTTGCATGGGTTTCCTCCTAGTACAGTATATGGTTTCTTTCAACAGTCCAAAGCCCTACATATTAGGATAAATAGCTGGGGGTGGGAGTGCTGGGGCTGTTCAGGTTATTCCCTGAATTCGATCACTGTAGGGTGAAATAGTTTGTTCGCCTCATAGCAAAAAAGTCATGGGTTCGAGGATGGGCTCAACAAGGGCAATCTATGTGGAGTTCCTCTCCTGAAACATGATGATGAGTGACAGCTCTAAGATATTTTATTCTTGGTTTTGGAAGAATTTGAACACCATTGTACTTAATTTTAACTTAATTTTTTTATTGGATTTTCATTTTGAGCTGAAAATGAGGGATTCAACTTGAGCCAGATGGAGATTTATTATCAGCCAGTCAGTCATGTACCTTTGCTAGCTCGGTACTCAATGATTGCCCTGCAACATGAACATCTTTACTAGAGACTAGGCAAACAGAATCATCTGCATATAAGAAAAAAAAAAATCACAGTTGATGGATGATTTCATGTCATTCACATAAATTAAAAACAATAATGGTCAGAGTATGCCGCCTTGAGGTACACCACACGATATTTCTTTTTTTTTTTCTGGCATTACTCAATTTATAATCACTCTTTGTTCTCTATTTGTTTTTTAGTTTATATAATAACATTTTATGACTAACTGTATCACATGCTTTTTGTAATTTCAAAAGTACCATACCACATTAATTTCCTTGATGAATCTGACATTGTAAATAATCATTCATTCATTCATTTTCTGTAACCACTTAATTCTA
This sequence comes from Plotosus lineatus, assembly GCA_024760905.1. Lineage (NCBI taxonomy): Eukaryota > Metazoa > Chordata > Actinopteri > Siluriformes > Plotosidae > Plotosus > Plotosus lineatus. The sequence continues at coordinate 13,225,352 of CM045742.1, forward strand.
ATTAGGGTCGTGGGGAGGCGGGCATCCATCCCAGCTGACTTCGGGTGAGAGCAGAGTACACCCTGGACATCGCGCCAGGCGGTTGCAGGGCAGAAACACGCTGACAGTGATGCAGCTACTCTTGACGATAGTCAGAAATGGTTCTTTTACATGCCTCAAACGATAGACAGTGAGAGATATGGCTGGCCTTCGATAACCCAGTTAGCTTAGCTCCACTGGTGGGGGACAGTGACAACCCATTGAGCATAGGGCTTGAACCCCCAACATTAGGATCAGTGATCCAACACCTTTAACATCAGGCCACCACTGCCTTTATAAATAATCAGATAAGTAAAATAAACAAGACTGTTGAATATGACTGCCTTAAGCCTGACTGTAAACCATTGGTTTGAATATATTCATATAAATGTTTATGGACAACTCTTTCCAATGCTGAACACAGAGAATTTAGATTAGTAGTTTTGAACCTTTTTGGATAAAGGGATAACTTTTGCCATTTTCCAGTCATTGGGGAAACTTGGTGGTTTGAATGGAAATATTAATTAAGTAAGAGCAATAAGTTTCACGACATCAACCACAAAACGACCAGGAATGTTATCCAGACCTAAGGCCTTAAAACTATCCAATGTTTTATGCATCTTCAGTACTTCATCGACTGATATCCAGATTAACTCCTAAGCTTCTATAGTCGTCGTTGGTTTGATTTAATTCAAATAAGCCGGTGCAGGTAAGGAATCTAAGATTGTTGAGGCAATGTAGGTAAAAAAAAAAATATATCGAATTTTGTAATCACTGCTTCTGGATTTTTTTTTGTTCATTATGAGATTGTTTTTGTAAGAGTCTACTTTTGCCTTATCCACCATGTGAGCTACCACATTCCGAAGTGTCTTATAATCTGTAAATTTTGAATGATCTTTTGATCTCTTCTGTCAATCGCCTCCAGTATCTCAGCATTAAAAAAAGGCTCAGTATAATGTTTTACAGAAATGACCTTAAATGGAGTGACGCTATCTGGCACACCAAGCTTAGCAACATTTACGGAATCCATCACACTTGATCAGTTAATTTCAGACAGTCTTTGACAGGATATATCTACAGAGTAATGCTTCATAGATTGAACCTTGATGGTGTAACGACCAGTTGTTTATGGTTTCTTTATTTTCCGTGTAGAATAAAAAGGCAGATGATCACTCATTTCACATGTTAATACACCACTTTAACATATCTTTTCACGATCAGATACAGTAGATCACTGGTTGACAGACTAGATTGATATATGCGTGTAGGCTCTGTTATTAATTGATGTAAGCGATACATAGAACAGAATGAATTTCAAATACTTTACAAGGGTACTTCCAATACATTTGTATTCAGATCATCAGCTTCAACCTGAGAGCAGCCCACCCAAGTCAACATTCGGCAATGTTACCATACCAGTTATCATTGCAGACTTTTGTAAAGAGTAGGCTGCACTGCATAGCCATCTGCATGTTTCTGCCCTGTGGTGGCCAGGCAAGCAGCCCAGGGTGTATGCTGCTCTTGTCCAGTTTGCTGAGATGGGCATCAATCTTCCCATTATCCTAATTAGGATTGAGTGCTTCAGAAAATGAATGAATGAATGAATACTGGTTATCAAGGGTTCCAGGCTGCTTCTCACAGGATTCAGGCTGAAGACTTCCCCACTGAGATCTCTTCTGATGATTCTTTTTTTTTGACACTCCTTGACCTCCTGAACTATCTTCTCCCGAATGTTCTTCGCCACAATCCCCTTTTGTTACCTGCCTAGATCCTCCCTCAGGCGACTAATCCCTCAATTCTTCTGCCATACTTGAAGTCTTTTCTTCTGCCACTGAACCTCTGGTCCCAGTAATCCCACTGGTCCGGCTGACTGATCTGTAACTTTTCAATGTTTTCAATAAACTTTCTCTTTTCCCCTCTTTCAGTCTCAGTGAGGTTATGATAGGGCGGTGGTGGCCTGGGGGTAAAAGGTGCTGGATCGCTGATCCTAGGGTTGGGGGTTCGAATCTCACTCTCCACAAGGTTTTCACTGTCCCCCAGTGCAGCTAACTGGGTAATCAAAGGCTGGCCATGTCTCTCAGTGTCCATGGTGAGAGATGAGCCCAGCACCCTAACCACTATGCCACCGGCCCCACAAGGTTATGACATTAGTACATTAATATTAATGGTCATGCATGATTATTATAAAAGGTTATAAAAAGTCATGCGTGATTATTATAAAAGAGATGAACAGGTCTGCCTCCTGTCTTTTCCTCAGGGCTACTGTTTCTAAACCATACAACATCGCTGGCCTCAACACCATCTTGTACACGTTTCCTTTCTTTCTTGCCGATACCCTCCTATCACACATCACACACTTTTCTCCAACCATTCCAACCTGCCTGCACACGCTTCTTCACCTCTTTTCCACACTCTCCATTGCTCTGGATTGTTGAGCCTAAGTACTTATGTTGTAGGTCACTCACTTCCGTAAAACATCACGCATCACGGTTGATTTAATTTTTTTTTTATTTAATTGAAAATAAAAAAGGCAAAGTACAATTTGTTGTTTTTCAAACACACACACACACACACACACACACACACTATATATATATATATATATATATATATATATATATGTGTGTGTGTGTGTGTGTGTGTGTGTGTGTGTGTGTATACATACAGTGTACACAGTAGGTGTAGTGATTCCGGCCCTTCAAGTTCTGTACCCGTAAATAAAACCCCATGTATCATATTACATGCGCGAATGATCAACCAGAACTAAGCACCGTCTCTTCTGAAGAAATAAGACTTTCTCCTGAAGAAACAAGAGTTTCCTCTGAAGTGCCTGAAGATAATTATCTGAACTGTTGTAAAGCTGCAGTATTAAAGTCTTTTTCAATTACTATTCCAGTACGGTGTCTAAGTTAATGTTTAGAATGTTTGTTTGTGTCTGCTTTGGCTGAGGGACGTAGCTGAGCTGCTCAGACTGAATGCAGTTCATACTTGAATTAAGTAATCTCATTTATTCACTATAACCCACAAACTTCATGCTCATCTCAATTAAAGCACGCTTCTTAAGTCCCCTTTGAATGTGAGGTGTTTGTTGCAGGTGACACACGGAGCTGGATCTTGCACACTTAAAAGATCAGAAGTCTGGATAAGCCGCGCTTCATCTCACAAGCTCCGTTTGTCACCTGCAACAAATGTGTGCATTAATCCTCTGGTGCAGAGATAAGCATGCTTGTGTTTATTGAGAGTAGATGAGAATAGTGAATTCAGGTGTGAGCCATGAAGCAGCTCAGCCACACCTCTCAGCCGGAGTGGACAAGAGTTAGAGAACACAGCCATCAAAATCAAAGTCCCCCAAAAACACAGACCATAACAAAAAGAACATAAAAGAACATGAAATGTAATAAATTGGATCAACAAAACAATAAACATTCTACACCACAGTACATAAAATCACACACTGAAACATTCTAAACATTAACTTAGGTACTGTACTGGAATAACGATTGAAAAAGACTTTAATACTAGAATGCTTCAGATGATTATTTCTCTTCAGGCCCTTCAGAGGAAACTGTCGTTTCTTCAGGAAAAAGTCATATTTCTTCAGAAGAGACATCCAACGTCATTACCTTTTCTAGCACTTAGCCAGAGAAGATGCACAGCTTTGAGTGGCATCATACAGCTTAACTGGTAATTAAAACACTCTAAAAAAAGAGGCTCATTGCAAACTTGTGTGCGAATGAGTAAAAAGGGGCGTTACATCATCTCAACCAATCAGCAGGAAGGAGGACAGCCATTGGCTGAATTTGAATGACGTGTCAGTTGCTTGGCAGTCCGCGACTACTCAAACCGTGAGTGCAAAACCGCGAAAAGTCAAGGGCCTCCTATATATATATATATATATATATATATATATATATATATATATATATATATAAATATAGAGAGAGAGAGAGAGAGAGAGAGAGAGAGCGAGAGAGAGAGAGAGAAGAATCCCTCGTTACTTCGCGCTTCAATTCATGCAACTTCAGTGCATCACGGGCTTTGTTTTTTGTTTTGTTTTTTTTAAATATTCATCGAATTAAAAAAAATAAGGAAATTAAAGAGAATAGGGGTAAAAGTTCAGAAAAATGTCACAAAACCAAGGCCAATTATGCAAAAAAAAAACAACAAAAAAACCCCAAACCAAAACAAAACAAAAAACGAACAACCCAAACCCACCCATCAAAACTACTTACATTTTTGTGAGGGGCACATCTGCGTGCGTGGACGCACATCTGCGTGTGTGTGCGTGCGTCTGTATGTGTACAGCATTTATATTTATATCTTATGCGCGTTCACTATGTATTTATTGATAATATATACACATATACATGTACGTATACGTCAGTCAGGGAGGGCTGGGAGGGTTGAGCCTATTTTAACATAATTACAATTTCATACATTTCAATAAACTTCAGGCTTTCATTCCAGATCAATCTTAATATTTGATGCAGTAAAATAATTTATAAAGTACAGAATTTACATTTGTACAAGGAGTGTTTCCTGGCAGGTAGGACAGTGAGAATTTTTGTTGATAATATAATGAAGGATCTGTTGTGTATCTAAAGCTTCTGAGAATTATTCTTAAAACTAGTTACATGATTAACTGTTAAAATATACAGTATAGGAGCAAAGTCTTAATTTCTACAGAGTGCCAATTAAAACCAGAATATCGCTCTCTCTCTCTCTCTCTCTCTCTCTCTCTCTCTCTCTCTCACACACACACACACACACACACACACACACACACATTTGATAAAAGAAATGACAACATATAATATTTGGTTCAGACTCTATGTTAAGTATACTCACTGCCAATGAATATTCAACACTTGGAATAAATGACACCCATTTAATATATTGTCTCTAAATGGGCAATTGAATTATTTAAATCATTCATAATTTTAACAGTATTAATTAATAACGACCGAAAAACTTTGTCCAAATATTGCAACTTTAAACAAAACTAAGGCACCCTTCCCAAAAATCACAACAAATTACTGTGTCAATAAAAGCAAAGTACGGAATATGACCTCCACTTGAGTTAATGCAGGCCGTGATTGGTCTGCGTACGGATCTGACAAGCCACCGTATGTTGTCCTGTGGAATGTTTCTCTACTCGTCCTGCAATGCCACGATCAGTTCCTGCCTGTTCTGTGGTGCTGATCCCACATGTGTTTGATGGGTGACAAATCAGGCGAACACCCAGGCCAGAGATGAACAACAAACTTGGAGCTGCAATAGAGTCTAGATCCAGAGTTCAAGCTCAGTGCAATGTCACGGTGACTGCCGCTACTGGAAATGAGTCATGTCATTGATACACCAGAACCCATGCTCAGATAGAATGGTCCCAAAAATATTATAAATAAAATTGTGTTGTGTTTTCATTGGCAGTGAGTATATCAGTGTACATATTATTTTTCTAAAGCTACATTTAGACACTGGACTAAACTTAGACCCCTGTGGATAAAGGGCTCAGGAAAGAAAGGAGGGGCCATTCTTTAAAAGTAGAGGTTTAGCAATCTCCAGCAGGTCCAAGTTCGGATCCAGTGACCTGCCCAAGCCTTCTAGGACCATGATGGCAAATACAACGGAGGCAAAGTTGCTCTCGAGCTTCACCTGCAAACACAAACTCAACAGCTGTACAAGGATGATCGACCAGAGTGTGTCCGATTATACACTGAATGCTTCGGCTCCAGCTTCCCCACAACCCTATCTCAACTGTGACTGGGCAGAGGCAGGGCTCACCCTAAACAGCTTGTCAGAGTATTGCAGCGCAAACACCACTCATCCACTCAGTCACAGTCACACCAAGGGACAATTTGGAACAGCCAATTACCCTAAAGCGCACATCTTTGAAATGTGGAAGGAAGCCGGAGTACCTGGAAGAAACCACCATAAGCACCGGAAGAACATGCAAACTTCATGTAGAAATGCCCTCGCTGTGCCCAGGACTTTCTTGCTGTGAGGTAAAGGTGCTAACCACTACGCCACATTCACCTCACTGAACCCAGGACTTTATTGCTGTGAGATGAAGGTGCAAACCACTACACCACCTGAGTTTTTTATTACATCACCAATAACATTTTAATTGTTTACTGTCAATCACGTGCCTTTTTAGGAGAATGATTCACTTCTGATGTTTGCCTCAGGTGCAATAACAAAACAAACAGGCCTCTATCGCTACTAAAGATGCGTAGTTTTACTCCTACAGTTTTTTTTTTCATAATTAGATAAAATTGCCTTGTGTGATTGAATTGGTTCTTTAATGAAACGTGATTTAATCAACCTTCCAAATGAGTTTTCAGGCCTTTCGAGCTGTTTAATGATCCCACATCATTCTATCCTAATAAGCAAATGAAAGCTTTCAGAGTAAACACTTCTCATACCTTGTGGTGAATTAGCAATCCAAATACTCGTGATAACAGCTCTGCCACCTGAATCTTTACAGAATCGCAAAATAAAAACAGGAATAAAAATTTGCATTAAAATCAAACAGTGAGAAAAAAATCAGAAAGTTGGGATGTGTGTATAGTGGACATGTGGTGTACCTTCCCAAGAGACAGCGTGTTACTGACAGCAAGGTTCACCAGCTCGGCCATTTCCCTTTTAAAGCGAGGCACATCCTGGCACTCGTTGGCCCTGGCATGGTTTAGAATCAGCTCTGCTACTCGCTCTCCCTTACAAGGAAGAAAACATTACAAGTAGCATACAACATGCATGGCTCCATTTCCATTAGCATACACCCCCCAATCTCATGCACTAATACCTGCTGAAGTACAACAGCCGTGAAGACAGCTCTCAGGTTACGCAGATCTCCTTCACTCAGCTGGGCAACGATTCCAGCGTCCAGCAGGACCAGTTGTAATGGAGGAGGTGAGGGTCTCGTGCTGACCACCACCGTGTCCCACAGATCTGTCAGAGTGGTTTTGTCTTGGGTTGAGGCTCTATGATCTGACTGAACCAGAATATTCCCTGGGTGGAGGTCTCCATGGACAAAGTTATCCACAAACACCTTCAGAGAAACACAGTCACATCAAGTCACTTTAATATGACTCCAACAGCAGAGGAGACATCAACCAGGACACAGCACAGCCATGTTTTACTTGTCATTTGTTTGTTTGTTTGTTAGCAGGATTATACCAAATGTTGTGTGTGGATTTTCATGTAATTTCTATAAGCTTTGGACCAGGAGGGCTCTTGAATTTTGGGAATCAGATTCTGGAACCAAATTTTTTTTTAAGGATTCTTTAACATTGATTATTTTGGACATTCTGAATCATATGGCCCCCCAGTGGAGCTAACTGGGTTATCAAAGGCCGGCCATGTCTCTCACTGTCTATGGTGTGAGGCATGTAAAAGAACAATTGCTGACTTTCGACAAGAGTAGGCTGAAAGCCGTCAGCGTTTTTCCGCCCTGCGATGGCCTGGCGAGCTGTCCAGGGTGTACTCTGCCCTCGCCCGAAGTTGGCTGGGATGGGCGCCAGCCTCCCCGTGACCCAAATTAGGATTAAGTGGGTACAGAAAATGATGATGATGATGATGAATCATATGGGGATTGATGAGCCTGGCAGAAGTTTTTCTGCTCTCCAAAACGTTGATTTATTGAAAGCAAAGCAGAAACCGAGGGGAAGTATGTGTTGTTAGCTAGTTCGGCTGGGTAGAACCAAATGAGTGACGCCCCGACCTTTAGCATGTGCTTCTGTTTTATGTGCTATGAGGTACTTTTTCAGGAACATTTCAGAGTGCCTAATATTCAGTCGGTTGTGATAGATGTTTAGTAAGGGTTAATTTCGTCACACAAAGCTGTTTCCTGAAGGTGGCTCTGCGGTGCCGGTCAGGAAAGACTATACAGTAGGCCCTTGACTATTCGCGGTTTTGCACTCGCGGTTTGAGTATTCACGGACTGCCGAGCAGCTCGCAGGTGATTCAAATTCAGTCAATGACTGTCCTCCTTCCTGCTGATTGGTTGTGGTGATGTAACCTCCCTTTTTCCTCCTTTGCGCACAAGTTGGCAATGAGCCTTTTTTAGTGTGTTTTAATTACCAGTTAAGTTCTATGATGTCACTCAAACGCCTGCTTAAGCACCAGAAAAAGGTCATGAGGTTGGATGTCTCTTCTGAAGAAATAAGACTTTCTCCGGAAGAAACGACAGTTTCCGCTGAAGACACGTCATTGCTGAAGATGAAGACAGTAATCGTTTGAACTGTTGTAAAACACGCCACTATTAAAGTCTTTTTAAATTATTATTCCGGTACATGACTTAAGGTAATGTTTAAAATGTTTGTGTGTTATATTTTATTTACTGTGGTGTAGCATGTTTCTCATTGTGTTTTGTTTATCCAATTTATTACATTTCTTGTTCTTTTATGTCCTTTTTGTTATGGTCTGTGTTTTGGGGGACTTTGATTTTTGCGCTGTGCCTCTTACTGACTGTTTACTTCCTGAGGGGCGTGACTGAGTTGCTGGGGACACACACACACACACACACACACACACACACACACACACACACACACACACACCTGAATTGATGATTACCTACTGTAACTCTAATTAGAGGGAGCTATTGCGTCAGCCTGCATTCTTTAGCATGGGGAATGTGCTTCTGTAACCAGGGGCAACACATAGTCACATGACTGTATTGAAGTACACCTATACAGAACCTTATTTAAACATAAATCACCTTAAAATGCTCAAAACTGGATAATTTTATCAAGTGGATTACTAGCGGGTGCTGAACCAATGGTGAGCAGTTGCCGTTTCCCAGAAGTGACTTGAACTCATTGGGCAGGGTTGTCCAGCTTCAATAAACAAGCAGCTTTCTTCAGCAAGTGACATTTTGGATGACAAAAAAAAAAAAATGTGTTCAGGAAGCAACTACGGCTAGCAATTTGAAGGAAATGGGTGTAAATGGTTAACGATTTCAACCAGACAGGAAGGAGTGAGATGCCACATTTTAGTGACTCTGAAGATGAGACGTCTGCTAGAGACAAGTGTGACAGTAAATCCGAAATGGCTTACGCAGCTTTCCTGTCGTAAATAGTTTAGATGCTTAGACCCCACGTTTCTGTGCTTGTTGTTTGTGCAGCTCAGCACTGGCTGAAAATGTGTTTTAATACACGGAATAGAGATATAGCCCAGTCATTGCAACGAGTTTGTCACAACCAGTCTGGAACAGCCAATGAGAAAGGCAACAGAGGCAAGACTCTGAGCATGCCCAGTGTCAAAGCACTTGCACGTACATTGTTGGGGTGCAAGGACTGAAGTTGTTGAAAAGATCCGGTGCTGCCCAACATGATTTTAAAGAGGTAATAACACTAATTCACCACAAGTCCCCTTTAAACAGCAAATTCTGGATATTATAAAATATATAAAAGATCATAACATAAAACATTATATACGGCAAATGTTTTCCATTCATTTTCTGAATCGTTTAATCCTTAATTAAGACAAGGCCGGCCTTTGATAACCCAGTTCGCTGCAGAGAGAACAGCATTGACAACCATTGAAAGAGAAGCTTAAACCTCCATCCTTGGGATCGGTAAGCCAGCACCTTTTTATTCAAATAAATCTTGAGCGAGTGGACTAATCAGACTGTGTCTGTGTCACTGCCTAGTACAGTAGGCCCTTGACTATTCGTGGTTTTGCACTCGCGCCCTCGCATATTCGCGGATTGCCGAGCAACTGTCACGTGATTCAAATTCAGCCAATGGCTGTTCTTCCTCCTACTGATTGGTTGAGATGATGTAATGCCCCTTTTTCCTCATTCGCACACTTTGTGCATGTGATTTTTTTAGTGTGTGTGTTTTTAATTACAGTTAATCTCTGTCATGCCACACAAACGCTGCACACCTTCTCAGGCTTCTGGTAAGGCACTGGAGCGCCAGAAAAAGGTAATGTCGCTACATGAAAAAGTAGAACTTCTTGATATGATTCAGGAAGGAAAACGTTTTGCTGCAGTAGGGTGCTATTATAAAGTAAATGAAAGTACAATCCACTACATAAAGAAAAATGAAAAGGCAATCAGAGCTAGTGTAGCATGGAGTTATTGTAGAAGTGCTAAGAAGGTCAATCTTCTTCTTTTCCTTTCGGCTTTTCCCTTCAGGGGTCGTCACAGCGAATCATCTGCCTCCATCTCACCCTATCCTTTGCATCTTCTTCTCTTACACCAACAACCTTCATGTCCTCCTTCACCACATCCATGAATCGTCTCTTTGGTCTTCCTCTAGGCCTTTTACCTGGTAGTTCCAGCCTCAGCATCCTATTACCAATATACTCACTATCCCTCCTCTGTACATGTCCAAACCATCTCAATCTAGCCTCTCTGACTTTGTCTCCAAAATATCTAACATGTGCTGTCCCTCTGATGTACTCGTTTCTGATCCTGTCCATCCTCGTTACTCCCAAAGAGAACCTCAACATTTTCATCTCTGCTACCTCCAACTCTGACTCCTGTCTTTTCTCCAGTGCCACTGTCTCTAAACCATACAACATCTCTGGCCTCATCACCGTCTTGTACACTTTTCCCTTCATTCTTGCCGATACTCTCCTATCACACATCACACCGGACACTTTTCTCCATCCATTCCAACCTGCCTGCACGCGCTTCTTCATCTCTTTTCCACACTCTCCATTGCTCTGGATTGTTGAGCCTAAGTACTTAAAATCCTCCACCTTCTTTATATCTGCCCCCTGTAACCTCACCGTTCCTCTTGGGTCCTTGTCGTTCACACACATGTATTCTGTCTTACTGAGACTAACCTTCATTCCCCTCCTTTCCAGGGCATACATCCACCTCTCTAGATTTTCCTCCACTTGTTCTCTGCTCTCACTACAGATCATGATGTCATCTGCAAACATCATAGTCCATGGAGATTCTTGTCTAACCTCGTCTGTCAGCCTGTCCATCACCATAGCAAACAAGAAGGGGCTGAGAGCTGACCCTTGATGTAGTCCCACCTCCACCTTGAACTCTTCTGTCACACCGACAGCACACCTCACCACTGTTTTACATCTCTCATACATGTCCTGCACCACTCTAACATACTTCTCTGCCACTCCAGATTTCCTCATACAATACCACAGTTCTTCTCTCGGCACCCTGTCATATGCTTTCTCCAGATCCACAAAGGAACAATGCAGCTCCTTCTGACCTTCTCTGTACTTCTCTATTAACATCCTCAAATCAAACACTGCATCTGTGGTGCTCTTTCTTGGCATGAAACCAAACTGTTGTTCACAAATGCTGACCTCTGCCCTTAGTCTAGCTTCCACTATTCTTTCCCATAACTTCATTGTATGGCTCATCCACTTTATCCCTCTGTAGTTGCCACAACTCTGTACATCTCCCTTGTTCTTAAAAATGGGCACAAGCACACTTCTCCATTCCTCCGGCATCTGCTCACTTTCTAAGACCTTGTTGAATATTCTTGTCAGAAAATCTAATGCTACCTCCCCTAGACACTTCCATACCTCAACTGGTATGTCATCAGGGCCAACTGCCTTTCCACTCTTCATCCTCTTCAATGCCCTCCTCATTTCTCCCTTACTAATCTTTGCTACTTCCTGGTCCTCAACGGTCACCCCTTCTACTCTTTTTTTTCTCTCTCTCATTTTCCTCATTCATCAGCTCTTCAAAGCACTCTTTCCATCTTCCCAACACACTTCTGTCATCAGTCAATACATTTCCCTCTTTGTCCTTTATCACTCGAACTTGTTGTACGTCTTTCCCATCTCTATTTCTCTGCTGTGCTAACCTGTATAAATCATTTTCTCCCTCCTTACTGTCCAACCTATCATACAAGTCATCATACGCCCTCTGTGTGGCCTTTGACACCGCTACCTTTGCCTTACGCTGTGTCTCCCTGTACTCCTGTTTACTCTCTTCGGTCCTCTCTGTGTCCCACTTCTTCTTAGCTAACCTCTTCTTTTGTACACACTCCTGCACTTCCTCATTCCACCACCAAGTTTCCTTATCTACTTTCCTTCCAGAGGACACACCAAGTACTCTCCTACCGGTCTCCCTGATCACATTGGCTGTGGTTGTCCAGTCATCTGGAAGCACTTCCTGACCACTCAACGCCTGTTTCAACTCCTCCTTGAAGACAACACGACACTCTTCCTTTTTCAGCTTCCACCACTTTGTCTTCTGCTCTGCCTTTGCCTTTTTCACCTTTCTCACCATCAGAGTCATCCTGCACATCACCATCCTATGCTGTTTGGCAACACTCTCACCCACTACTACTTTGCAGTCACTGACTTCCTTCAAATTACATTGCCTACACAAGATGTAGTCTACCTGTGTGCTCTTACCTCCGCTTTCATAAGTCACCCTATGCTCCTGTTTCTTCTGGAAGAAAGTATTCACCACAGCCATTTCCATCCTTTTTGCAAAATCGATCAACATCTGTCCTTCTGTGTTCCTGTCCTGGATACCAAACCTGCCCATCACTTCCTCGTCCCCTCTGTTGCCGGTACCAACATGTCCATTGAAGTCTGCCCCAATGACCACTCTTTCACCTCTGGGGGTACGCTGCATCACTTCATCTAACTCACTCCAGAATCTCTCCTTCTCTTCTAGCTTACATCCTGCCTGTGGCATAAGCATTTTTTTTCATTACACCTTCAATTTCTAACTTGAGATTCATCACTCTGTCTGACACTCTTCACTTTTAGAACATTCCTGACAAACTCCTCCTTCAAGATGACTCCGACTCCATTTCTCTTCCCATCCACACCGTGATAAAATAGCTTAAACCCTGCTCCTAAGCTTTTAGCTTTGCTACCTTTCCACCTGGTCTCCTGAACACACAGTATGTCCACCTTCCTCCTCTGCATCATGTCAGCCAGCTCTCTACCTTTTCTTGGCATAGTTCCAACATTCAAATTCCCTACTCTCAGTCCTAGGCTCATGCCTTTCCTCTTCTCTCTCTGCCTACGGACACGCCTCCCACCTCTCCTTCTTCGATGTCTTCTCTCTTTGTAGAGAGCACATTGCAGCTTAATTTTCGTTTCATTTTAAGTTGTTTAATTCAGTAGATGTTTAATAAATGTGGCACGCTCCGCCGAATGTGAGCAAAACGTGGCTCATCCGGACCTCTGATCCCTCAAGGATACAAGTTAAAGTTGAGTTTGGACTTCTGATCTGTCAAGCAGGGAGTGCGCTTTGAATTCCCTGTCTTAAAATCTTCGGCGCCCTGCGTGTGGGCGGAGACCGCATTCAGTGAAGTGCTCCACAGAAGTATATTGTGTGTATTTTGTGTGTGTCCGTGTGTGTGTGAGCGAGAGAGAGAGAGACAGAGAGAGAGATAGAGAGGGACAGTGTTTTGTGTGTATGTGCTTTAATAAAAAATGTTAATAATGGTTTAATTAATAAACATGTTAATAAAATGTTTAAATGGTTTAATAAGTAATTTTCTTTTACTTTATACACATATTTCATGCATATTTCATTCAAAATTGGTGTACTTTTATAATTTTTAAAGGGTTCATGGGGTAGTCTTGGGAGCCATGGAACGAATCAGGCATTTTACATGTAAAATGCGCCTCTACTTACGAAACTCCCGCGTTACGAAAAAGGCGCTGGAACGGATTAATATCGTGTATTATATATAGACATAGTCGGCCTCCTACTTACAATGGGGGGGGGGGGGGGGGTGATCCTACTTTCGCGGAATTTGGCGATCACGGGGGAATCTCGGTCCCAATTAACCGCGGAATGTGAGGGATCTCTGTAATAACATAATAATAACAAATAACACTCTCACAAATTCGTGACCAACACAATCCAGCGCACTCAAGGTCGTCTCAGTCGTTTTTCAAAATAAGATCCGGAAGCTATAATTAAAAAATATATAATTTGTACTCTGAAAGATGTTGTTTGCGGACCGGTATATCAAATGATTCACAGACCGTACTGGTCCGTGGACCGGGGGTTGGGGACCCCTGTCACGGCTGACTGAGGCACATAGATCAAGCTGTGTTGCATCAGGCGATGCCACAACACGTATAGAATGCGTCTAGTACTTATTAGTATTTTTTGAAAGAGAACCATATAGTCCTGCTTGGTGTTAAAGGGTTAATTTGTGAAAAAGTAAGACTGCACTGCACTATGATATTTTATCCACACACCATTTTCAGGATCGTGTCCACGCCGATGCGTGCGATTCTTTGCTTCACCGCCACAGAAACATCTGATCGAAGATAATTCGAAATGGGTTCACTTTCCTAAAAAAATGAATAAATAAAATAATGATAATAACAACAATAATAATAAAAAGTAGTACGTACATGATACAGGTCACTCAAAAGAGATAACCACACACTGGCCATCACAGAGAATTTACTGACCTCGTATGTCTCAACCAGGACGGTTCTTGTGACGAATGGTCTTAATGGTGTTGGAAACTTGACATATTCCAAGTCCTTGAAGTTGTTCTTAAACTTTTCCATGTTCCTTGCTTCAAAACGAAGATCTATCTGCGACCAAAGTTGTTTTTGCTGTTTTATAATGCAAAACCAACCAACAAACAAATAAATAAATACACGTCGTTTGTACGACTATCTGATGAAAGTTAGTCGTGATGAACCTGCTTCGACATGAGCTTCTCAAATTCATCCACCACCTCAGGTAGACTGAGCCATTTAAGTCCAGGTAAGAAACTGATAAACACACTGCCTGCCTTCATCAGGATCAAGTCGATCTCTACCTGTCTCCTGATACCAGGATGAAGCACCTGCATGAAAATATGAGGTGTTATATGGGTTGATCTTTATGACATTGTGTTTATAAATCCTTAAAAACCTGGCATCTTTATTTGAAACACTAACTGCACTGGGCTTTAGGCATATTTTAACCTTATCCTTAAAAACTTTAAGGCTTGGATAATGCTCTTGGGATGAATGATCAGACATCTCCACAGCTTGATGACAAAATCTAGTGGACAACCTTCTTGGTAGGTCAACAGCAAAGAGGAATGGAACCGGAGTCCAAATATTAAAAAAACAAACAAACATACAAGTGTCCATGATGTCTGTCTCGCTTGATCCAGGTGGAAGGTTGTGGACTGCAACTAAATGAACGCCCCCCCCCCCTCTCCTTTTTTTATGTGGTAATTGCACCATGTTGTAGCCGTCACCACTTGGGTATGTGGGGCAGGGCACTCGGGACTTCACCAAGGCTTTATCTGGGTGGCTGTCATAGTGCTTCTCATGATCAGTATCTCTCTGTTGTTTGGTAATTAATAAATTAGCTCAGCATTAACTGATTCCCTTTTTGTCTTGAAGTTTTTTCTCTAAATGCCAAACATCTACATTTCGATAAAGGACGTCAAAATAACGTGTTATCATGCATGACTCACTGGTTTGGTTCGACTTCAAAAACCAGTTCACCCCGACACATTTCCTCCAAAACTCAAGATAGATCTTCAACAAAATTGTACTCAAGAGTCCTATACTGTATTCAAATAGCAGAAAACATCAAAAGTAACAGATGGCGTCCAGGATAGCATTGGGTTCCAGAATCAAAATTCCCAAGTACTGTACTTATGCGCTGTTGCATTTCATTGTGCCAAATAGCAAGTCATTCACCCAAGACTTTGTATTTCAAGTTCATTCTGGCGCTTCCTTCCAGATTCACATTACCACTTGTTAAAATTTGAAAAACACTTTCTAGATGGGGGCAGTGGTGGCCTGGTGGTAAAAGGTGCTGGATCACTGATCCTGAGGTTGGGGGTTCAAGCCCCATTCTCATTGGGCTGTCACTGCCCCCCCCCCCCTTCCCCGTGCAGCTAACTGGGTTATCAAAGGCCAGCCGTGTCTCTCACTGTCTATGGTATAAGATTCATTATAAAAGAACCATTGCTGACGTTCGACAAGAGTAGCTGCATAGCAGTTAGCGTGTTTTCGCCCTGCAATGGCCTGGCGAGCCATCCAGGATGTACTCTGCTCTTGCCCGGAGTCATCTGGGATGGGCACCAGCCTCCCCGTGACCTTAATTATGATTAAGTGGTTACAGAAAATGAATGAATGAATGAATGACATTCTCGAAGTACTGGTATGTCCATTCTGACCTACTGTAGTTACAAATACATGTTTCTGAATACTTCATTCAATTGTATTTCCCATTTCTGTAATATATCCTCCTACATCATACACAGTGCATTGCTAATGAACTGTTCACTCACAAACTTCAGAAGCAGACTTTGTTAATCATTACCTTAATTGCCACTGGTATTAATCCCTTCTCCTCTGCATGCGGAAGCTCAGCAGAATCTTCATTCACATTCTCAGGCATCTCCACGTTTCCTTTTTCTGACCCCCTTAAATAACTCAAAATGCCTCCAAAGCCAGGAACCTCCCAGGCTTCCAGCATGTCCTCCTTTTCAAGTCCCTCCACCAGCTGCTGGAACGCCAGATCTTTCACGCTTGCCACTTGAGCCTTGGCCCGATATACCTGTGCCACACATCCCGAGCCCACAGGCTCCTTACTGTCAAAGACAAAGATCTGCCTCCATCCTTCCCCAAAGGCCCGTGTTAAACATTGCTTTGTGTGAGTCCATGAATGAGGCTGCACCCTGACATGTAGCCGTGAAAACCGATCGCAGAACTCCTTGGAGAAGATATCTCTTCGCGTGCTTGCCCATTGGGCAAGTTTAATAAACGTTGGACCAGATGTCTCTGTGACCCAAAGCAGGAGATTCAGCCAACATGTGGTCCAGTTCTGGGAGAGCAGGCTGAGTGGATATAGAAGAAAAAGAGGGCTGAATTTCAGTAGAAGGACCAAGAAACGGATGCTCAGCCGTATTAAGAATATCAGCCTGTGGATTTGCACTTTAGCAAGAGACTTTTTCTCTATTCTTCTTGGAGGAAGCACCGCCTCCTGTGCTGAAGCATTGATGAGTCCACCTGCCCCCCAACACAACAACACAACCTTGGGCTTTTGAGATAGAATGTGTTGAAGATGCTTCTTCACAAAGAACGTTCTGTACGGTACGAATCGAATGGACACTGAGACTCTGTGCACAGTATACCTGAGACTTTGGAAAGCAAATTTTGTGCAAAGAGCAAACATTTTTAATATTGTATGACTTTTAGCAGCAGTTATTACTATGGTACAACACACTGTATTGGAGCAGATTTCACATGTAAGTCACACCTGTGTACACAACACAGGATTAATAATGAATTAGGGATGAATGACGTCACTGACAAACCCTGTAAACTTTGACACACACACACAAAAGCTAAGTAAACAGAGTAATAAGTTTCTGAACTGGAGTGAGTTTCATTGCTTCACGTCATAACAGATCAGGTGCATCACCTAATAATGTAACGTCATGTATACGACCAATAAAACTGATCAATAAAATCAATAAACATCTCATACAGCACCAAAGTACAGACACATCGCCCCGAAATCACTTTGTGGACGCTTATTCATTAATTCTTACTGTGACATTTGTCCGCACCAGTGTCACATTCAAATCGTTCCGTGCAGGTTTAGCCAAACTGTGGAAACTAGTTCCGCTTTACTGCGTTCCTGCGTCTCACTCATTCACCTACGGTGGCCCACAAGTGTCATGACACACTCGCCATTTTGACGCCATAGGCATCACGTGATGCGAGATATTCAAACATTCAGTTAGTGTGTTTCTTGTGTAATCACAGAACGAGTTAAAGTTATCAGATATCAATAATATTTTGGAAGGTGGTGGGAAACAATAATATGAATGTGTTTCTCCTCTCTTTTTCTTTTGTGGAAACTATGCATTAGTCTGTAAGCCAAAGAGAAAGCCCAAGGAGTCGCCATAACGTGCTGGTTACAGTCCACAATCTCCGATAAAAATAATAAACAACAACAACAACTAGTGGGATCACTCAAAATGAAAGAATTACTTCTCTTCTACACATTTCATGCAGCTTCCACAAAACAGGTCAAATGATAATAAACTTCCCTCTGGAAGTTTAGATAATAAACAAACAAATATAAAAAGGGCAGTGGTGGCCTAGTGACATAGGGCGCTGACTTGCTGGTCCAAAGGTTGGGGGTTCGAGTCCCAGTCTCCACAAGGTTGTCTCACTGTCTGTGGTGTGACGTTCATTTTGACAAGAGTAGCTGCGATCTTTCTGCTTGTAAATGGTTCCGATGGTTGACGGATGGTCACTATACATGAAGCTGAGCCGAGTCACATTACATGAAGCTGAGTCGAGTCACTTTACATAAAGCTTAAAACAGCCAGTCAATGCTGACAATATGTGAGGCACTCAACACCGAAAGGAGTTCACTTGCTTGAGACAAAGTGCGGGCTATACGGACTTCTGGTCTTTCAAGTGAGTAAGGGCGCCATTGAATACTGTACTCGTTTAGTGCTCCGCCTGCAACGATATGAATCATCAGCAGAGCGGAGAGTTCTCTTTCTTTTCTGGATTCGGATTTTCATTCATTTTACAACTCCTTTTGCTTAACTGAGTATGCATGGTAGTTTGCGCCAATCCAAGCACAGAGATAATTCATCTCTGTGTATGAGACTTGGACCCATGCTAGTAGGCTTTCGCTTCTGACCAACCATATTTGCTTAGGGTTACAAAAGTCTGCAAAAACAGTGTAAAACATAAAGATCACAGAGACGACGTCTTAACACAAGGGTAACACGCTATATAACTGATATATACAGCGTATATATATATAAAAGGATGTATATAACTGAACTGGGAAGAAGGAGGAGCACGTTCAGTCTGTCATTTGTAAACAATGGACCCAGCATCATTATGTCATTGCGTCATTGTGTCATTACATCAGCATACTACATAGGTACGTTTAAACTCAAAATTTGACAAATTTTTTTGAAAAAAAAAACAAACGTAAAATCGAAAAAAAAATGTCACTTGGATGACCGTAAGTCGGGGAGCGTCTCTCTCTCTCTCTCTCTCTCTCTCTCTATATATATATATATATATATATATATATATATATATATATATATATATATATATATAAAATAAAAATAAAAGGACAGTACAAAGACTTTCTATTGAAACTCCATTTATCACGACAGATCTGTTTCGAGGGGTGGTGGAACCATCCTCTCTCTTCAGGTGATTATAGAAGAATATTATATATATATATATATATATATATATATATATATATATATATATATATATATATATATATATATATATATATATATACACAACGCAGCCATGAGGCGGGGGGGGGCACTAACCAGTGTCTCTCCCCCCATGCCGGTCCCAAGCCCGGATAAATGCAGAGGGTTGCGACAGGAAGGGCATCTGGCGTAAAACTTCTGCCACATTTCTCATGCAAATGATCAAAACAAAATTCATACCGGATCGGTCGAGGCCCGGGTTAACAACGACCACAATCAGTGCTGTCAAACAACAGGGTGCTGATGGAAATTGGACTACTGTTGGTCCAAGACGTCGAATAAGAAGAGGCGGGAGGTGTGTCCGTAGGCAGAGAGAGAAGAGGAAATGCGTGAGCCTAGGACTGAGAGTAGGGACTTTGAATGTTGGAACCATGCAAGGAAAAGATAGAGAGCTGGCTGACATGATGCAGAGGAGGAAGGTGGACATACTGTGTGTTCAGGAGACCAGGTGGAAAGGTAGCAAGGCTGGAAGCTTAGGAGCAGGGTTTAAGCTGTTTTATCACGGTGTGGATGGGAAGAGAAATGGAGTAGGAGTCATCTTGAAGAAGGGGTTTGTCAGGAATGTTCTAGAAGTGAATAGAGTGTCAGACAGAGTGATGAGTCTCAAGTTAGAAATTGAAGGCGTGATGTTCAATATTGTTAGTGCTTATGTCCCACAGGCAGGATGTGAGCTAGAAGAGAAAGAGAGATTCTGGAGTGAGATAGATGAAGTGATGAGGAATACCCCCAGAGGTGAAAGCGTGGTCATTGGGGCAGACTTCAATGGACATGTTGGTGCAGGCAATATAGGAGACGAGGAAGTGTTGGGCAGGTTTGGTATCCAGGACAGGAACACAGAAGGACAGATGTTGATTGATTTTGCAAAAAGGATGGAAATGGCTGTGGTGAATACTTTCTTCCAGAAGAGACAGGAGCATAGGGTGACTTATGAAAGCGGAGGTAAGAGCACACAGGTCGACTACATCTTGTGTAGACAATGTAATTTGAAGGAAGTCAGTGACTGCAAAGTAGTAGTGGGTGAGAGTGTTGCCAAACAGCATAGGATGGTGGTGTGCAGGATGATGCTGATGGTGAGGAGGTTAAAAAGGCAAAGGCAGAGCAGAAGACAAAGTGGTGGAAGCTGAAAAAAGAAAAGTGTCATGTTGTCTTCAAGGAGGAGTTGAAACAGGCTTTGGGTAGTAAGAAGTGCTTCCAGATGACTGGACAACCACAGCCAATGTGATCAGGGAGACCGGTAGGAGAGTACTTGTTATGTCCTCTGGAAGGAAAGTAGATAAGAAAACTTGGTGGTGGAATGAGGAAGTGCAGGAGTGTGTACAAAAGAAGAGGTTAGCTAAGAAGAAGTGGGACACAGAGAGGACCGAAGAGAGTAAACAGGAGTACAGGGAGACACAGCGTAAGGCGAAGGTAGCAGTGTCAAAGGCCAAACAGAGGGCGTATGATGACTTGTATGATAGGTTGGACAGTAAGGAGGGAGAAAATGATTTATACAGGTTAGCAGAGAAATAGAGATGGGAAAGATGTGCAGCAAGTTAGAGTGATAAAGGACAGAGAGGGGAAATGTATTGACTGATGACAGAAGTGTGCTGGGAAAATGGAAAGAGTACTTTGAAGAGCTGATGAATGAGGAAAATGAGAGAGAAAAAAGAGTAGAAGGGGTGACCGTTGAGGACCAGGAAGTAACAAAGATTAGTAAGGGTGAAGTGAGGAGGGCATTGAAGAGGATGAAGAGTGGAAAGGCAGTTGGTCCTGATGACATACCAGTTGAGTTATGGAAGTGTCTAGGGGAGGTCGCAGTAGATTTTCTGACAAGAATATTCAACAAGGTCTTAGAAAGTGAGCAGATGCCGGAGGAATGGAGGAGAAATGTGCTTGTGCCCATTTTTAAGAACAAGGGAGATGTACGGAGTTGTGGCAACTACAGAGGGATAAAGTTGATGAGCCATACAATGAAGTTATGGGAAAGAATAGTAGAAGCTAGACTAAGGGCAGAGGTCAGCATTTGTGAACAACAGTTTGGTTTCATGCCAAGAAAGAGCACCACAGATGTAGTGTTTGCTTTGAGGGTGTTAATGGTGAAGTACAGAGAACGGCAGAAGGAGCTGCATTGTGCCTTTGTGGATCTGGAGAAAGCATATGACAGGGTGCCGAGAGAAGAACTGTGGTATTGTATGAGGAAGTCTGGAGTGGCAGAGAAGTATGTTAGAGTGGTGAAGGACATGTATGAGAGATGTAAGACAGTGGTGAGGTGTGCTGTTGGTGTGACAGAAGAGTTCAAGGTGGAGGTGGGTCTGCATCAAGGGTGAGCTCTCAGCCCCTTCTTGTTTGCTATGGTGATGGACAGGCTGACAGACGAGGTTAGACAAGAATCTCCATGGACTATGATGTTTGTATATGACATTGTGATCTGTAGTGAGAGCAGAGAACAAGTGGAGGAAAATCTAGAGCGGTGGAGGTATGCCCTGGAAAGGAGGGGAATGAAGGTTTGTCTCAGTAAGACAGAATACATGTGTGTGAACGACAAGGACCCAAGAGGAACGGTGAGGTTACAGGGGGCAGATATAAAGAAGGTGGAGGATTTTAAGTACTTAGGCTCAACAATCCAGAGCAATGGAGAGTGTGGAAAAGAGGTGAAGAAGCGCGTGCAGGCAGGTTGGAATGGATGGAGAAAAGTGTCCGGTGTGATGTGTGATAGGAGAGTATCGGCAAGAATGAAGGGAAAAGCGTACAAGACGGTGATGAGGCCAGCGATGTTGTATGGTTTAGAGACAGTGGCACTGGGGAAAAGACAGGAGTCAGAGTTGGAGGTAGCAGAGATTATAATGTTGAGGTTCTCTTTGGGGGTAACGAGGATGGATAGGATCAGGAATGAGTACATCAGAGGGACAGCACATGTTAGATGTTTTGGAGACAAAGTCAGAGAGGCTTGATTGAGATGGTTTGGACATGTACAGAGATAGTGAGTCTTTTGGTAGTAGGATGCTGAGGTTAGAACTACCAGGCAGAAGGCCGAGAGGAAGACCAAAGAGAAGATTTATGGATGTGGTGAAGGCTGACAGAAAGGTCGTTGGCGTAAGAGGAGAAGATGCAGAGGATAGGGTGAGATGGAGGCAGATCATTTGCTGTGGCGACCCCTGAAGGGAACAGCCGAAAGGAAAGGAAGAAAGAAGAAGATATATATACGCACACACAAACACACTGTATTTTTTGATTGAAATAATTTAAAAAAAAAAGATTTCTGGACCTACCAGGCTGCTGGTCTATGGACAGTTGCTCAGTTTCAGAGTTTAATCCATGTTTCTTGTACAGGGAGCAGACTAGTCATCTCCAGTGTATTGTAAAGCCTCGGTCACCTTACCTACATTGAGCATTCAAAACTTTTGGACTTTCACAGTCACCTCATTTCTGTATTTAAACAACAATAACATCAAAACCTCGTGTGATGAATTTAGGTTTTCAAAAAAATGTGTTATTTATTTATTTATTTATTTTTATCCAGCCCATGAAAACAAATACTTTCCCCATTTGGTGATAATTCCAAGTTATACTATTATATTTCTTTTGTGATTTTTTTTTTTTTTTTGCTCATTTCCATATATTTCAATCACATAAGCATTGTGCCCAGATGAAGGAAGCAGGACTCGGTGTGTAGTGCTGCTTAATCAAATGCAGAGCTGAGGGCTTTCACTGGAAACACCGTATGATATTTTCTCGAACACTGAATTAAACCTTGACTCCAAAGTTAACCTACGTTATACTTCATATTGTTTGAGTGTCAGCGTGTTTATGTAGAGGGAAAATCCTAGCTCTGCTACAATGAAAGCTAGCTGGCTAACGCTATACTGTACTTGGACATCGACTCATACATCTTCTTCTTCTCCTTTCTGTTTTTCCCTTCAGGGGTCGCTACAGCGAATCATCTACCTCCGTCTCACCCTATCCTCTGCATCTTCTCCTCTTACGCCAACGACCTTTCTGTCGGCCTTCACCACATCCACATCTAGATTTTCCTGCATATGTTCTCTGCTCTCACTACAGATCACAATGTCATCTCCAAACATCATAGTCCATGGGGAATCTTGTCTCACCTCGTCTGTCAGCATGTCCATCACCATAGCAAACAAGAAGGGGCTCAGAGCTGACCCTTGATGCAGTCCCACCTCCACCTTGAACTCTTCTGTCACACCGACAGCACACCTCACCACTGTCCTACATCTCTCACGCATGTCCTGCACCACTCTAACATACTTCTCTGCCACTCCAGTCTTCCTCATGCAATACCACAATTCCTCTCTCGGCACCCTGTCAGATGCTTTCTCCAGATCCACAAAGGCACAATGCAGCTAGTTTCTTCTGACCTTCTCTGTACTTCTCTATTAACATCCTCAAGGCAAACACTGCATCTGTGGTGCTCTTTCTTGGCATGAAACCAAACTGTTGTTCACAAATGCTGACCTCTGCCCTTAGTCTAGCTTCCACTATTCTTTCCCATAACTTCATTGTATGGCTCATCAACTTTATCCCTCTGTAGTTGCCACAACTCTGTACGTCTCCCTTGTTCTTAAAAATGGGCACCATCACACTTCTCCTCCATTCCTCTGGCATCCTCTCACTCTCTAAGACCTTGTTGAATGTTCTTGTTAGGAAATCTACTGCTACCTCTCCTAGACACTTCCATACCTCCACCGGTATGTCATCAGGACTAACTGCCTTTCCACTCTTCATCCTCTTCAATGCCCTCCTCACTTCACCCTTACTAATCTTTGCTACTTCCTGGTCCTCAACTGTCACCACTTCTACTCTTTTTTCCCTCTCTCATTTTCCTCATTCATCAGCTCTTCAAAGTACTCTTTCCATCTTCCCAGCACACTTCTGTCATCAGTCAATACATTTCCCTCTCTGTCCTTTATCAATCTATCTTGCTGCACGTCCTTCCCATCTCTAGCTCTCTGCTGTGCCAACCTGTATAGATCATTTTCTCCCTCCTTACTGTCTAACCTATCATACAAGTCATCATACGCCCTCTGTTTGGCCTTAGCCACTGCTACTTTCGCCTTAGCCACTGCTTACTTTCGTGTCTCCCTGTACTCCTGTTTACTCTCTTCGGTCCTCTCAATGTCCCACTTCTTCTTAGCTAACCTCTTCCTTTGTACACACTCCTGCACTTCCTCATTCCACCACAAAGTCTCCTTATCTAATTTCCTTCCAGAGGACACACCAAGTACTCTCCTACCTGTCTCCCTGATCACATTTGCTGTGGTTGTCTAGTCATTTAGAAGCACTTCCTGACCACCCAAAGCCTGTTTCAACTCCTCCTTGAAGACAATACGACACTCTTCCTTTTCTTCTGCTCTTCCTTTACCTGCATCACCTTCCTCACCATCAGCATCATCCTGCACACCACCATTCTATGCTGTTTGGCAACACTCTCACCCACTACTACTTTGCAGTCACTGACTTCCTTCAAATTACATCGCCTGCACACGATGTATTTTACCTGTGTGCTCCTTCGTCCGCTTTTATAAGTCACCCTATGCTCCTGTCTCTTCTGGAAGAAAGTATTCACCACAGCCATTTCCATACTTTTTGCAAAATCTATCAACATCTGTCCTTGTGCATTCCTGTCCTGGATACCTAACCTGTCCATCTCTTCCTCGTCCCCTCTGTTGCCTGCACCAACATGTCCATTGAAGTCTGCCCCAATGACAACTCTTTCACCTCTGGGGGTACTCTGCATCATTTCATTTAACTCACTGCAGAATCTCTTCTTCTCTTTTAGCTCACATCCTGCCTGTGGGGCATAAGCACTAACAACATTGAACATCACGCCTTCAATTTCTAACTTGAGACTCATCACTCTGTCTGACACTCTTTTCACTTCTAGAACATTTCTGACAAACTCCACCTTCAAGATGACTCCTACTACATTTCTCCTCCCATCCACACCATGAAAAAACAGCTTAAACCGTGCTCCTAAGCTCCTAGCCTTGCTACCTTTCCACCTGGTCTCCTGAACACACAGCATGTCCACCTTCCTCCTCTGCATCATGTCAGCCATCTCTCTATCTTTTCCTTGCATAGTTCCAACATTCAAAGTCCCTACTTTCAGACCTAGACTCATGCCTTTCCTCTTCTCTCTCTGCCTACGGACCCGCCTCCTACCTCTCCTTCTTCGAGGTCTTCAACCAACAGTAGTCCAATTTCCACCAGCACCCTCTTGGTTAACAGCACTGATGACGGTCGTTGTTAACCCGGGCCTCGACCGATCCGGTATGAATTTTCTTGATATGACTCGCATGCTTTATTTGGCATTTGTTTTACGCCGAATGCCCTTCCTGATGCAACACTCTGCATTTATCCGGGCTTGGGACCGGCGTGAGGGAGAGACACTGGTTTGTGCCCCCCCACACGGCTGCATTCCACTCATAAATCATCTGACTTTATTAATACAAACACAGATCAAGTGTTTAAAACTTGATTTATTGATTTATTTATTTTAGAAATAATGCAGTCGGAGGCAGTGGTGGCTTGGTGATATTGTGCTGGATTACTGATCCCAAGGTTGCTGTTACCAGGTTGTTCCCCAGTGCAGCTAACTGGGTTATCAAAGGCCGATCATGTCGCTCGCTGTTTGTGGTGAGAGGCATGTAAAAAAATGTTGACATTTCGTAAGGAGTTGCCATCAGCATTTTTCTGCCCTGCACTGTCCTGGCGAGTTTTCCAGGGTGTACTTTGCCCTTGCCTATATTCGATTGAGATGGGCACCAGTCTCCCTGCAACCCTAATTCGATCAAATGCTTCCTAAAATGAATGAATGGATGAATGCAGTAGAGATTAAACTGTGTTTTTATGATGCATGATATTTAAGTCTCTTCTGAAAAAAATATTCATGCGTGTAAAAAAAGAGAAAATAATAATGAAATGTAACATAAAGATGTTGATTTATTTATTTATTAGAGTGACTAATTTATTTTTAAATAACTTTAGTTCAAATGCATAACAAGCTTTTTTTAACCAGCAACATGATATTTTATTGTTATTTCAATACAATGATGATGACAATGATTAGAATTATTAGAAATTCGAAAATGCAACTAAAAATGTGAGGAATATGCATCAGAAAAATCAACAATAGTGTTTCTAGTAAGTGTATTAAGGTGAAGGAACATGATGATAATCTTTACGTTTACATCGAGAGGAACTTTCTAATAGTCTGTCAGATTTGGTTAACTTGATAATTTGATTATCAGCTTGCCAGTCAGGCAGTGGCGGCCTGGTGGTAAAAGGTGCTGGAGCACTCATCCCAATCTTGGGGGTTCAAGCCCCACTCTCAATGGGTTGCACGTGCCCAGTGCACGGTTACCAAAGGCCAGCCACGTCTCTCACTGTCTACGGTGTCAGCCATGTAAAAGAACCATTGCTGACTTTCGATAAGAGTAGCTGCATAGCCGTTAGCGTGTTTCTGCCCTGCGATGGCCTGGCGAGCTGTTAAGAGTGTAGTCTGCCTTCACCGGGACCCGGCTGGCATGGGTGTCAGCCTCCCTGCAACCCTAATTAGGATTAATCTATTCAAGAAAATTAATGAATGACCTTGCCGCCTATACTAGTAGTCGGAAAGATTTTCAGAGTCCATATCCGTAGAAAAGCATATGTTCCTTTATCTCTTTCCAGGTCTGTACACATGTTTACATCTGAAAATAATAACAGCTCACGTATAAACATAAGCTGCAATATTACCACTTTTATTAATCCTTAAATATTTGTTACCCCATTGAAACATTTTTTTTCCAAGGGTATTATTATTATTATTATTATTATTATTATTATTATTATTATTATTATTATTGTTATTATTATTATCGATATTACCTGTTCAATTCATACTTTGAAGCATCCCTGTACACCTGTGACCAAATGTTTTGAGACTGACACAAACATAAATTTTCACATTTTCTTCCGTCCCAGTTTTTATGACGACAATTTGCATTTACTCCAGAATGTTATAAAAGTGGTCAGATGAAAATCAATCAATTGCAAAAGTTCCTCTTTGCTATGATTTTGAATTTAATCCATAAAACTTTTCCATTGCATTTCAAATCTTGCCCCATAAGGACCACCTGACATTCTTTCAAGTGATTCTCTCATTAACAAAGGTGAGCGTCTTGATAACGACAAAACTGTAGATCATTCTGTCATGCTGGTTGCGTTAGAATAACAGTCTGGAATCTGTAAAAGGAGGGTGGTGTTTAAACCATTGTACTTCCTTCATTTGCCATGGTTACCTGCAAGGAAACACGTGCAGTAATCAACCTTTTGCACAAAAATGGCTTCACAGGCAATGATATTGCTGCTAGTAAGATTGCACATAATTCAGATCATCAAGAGCTTCAAGAAGTGAGGTTCGTTTGATGTGAAGGAGGCTTTAGAACGCCCATGTCCAGCAAGCACCAGGACCATCTATTAATGATTATTCAGCTTGTGAACACATTTCCCTGTCGTAGTGGCTATGATTGAGTGTAGGTCCTGCAATAGTTCAGGTGTACCCCACCTCTGCCCACTGTCAGCTGAGATAGGATCCTGCTTCCGGGTCACCAGCAGGGAATAAGTTCTTTGGCATTTGAATGAGTGAGAATTCATAATAGCTGTGATGAATTTGCTGTTCTTGTTCGGACCGCTAGAGGCTGCTATGGAGCAAGATTAAAGTGTTCACTTGCTGACAGTGTTGCTGTGACCCAACTCTCCCTTACCGGAGCTTACCTCAGTCTGATAATATGCTAATTATTCATTGGAAAATCATCTATTTGTTGCTATAATTCTGTAATTAGGTCTATTTTATTAATAGATTTTTATATTTTAGAGATATAGGTAATGGGACTATCAATATCCTATTTTTTTTAAATAATTGACAAATCTACATGGTTATTTCTTCTATGACAAATTTTGATTGCAAATCAGGAAATAAGGAAGGTGTTAAATTTAAATTTACACACAAGACACAAGAAACCTAAAAAAAATAAAATTGGACTTGGATTATATCCATTTCATCCACCGATATGAACCTCAAAAAATGTGTTGACATATGGGAGGTGTTAGAGGTTGCTGTAGGGTCTGAGAGGTGCTACATCACCTCTATATGTGTTGATGACAAGGAATGCCTGATCCTCCTCTTTCCTCCCAGTCACAACCACATAGTACAGCTTCCTTCCCAAGAACATGCCACTCATCTCCATCCAGGTATTCTCGGCTAACTGGGAGGATGAGAAGCACACGAAGCCATATCCTCTAGAGTAGCCATCCTCTTCATCATTATCTTCACACTGGTGAAGGTTCTCAAATGTCCAAACTCCATGTGCAAATGCTGATGATCAGTTGTGGTTCATATGTTTGATGTAGAGGTTCCAATCCTGCCCAGTATTGGGACCGAATTTGGTCCATCCCTCTACATCAGCCTGTACACAGCCCATGTGCACTTCCTTGACCCAATTGAAGGGTTGAAAGCAGCGGCCGACCTCAGCCTTGCACACCTCATACCACCTCTGTAGACTTACAGTGGTATGAAAAAGTATCTGAACCTTTTGGAATTTCTCACGTTTATGCATAAAATCTGATCTTTGTCAAAATCACACAGATGAAAAAACAGTGTCTGCTTTAACTAAAACCACCCAAACATTTATAAGTTTTCATATTTTAATGAGGATAGCATGCAAACAATGACAGAATGGGGAGGAATAAGTAACTGAACCATCACATTTCATATTTTGTGGCCCCCCTTTGGCAGCAATAACTTCAGCCAGACGCTTCCTGTAGCTGCAGATCAGTCTGGCACATCGATCAGGACTAATCTTGGCCCATTCTTCTTTACGAAACTGCTGTAGTTCAGTAAGATTCCTGGGATGTCTGGCATGAATTGCTGTCTTGAGGTCATGCGACAGCATCTCAATGGGGTTCATGTCTGGACTTTAACTCAGCCACTCCAGAACGTGTATTTTGTTCTTCTGAAACCATTCTGAACTTGATTTACTTCTGTGTTTTGGATCATTGTCTTGTTGCAGCATCCATTCTCTTTTTAGCTTCAACTGTCTGACAGACAGCCTCAGGTTTTCCTGCAAAACATCCTGATAAACTTTTGAATTCATTTTTCCATTAATGATTACAAGTTTTCCAGGCCCCGAGGCAGCAAAACAGCCCCAAACCATGATGCACCCTCCACCATGCTTCACGGTGGGGATGAGGTGTTGATGTTGGTGAGCTGTTCCATTTTTCCTCCACACATGACGTTGTGTGTTCCTCCCAAACAATTCAACTTTGGTTTCATCAGTCCACAAAATATGTTGCCAAAACTTCTGTGGAGTGTCCAAGTGCCTTTTTTAAAACATTAAACGAGCAACAATGTTTTTTTAGACAGCAGTAGCTTCCTCCTTGGAGTCCTCCCATGAACACCATTCTTGGCCATTGTTTTACATATAGTTGATGTGTGCACAGAGATATTGGACTGTGCCAGTGATTTCTGTAAGTCTTTAGCAGACACTCTAGGGTATTGTTTTTTACCTCTCTGAGTATTCTGCGCTGAACTCTTGGCGTCATCTTTGGTGGACGGCCACTCCTTGGGAGAGAAGCAACAGTGCCAAACTCTCTCCATTTGTAGACAACTTCTCTGACTGTCGATTGATGAACATCCAGACTTTTAGAGATGGTTTTGTATCCTTTCTCAGCTTTATACAAATCAACAATTCTTGATCGCAGGTCTTCAGACAGCTCTTTTGAGCGAGCCATGGTGCACATCAGACAATGCTTCTCATCAAGACAATTCTTACCAGGTGTGTGTGTTATAGTGGGCAGGGCAGCTTTAAGCCACGCACCAGTGATTGGGCACACACCTGATTTAAATAGGTAAAAATTGGTCTCAATTGCTCTTTAAGTCTCCTTAGGCAGAGGGTTCAGTTACTTATTCCTCCCCCTTCTGCCATTGTTTGCATGCTATCCTCATTAAAATATGAAAACCTATAAATGTTTGGGTGGTTTTAGTTAAAACAGACACTGTTTTTTCATCTGTGTGATTTTGACAAAGATCAGATCACATTTGATGGTGATTTTATTCAGAAATGTGAGAAATTCCAAAAGGTTCAGATACTTTTTCATACCACTGTAAAGTGAACATATCTATAACCTTTTGACTCCCCCTTATTACCGACAACCTTGCAGGACAGGAACTTCCAAAATGCTGAGAAGGTGTTGAAAAGGACATTGCTGTCAATGAATGTATTCAAGTTTTTATTATATTAAAAGTTCCAGCACTGGTCTCTTTTTTCGGTTATTCCCACTGCGACCGCGTCACCCTCATGGGAAGTCCCAGGAGAAGCTCATAATTGAGTATTTCCACAGCATTCACAGTATCAGCTCGACACAGAAAGTTGAAGTAGGTGTAATCGGTGTAGTGAGAAGCCGGTCTTCCTGTCCCTGTAAAGAGACACAGAGTGAATATGTCCTGCAGGGCGAAATCGCGCCGTAAGCGTCTCCTCTGTTGTGATGAGATGCAGGTCGGTCCCATGCAGTGCAGAGGCCATTTTGCTTGGATGTATTTTACAATAAGAGAACAATAATCACAATAAATCAGCCTTTCGGTGAGAGAGAACATTAATAACACTGACTGAACTGCCAGCTAAACATTTAGAAGACATTTAGAAAATGTAAATGACTTACACAGTAAAATCCATCATGCCGTTAGCATTTGGAATATCGGTATTAAAATACATGAATAAAGAGATGGGCACCAGCCTCCCTGGATTAAGCGGTTCAGAAAATAAGTGAAAGAATGAGTGAGTGTTTGATGTTATTTTAACATGGAAGCATGAAAAATCAACGCAGACCGCAATTTACATTCAATATCTTCAGTATGCAAATAGGCTACTAGGTCTTTATCACTCCAACATTGTGTGCCAGTAAAACAATCAAACAAACAAAACATCCTTCTTCAATTGAAAATAGTCACAAAATACAGTATATAAAGTACAATTGTATATTCATGTACTGTATAACTAATTTCTCAATTAATTAATTAATAGACTCAAGTTTATGCCAGTGTATTTTATTTAATTTTTACATGTAGCACAATAGAATTACAGTGGTACCTCGACTTATGAGTGTCTTTAATAACAAATTCGATCCCACCAAAGTCTGAAATTTTCGACTTATGAGCTCTGCTGGGGAACCCCCAGTACAGTTAACTGGGTTCTCAAAGGCCGGCCATGTCTCTCACTGTCTATGGTAAAAGAACCATTGCTGACTTTCGTAAAGAGTAGCTGCAAAGCCTCAAAGAGAACAGTATCCTCAATTCCTTACAAATTGAGCTTAGGAAAAACATTGAGCAGATGAATCACATCAATGACATCAATGAGCACACAAACAACTTATACCAAGCCATAAATGATGCCACCGAAAAATCCATCACACTAAAGAGATGCGCACGAAAACCCTGGATATCATCTAACACCTTGAGACTGGCGGACCGCAAAAGAGAACTTAAAAGCAACATGAACCAATCCCAAGAGAAACATGCTGAATACAGAAGACAATGCAACAAGGTTCGGACAGCTGCTAGAAAGGTCAAAGAGGAGTGGTTGAAATCCAAATGCCAAAGTGTCGAGAACAGCGCTCA
This sequence comes from Plotosus lineatus, assembly GCA_024760905.1. Lineage (NCBI taxonomy): Eukaryota > Metazoa > Chordata > Actinopteri > Siluriformes > Plotosidae > Plotosus > Plotosus lineatus. The sequence goes on from CM045742.1 coordinate 13,257,233, forward strand.
AGAGAATTGTTGCCGCGAAACCTATAAACTGATCAAAGATCTTAATTGTACGTTCCAACCTCGCCAATTGACAATCAAAGATGAATCGGGCAACATACTCCAATCAAAAAAGGAAGTCTTTAACCATTGGACAAGTTACTGCAAATCTCTCTATAAAGCTCAAGACAAAAACCACAATTCTATTGTCGATATGCTAGATAAAATTGCACTGGTCGTTGAAGATCACTCTGACGACATAATGCTTGGTGAGGTAAGAATAGCACTAAAAAAGCTCAAACCCCATAAAAGTCCTGGTACTGACAACATCACTGGAGAAATTCTCCAGGCCGGTGGTGACGCCCTTGTCAAAGAAATCCACAAACTTTGCAATGAAATTTGGTCTGCAGAGTACATCCCCGATGAATGGACAAAAGCAATTATTGTCACTACTCCAAAGAAAGGAGATCTCACAATGTGTAATAACTACCGGACTCTTTCCCTGATAAATCACATGACGAAGATCCTTCTCAGTATTATTCTTAAACTCTTGAAAAGCAGAACAGAGCCCTTTCTAGCTGAAGAACAAGCTGGATTCCGGCATGATAGAAGTACGGTGCAGCACATACTCATCCTCAGACTACTGATAGAGAGAGTCATTGAGAAAGGCAGAACAGCATTTAACTGTTTCATCGACTTTCAGAAGGTGTTCGACACTATCATTCATGACGTTATTTGGGCAGTACTTAAATCTTATGGCGTTGATCCAAAACTGATTAGAATGCTCAAAGCTATCTATGAAAGCTCTAAAGCAGCAGTGCACCTTGATAACGAAATCGGCGAATGGTTCAATCAAGAACTTGGGTCCAGACAAGGTGACCCACTGTCGCCAACCATAGTTATTATCTACTGAGAAAGAATAATGCAGAAGATCCAAGAAAATGGGAGTGGCATCTCAATCCATGGTTATAAAATCAACAACCTGCGCTTCGCTGACGACATCGATCTTATTCAGGCCGACATGGATTCCCTCCAGGAAGATGTTAACACCATCCACGAGAAAGGCAGCAAAATGGGTTTGAAAATCAACATCATAAAGACCAAGACAATGGTTTTTGGGAATCAAGATGCCCTCAATATAAATATCACTGTCAATGGAGAACAAATCGAAAATGTCACTGCGTTCGAATATCTTGGCAGCCTTTTCACTCATGACAATAACTGCAACCCGAGAGATAGTGAGGAGGATTGGTAAAGCTTATGGAGCACTTGGGGGTTTTAACAAAGTGTGGAACAGTTCAATGATAAGCATCAAGACAAAACTCCAAATACTGCACACATGCACACATGTATTTTTAGTGTCCTTCTTTATGCAGCAGAAACCTGGGTGATGACCAAAACCACAATGAAGAAGTTGCAAGTCTTTGAAATGGCATGCTACTGCAGAATACTCAACATCAGTTGGTTCCACAAAGTCAGAAACAAAGATATCATCGACCGATTGGACATCAAGACCAACATCACCCAAACCATCATCAAACGTAAACTTGTTTTTTTTTGGCCACATCTGCAAGATACACGACTTGCGACAGGACATGGGATCATTGAAGGCACAAACAGAAGGGGCAGACCTAGAACAAGATGGACTGATAACATCAGAGACTGGTGCAACAACAGCATCCAAGTGCTTTACAACAGAGCGCAAGACTGATCCTGCTGGCATAGTATTGTGAAGACAGCCTCCGACACCAACGGGCTCTGGACCCATGGAGATTAATGAATGAATAAGCTGCAAAGCCATCAGCGGGTTTCTGTCCCTTGCTTGGGTTGTGTCAGGAAGGGCATCCAACATAAAAACCTATGTCAAATCAAACATGCGAATCACTGATCGCTGTGGCGACCCCTGAAAAAAAGAGAACAGCTGAAAGGAAAAGAAGAAGAAGAAGAGCTCTGCTGGGGAAATGGCTTTTCCGGGCCGATTAGCCTTGTATTCTTCCACATGTATTTCTCTGCACTCCGAGAACGCCTTGTGCAGTGCTTCTCAATTATTTTCTGTGATGCCCCCTATCGCAAGAAAAAAAACATTTTATGCCCCCTTCCCAGTGCCCTGCGTGCGACTATAAATAGTGTTAACTGCATTTCATATCGTTTGCTCAGTGCTTTTTCCCTACACCATGGGGAACACAGTGAGTTTGCCACTGCCACCTGGTGTAGGGGATGCGCAATCACACTTAAAGCTGGTCCAGTATGTAAGAAAAGCATGTTCTCCAGGGCCATATGTGCCAATTAGCCTTGTTAAAACAGTTAAAAAAATAAATTAAAAGTAAATTAAAAAATAGTAGCGTGAGTTAATGTTAAGTGCTATTCTTAAGTTCAGATGCACTTACTGTATTGTTTAATAACTTATTGTTTATTCTTGTTTTATTATTATTTATTGTTAATTACAGTGTTCTTAATCTTACTGTACATGTGTTATTATTGTGAAATGTTTATCTTAAAAATGTTACATCAAAAATACGTTTGTGTCAGGTGATATGAGTTCGGGAGGGGGTTGGACTGGATTAATTGGTTTTCTAATGTTTCCGATGGGAATTTTTGTTTCATCTAACAAACATTTCCACTTACAAGCTCGCCCTCAAAAACTGATTAATTTCGTAAGTCGAGGTACCACTGTATTACTATTAATATAACAAGTACGGTCAACAATTCTAATTTAATATCAGCTATAAACTTACCAGTTCTCACCACTCGGAGTTTGTGGCAGTACAGCGTGTATTTGCAGTGAGCAAACAAAACAAATTTGCTTATTATTAGCCTCCCACAATAAGCCTTTAGGAATTTGTCCACTTTTTCTAAAATTTCCAAGCCTTTTTTATTAGCTTTCCTTTTCTTCCCAATTGGCAAAATTTTTTACTCTTAATTTGCTGGCAGGTTGGAAGTTTGAGGCAACAGGTAAGCAATCCACTGGAGAAGAACCAACCATCTGGTGTGAAGCTTGCAAAATAACCTAATAAATCAGATGGTGGCTACTGTGCATGCCTCGCTCTACTACTGGACAATGATTGTGTTCAGAGGTCAAGATGCTCTGGAACAACTTATGGCAAGTTAAAATGTCCATGTGCATAAACGTTTGTTGTAATGAGCGCTGTATGCTGTAGTTTATAACACAAATAAATGCTTATTTCTATGTTATAAGTGCTCTTCTTCTTCTTCTTCTTCTTCTTCTTCTTCTTCTTCTTCTTCTTCTTCTACTACTTCTTTTCCTTTCAGCTGCTCCCTTCAGGGGTCACCACAGCGAATCATCTGTCTCCATTTCACCCTATCCTCTGCATCTTCTTCTCTTACTCCAACTACCTTCATGTCCTCCTTCGCCACATCCATAAATCTCCTCTTTGGTCTTCCACTTGGCCTTCTGCCTGGCAGTTCCAACCTCAGCATCCTACTACCAATATACTCACTATCCCTCCTCTGTACATGTCCAAACCATCTCAATCTTAAAATTTGTGATTGTGCTCTGACCTTGACTTTTAACAAATGAATTCCAAAATCAAATAATCTCTGGGACTCCAGTAGGATGGGTTCCTCACTGAGCTTGGTAAAAATCTGTGCACAGCTATGTTCAGGGCTTTGTTCACAGGCAAACTGACAACTAAAGTCGCAAGTGTTGGTGATTACAATAGTTCCACCATCCACGAAAAACTATTTGGTGAAGAGGTAATAAAAAAACAAAAAACAAAAAAACAGACAAAAAAATTCTAATGGCCACTTCCCAAAGATTAGATATAAAGCACATGCTGGTGGTTGAAAAACAACAACGATGACAATAACAACCCCCCAAAATTTGAAAACACCTTTAATTAATCATACACTGCACATGATGAAAGAAATTCATTTGGAAGACATGTCACAAAATTTCCATGTTATACACAAACAGAAACATCTGTTATGGTCTGTGCTTGTTGGCGGCTTTTTAACTCGAGGGGCATAGCTGTTACCAGCAGGCAAAATCTAGAGAGCTCACCTGAACTCACTCAGCAATCAGTGAGCTATAAAGATGAGTGGCACACTCCCCTCTGGCGTCAGAAGATTGTGACTTTCACTGTGATTCCGTTTCCCCGTGATCTCTCTGACTCCTGGTATCCTGCTTCGTGCTCGACCAGTTTTTCGTTTAAGAATTATTCCTAATGATTTTGGTTTCCCCTATGCTAACATAAACTCGTTAAATCTTTGTACATGGTCTCCTGCATATTTGGGTCCGACTCATATGCTCCCGCCGTCACAGCATCCTTAAAATGAGATGTCATGCCCATTGAACAACAAATCATATTCACCCCACGAGAATAAAAGCTCCCATTTCTGGCAGGAAATACTTGCTCATAAATGGCATTTGTGAAGTGCATCACTGTGTACCACTGTGTATTAGTGACAGAGTGGAAAGAAGACAGTATTGCTGTTCACACTTGCTGCAGGCTGTTTGTGACAAAAGCATGGGTGTCATTTTCTTCGAGGCAATCAGCACTTGGAAGCTCATCGCAACATGACGAGTCACACATCACTGATTGAAAGACAAATAAACTGTATGTCCAAAACAAGACAGCTTACTTGTAGTCATACTAAATTATAACCCTGCTATGTTTCTTCTGCTGCAGTGTCTTTAATCTACTTTATAGTTGACAGTGAATTTCACCATTGTGAGATTAATAAAGCTGTATCTTATCTTATCTTATTTTATTTAGTTTTTTATTTTGATATGTTGTATTTTAATTGAACAACAAAAAAAAACTATCAAATCTTGAACAATCAAAAACATCCATCCATCCACATATCCCTTACCTGCACTGCTTAATCTGTCTGGCTCATCGAGGAAGTAGGAGCCAATCCAACTGACTTCAGGTCACCAGTTTATTGCCGCGCCAACACAGACACAATCAGCCATTCACATTCACACCTGTGGGTAATTTAGCTCTAGACAAATGATGTAATGTACTATACAGTGATCCCTCGCTACTTCGTGCTTCAGTTTCTGTGGCTTCAGTGCATTGCGAGATTTTTAAAAATATTTATTGAAAATGCCGCAAAACAAGGCCAATTATGCAAAAAAAAAAAAAATTCAATAAAAAACAAAAACAAAAACAACCCAACAAAGCTACTTACATTTTTATGAGGTACGCGTCTGTATGTGTGTGTATTTATATTTTATTTACCTCTTATGCCAACTTTATTAATGTTAAATTGTTATTGTAAGCATTTATAGCGTTGAATGTGTATTTTTTGATATCATATACACATATACATGCACGTATACGTCAATGAGCGGGTCGATCCTACTTCGTGGAAATTGGTGGTCGTGCGCGCGCGTGCGGGGGGTGGGTATGTGTGTGCCATTTTTAATGGGAAACTGAGTGATCCCTGTACATGCATTTGGACAGTGAGAAGAATCTGGAGTACCCAAAAGAAATTCATGCAATTAAGGGGCGCGACTTCACATAGGCTAGCCCTTGGATGAGACTTGAACCCTGAACCTTCTCACTGTAAGGTGTAAAATAACCACTGTAGAGCACTGTTCCACCTCTAGAATCATTTACGATCACTAGGTGTTTATTTAATGTACAGAGCTGAGCCAAAAACTCAAAGCATTTGATTAAGCAGATTTTTCCGACTATGTTCTAACCCTCAGCTAATGATCAGGAGGTTTGGGTAGTGACCAAAAGAACATTCTCACTGATACAAATGGCCAAGATCGAGTTCCTTCAGAAAGAATTTGGGATTCGCCTTAAAAATAGGACAAGGAGCTCAGGCTCCTAGGGGGAATGTGGAATAGAGCCACTGATCCTCCATATCCAAAGGAGTCAGCTGAGGTAGTTCAGGTATCTGAACAGAATTTGCCATTTGCCTTCGAGTAAAGGTGTTCCATTCACATGCAACTGGGAGGAGGCCAGAACTTTCTGAAGGGGATTGCCCCATGATCTGCAGAAAAGGCTAGACTGTCACTGGGAAAGGGGATGCCTTGGTTTCAATCCAAAACCTGTGGCCTTGGTTACCCGACTTAGGATAAATGGATGAAAATAGATGAATGGATAATTGTTGTACAGAAGTACATTACCCATTAACCCTAGCAGATCACATGACCAATTCGTAGATCTCACTAATCACTGGTATGTTAACGTGTCATGGAATGCTGTTTATTGTTGTGTTTTCTACATTATTGCATAAAGATGTAATATACAGTATCTTGTTTGGGGGCAGTGGTGGCCTGTTGGTAGAGGTGCTGGATCACTGATCCCAAGATTGGAGGTTCAAGCCCCACTCTGGACGGGTTGTCACTGTGACCACAATACTGTCTATGGTGAAAGGCTGTAAAAGAACCATTACTGACTTTGGTCAAGAGCAGCTGTATAGCCGTCAGTGTGTTTCTACCCTGCGATGGGCTGGCGAGCTGTCCAGGGTGTACGCTACCCTTGCCCAGAGTTGACTGAGATGTATACCAGCTTCCCGGCGACCCTAATTGGGAATATGCGGTTCAGAAAATGAATGAATGAATGAATATATCTTGTTTGGTATTCACAGTTCATATTTATGGTTCTTGTTTTCATGACTCTGGTGGTTTTGTTTGCACTACACACAATAAATGATCTGTGCTTGCATCCTTCTCTTTCCCATGATGTTTACACACCAAGAGTATAAAAAAGTAAAGTTGTAACACATCACTGACCTGATGTTCAGCCATCAGTAGGTTGGTACTTTCCTTTATCCTTGGCCCAGAAGGTATGACGATTCCTGAACAGATGTTGCATTCACATCATCCCCCTCAACGAAGAGAGACTTAGTCTTAAAATTGTCCTGCTCTTCTCAGATTGGGTGTTGATTTTGATTGGTAATCAAATAATACTTTAATGTCCTTGGGAATAAGGTTACTAAATGTTCAGTTAATTTTCTCTAACCACTGCATCCTAATTAGGGTCTCGGGAAGGCTGAAACCCATCCCAGCCGACTCTGGGCAAGGGCAGAGTACATCCTAGACAACTTGTCAGGTCATCACAGGGCGGAAACACACTGACGGCTATGCAGCTACTCTTGTCGAAAGTCAGCAATGGTTCTTTTACATGAACCTCTCACCATAGACAGTGAGAGACATGACTGGCCTTTGATAAACCAGTAAATTGCATTGAGGGGGACAGTGACAACCTGTGGAGAGTGGGGCTTGAACCCCAAACCTGTGATCCAACACCTTTTACCACCAGGCTACCACAACAGAAATAACAGAAAGGTGAATGCAATTATATTTGAGAGATTGCAAGTTTTGAATCTCACCAATGTCTTAATATTCTGTGGCCAGAACTCAACAGATCCAAATTTGGCTTTGCCATATATATTTGTAGTAGGATGCTGAGGTTGGAACTACCAGGCAGAAGGCCTAGAGGAAGACCAAAAAGACGATTCATGGATGCGGTGAAGGAGGACATGAAGGTAGTTGGTGTAAGAGAAGAAGATGCAAAGGATAGGGTGAGATGGAGGCAGATGATTCGCTGTGGCGAACCCTGAAGGGAAAAGCTGAAAGGAGAAGAAGAAAAAGAAGAAGAAGATATGCACTGCCCTGTCAGTGACTAAGACACGTCCCAATCGTGGATGTTTGCGAGCTCATGTGCACAGAGGAGGGTAGAAATTAATTTGTTCAAGTGTATTACACTGCCCTGTGACGCAGATTGAGCAGCAATTCATAAACATGTGTCTCAGAGGACTACATTAGCTTTCATCCATTTCTGGTTAGTGGCTGTTGAGTGTTAGGTTGGGAACTGGCAGGTTACCAAATTTTGAGAGACAAACAGACAAACTAAATAAATAAATAAATAAATAAAATAAACACATGTTAAATAAAGATCTTTTTCAAAACTTCTTTCATGGCATTTCCTTACTACGGAGGGCTCCAAGTACTGTAGAATTGTTTTAGGAAACAGAAAATTATTCAGTTACTACTTGAGGAACCAATTTTGGAAAAGTATACAAATAAGACGAAAAAAAAATCATGGCAGCCTGACTTCTGATATGGAGGATGATTTGATTAAGTGACATTATAGCACCACCCAAGACCCGAATAATTCAGCAATCAAAGCAACAAATTCCACGAAAAGCCACAAAATATTGAATTCAAATATTTGGTTGTAAGGTTCTTTTATTTTCACTGTTTAAGAATTGGTGCAGTGGTGGCCTGGTAGTAAGGTGCTGAATCACTTATCCCAAGGTTGGGGGCTCAAGCCCCACTCTCAATGTGTTGTCACTGCTGTCCCCCAAGTGCAGATAATCGGGTTATCAGTGGCCGTCTAGTTCTCTCACTGTCTGTTCTGACAGGCTGTACAAGAACCAGCTGTCAGCGTTTTTCTGACCAGTGATGGTTTGGCGAACTGTCCAGGCAGTGCTCTGCCCTTGCCCAGAGTCGGCTGGGATGGGCACCAGCCACCCCACGACAATAAATAGGATTAAATGGTTCCGAAAATGAATGCTTAAGGATTTTATATTTTTCCCATCCAAATATGACTTTATTGGTTGGTTACAAGAAGCATACCTGTTGAAACGGGGCAGTCACTTTCTGGCAAGCTTTCTCTGGATGGATGGGTAATGTGAGGAATACTGATATGAAGAATAACAGTGGCCGACGGCCACACATAAGGCGCACCGGATTATAAGGCGCACCAAGCGAAACTGGGGGCAGTGGTGGTCTAGTGGTATAAGGTGCCAGATCGCCGATCCAAAGGTTGGGGGTTCGAGTCCCACTCTGCACAAGGTTGTCACTGTCCCCCCCCCAGTGGAGCTAACTGGATTATCAAAGGCTGGCCATGTCTCTCACTGTCTATGGTGTGAGGCATGTAAAAGAACCATTGCTGACTTTCGACAAGAGTAGGCTGCAAAGCCGTCAGCGTGTTTCTGCCCTGTGATGGCCTGGCGAGCTGTCCAGGGTGTACTCTGCCCTTGCCTGAAGTTGGCTGGGATGGGCGCCAGCCTCCCTGCGACCCAAGTTAGAATTAAGCGGTTACAGAAAATGATGAACCAAGCGAAACAAAAGTCAGACTTGATTCAATTCATTCACAATAACTCTCAACATTGTTCAGTTATAACAATATAAAACAATGAACTCACTTTTCCAGTTCATTCCTCTCCCACAAATCCATCAAATTCTTCATATTCACTGTCTGAGTTTAACAGTTGCGTGATTTGGACTTAAAGCCTGGATCCCACTATTATTTTTTAGTATTATGTTAAAATATTTTATTATCTATTATTCCCTCGCACATTGAGTATCGTGTTCATTACAGAACGGAGGTCATTACTCTTAAGAAGCTGTATCACTGTAACTTTAAATTTAAAAAGGTTAATCCGAGCTCTCAGGAGGTCACCTGTAGCAGTGCTTTATCTTGTAATGAACGTGAGACTCTTATTAAGCCAGCTGAGCAGCGGTATTTGGACATAAAGCCCAGATCCCTCTAACTTATGACACAGGAATGATGGTAAGCTCTGAATTAGTTTGCGTCACTTGGGTTTTGACTGTGTCAGTTAAATGGAGCCGTGTGGCTTCACCCAGACACAAGACACACCAGATTATAAGGCGCACCATCAATTTTTTTATCGATTAAAAGCTTTTAAGTGCGCCTTATGGTCCAAAAATGCCATATACCAAAAATACACATACAAGCGATGTGTATAAACTGTTGAATGATCACATATCTCACACCACCCACTTATCTACTAGTATTTTATACAAATATTATTTGTAAATATTAAAAAAAAAAAAAAATTAAACAAATAATTCATTAATTTTCTGAAGTGCTTCATCCTAATTAGGATCATGGGGAGGCTGGCACACATCTCAGCCGCCTCCAGTTCAGGGCATGGTACACTCTGGACAGCTCACCAGGTCATCACAGGGCACACACACACACACACACACACACACACCACTTATACAATATACACACATACATTATTCAACTCAGGCTTAGTAGATATCGTGAAATAGTCCTTTTATACATCATAGCATACAACTACTAAGATATTTAAGTGCCTAATGTTTGTTTAACTTTCTTTAACTGTAATTTAAGTGTTTGACTGTGCTTTCTTTTTCAGCTAAACAGGATACTTCATCACCAAGACAACCAGACCGCCAATCACTTGGCCAGCTGCAGATCAGCAGTAGGGGTGGAGGGATGATGGGAAAGGGGAGGAGGGAGCGAGGAGAAACAGGGAAAGAGTGGGAGGGGGGTCCTGGTGAGAGAGGAGGGAGGGGTGGGAAAAGTGCAGAGAAAGAGCATGTGAGAGATAGATAGATAGTGAGAGAGAGAGAGAGAGAGAGAGAGAGAGAGAGAGAGGAGGAGGTTGCCTGGGTTGAAGTTAGTAGAGGTAGTTTTCAGTCTTTCTTCTAGTTTCCTTCTCGTTGCATGTTTTGGGAGGTGGGTCCAGGGGGTACCTAAAGCTAAAGAAGAGAGGAAGATTAAGGAAGGAGTGTTTGGAAAAGCTGAAAGAAAGAAACGAAGAAGTGCTGGCTGTTGTTCCAAGAGAAATCATTGAGTGGATGTTGCTGTGTTAAGTAATATCAGGTTTCACAAAATGAACGACCACTACATGAGCACTTCTGCAGGGCTCCAGCAACCAAGCCAGGTACAGCTGTGTGTGTGTGTGTGTGTGTGTGTGTGTGTGTGTGTGTGTGTGTGTGTGTGTATGTGTGTGTGTGTGTGTGTGTGTGTCTTTTTCATAAGTTTTCTTATGGATTCTCAAAATGAAACAGCACATATGGAAACAAAGGAAATGTTTGAAGTGGAAGACCAGTTACTACCTGAACTTTTCCCCATTCAGACTCTGACTGTAGATCGGGTTCAGTAAAAGGTGCTGCACACTCACATGTGGAGGTGTGTGTGTGTGTGTGTGTGTGTGTGTGTGTGTGTGTGTGTGTGTGTGTTAAATAGGTGCATTCCAGTGCAGTCAGGGAGAGACAGCATAGATAGAGAAGTGGGTAATTGGATAAGTGAGGCGAGTCATTTTAACCCACAGAACAATGGTCTCTCTTCAAGGCTCCACTGAAAGAGCGAGAGTCAAATGAGAGCTGGTAAACAGAGCAGCTCGAGCAGAGATGACCTCCATCAAGCGGCACTAAATCTACCTGACTGAAGAGTTACTCGAGCTGAAGATCAGACAATCCAAAAAGAGACCATGTTTATCTGCGGGACTAAAGAGCTGCTCATCGTTTGTTTATATGAGGGAATTTACTACACAATCAGATACATCCCATTCACAAGATTCATCATTCATTCATTCATTCATTTTCTCAACCGATTAATCCTAATTTGGGTCGTTGGGAGGGTGGCGCTCATCTCAGCCGACTGTGGGCGAGGGCGGGGTACACCCTGGACAGCTCGCCAGACTATCGCAGTAATAAGATTTAAGAAAGAGTAATTTTCTAAAATTATACAAAGCATGGGCTACTGTGCTGGGAATTAATGTCGACAGAGAGAGAGAGAGAGAGAGAGAGAGAGAGAGAGAAAGAATATCTATCTAAAAAAAAAATCACATGATATGAACAAAATGAACTTATCATCTTGTACCAGGTGAAGAAATTGGATTTTTACCTCATTTTGTTTTGAAGCTGTTCATATGTCATGGAGACAATACATTCTATCTATCTATCTATCTATCTATCTATCTATCTATCTATCTATCTGTCTGTCTATCTATCTCTCTATCTATCTCATGCCTGAGTCGTAGGACGACCATTGGCGACCCACCATGAAGTATAACACCCTGGTTATCATCTTCATGGAGGTTTTCTTGGCAGTGCAGTGGTTTGCCATTGCCTTCTGCATGATGTGAACCTACGGGCAATTTGGAACGGCCAATTAACCTACTGTGCATGTCTTTGGATTGTGGGAGGAAACCGGAGCACCCGGAGGAAACCCACGCAAGCACAGGGAGAACATGCAAACTCCACACAGAAACTCCCAGATCGGGAATCAAATCCAGGCCTTCTTGCTGTGAGGCGGACGTGCTAACCACTACGCCACCGTGCCGCCAGACAATACATCAAGAAAAACAAACAAACCCAAAAGCACGTTGTGATATATCTGATACAAGTTTATACTTCAGTTCCAAGAGAAAGATACATACCTGGCTATGAACTCTTACTTTTAATGAAACATTACTGGTTTTTTACACCCGAGCCTAGTGGCTCATCAGGCCAGTGTTTATCTCCGGTTTCCATAGCATGAAGCGACCAGAAGTTCAACTCCTCCTGGATGGGATGCTAGTCCATCGCATGTTACCTTCCCAGTATATTTTTACTGGTACCCATTTATACTGCTGGGTGAACAGAGGCACACTTGTGGTTGAGACCTTGCCCAGGGGGTCCAAGCACAGTGGGGGGGTCTAACTGGGCTTCAAACTTACAACCTCCTGATCATGAGCCCAGCACTCTAACCGCTACGCCATCGTCCCCCACAATGAAACATTATTATTATTAGGATTTAATGTCTTTTGTCAATTATTAATATAATACAAAGCTCAGCATGTTGGTGTAGAGGTGAGCATACCAGCCTCACAGTAAAAGGTGCTGGGTTTGCGGTGTTTCTGTGTGTTTTCCTCTGTGTATTCCTGTTTCCCACAGTCTAGAGACATGCACATTAAGCTAAATGGTTGTTCTCAATTGCCTCTTGGTGTAAATGTGTGTGTGAATGGTGATGTTTGTTTTGGCCCTGTTATGCACAGACAAGGGTACCTTCACCTAAAGTTGGTTGACATAGGCTTCTGTCTCCTTGCAACCCTCATATGATGAAGTGGTTAGGCAAATAAATGAATACAGTAGGCCCTTGACCATTCATGGTTTAGCGCTCGCTCCCCCGCATACTCGCAGATTGGCGACAAACCCGGAAGTTACTGGGACGGGATTCAAATTTAGCCAATGACTGAGAGCTTTTGTTTCTCCCTATTGCTGATTGGTTGCAGATGATGTGTACACCTCTTTTTTTCCCCCTCCTTCATGTACAAGTTATCAGCCTGAATGCCTGAATTGCGAAGTCAATTTTTTTTCGCGTGCTTTTAATGATTATTTAAGACCTATGATGTCACTCAGACGCCCTGCATCTTCTCTAGCTTCTGGTAAGGAGCCTAAGCGCTTTATTTATTCATAAATATTATCACAGTACAAAATTAAAAAGTTTTTACTTAAATCATTACTACATTTTACTGCATTGTTATTATTAGTATCCTTCCGGATTAGCGGCAAATCCGGAAGTTACTGGGACGGGATTCAAATTTAGCCAATGACTGAGAGCTTTTGTTTCTCCCTATTGCTGATTGGTTGCAGATGATGTGTACACCTCTTTTTTTCCCCCCTCCTTCATGTACAAGTTATCAGCCTGAATGCCTGAATTGCGAAGTCAATTTTTTTTCGCGTGTTTTTAATGATTATTTAAGCCCTATGATGTCACTCAGACGCCCTGCATCTTCTCTAGCTTCTGGTAAGGAGCCTAAGCGCTTTATTTATTCATAAATATTATCACAGTACAAAATTACATTTTTTTTACTTAAATCATTACTACATTTTACTGCATTGTTATTATTATTATCCTTCCGGATTAGCGGCAAACCCGGAAGTTACTGGCACGTGATTCAAATTTAGCCAATGACTGAGAGCTTTTGTTTCTCCCTATTGCTGATTGGTTGCAGATGATGTGTACACCTCTTTTTTTTTTTTCCCCTTCGCACACATATCATTAACGTGATTGCTTGAATTGTGAATTCAGATTTTTTTATGTGTTTTTAAAGATCATTTAAACCCTATGATGTCACTCAAACACCCTGCAGCTTCTCTAGCTTCTGGTAAGGAGCCTACGCGCATTAATATTCATTCGTAAATATTATCACAGTACAAAATGAAAAATTTTTTACTTAATCATTACTACATTTTACGGCATTATTACTGTATTAATGAGTCAGACTGTCTTTAGAATGTATTTAAGAAGCATATTTTAGTGCATGTAATCTCATACATAGGGTTTTAAAATCGCGTCAATAATTCGCGGATTTTCTTGATCAGCGAGAAGCGCCAGAATCGAACCATTGTGAAAAATGGGGGCCTACTGTAAAAGGTATTGTTCAATCATGATGTTTTGCTCGCCAAGATTTCGTGTCGTGTCCAGTTTGCTTGTAGATGCCACACAGGATCTAAACCACATTTCATCAAAGGAAAGCGTTTCATTGAATTTCAGATTCTTGTCCGGATGACTCTCAGCTTTGTCATGCAGCAGCTGACTCATTCATACTGTTGTTTGGATTCATGAGTCCAAGCTTTCAACTCTTATTTAGCAATCCCTCCACTTCAGCATGTCAACTTTGGATAGCTAGCATGTAATTACAGTCCTGTGACACTGTTTATTATTTGTCAGATCTCTAGGTGGTAGAGAATGTTTTTGGGATTAAAAAAAAGAGGCGTAGAGACAACAGGCTGTAGTTATAAACTTCACGACAACAGTGCATACTGAAGTGAGTTTCAACAGAAGCCAGGTTGCCATTAAGTCTTTGACGTGATTGCAGGCCTGTTTACACAAATTTTCTCTTAATTGGAGGGTTGCAAAAAAAAGGATGAAGCAACAACCATCCTACTTGATACAGTATGTTTATTGGCTGTTTGTCTTATTTGAGCAAAATTGAAAAAAAAAATTCCAGTGGGAAGAGAGTCCAGTAAGGAGTTCATTCTTGTTTCAACAATAGTACGAGGACGGGCTGAAAAGTTCATAAGCTGTGAGTCAAATTGGTCAAATTTGACTAAATGTAGGTTATTTTTCAACATAGCCTCCCCTGCGGTCTACACACTCCTTCCATCATTGTTCTAGTGCCTGGATTCCCTACAGTGGTCACCGAGTGGCATGGTGACCTTGAGCTCTGCAGTTATATAAATTATATAAAAAAAGCTAATTTAGTGTGGTATTCTATATTACTATAGGGGCAGTGGTGGTTTGGTGGTATAGGGCGCTGGATCGCTGATCCTAAGGTTGGGGGTTCGAGTCCCACTCTCCACAAGGTTGTCACTGCCCCCCCCTCCCTTTCCCCACCAGTGCAGCTAACTGGGTTATCAAAGGCCGGCCATATCTCTCACTGTCTATAATGTGAGGTTCATGTAAAAGAACCATTGCTGATGCTTCGAAAAGAGTAGCTGCAAAGCCGTCAGCGTGTTTCTGTCCCTTGCGAAAGGGTTGTGTCAGGAAGGACATCCGACGTAAAAAACTACGCCAAACCAAACGTGTCAATCATTCGCTGTGGCGACCCCTGATAAAGGAAAAAAGACGAAAGGAAATCTCTCATTCCATATTACTATGAACTCCCTTGTATCTGGACTTTGTCTATTTTATTTTATTTTATTATTTTCTAATTGAACTGCATTTCATTTGTTTGTTTACTTACATGCAATGTTTTTCAAGTACAGTGATCCCTCGCTACTTTGTGCTTCCGTTTCTGCGGCTTCAGTGCATCGAGGGTTTTTCAAAAATATTAATTGAAAAAAAAAAGGAAATTAAGGACAAATTTGGGAAAAGTTAATGAAAATGCTGCAAAAACAAGGACAATTATGCAAAAAAAACCCAAAACAAAACAAAACAAAAAACCCCAAATAAACAAAAACAAAAAAAACAACAACCCAAAACCCCCCATCAAAACTACTGACATTTTTATGTGAGGCGCTCATCTGTACGTGTGTGTGCACGCGCACGTCAGTGTGTCTGTATGTGTGTGTATATTTTATTTACATCTTATGCATTATTTTTGAATGTTTAATTGTTATTCTAAGCATTTATAATGTTGAAAATGTATTTATTGATATTATATACACATATACATGTACGTATATGTCAGTCACGGGGGTCGATTCTACTTCGTGGAAATTGGCGGTTGCGGGGGTCTTGGTCCCCATTAACTGTGGAAAGTGAGGGATCCCTGTAATTCATTTATTTATACAAAAAAAAAAATCATTTTTTTCACCCTAGATTGTCCCACCCACATGATTCATTACTTTTTATATGACTCACTGGGGCTTTTGCATATCAGACTGCTTCACAGTATTCATTTTTTCCTGCATGTGATTTTTATTTCTTAAGATTTATTCCTTGATATGTTCTGTCAAAACCTTGTAGCCACAATTTTTAAAGACATTTTCAGAGTCATTAGGATTCATTACTGTGACCATGTTGGGTTCACTTTTAATACCAATGAACTAATCATACTCCTTCTGCATGTCTGCAGCATTATTATCAGAGTTGATAGGGCACACCAACAGATTTACAGGGATCTAGATATGCAGCCGTTCTTGCCGTACATGAAACAGGCCGAAAGATTCAGCAACACTCTTGCAGTTTCTGTTCTTACAGTTCAGTCTTATGTGGAATTTCATTGTTGAAATAAATGAAATACACAGCGTCAATTTGAGTACCAATGTTTAATGATCAATCCTCAGATGTAGTTTACAGGTCAATCCTGATTGGCTACTGCCATTTAAATGATTTGTACAGGAAACATAGTATTTTTGTATTTCATTCTCCTTTCTTTGTTAAATTGTCACATATAATAAGTAAATGAGAATGTTTTTTATTCTTCCTGTAAAATTTGGTATTATAAGCTTTTGACAGAACACCATCGATATGATTTTTCTCAAATTGGTATTGTTCTTTTTTTCGATATTCACACATGGGATCTTCTTCTGCTTTACGTTTACATGACTCAGTGATTATTTTTCATGTGATTCCTTTACTTAAACATGGTTTCGTCACATTTCCTGACACAATTCATATATTTTGATGTGTATGTGTCATGTGAATTTATTTGTGACACATTACTCACTCACTCACTCACTCACTCACTCACTCACTCACTCACTCACTCACTCACTCACTCACTCACTCACTCATGTGCAGTGGTGTTTAATCCTACTGTCACACAGGGGAGACTGGATCCTACCTCATCCAATACTGGGCAAAGGCAGGCACACGCTGAACAGCTCATCAGACAACTGCAAGGACAACACACACACACACACACACACACACACACACACACACACACACACACACACAGACACATACACACACACTCACGCATTTAGCAGACACTTTTATCCAGACCGACTTACAATTACCTTTTATTTATATATACTGGTCCTTCTCAAAAAATTAGCATATTGTGATAAAGTTCATTATATTCTGTAATGTACTGATAAAAATTAAACTTTCATATATTTTAGATTCATTGCACACCAACTGAAATATTTCAGGTCTTTTATTGTTTTAATACTGATGATTTTGGCATACAGCTCATGAAAACCCAAAATTCCTATCTCAAAAAATTAGCATATCATGAAAAGGTCCTCTAAACGAGCTATTAACCTAATCATCTGAATCAACCAATTAACTCTAAACACCTGCAAAAGATTCCTGAGGCTTTTAAAAACTCCCAGCCTGGTTCATTACTCAAAACCACAATCATGGGTAAGACTGCCGACCCGACTGCTGTCCAGAAGGCCATCATTGACACCCTCAAGCAAGAGGGTAAGATACAGAAAGAAATCTCTGAGCGAATAGGCTGTTCCCAGAGTGCTGTATCAAGCCACTTCAGTGGGACGTCTCTGGGGAGGAAAAAGTGAAAGAAGGGCCGATTCCAGGCCTTGAGGGACCTGTGGAAGCAGTGGACTGAGTCTGGAGTTGAAACATCCAGAGCCACCGTGCACAGGTGTGTGCACGAAACGGGCTACAGGTGCCGCATTCCCCAGGTCAAGCCACTTTTGAACCAGAAACAGTGGCAGAAGCGCCTGACCTGGGCTTCAGAGAAGCAGCTTGACTGGTCCAAAGTACTTTTTTCGGATGAAAGCAAATTTCGCATGTCATTCAGAAATCAAGGCGCTGAAGTCTGGAGGAAGACTGGGGGTGAAGGAAATGCCAAAATGCCTGAAGTCCAGTGTCAAGTACCCACAGTCAGTGATGGTCTGGGGTGCCATGTCAGCTGCTGGTGTTGGTCCACTGTGTTTTATCAAGGGCAGGGTCAATGCAGCTAGCTATCAGGAGATTTTGGAGCACTTCATGTTTCCATCTGCTGAAAAGCTTTATGGAGATGAAGATTTTCATTTTTCAGCACGACCTGCACCTGCTCACAGTTCCAAAACCACTGCTAAATGGTTTACTGACCATGGTATTACTGTGCTCAATTGGCCTGCCAACTCTCCTGACCTGAAGCCCATAGAGAATCTGTGGGATATTGTGAAGAGAAAGTTGAGAGACACCAGACCCAACACTGTGGATGAGCTTAAGGCCGCTATCGAAGCATCCTGGGCCTCCGTAACACCTCAGCAGTGCCACAGGCTGATTGGCTCCATGCCATGCCGCATTGAAGCAGTCATTTCTGCAAAAGGATTCCCGACCAAGCATTGAGTGCATAACTGAACATAATTATTTGAAGGTTGACTTTTTTTTGTATTAAAAGCACTTTTTTTATTAGTCGGATGAAATATGCTAATTTTTTGAGATAGGAATTTTGGGTTTTCTTTACTTTTTTTGCCAAAATTATCAATATTAAAACAATAAAAGACTTGAACTACTGAACTACTTCAGTTGTGTGTCATGAACCTAAAATATATGAAAGTCTAATGTTTATCAGTACATTACAGAAAATAATGAACTTTATCGCAACATGCTAATTTTTTGAGAAGGACTAGTATATACTGTACACCACACATACATACATATGGTGGTACCCTGACTTACCAGTGTCCCTTATAATGAATTTTCCATGATTAGGGCTTCAATCCCACCAAAAGTCTGCCCCATCTAACAAGTAAATTTTGATTTCGGATCTCTGCTGGGGAAATGGCTTTTCCGGTCTAACTAGCCTCGCATTCTTCCGCGTGTATTCCTCCGCAGTCTGAGAAGGCCTTTTGCAGTGCTTCTAAATTATTTTCTGTGATGCCCCCACTAGGAAGGAACAAAGAACATTTCACGCCCCCCCCTCCCCCCCAATGCCCCATGCGCGAATACAGATAGTGTTTACTGCACTTCATATCATTTGCTCTGTACTTTTACCCTACACCATAGCATGACAATGAGAGTGCCACTGCCAACTACTGTAGTGAATACACAATTACACTTAATTCTAGTACAGTATGGCAAAAAAGCATATTCCTCAGGGTCATATGCCCCCCCAAAGGGGACACGCCCCACTGTTTCAGAAGCACTGGCCTTGTGGGAGCCCACCACGAGCCTTTCCTCACTCGTCAGTCATAGTGTGCACATGCACAAAATGCTCCTCCTTCTCCCCTGTTACGCACCACTTCCTGCCCAAGTGACATTGTCACCGCAGTTGATGATTGCAAGGCTTAGTTGACTTATTGTTTATTCTTGTTTTATTATTTATTATTAACTATTATTAATGTTAATGTACATGTATTATTATTATGAATTATTTTTAGTTTTTGCATGTTTATCTTTAATATATTAGGTCAAATATATCTGTTTGTGGTAGGTTATATGATTTTGGGAGGGGGTTAGAACGGAATAATTGGTTTTCTGTTAGTTTTTATGGGAATAATTGTTTCATTGAATGAACTTTTCAACTTACGAGCTTGCCCTCGGAACAGAGTAAATTTGTTAGACAAGGTACCACTACATGTGTATGTATGTATATACAACTGAACAAATGAGAGTTAAAGGCCTTACTAAGGGCCCAGCAGTGGTAATAATGAGGGTTGAACCGTTAACCTTCGGATCAGTAACCCACTGCCTTATCTACTACGCCATCACTCACTCGCTCACATCTAAGGTCAATTTGGAACTGCCAGTTGGCTTCAATGTGCATGACTTTGAACTGTGGGCAAAAGCTGGAGTACCTGGAGAAAACCCATGCAAACTCCACATTGAAACACTTGAGTTGGGGATTCAAATCCTGGACCAACTTGCTGTGGGGTGGATGTGCTAACCATTGCCCCCCTGTACTGCCCTTTGTGACTTATTATGCACAAAATTTTTGAGTGGCACATGATTTACATGTGCAAATTTATGACATATCATATAGGAAGGACATATACGGTGTGTGTGTGTATATATATATATATATATATATATATATATATATATATATATATATATATATATATATATATATATATACACACACACACACACACACACACACACACACACACACACACACACACACACACACACACTGTATATATATTTATATACTCACACATGCACACTGGGAGAGCGAGAGAGAGAGAGAGAGCGAGAGAGCGCAAGAGAGAGTGAGTATGACCTAGATGATAGGTAGACATTTATCAAACTTGTATGAAGTGACATCTGGCCTTAATTGTGCTGATCTTATGCATAAATACAGACCATGCATTAAGCCAGATGCTCAATCATACGAGGCGTACTACAGTAATTCTCCAGGGAGTCTTTTATATGAAAGTCTTTTCAGACTGAGAAGCTCTTTTCATAGCTCGGTCGTCTCCGTGGCAGCGCTTACAGAATGCGCTGTGCTGATGAGGGAGTTCTAGCTGCTCAGGATTCCATGAGCTCTGTGCCTTTTGTGCTGCAGTGGTTGGGAACGGAGCACAGATGATGTGGTCACTGGCCACCCCCTTCCGTCTCTCACACACACACACACACACACACACACACACACACACACACACACACACACACACACACACTCATTCCATTCCTTCCTCTTTCAGTCTCTCTCTCTCTCTCTCTCTCTCTCTCTCTCTCTCTCTCTCTCTCTCTCTCTCTCTCCTGACCCCTGCTGTCACTGGAGCCGTGCTTGCAAACTGCTGCTCAGTCATGAGCCTTGTCAAGGATCAGTACACTTTGTAGAATTTTTTTGTTTTATGTTTTTACCCAGGATGAGAAAGAATAGAGGGAGGAAATAGCAGTACATGAATTTTGTTTTTATAATGAGACATACTGAATGTAGATCACATCAAATATGGTGGGACGTGGAACAGTGGCACAGTTTATTGTGCTTTTTTTAAAGAATTGTTTTATGATTTTTATCCAAATTCGGTTGCCAAAAAGTTGTGTAAACTTGTCATGAATATCCAAAGTACTTGTCTATATTTGTTAAACATGGTTTTTGAGCCCAGTATGAAGGGGATGGAAATAGATTGCAACACGGGCTTCTTGAACTCTTGTTGGAAACTCAATTCTTTGGACATCCTTACAGCATAATTTATGTGTATGTAATATGTTTAAGTGATACAGACACTTATTTTAACATAAATGACCATTAAAAGCAGAAATTTGGCAATTTTATCCTGTGGATTACTAGTGTGGGATGAATTACGGAGGCAGTTTTTCCCACAAGTGATGCTAACATGTTGAGCGAGGGGTGAGACGTCACATTCTTGTGACTCTGAGGATGAGAATGCTGTCAAAGATGAGTATGACAAAGAATCCAAAATAGAGAATGCGGTTAATGTTTTGCCAGTTTGACTTTCCTGTTGTCAATTGGTTTACCTCGATTTCTGCGCATGCTGTTTATGCAGTTCAACACTAGCCGATAAAGTGTTATGATGCACAGCCCAGCCAATCCAAAGAGTTGACATCACCACCAGCTTAGGACAGCCAATTAGAAAGGAAACATGCCTCTAAACATGCCTAGAGCTGTAATACAGGGATCCCCCACTTTCCGTGGTTAATTGGGACCGAGATCCCGTTGAATTTCATGAAGTAGGATTGACCCCCCTGACTGATGTATACGTACATGTATATGTGTATATAATATCAATAAATGCATATTCAATACTATAAATGCTTATAATAACAATTAAATATTCAAAAATAATGTGTAAGATGTAAATATAATTTTTTATTTTTTAATTTTTATATCTCCCATTGGCTATCTCCCAACATCCAGCCCCGCTGGCCTCCAATTGGCTAGGAGGGATGATGCAGCTGCCTCCAGTTGGCTGTTATGGAGCTGCATTTCCATAATACCCATGATGCTTTTCGTGTAAAGGACAGAGTTAGTGTTGTTTCGTGAGTTTTTTGAGTGTGCTCATTGCAACTTTATTTTTTGGCTCAGAGATTTAACCTTTTTAAAACATTTGTAAGATTATAACTCTGCTAAGAAGACATGGTCAGCACACACACGTCAGTCTATTAACTTTTACAGAAACACACAGAAACCCTAACCCCGACACACACACACACACACACACACACACACACACACACACACACACACACACACACACACACACACACACACACACACACACACACACACACACACACACACACACTCGTGTGATTCCCGGTGTGAGTGAAAAGAACCTGTCTACCATCGGTGCGATATTGAAGCAGAAGAAGGCCTTAAAAGGTATACATTTATAATTTTTAAAGGGTTTCGGGGTAGTATCGGGGGCCTTGGAATGAATCACGCGTTTTACATGTAAAATGCGGTTCAGCTTATGAAAAATCCAGGATATTAAACCACTTCTGGAACGAATTAATTTCGTAAGGTGAGGCACCACTGTAGTATAAGGGGGGTTTGCATAATTGGGCTTGTTTTGTGGCTTTTTCCTTAACTTTTCCCCCATTCTTCCTTAATTTCCTTATTTTTTAAATCGATGATTATTAAAAAAAAAAAAACACACGATGCACTGAAGCATGAACGAGCGAGGGATCCCTGTACTTGCACGCTTTTTGAAAACGGGCAAGAACTGATGTTGCCAGAAGGGGTTGCTGATATTGTATGGGATCATTTTTAACAAGCTAGTAACACTATTTGATCACAGGCACTTTTTAACATTAAATAGATAGATATACTGTACAGTGAGCCTCAAGTGGAAGCTTCAGTGCAACAAGCAGTTAGAGTCATTTTAATTAAAATAAAAAAGATGATAAATACAACAAAGTAAAAATCAGTGGGAACAGTATTGTGTGTTTTTACTACATTTTGAAGCAAAACTTAGAGAGAAAGATGTTTTTTCTTCATATTGAATATGGGTGGCTTTCTGTTATTCATTAGAACAACAATGTTAGATTCTTTTTATAGTTTGGGCGACTGAGTTCAAATCATGGGGTCCTTGAACTATCTTATGGTCATAGACTTCACTTCCATAACCCTATTTTGTTGAGAAGAAAGCTCTGCCTTTCCTCTCTAGCATATGCAATCCAGACAACAGCAACTTCATCTGTTAGTTTTTAATAGTGGAGTTTAGGTTTTTCCATCACAGTCTTGGTTTTTGGTTTTCTGTGCAAGACGTCTATGGCTACAGCAATTTATTAAGTAAACGACTCTATAAAGCTTCTTTGCAGTTGTTTGTGCGGTCGTAATGCAATGCATGAAGGATTAACTTATTATTGTGACGATTATTGAGATCTAAATAATAGATACTGTATTTGCATATAAGTAGCATAATGAACAGCATACTCTATTTTTCCTGATGGTTCAGTTTGGCAAACTGTTGAAGATTATCATTGCCAGTGTCCATCACTCTGGCCTGTCGGAGAAGAAAAATAAAGTCACATGTATTTAACAAACTTATTCAATATGTATATGGTTATATTCTTTAATTGCATATAATTAGACACCCCAATATCCATCAAGCTCTATGCTTTGCTTTTGCTTAGAATTAAGTTTTTATTACTCTGGTTGCCTGGCTTTCATTCACTCTGGAAATGTTGATTTTTGAGAATGGGGTTGGGGACTGTAAGAGAGACCAAAATTGTCTGTTGCTTGGTGTATCCTTGACTCCGGAAGATCACTTTCCCAAGCTCTCGCCACACTGCCCTCCCCTGGGAATACTGCAGGGAATTGTAGGAATCTGTCTGTGCTTTGAGAGCAGGGCTGGGAGCAGGAATGCCGGTGGGAATGGTCAGGCGGAACCGCAGAAGCGTGAGGGAAAACAGGAAGGGTAACTGGAGACCTGGCACAGATTCAGCTCACAGAGAAAAGTGGTAAGAAGACACAAGGAAAAGGAAAAAAGTTGTTGGTGTATCATGGTCATGTCATGCCAGTCATATCTAAAGGTAAAATTCAAGTTATGTGGTAGGGCATAATGTGACTGATTCTGGAACTAAACAAAACTAAATAAATTAATTGTTATAAAATTGTATTGGGAAATATCTCAAATTTGATGTTGCCCACCTATCTAGTTGTTGTCCAGTTTTTTGGGATGAGCTCCCATGGCTGTGTATATTAAACCAGATTCAAACTTCCAGTCTTCTGGTTAATATTCTTGCACCTTGTGCACCAGTCAGGATTACAGGCATTCTTTTTATAAACTTGAGAAATATCGAATTCCATCCAAGTTTGATAATTTCTCACTGACATCTTGAACTGATGTTGGAAAAATTGAACCACTCCATAAAGTAATCTCCAGCACATCCAGACTTTAAATAGGGTTTAGGTCAGGAGTTAAGCCTCAATTTTATCTCGGTGCCATCAAGATAAAAAATCTCCATTGATTGGATAACAGCATCAATTCAGTACAAATTTTTTATTTTATTTGATTTTTTAAAAATTTTTCTCTACTGTGTTAATCCCGCATGGGAAACGATTGACACATTTGACCCAGTTTGAGCACACAAATGTAAACATTGAGCACATACACACTTGAAGCAGTGGGCTACCGCATACACTCTGGTGCCTGGAGAGCAGTTGGGGTTTGTGTGCCTTGCTCCAGGAAACATCAGCCATGAAGGTGGATGATAGGAAGGTGCAGCTCACTCCCCCCACCGCAAACATTTTTTTTTCTCCTGGTTATTGGATTGAACCAGCGATATTTCGGTCCCAAAGCCGTTTCTCTTATCATTAGGCTATGGCAACCCCCAATGTAGAGATTTTTGGTTGAGTAGTTCATCTGTTGCTATGCAAAACTTGTCAGCTCCCCACTCTTGCCTATTGATAATACAATGGTACCTCACCTTACGACCTTCATTTTTCATAAGTTGAACCGCATTTTACATATAAAATGCGTGATTCGTTCCAAGGCTCCCAATACTACCCCATAAACCCTTTAAAAATTATAAAAGTACACCAATTTTGTATGAAATATGTATGAAATAGGTGTTAAAAGTAAAAGAAAATTATTTACCTTTTTTTAAAATCTCTTGAACCACCCATGCGACGCTTTAAAGTCCGGGGGTTGCTAGTCCGAAGAACCCTCACCCCCACCCTCCTTCACGAGGTCCTTAAATATGGTGGTTGCTTTTTCCGAAATAATTGCCTCCGTCACTGTATCTCCGTTTTTAAGGCCTCCCTCTGCTTCAATATCGTCCCGATTGTGGAGGGGTTTCGGCCATACTCCTTTGCAATTTCACTCAACCGCATCCCACTTTCATATTTTTTATCATCTCCTGTTTTACTTTTAATGATAACGGAGCCCGCTTCTTCTTTTCAGTCCCAATGAGAATCACTTTCTTGGGGCTCATGATTAATAACGAAAAATAACGCTGTAACGAAAACACTCAAAAAAAAACCTCACGAACCAACAGTATAACTCTCCTTCACGAGTGTGTCGAACAATTGGTCAAAGGCACACGAAAAGCATTATGGGTACAGTACTGTATTATGGAGATTTAGTTCCATCCTAGCCAATGGGAGGCCAGCGGGGCGGAGTGTTGGGAGACAACCAATAGGAAAGCAACTCGCTCATTGTTTGAATGTTTGAATGGTGCGTTTGAATTTTTAAGAGAGTGTTTTCATAACATGAACTTGTTTTGTATCCGGAGACAAAAAATTTCGGAAAATGTGTTTTGTAACCTGAATCTTTTGTTTGGGGAGACTTTCGTAAAGTGAGGTACCACTGTATTAGATTACCACTAACAAGACATTGTCAGAAAGACAGTGGTCCCGTTCCAAGGCCTTATTCTATGTGAAGTGCATATTTTCTTTGTGTCAGTGTGGGTTTCTTTCTGCTCTCTGAATTCCTTCCATCTGCCAAAAACATGCAGGATGTGTATATTAAAATGGTGTACGTGTGTGTGTATATAAATGCATGTGTGTTAAATGCTCTGCAATAGACTGATATACATTTATTCATTCATTTTCTGAACCTCTGAACCGCGTAATCCTAATTAGGGTCACAGCAAGGCTCATGCCCATCTCAGCCAACTCTGGGCGAGGTACACCCTGGACACCTCACCATACCATAACAAGGTCAACACTCACACAAAGATTCACACTCACTCCTGGGGTGGTTTTGAACAGCTAATTAACCTACTGTGCATGTTTTTGTACTGTGGGAGGAAACCTATGCAAGCATGGGAAGAATATGCAAACTCCACAAAGAACCGCCCAAGCTGGGAATCGAACTCCGGACCCTCCTGCTCTGAGGCAGACGAGCTAGCCACTACGCCACCATTCCACCCTGGACTGGTATATTAGGTTGAATTTTCCAAGTTTGTATCCATTGTTTGCAGCCGAGAGTTCAGATAAACAGTGACCCTGACTAGGATGAAGTGGTTTTGAAAGCACAGCAGTGATGTGGACATGATAGCTTAGTTTGTGTTTCAGTAGTATTAGTGTTATAGTGTAGCCTCAGTGTAAATGATGAGGCTGAGAACAGTTAGACAACCAAAGTAGTAAAAAAAATTATAAACAATAGTTTAAAAATACCGTATTCGACGTAATAAGCGCCCTGCTCCAGTAAACATCTCCCCAGTGTTTTTGATCCAACGTCTAATAACCGCCCATGTGTACTGGGAGCAAAATGGTAGATCAAACTTACCAATTTTATTCGTAAAACGCATAACCTGTAAAAGTGAGTTCAAACGGTATTTCAAGACCCCCTGCCACTGGGGAATGTCTATAATGTTCATCAGTAACAACACATTTGATTGTTCCGCCGTGCTTTAAAAAAATAGGAAAATATTTTGCTGTGTTCACTTGGTAAACATCCAACAAGATGAAGCATTAGAACCTGCTACAGCAAAACTATGGGATGTTCTGAATGAATGGAGTGAAGAGCCAGATACAGACCTATCAGAAAGTGATGACAAGTATTTTTCACCCGATTCTCCTGCTCACTAACTTCACACATTTAAAGAAGTTCCTGGCCATGTGCTTTTCAATGTGCTAAAGTTGACCTTTGTGTTGATTGGTTCAACATGCCATGTACTAAAGTTGATATTCATGTTGATTGGCTTGATTTTACACTGGGGGAAAATATTTAAAGGAACAGTAACGGGAGGGAAAATTAAAGGGTCTTTTTTTTTTTTAATTATGCTGTTTTCTGTTTATTTTTAGCTATCATGTAAGTAATTTGGATGATACTACAAAATGAATAATACAAATACCAGTAAAACTCTTTTACTGTTCTGTTATTATTCATGTTTTCCATCTCTATGGCAATAAGCACTTACCGTTCCACTCTGCTGGTTAACATTTTAATAAGCGCCCACCCACTGCAGTTTTTTAAAGCACCCTGGGTACGGTGCTTATCACATCGGATACGGTATATATATATATATATATATATATATATATATATATATATATATATATATGTATATGTGTATGTGTGTGTGTGTGTGTGTGTGTGTGTGTGTGTATGTGTACTCAATAAGTATTCAACACGCACTTGCTCATTTGAAAGATTGGAAGTCCAGATAAGCCGCGCTTTGTCTCACAAGCACCATATGTCACTTGCGACAAACACCCACTTTTTGGTGGAGCGCCTGACATATTTGTGTCTATGTAAGCCTTGCGATCATTGGGAAACTTGTTCAGGGTGTTCCTTCCTTTTGCCTGATGTCAGCTTAGTTTGTCTGCAGCTTCCCTTTGACCTTGATGAATAAGTGGAAGAAATAAAGAATGTATGAATGGTTCTGATCGGCAGGGAGAGTATGCACACAACATGTGGACCGCTTTAATCAGTTGTTGGTTAAGTACATGATTTTCCTAAAAAAATCCAATGAATGCAGATGAACAATTTTTAACAAACTCTTAGTTGGGCAATGGTGGTCTAGTGGTATAGGGCACTGGATCGCTGATCCAAAGGTTGGGGGTTCGAGTCCAACTCTCCACAAGGTTGTCACTGTCCCCCCCAGTTAACCCAGTTATCAAAGGCGGGCCATGTCTCTCACTGTCTATGGTGTGAGGCATGTAAAAGAACCATTGCTGACTTTCGTAAAGAGTAGGCTGCAAAGTTGTCAGCGTGTTTCTGTCCCTTGCTAAAAGGATTGTGACAGGAAGGGCATCCGACGTAAAAACCTCTGCCAAATCAAACGTGCGAATCAGAAGATTCGCTGTGGCGACTCCCGAGTAAAAGGGAAAAAGCCGAAAGGACGACAGACAGTTGTCTTCCAGTCAAAGGTCGGGACACACCTACATACTGACTTTCTGCTGGTCCTATAGAACAATCAGCTATAATAATATGTACACATGCAGAAATTGGCAAAAACATTAAAATTAGCTGAGTTGGACCAGATGTTGGTCATACTTGTGTCACTAAAACAGCTTTAACGCATTAAAGCATGGATTCTACAAGACCTCTGAGGTTCTGCTGTGCTATGAGGTACCAAGCAGGTCACAACACATGTTGTAATTTCTATAAGTTGAAGGTGGTGTCTCCATGGCTTGGACTTGTTTGCATAGTGGGAAAATTGGAGATTGATTTTCCTCAAACCATTGCTGAACAGACTTTGCACTATGGTGGACCAAATTTCCTGTTGAAAGAGTCGACTGCCATAGGATATATGACTGCTACATAGGGTTATATTTGCTTTTCAGTAAGGTTTGGGTAGATCATAGGTATCAAAGTAAGGTCCTTTAGAATTCTAGGACTCAAAGTTTTCCAGCAGAACGTTGTCCAAAACAGACCTACCCTGAAACAAGGCCTACTTTTTCACATAACAGCAACACATGCACCTAACCATCTACATAATGTAAAATAAAAATCAGACAATCCATTCTTCCATGGGCAATTTTTTCATGGCAGATGGATGCCAGCATTCCTGTGACCCTAATTAGATTAAGCAGTTGAGAAAATGAATGAATGAATGGTTCAGAAAATGAGTGAGAAGAGTGATACAGGGATCCCTCATTTTCCACGGTTAATTGGAACCGAGATCCCTCCACGACCGCTGAATTCTGCGAAGTAGGATCAACCCACCTGACTGACGTATACGTACATATATATGTGTATATAATATCAATAAATACATATTCAGCGCTATAAATGCTTATAATAACAATTAAATATTCAAAAATAATAAGATAATTAGCATAATAAAAATAAAATTTATAATAAATATATAAAAATAATAATAATAAAAATAATAATAAGATGTAAATAAAATATAAATACACACACGTACAGATACACACGCACTCAGATGCGCCCCTCACATAAAAATGTAAGAAGTTTTGTGTGTGTGTGTGTGTGTGTGTGTGTGTGGGTGTAAGGGGGGTGGGGTTGTTTTTTGTTTTTGTTTGGTTTATTTTATTTTTTTTTGCATAAATTGCTTTGTTGCATATACTGCATTTTCCTTAACTTTTTACCTTATTCTTCTTTACTTTCCTTATTTTTTAATTTGATGAATATTAAAAAAAAAAAAAAAAATGCAATGACCTGAAGCCGCATGAATTGAAGCGTGAAGTCGCGAGGGATCCCTGTACTATAAAAATAAACGTTCATAGGTGCAACAAACTTGAAGATTTCTATCCAAAAGTTATTCAAGTACTAAAACACCAAGTTATAGACTGTAGGGGTGACTGTTGAAAAACAAGCCACATTTGGTCATATTCGACCACTGCATTATGGTCGGTTTATTAACTTTTACAGAAACACGCAGAAACCCTAACCCCGACACACACACACACACACACACACACACACACACACACACACACACACACACACACACACACCCTTGGATTAAGTCAGAGCACATCCATAGCTAAATCAGTTTCATAGAGAATTATTCTGTAGGCTTTTTTTCCCCTTAAAAGTGCATGGAGTGTTTTTATTATTTTTTTGTGTGCTGCTTTAATAAGCTAAGTGAAAGATAAGGATTTGTGTCACATCACCGCCAGATTAGTCTTTCTGTCCACCCACTCACAAAGGCAGCATGTTAAAGTGACAGTTAAAAGAAAGCTGAACTGAATCACTTCGATGAAATGTACCGAGTATATTCAGCAAAATGTCCTCAGATCCGGGATCGATAGAAATATTTCATTATTTCGGCACATTCTCAGGTCAAAGGGTCAGAATGTCTCCTTGATTAAAATTAAGTAGGTAACCCCTTTTTTCCTCTACAAAGAGCTGTCATTTGTAACCAGTGTTCATACCACGAACTTGTTTTAAGTTTGTAAAATGAGGAAGGTTTCCTAACCGTTAACCAACAGGACACAAAAAGTAAATATAACTGTGAGTGTTGAGAAATGATTGCTTTGCCCTTGATAAAGAGTTTAACAATAGCATAGTCTATTGTTCTGCAATGACAGACAGCTGGCCTGAGACTGGGACTTGTTCCTCTTGTTTGACCTCTTGATCTACTGGGAAGGCAGGATACAAGCCAGGATATCCCTTCCTGTCTTCCTTGTTCCCTTTGTTCATTTGAATCTTTCATTTATTATTTATTTATTTATTTATTTTTTGCCTAACTGTGTTCATATGAGATTGTACTGCTGTTATAATCCTGTAATTGCTAAAAGGGTAATTAAAATTGAGATTGATAATCTAGCAAAATTGAAAAGGGCTTCAGTTGAACTCAGAGGCTCTTCCAAAGCCCCCCCATGCACTTTGCTTTCAGGTTCATGAATGGTTGTGTGATACATGAACAAGGGAACATGTATGCATTTGATTGGATAATATTAGGCAGCGATTGATTGGTGCTTTTACGGGATTATAGTTGCTACAGATGACAGATTTTTTTCAGACCTTTTCCAGAGCTTATAAGTTACTGATTTTAGTCGGTGTGTAAGGACCATTTCAACCAATATAACAGTTTATGTTTACACAAAAAATGTACCAAACTCTGGTTTAAATTTTTATTCAGATGGTTTGAGTCATAAGGTAGAAATGTTGTCTGCACCTGAACATGAGCCAATTCCATTATTCGTGTTCCTTTTAACAATTCAACTGAGCAAAGCACTTAATACAGACAAATAAATAGCAGGACTATTTGTAGTATCCAGTCATATTCCTGTCAGATATGTACCTTTCCTAACATCAGTACTACCGGAGGTCTACCTCAGTGTATATATATATATATATATATATATATAGATATATATGTCTCTGTCTTCCTTTCGGCTTTTTCCCTTTTACTCGGGAGTCGCCACACCAAATCATCTGATTCGCACGTTTGATTTGGCAGAGGTTTTTACGTCGGATGCCCTTCCTGTCACAACCCTTTTTAGCAAGGGACAGAAACACGCTGACGACTTTGCAGCTACTCTTCACGAAAGTCAGCAATGGTTCTTTTACATGCCTCTCACCATAGACAGTGAGAGACATGGCCCGCCTTTGATAACCCAGTTAGCCGCACTGGGGGGGACAGTGACAACCTTGTGGAGAGTGGGACTCGAACCCCCAACCTTTGGATCAGCGATCCAGCGCCCTATACCACTAGACCACCACTGCCCCCATATATATATATCTTCTTTTACTTTCGGCTGCTCCCTTCAGGGGTCGCCACAGCAAATCATCCGCCTCCACCTCACCCTGTCCTCCACATCTTCTTTTCTGACTCCAACGACCTTCATGTCTTCCTTCACCACATCCATAAATCTCTTCTTTGGTCTTCCTCGAGGCCTTCTGCCTGGTAGTTCCAACCTCAGCATCCTACTGCCAATATACTCACTATCCCTCCTCTGTACATGTCCAAACCATCTCAATCTAGCCTCTCTGGCTTTGTCTCCAAAACATCTTACGTGGGCTGTCCCTCTGATATACTCATTTCTGATCCTATCCATCCTCGTTACTCCCAGAGAGAACCTCAACATTTTCATCTCCGCTACCTCCAGCTCTGCCTCCTGCCTTTCCTTCAGCGCCACTGTTTCTAATCCATACAACATCGCTGGCCTCACCACCGTCTTGTACACTTTTCCCTTCATTCTTGCTGACACTCTCCTATCGCACATCACACCGGACACTTTTCTCCAACCATTCCAGCCTGCCTGCACACGTTTCTTCACCTCTTTTCCACACTCTCCATTGCTCTGGATTGTTGAGCTTAAGTACTTAAAATCCTCCACCTTCGTTATCTCTGTCTTACATCTCTCATACATGTCCTGCACCACTCTAACATACTTCTCTGCCACTCCAGACTTCCTCATGCAATACCACAGTTCTTCTCTTGGCACCCTGTCATATGCTTTTTCCAGATCCACAAAGGCACAATGTAGCTAACTCTGACCTTCTCTGTACTTCTCTATTAACATCCTCAAAGCAAACATTGCATCTGTGGTGCTCTTTCTTGGCATGAAACCAAACTGTTGTTCACAAATGCTGACCTCTGCCCTTAGTCTAGCTTCCACTATTCTTTCCCATAACTTCATCATATGGCTCATCAACTTTATCCCTCTGTAGTTGCTGCAACTCTGCACGTCTCCCTTGTTCTTAAAAATGGGCACCAGCATACTTCTCCTCCACTCCTCCGGCATCTGCTCACTCTCTAGTACCTTGTTGAATGTTCTTGTCAGAAAATCTACTGCTACCTTCCATAGACACTTCCATACCTCCACAGGTATATCATCAGGACCAACTGCCTTTCCATTCTTCATCCTCTTCAATGCCCTTCTCACTTCACCCTTACTGATCTTTGCTACATCCTGCTCCTCAATGGTCACCTCTTCTACTCTTTTTTTCTCTCTCATTTTCCTCATTCATCAGCTCTTCAAAGTACTCTTTCCATCTTCCCAGCACACTTCTGTCATCAGTCAATACATTTCCCTCTCTGTCCTTTATCAATCTAACTTGCTGCACGTCCTTCCCATCTCTATTTCTCTGCTGTGCCAACCTGTATAGATCATTTTCTCCCTCTTTACTATCCAACCTATCATACAAGTCATCATACGCCCTCTGTTTGGCCTTAGCCACTGCTACTTTCGCCTTACGCTGTGTCTCCCTGTACTCCTGTTTACTCTCTTCGGTCCTCTCAATGTCCCACTTCTTCTTAGCTAACCTCTTCCTTTGTACACACTCCTGCAATATCTACTTTCCTTCCAGAGGACACACCAAGTACTCTCCTACCTGTATCCCTGATCACATTTGCTGTGGTTGTCCAGTCATTTGGAAGCACTTCCTGGCCACCCAAAGCCTGTTTCAACTCCTCCTTGAAGACAACACGACACTCTTCCTTTTTCAGCTTCCACCACTTTGTCTTCTGCTCTGCCTTTGCTTTTTTCACCTTTCTCACCATCAGAGTCATCCTGCACACCACCATCCTATGCTGTTTGGCAACACTCTCACCCACTATGACTTTGCAGTCACTGACTTCCTTTAAATTACATCGCCTGCACAAGATGTAGTCTACCTGTGTGCTCCTACCTCCACTTTTATAAGTCACCCTATGCTCCTGTTTCTTCTGGAAGAAAGTATTCACCACAGCCATTTCCATCCTTTTTGCAAAATCTATCAACATCTGTCCTTCTGTGTTCCTGTCCTGGATACCAAACCTGCCCATCACTTCCTCGTCCCCTCTGTTGCCTGTACCAACATGTCCATTGAACTCTGCACCAATGACCACTCTTTCACTCTGGGGGTACTCTGCATCACTTCATCTAACTCCCTCCAGAATCTCTCCTTCTATTCTAGCTCACATCCTGCCTGTGGGGCATAAGCACTAACAACATTGAGCATTACACCTTCAATTTCGAACTTGAGACTCATCACTCTGTCTGACACTCTTTTCACTTTTAGAACATTCCTGACAAACTCCTCCTTCAAGATGACTCCGACTCCATTTCTCTTCCCATCCACACCATGATAAAATAGCTTAAACCCTGCTTCTAAGCTTTTAGCTTTGCTACCTTTCCACCTGGTCTCCTGAACACACAGTATGTCCACTTTCCTCCTCTGCATCATGTCAGCCAGCTCGCTACCTTTTCTTTGCATAGTTCCAACATTCAAAGTCCCCACTCTCAGTCCTAGACTCATGCCTTTCCTCTTCTGTCTCTGCCTACGGATACGCCTCCTACCTCTCCTTCTTCGACGTCTTCGACCAACAGTAGTCCAATTTCCATCAGCACCCTGTTGATTGACAGCACTGATGGCGGTCGTTGTTAACCCGGGCCTCGACCGATCCGGTATGGGGGTAATACTTCTGATTTGCATCATAAATATTTGGCATTGGTTTTATGTCGGATGCCCTTCCTGACACAACCCTCTGCATTTCTCCGGGCTTGGGACCGGCATGAGGGGGAGAGACACTGGTTAGTGCCTCCCCCCACCTCATGGCTGTATTGCCTCCATATATATATATATATATATATATATATATATATATATATATATATATATATATATATATATATATATATATATATATATATATATAAAATTGTATCCTATCACACACACACACACACACAGACACACACACATCAATACATATATAATACAGTGTACCTCGTCCAAGGAGTGTCCCTTATATATATATATACTAGTATATATGAGTGCTTACAATCAGTTCCTGAAGGAAGTGTATTAATGAGATAGTTTTAAGAATTAGATGCAGCATTTGAAGCTACGCTAATACAGTGGTACCTCGTCCAAGGAGTGTCCCTTATAACGATTTTTCCATGATATGAGCTTCGATCCCACCAAAAAGTTGCCCCATCCAACGAGCAAAAATCACTTTTACAAGCTCTCTTCGAAATGGCTTTTCCGGGTCGATTAGCCTCATATTCTTCTGTGTGTATTGCTCCGCGCTCCAAGAATGCCCTGTGCAGTGCTTCTCAATTATTTTCTCTGACGCCCCCTCAGGGAGAGAAAAAAAAAAACATTTCATGCCCCCCAGCACCCCATGCGTGACTATAAATAGTGTTTACTGCACTTCATATCATTTGCTCGGTGCTTTTTCCCTACACAATAGCTTGACAATGAGAGCGCTAGTGCCAACTACTGTAGTGGATGCACAATTACACTTAACTCTAGTACAGTGTAGCAAAAAAGCATGTTCCCCAGGATCATACCTGCTCCCCATCATCACACCCATGCCCCTATTTGAGAAGCACTGGCCTTGTGGGAGCTCACCATGAGCCTTTCCTTGCTGGCATTCATAGCGTGCACATACACAAAATTCTCCTCTTCCTCCTCCTCCTTTTCTGTTACGCACCACCTCTTGCCTGTGACCTCTTCGCCACAGTCGATGATTGGAAGGGTTAGTTGAGTCAAATATACATGTTTGTGGCAGGTTATATGAGTTTGGGAGAGGGTTGGAATGGTTTTGTTATTTTTTTATCAGATTAATTGTTTCATCTAGTGAACTTTTTGGCTTACGAGCTTGCCCATCGGAAAGGATTAAATTCATTCGTCAAGGTACCACTGTACATAATAGTAGCTGAGCTAAGCCCAGGGGCCCCTATGTAATAATACAAGTGCATTGGGTCCATCATTAAATCTCGAACACATGACGAAATCATGTTTACTGACAAGACAGTATGCGATTTTTATCCTGAGAGTGAATTCACTGCGTTCATGCTTTGGTTTTCTTGCCAGTAATTACACATTAAAGCTTTGTAGACTTATTTTGTTACACACTTATGATTGTATTACACTAAGGCTCTCCAAGGTTTATGTACATTTGGCATGTTTTGGGTTCAGACCACTGAGCTCTATATACAACTCCATGGTTCAGGGGCGGAAGCCAAGACTGAGATCTTGTCCACTTATTTCCGTTGACGATGCTTCACCAGAAAAACTCAAGAGAAGAGGATCTCTGGTGTTGCTTGTTGAATGGAAAATCACCATGTTTGAAAAGTCAGAAGGTAAAACTTAGTTTAGCTGAGCCAGTAACTAACTATATAAAATACAAATACACATGATAGCTGCTGTTGGCCATTTTCAGAATTTATGTGTTCACCTATACGTGTCCCAGAGTGCTACATGAGCTAAAATAATTGCATGTATAACATCCATTGGCCTGCACAATGCATTTGCTCATCTCTCCAGTCTCTGCTCTTGCGTCTTTTATCCGTATAACATATATAAATAAACAAGCATGAATTGGGTATAATAATTATGCAAAAATTAGAGTTGTCAAAAATATAATGAATTATATTCTATGTAAGTAAATAATCCAAATTATTTAATATCTAAGTTTCAACCTAATGCTTCCCCCATTTTTTTTTCGTAAAACGCAATAAGAAAGAGACAATTCACAAAGGCTTTAATAGTGCTCCGATTTAAACAATGCCTAAATATTACAGTAGAGCGCTAGATAGTGTGCAGCAGCCATTACATTGTATTGTACTTTGTATGTGCATGAGGAACAGGGTTTCATTCTGATCTTGACCATCAAAATGTAAATACAGGGATCCCTCGCTACTTCTTGCTTCAATTCATGCAGCTTCAGTGCATCACATTTTTTTAATATTCATTGAATTAAAAAAATAAGGAAATTAAGGAAGAATAGGGGAAAAAGTTCAGAAAAATCCCACAAAAACAAAGCCAATTATGCAAGAAAAAAAAAAATCCCGAAACAAACACAAAACAAAAAACAACCCAAAACCTCCCATCAAAACTAGTTACATTTTTGTGAGGTGCGCATCTGAGTGCGTGCACGCGCATCTGCATCTGCATCAGACTGCCCACATCTGTAGTCATGTGTATTTATATTTTATTTACATCTTATACATTATTTTGTGGGTTATACAGAGTTTCGGTCTTTCAAGTGCACAAGGGTGCTGTTGAACTTGTTTAGAACACAGCCTGCACTGATGTTAATCACCAGCAGAGCGGCGGGTTCTCTTTCCTGGATTCAGGTTTTCATTAATTTTACAACTCTCTTTGTTTCACTGAGTATGCATGGTAGATTGTGCCGATCTGAGCAGATAGTTAATTCATCTCTGTGTATGAGACTTCCACCCATGCTAGTAGACTTACGCTTCTGACCAACCATATTTGCTTCGGGTTACAAAAGTCCGCAAAACAGTGTGAACACAAAGATCACAGAGACAATGTCTTAACACAAGGGTAAGACGCTATATAACTGATATATATATATATATATATATATATATATATATATATATATATATACAGTAAAACCTCCGCTGACGAACGCTTAAGCTCACGAACTTTTCGCCTCAAGAACATTAAATTTGCGAGCATATAGTCTCTGCTGACGAACTAGTTTTTGGCGGATGAACCAAACCACGCGGTCGAACAGCGCCACGGTGGCGGCCACGAGAAGCTGACGCACGCTCACGGTGTCCCAGTTCGTCACCCCCTTTCTTTGAGTGCGGACGTGGTTTGTGTTTGATAGACATTTTGGACCATATTGAGTGTACTTTTGCTATTATGGGACCGAAAAAGACCCCACCACAGGCGGAGATCATTGAAAACCACGAACGAGGTGTGCGTTTGTGTGACTTAGCGTCCCAGTACCAGTACGCTAAGTCTACCATTGCTACCATCCTTAAGAACAAGGAAGCTATTAAGGGTGCGTGTGTGGCTAAGGGTGTTTCCAAACAGTAGGCGTTTCCAAACACTCCTTCCAAACAGTAACTCCCTCCCGCCCTCCTCCCACTCCATTCCATCAAGCCATCAACTACCATCACAAAGGTAAATAAAACGACTTTATTATACAGTACAGTTTATTTCTTTAATTACAATACAATAGCACATTTATTATACATAAAATAAGGTATATTTTTGTGTAGTTTTAAGGCTTATTTAGTAGAAAATTATGTTTTATGGGGACCTGGGAACGGATTAATCTCATTTTAATGGTTTCTTATGGGAAATAAATGTTCGGAAGATGAATTTTTCGCCTTACACACACTTTCTGGGAACCAATTATGTTCGTGAGCTGAGGTATCACTGTACATAAAACCTATATATACGCATAACTGAACTGGGAAGAAGGAGGGGCACGTTCAGTCTGTCGTTTGGACACAGCGTCATTACGTCATTACATCATTACATCAGCATACTACATAGGTACGTCTAAACTCAAAATTTGACTTTTTTTTAAATACGTAAAATCGAAAAAACGTAAAACGAATGAACGTAAGTCGGGGAGCGTCTGTACAACACAAAGTACATTACAAAATCATCATGCGATCATTTAATTACATCTCTCTCTCTCTCTCTCTCTCTCTCTCTCTCTCTCTCTCTCTCTCTCTCTCTCTCTCTCTCTCTCTCTCTCTCAGTTAGATATTGATGGCATCTGCCCTCGCTGAACGCAGAGGCACTGGGTGAAAGTTAGTCCCCTATTGAGTGCCTCAACTAGTGCAGAACAATAGACCCTCACTCCACACTTTTTTACACGCTGTGTGTAATTCTGTGCACGGCGTTGCTACTTGTTTTAGTGGCTTGTGAAATTGATTGCTGAGAGAAAGTTCCAACCTGAATAGTTGAGCAAAGAAGGAAGAGTAAATATCCAAGTGAACTCTGTTACAGTTGTAGACGTCTCTCAAGGACAAAGTAAATTGATTTGAAGTTGTGTCTTTGTGTTCCACAAAATGTTCCACAGGTTCTCAGTGAAGGTTTTGCGTTACATCAGTTTGAAAGCATCTGCTGTGTAAGAAAGTAGATAAAGTGTGAAATTGACTTCATTCACTTTAACAAATGAATATGGTTGAGTTACAAGTTTTAGGTATGTGGAAATGAAAGATTCATTCCTCTCTCTGTCTCTCTCTCTCTCTCTCTCTGTGCTGTGGAGAGGTGCAGTGATCATGATGTCATTCATTTAGTGGGTCCTGTGGACAGGCTTTATGAGAAGCAGCTGTTCACAGGAGGAGCAGGGAGGCGAGATAGATAGAAAGAGAGAGAGAGACAGAGAGAAAGAGAGAGAGAGAGAGAGAGAGAGAGAGAGAGAGAGAGAGAGAGAATTTTGGCTGTCTAATCTTTCAGAATACCAAGAAATATCGGTGACCACAGCGAACATTAGGCTGATTTTTGACTCACAATGCATCAGTATGCTATCATCTCTCTACAATATAATTATGAAAACCATTGCTAGGCCTCATATTATTGTTGTTTATCATATTAGATTCTTGCACAAGTCATCTAAAGGTGCAAAAATAACTTAACATATTCATTGGTGCTCATATACTATGTGTAATTATTTTCATGACTCCTGATCCAGGCATGTATCTGTAGATTTTTTAAAGTCCTGCTGAGTAAAGGAAAGATCTCAACTTTGACCTGGCCCCTTGCCATGTCTGTGTGTGTGTGTGTGTGTGTGTGTGTGTGTGTGTGTGTTTGTGTGTGTGCTCAGAAACTCCTACTATGCAGGGCTCGGCTTCTATTGTCCAAAGCAGGAAGAGTGTTGGGAAGAAGGAGTTGTCTGAGTTTTCTTTGCATTTGGGATTTAAAATAAAACACAGATGGCTGTTTAGCCATTACTACTTACACATACACACACACACACACACACACACACACACACACACACACGGAACTAAACAGATATTCATTCAATTCCCATTTTCATAATAGTTTTAGTTATCCTTTGTGAAATGCTACATTTGTACACATTAAACTGATTCTGAATTTATATACAGTGTGTATATATATATATATATATATATATATATATATATATATATATATATATATATATATGCACATATATGCACATATTATGAGATACCACTTGGTTAGGGTCACTTGAAGGCTAGCCTTTTTCAGTCGACTCTGAGCGAAGGTGGGGTACACCCTGAAGAGTTCACTATTCCAGGGCCAACAAACACAACTATTCACTTTTTGGACTTTGAAAGGAAACTGGAGTATCTGTAGAACACCCATCCCAGCACAGGGATATCATGCAAACTCCACACAGAAACGCCCTGGGACTGTGAGGTGGACATGCTAACCACGGACA
This sequence comes from Plotosus lineatus, assembly GCA_024760905.1. NCBI lineage: Eukaryota > Metazoa > Chordata > Actinopteri > Siluriformes > Plotosidae > Plotosus > Plotosus lineatus. Next base: position 13,297,234 of record CM045742.1, read on the forward strand.
CCACAGACTCAACAACGCCAACATAGCTGATATATTCCTCAGAGGTCTTCTTCAATACCATATTCGTGTGCTGTATGGGGAGCAATTGTTTTGCATACACATTTACATTTATGGCATTTTGCAGACATGTTTATCCAGAGTGACTTACATTTGTCATGTTTTAAAAATGAATGAATATCTATCTATCTATCTATCTATCTATCTATCTATCTATCTATCTATCTATCTATCTATCTATCTATCTATCTATCTATCTATCTATCTATCTATCTATCTATCTATCTATCCATTGCTACCCAAATGACCTGACCCCAGGTCAAGTAGGCGAAGACGAAAACAATGATGATGACGATGATAATGTGTTCACAGTGGTACTTTGACTTACAAGTGTCCCTAATAATGAATTTTCCATGATATGATACAAATTTTTGACTTGCTCTGCTGGAGAAATGGCTTTTTCGGGCCGATTAGCCTTGTATTCTTCTGCGTGCATTCCTACACGCTCCAAAAACGCCTTGTGCAGTGTTTTTTAATTATTTTCTGTGATGCCCCCTATAGGAAGAGAAAAAGAAAAACATTTTATGCCCCTCTAGTGCCCCGCGCGTGACTATAAATAGTGTTTACTGCACTTCATATTGTTTGCACGGTGCTTTTTTCCCTACATCATGGAAAACACAGTGAGAGCATCACTGCCACCTAGTGTAGAGGATGTGCAATCACACTTATAAAGCTGGTTCACCAGTATGTTAAAAAAGCATGTTCCCCAGGGTTATATGCGCCAATTAGCCTCGTATTCTTCTGCGTGTATTCCGCTGCGCTCCTTTCTGCGCCTGCATTAGTAGCGTGCACGCGAACAAAAGTTTTTCTTTTCTGTGGTTTGGATTTTGTGAATTTTTTAGTCTTATTTTTTATTGTGCATATCCCAGTGTTTCTAAAATGGGTCATAAGAAAGTGGCTGATGTTTTCAAGAGGAGAAAATCGATTTCTCTTGAAACGAAGCTTGAAATCATAGCTAAACATGAAAAAGGAGTCCGAGTGTCTGATCTGTGTAAGAAGTTTGGGAAGAATGCATCGACTATCTGTCCAATTCTCAAACAGAAGGCCATGTTGAAGAGTACTAAACCAGCAAAGGGGGGTTAGTATTTTATCTGATGAAAGATCCGGACTCAATGATGTGATGGAGAGGCTTCTCCTACTGTGGATCAAGTCAAAAGAGATCAACAGCGATGGGAGTGCAGCCAAGCAGCAGAAGACAAGTGATTAAAATTAGTGAAGTGAAATAAAACGGTCCGAAAAAAAAAAATAAATAAAATAAATAAATAAATAAATAAAAAGAAATAAATATATAAGTAAATAAGAAGTAAAAGAAAAATTAGTAGTGTAAGTTAATGTTAAGTGCTATTCTTAAGTTCAGACGCACTTACTGTATTGTATAACGAATTATTGTTTATTCTTGTTTTATTATTATTTAATGTTAATGACAGTATTATTAATGTTACTGTACATGTGTTATTATTGGGAAATGTTGATTCTTACAGGTTTATCTTAAATATATTACGTCAAAAATGTGTGTTTTTGTCAGGTTATATGAATTTGGGAGGGGGTTGGAACAGATAAATTGGTTTTCTGTTGTTTCCAATGGGAATATTTGTTTCGTCTAACGAACGTTTCCACTTACGATCTCGCCCTTGGAAAAGATTAATTCCATAAGTTGATGTCGCGGGGCAGTGGTGGTCTAGTGGTATAGGGCGCTGAATCGCTGATCCAAAGGTTGGGGGTTCGAGTCCCACTCTCCACAAGGTTGTCACTGTCCCCCCCAGTGGAGCTAACTGGGTTATCAAAGGCCGGCCATGTCTCTCACTGTCTATGGTGCGAGGCATGTAAAAGAACCATTGCTGACTTTCGACAAGAGTAGGCTGCAAAGCCGTCAGCGTGTTTCCGCCCTGCGATGGCCTGGGGAGCTGTCCAGGGTGTACTCTGCCCTCGCCCGAAGTTGGCTGGGATGGGCGCCAGCCTCCCCGCGACCCAAGTTAAGATTAAGCGGGTACAGAAAATGAACTGAACTGAAGTTGATGTCGCACTGTTTCTGCCTAATAGGTAAGATTTAGCCAGATAAATGAACCCATAAGTACAAGAATATAATTTGTAATATTTTGCTTAGTAAAATGCCAGAAACCCATTTTGAAGACACATCTTTCTATAATTGCATACTTTTTTTGGAAACTCTTACAAACACTTGTTTATGTTTATCTTTACAACAATTAGCCTGCAGCGCTTCTTTATTCCTCTTGTCTCCCTCTAAAGCTTTGTGTACCCAATCCCTGATGACAGTGCCTTGATACGGATCTGTTGTTTGAAGCGAATTCTTAGTTATATAACTGATGGAGGCTGATGGCCCTGCTCTGACCCTAAATAATATCCACAAACTCTCAAGAGAGTCCACAAACTGATGCCTATCACTTTTAAAGAGCCGGGTAGGATTCCTATACCTTCAGCCTGCTTTTGTGTCACTTGCGTTTATAGGCTTTGGGGAGCAGGTTGTATACTAAAGTGTAATGGTGCATAAAGATGAACAAAAGCATAGAGATTTCAGCATGTGTGCGTTTCAATGCTCTGCACTATCAAAGTCACTTAGCTGTATTTACACGTGCATATAATAGTCGGCTCAGTAAAATTTGTCCATTTACAGTAGTTTGGTGATCAACAGCCTGTAAAAGAAAGAGATCTGTGTGAGTGTGGCTTTACTAAGAGGTGCGTACTGTTTACCACGAATACACTACATATGATCCAAATCATGCCACTTATTAGCGTCACAGCTGTCATGCCTCCTCTCACGAGTTGTAATTTCCCCAAGTTGACCCTAAGGCTCGAGAATCCGCACAGCAGAACATGTCTGTGTCAGACCGACCCGTTTTCCTGAGCAGAGGGTTCGGAAAAGGGACAGATAAAAGGTCAAAGGACCATATGGGACTTTTTATTGCTTGAAGCAGATGGCTGTTTCTTTTCACCACATCATTGAGGAAATAGTCTCATATAACAATAGAGAATAGAACAAAAGCAAAGTCGCGGATTCTGCAGTATTTCTAAAGTAGCTGGAAGCGGCGGAGTAGTAAACATGGCTACTGCCAGATTTACTGCTTTACAAGTTGTGCATTTGCTCCATGTCACCTACCTCGAAGTTTTTATGTACATGTCAGCTGAAAATTGAGTTGGAATGGGTGTCCAGGAGACAACTCATAAAACTCACTACGCCAGACTGAGGTTGATAAGGTGAGATGTGTGAGATCGATAGATTATATCATGATCAGTCCCGGAGTTTAATATGGGAAGAGCTGCTGGTTGTTTAATAGACAGGAATAGAAAATTTAATGCTTTGTTCAAAAGTTTCATTTATATTTTTATATCTATTGCTTATGATAGAGTATTGCTGCCACTCAGGTGAAGGAAAAGATCAGTGTCGTGTTACAACGTAAAATGTTTGTTGTTATAACATCAACATTTTAATTTTCTCACAATATGATTTCAGTTTATCCTGACATACAAAATGCTCACGCGAGAACGATACCATAATTATCATATCGGGACTTTTATTATTGAATTCTACCAATATAAAAATTACTACATCATATTTATATAATACTATTAAAAGATATATATCGACATGCTATATCATTGTAAGAATAAGTTTATTGTTATATAATAAGTTTATAATTTCCGAACAGTGTGTCAGTATAAAACACAACAAATTCACGTCCTAATACAGTATAATAAATATTATATTGTTCCAACATTAAATGTTTATTATTATACTGTGTGTGTGTGTGTGTGTGTGTGTGTGTGTGTGTGTGTGTGTGTGTGTGTGTGCGTGCGTGCGTGCGTGCGTGTGTGTGTGTGTGTGCGTGTGCGTGCTGCGTGTGTGCGTGTGCGTGTGTGTGTGTGTGTGTGTGTGTGTGTGTGTGTGTGTGTGTGGTGTGTGGGGGGGTGTCTCTCTCACAGTGGTGTCATGTTTAACATATTCGACTCACAGTAATGTGGTCTTGGGTTGAAGACGCAGGCGTGGCGAGTACGTTTCTGTGGGAAATTTGTATGTTCTCCACGTAACTGAGTTTCCTCCGGGTGCTCCGCTTTCATCCTACAGTCTCAAATTGCCCTATGTCTAAATGTGTGTGTGTGTGTGTGTGTGTGTGTGTGTGTTGGCCCTGCAATGAAATAGGGAGCTGTTCAGGGTGTATATTGCATTTCCCAGAGTCAGCTGAGATAGGCTCCACCTCTTCCTGCAGCCATAACAGTATTAAGCGGTTCAGTGAATGAATGAATAAATGAATTGATGGATGTTATAATGTGATGAATATTATAGTGTTATAATAATAGCATATATAACAGATTAATGTGAAACTATATTTTGATAACGTGAAATGTTTGACATGGGCAGGGCAGTGGTGGCCTGGTGGTAAAGGTGCTGGATCACTGAGCCTAAGGTTTGGGGTTCAAGCCCCACTCTCCACAAGGTTGTCACTGTCCCCCCAGTGCAGCTAACTGGGTTATCAAAGGCGAGCCATGTCTCTCACTGTCTATGGTGAGAGGTTCATGTAAAAGAACCATTGCTGACTTTCGACAAGAGGAGCTGCAAAGCCGTCAGCGTGTTTCTGCCGTGTGATGGAGTGGCAAGCTGTCCAGGGTGTACTCTGCCCTCGCCCGGATTCGGCTGGGAGGGGCGCCAGCTTCCCTGCGACCCTAATTAGGATTAAGCAGTTATAGAAAATGAATGGATGATGAAATGTTTGCTATGATAATAATAAAAGTTTTACCTGTGTGGCAGTAATACGTTCCTGGTTTTGTTTCTGGCGAACAATTCATTACATGTGTGGAACAAAATAGTCTACAGAGTGTACAGCTATTGCTGAAGACATGCATTTTTGCTACAAACCTACACGTATGTGTGTACAGTGATCCCTCGCTACTTCATGCTTCAGTTTTTGCGGCTTCAGTGCATCGCGGGTTTTTCAAAAATATTCATCGAAAAATTAAAAAATAAGGAAATTAAGGAAAAAGAGGGAAAAAGTTAAGGAAAATGCTACAAAACAAGGTCAATTATAAAAAAAAAACCCAAACAAAAACATAAAAACAACCCAATCACCAACAAAACTACTTACATTTTTATGTGAAGTGCGCATTTGTATGTGTGTGTATTTATATTGCATTTACATATTACAATACATCTTATGCATTATTTTTGAAAGTTTAATTGTTATTATAAGCATTTATAACATTGAATATGTATTTATTGATATTATATACACATATCCATGTACATATACCTCAGTCAGGGAGGGACGATCCTACTACGTGGAAATCGTTGGTCGCAGGGGGTGTGGAGGTGTGAGGGGGGTCTTGGTCCTCACTAACTGCAGAAAGTGAGGGATCTCTGTATATGTGTGTGTGTGTGTGTGTGTGTGTGTGTGTGTGTGTGTGTGTGTGAGAAAGAGAGAGAGAGAGAGAGAGAGAGAGAGAGAGAGAGAGAGAGAGAGAGAGAGAGAGAGAGAGAGAGAGAGAGAGAGAGAGAGAGTCTGTTTAAGTAAGAGGAATAGGATAGAAAGAGAAGAAAAAAGTTTATATTTCTCTGAAAAGATGTGAGCCCTTTAAACAGCTGAAAATCATTTAGGCATTCAGGTCATCCATGCCATGAGAGAGAGAAAGAGGGAGAGGGAGAGAGAGAGAGAGAGAGAGAGAGAGAGAGAGAGAGAGAGAGAGAGAGAGAGAGAGAGAGAGCGGGGCACACAAAAGAGGGAGAAATAGAGAGGGGGAAGAAGGAAAGACAGGGAAAGAGAAATAGAAGAAGTGAGCGAGGGATGAGGGAGGGAGAAAGAGAAAGAAAGGGGGAAGAGAAAGAGAGAGAGAGAGAGACAGAGAGAGAGAGGGGCACACAAAAAGAGGGAGAAATAGAGAGGGGAAGGAGGAAAGACATGGAAAGAGAAAGAGAAGAAGTGAGCGAGGGATGAGGGAGGAAGAAAGAGAAAGAAAGGGGGAGGAGAGAAAGAGAGAGAGAGAGAGAGAGAGAGAGAGAGAGAGAGAGAGCGGGGCACACAAAAAGAGGGAGAAATAGAGAGGGGAAGGAGGAAAGACATGGAAAGAGAAAGAGAAGAAGTGAGCGAGGGGATGAGGGAGGGAGAAAGAGAAAGAAAGGGGGAAGAGAGAGAGAGAGAGAGAGAGAGAGAGAGAGAGACAGAGAGAGAGGGGCACACAAAAAGAGGGAGAAATAGAGAGGGGGAAGGAGGAAAGACATGGAAAGAGAAAGAGAAGAAGTGAGCGAGGGATGAGGGAGGAAGAAAGAGAAAGAAAGGAAGAGAGAAGAGAGAAAGAGAGAGAGAGAGAGAGAGAGAGAGAGAGAGAGAGAGAGAGCGCGGGGCACACAAAAAGAGGGAGAAATAGAGAGGGGGAAGGAGGAAAGACATGGAAAGAGAAAGAGAAGAAGTGAGCGAGGGGATGAGGGACGAAGAAAGAGAAAGAAAGGGGAAGAGAGAGAGAGAGAGAGAGAGAGAGAGAGAGAGAGAGAGAGAGAGAGAGAGAGAGGGCACACAAAAAGAGGGAAAAATAGAGAGGGGAAGAAGGAAAGACATGGAAAGAGAAAGAGAAGAAGTGAGCGAGGGGATGAGGGAGGGAGAAAGAGAAAGAAAGGGGAAGTGAGAGAGAGAGAGAGAGAGAGAGAGAGAGAGAGAGAGAGAGAGAGAGAGAGAGATATGGGGAGAGAGGTAAAGAGTGAAAGACTGGAGGGGAGAAAGTGAGCTTGTACATAAATTGTCCAAGTTCATCATAAGAACTGAAATCCTGCTCCAGCACATTAAAGGTTTGTGTAGCATCTTACCAAGTAAGTAACATGTTCAAGTCTTCAGTATTAAAATGTTTATAAAGAGAACCTTTGCCATGACGCAGGCGATTGCTTTGAAAGAAGTGCCTTTGCCACACCAAAGTGGAGAACACCACATTCAGAACGGCTCCGATATTGTCGTTGGCAGACCCGCGGAATCAAAATCAGTTCATGCTGCGGGTAGCACAGCCACTGGGAGCTCGGCAATGCCGACAGCTTCTGAAGGACAGGTACCGGAGCCGCATACAAAACCTCCAGCCAACAATCCTCCAACTCAAAGACTTTGAACAGAATTGGCAAAAAGCAGTTTGAGAAACAATGTTCAACCGATGAACCGAATGCACCAATCAACAACACATGGCACACGTTGTGTTCTTTATGCCATGTAAGCACTTTGATCATTTCCAACAGAAAGATGTGATATGAAGAATTTATGAAGTGTAGCGTAATTACAGGAGTGTTACAGCAAAACGCGCCATTGAACAATTGTGTATCCACGGTCTTGTCCGTGTATGATGTCATACTTCCTCTTGGCACGAGAGGTAGCAGGTAGAAGCACTTAAAGCACAAACACACATTCTTACGCCCACAATTGACAGCGTGTGTGTCCCAAATGTCCATTAAGTGGAAGCACATGTGTGTTGAATTCTTTATATGTTCCCAAAACAGTGCTAAGTGGTTAGCATGTGCTGTATTAGCTCATTGAAAATGACTGTGTGCCGTGTGATTCAGGTCCAAATGAGTGAGAGACTGCTTTTGTTTTTTTTTTTGTTTTTTTTTTTTTGTTTTTTTTTTTTAAGCAGGAGATAAAATAAGATTAATGAACATTTTAATATTGCTGTCCAGCTGGTATTGAAGTCTAACACTGTAAAGTCGACCACAGTAATGCTAGCAAGTATTTTGTTCCTCAAAGAACCTCTCTTTATGCCTGCCTTTGGTTTTCAAGCCTCCATGAAGCATTGCGTGTATTAAGGCTTCGGACAGAGTGTGATCGTGCCAGATTTCATGACTCACTCCATAATCTTGTCGGTAAAAATGACCCATTTGTTTTTGTCTCCTCTCACCATCACTGACACATCCAACGAATGCATGAGTGTGTTTTGATGCAAAGGAGAGAAGATACGAGCTGGAAAAGCAACAGATTATGAAGTTAAAATATGTTTGTGTTGCACATAGGATGATTATTTGTGTGCACTTTAACTCTCGAAACTGTTTGCTTTAAGGGAAGTATGTGTACAATAGATATGCGAGCCTGGAAGGCATTAACGTCAGAGAATAAATATTCATATTATGCCCCATATTGACCTGTTTATCCATTAGAATAGCTGTGATAACTGACGAGAACATTTTTGAAACGCGACTGAAGAGCTAAAGAGAAATGATTTTTCAAATTCTAAGTCATGTAAAATTATTACATTAATCAGGGTGAATAAAATGGGTGATATGAATACTTTGTCTTTGTGTGTTTTCTCAGGATGCCAGCTGCTAGCATCATGACTGGTGGAAGAGCGCTGTTGCTCTGCACAAACACAGAGAACTGCATCTACCAGTCAGGCATCGGGTATGCAAGTGATATACAGTACAGTGATCCATCGCTACTTCATGCTTCAGTTTCTGCGGCCTCAGCGCATCGCGTGTTTTTCAGAAATATTCATAAAAAAATATAAATGTAATTAATTAAAAATAAATAAATAAATTAATTAATTAAAAAAATAACAAAGGAAATTAAGGGAGAATAGGGGAAAAAGTTTTTGTGGGGCCGGTGGTATAGTGGTTCGAGTGCTGGGCTCATGATCGGGAGGTTGTGAGTTCAAATCCCACTGAAACCCCCACTGTGCTAGGACCCCTGGGCAAGGTCTCAACCACAAGTGTGCCTCTGTTCACCCAGCAGTATAAATGGGTACCAGTAAAAATATACTGGGAAGGTAACCTGCGATGGACTAGCATCCCATCCAGGAGGAGTTGAACTCCTGGTCGCTTCACGCTACGGAAACCGGGAATAAGCACCGGCCTGATGAGCCACTCGGCCCGGGTGTAAAAACCCAACAGACTTACATAGGAGAAAAAGTGAAGGAAAATGCCACAAAACAAGGCCATTATGCAAAAAAAACCAAACAAACAAACAAACAAAAACAAACAAAAAAAAAACCCCAAACCCCCCAACAAAACTACTTACATTTTTATGTGAGGTGCGCATCTGTGTGTGTGTGTGTGTGTGTGTGTGTGTGTGTGTGTGTGTATTTATATTTTTATTTACATCTTATGCATTATTTTTTAATGTTGAATTGTTATTATAAGCATTTATAGTGTTGAATATGTATTTATTGATATTATATACACATATACATGTACTTATACCAGTGGTTCTTAACCTTGTTGGAGGTACCGAACCCCACCAGTTTCATAAGCACATTCACCGAACCCTTCATCAGTGAAAAATAAAAATCTGATTTTTTACAAATTCAAGACATATAGGTACTGTTGTGTTCTTGTATTCCCATCTCCATGCAGTTTCACAAAGTGTTCCTTTAGTTTTGCCGGTGCGAGACTAGAGTTGCTCAACTTGGCATTGCAAATCATGCAGATAGGATGCTGAGTCCCATCACGTTCCATGATGCATGTGAATCCATGTTGTACATATTCATCCGACCACTTTCTTTTTTTGCTCACCATAGTTAGTATGGATTAAAATATTCCGAAAAAAATCTCACGACTTCACACATTGACTACTCAGTTCATTTTCTGTAACCGCTTCATCCTAATTAGGGTCACGGGGAGGCTGGTGCCCATCCCAGCCAACTCGGGGCGAGGGCAGAGTACACCCTGGACAGCTCGCCAGGCCATCGCAGGGCGGAAACACGCTGACGGCTTTGCAGCCTACTCTTGTCGAAAGTCAGCAATGGTTCTTTTACATGCCTCACACCATAGACAGTGAGAGACATGGCCGGCCTTTTATAACTGGGACTGGGACTCAAACCCCCAACCTTTGGATCAGCGATCCAGCGCCCTATACCACTAGACCATCACTGCCCTACGTTGACTACTGAGCGCGCTAAATTCCCCACGGCACTGATTGGCCAAGCAATGTAATGTGATCATCTGCAGCCAGTGATGGCCAAGTGGGGCGTGTCATCATTATTGACATGAAGAGTCGGGTGTGTTTTGACCTCCGTGGCAGAGGCTCCGCCGAACCCCTGAGACCGACTCAGCGAACCCCTAGGGTTCGATTGAACCCAGGTTAGGAACCACTGACTTATACGTTAGTCACAGGGTTTGATCCTACTTCGTGGAAATTGGTGGTCGCGCGGGGGGGGGGACGGGGACGGGGACGGGGGACTTGGTCCCCATTAACTGCGGAAAATGATGGATCCCTGTATTACACTTTGTTTTCTTTTTTTTTTAACTGTTTTTTTAAATGTAGGGTCGAAGGGAAGCATCACTAAGAAGCAAACTCGTTGTTAAACCTTTCCTTTTTCCACCTTGCACCGAAGTCGAAAACGCTGTACAGTAAAAACTCCGCTGACGAACGCTTAAGCTAACGAACTTTTCGCCTCAAGAACATTAAATTTGCGAGCATATAGTCTCTGCTGACGAACTAGTTTTCGGCGGACGAACCAAACCATGCGGTCGAACAGCGCCACGGTGGCGGCCACGAGAAGCTGACGCACGCTCACGGCATCCCAGCTCGTTACCCCCTTTCTTTGAGTGCGGACGTGGTTTGTGTTTGATAGACATTTTGGACCATATTGAGTGTACTTTTGCTATTATGGGACCGAAAAAGACCCACCACAGGCGGAGATCATTGAAAAACACGAATGAGGTGTGCGTTTGTGTGACTCAGCGTCCCAGTACCAGTACGCTAAGTCTACCATTGCTCCCATCCTTAAGAACAAGGAAGCTATTAAGGGTGCGTGTGTGGCTAAGGGTGTTTCCAAACAGTAGGCGTTTCCAAACTCTCCTTCCAAACAGTAAGTCCCTCCCTCCCTCCTCCTCCCACTCCATTCCATCAAGCCATCAACTACCATCACAAAGGTAAATAAAACGACTTTATTATACAGTACAGTTTATTTCTTTAATTACAATACAATAGCACATTTATTATACATAAAATAAGGTATATTTTTGTGTAGTTTTAAGGCTTATTTAGTAGAAAATTATGTTTTATGGGGACCTGGGAACGGATTATTCTCATTTTAATAGTTTCTTATGGGAAATAAATGTTCGGAAGACGAACTTTTCGCCTTACACACACTTTCTGGGAACCAATTATGTTCGTGAGCAGAGGTATCACTGTATTATTTATTCATGGATTTGCTCCAGGGCTGAAGTTGATTTTGTCTTCAAAAGAGCCGAGCTGCTCTTACAACACCAGTGTCAGATTCCTATCAATAGCAATATCTACCAGAAGCTCCACTTTTAGGCAGTGCCTCTATCTATATATTAATAATGTGTTTAACTAACATCGGATTAGACCACTGGGCCGTTTTGCACTCTTTTAGCCAAATGGTTCCTTAATTTGGTGCCCTGGAACGCCATAGCTTGCTATTACTGGCTGTAAAATATTCAGTATGGAGGATCTTTGAGCAGACTGAGATCATTCGTTTTATTTAAGCATGTCATTAAGTAGTGTAAGATTGTGAAGACGAGATCCTGAACAAATAAGGGCAAAAAAGCTAAGAGTGTCTCTCCCTCCCCGACCAATCAGGCCATGGTGTCAGGCTTCCTCTCTGGGTTTTTCATCCTAAAGTATATTTTTCACGAACCTGTCAAGCTCTGTTAGTGGAAAGGGCTCTCAGTGGGCGTGGGTGGTGTGTGATGTTACCTTCTTTCATTTGAGCTTTCTTGCTTGACTGTTTTTTTTGTTTTTTTTTTAACAATTAGTCTATTTCCTTCCAGCAAGAAGAAGGATACAATCACTCTAGCCTTTTTTGGTCTGCTTGTCATTTTTGTTCTCCTTCTCTTCCCCCCCTCCCTTTCCCCATACGATTTCTTTCTCCCTTTCCTACATCTTGTTGGTTTTTTGGAGTTTGACCTAGTTTTCTTCCTCAATGCTCACCATAGAGAAAAACATGTTTGTTTGAATTGAATTGAATATGACTTTCCAATTCGGAAAAAAAAAAAAAAAAAAGAGAGATTGCTTGCATCTAGACTTTCCTAGATGTTTTCTTAAATGTTTTCAATATGCATTAGTTACTTGAAAGCTACAAGTTTCACATTTCCTCCATTTGTTGCTGGAGAAATGGGATTGGATATACTGGTTAAAATCCAAGCTTGCATACATTTACAAAGATAATTAAAGAAAAAGAAAGCTGGATTTTCTTTCGTGTAGAATCTTATTTATTTTACAGCTAACAGAGAAGGTTTGAAACCAAACCATTGCCATAAACTTTAAAGCAAACTTTAAACTGAGTCACATATATGTGTGCGGGATACATATATGGAGTTGTATCAACATTAAATATATCATCCAGAGAGGGTTTTTAAATGAATACAGACATACTTTATATGTACAGGGATCCCTCACTTTCTGTGGTTAAAGAAGACCGAGCCCCCCCAACGGGACCGCTGATTTCCGCAAAGTAGGATTGACCCCGCCTGACCAGTGTATACGTGTATGTGCATATAATATCAATAAATACATATTCAGCACTATAAATGCTTATAATAACAATTAAACATTCAAAAATAATGCATAAGATGTAAATAAAATATAAATACACACACACACACACACACACACACACACACACACACACACACACACACACACACACACACACACACACACACACACAGACGCACGCAAGTGCAGACAGATGCGTGCACACACACTCAGATGCGCACCTCACATAAAAATGTAAGTAGTTCTGTTGGAGGGGGTTGTTTTTGTGTTTTTTTGTTTGTTTGAGGTTTTTTGGATAATTGGCCATGTTTTGTGACATTTACCTTAATTTTCCCCTATTTTTCCTTAATTTTCTTATTTTTCATTGAACATTTTTGAAAAACCCGCGATGCACTGAAGCCGCAGAAACTGAAGCAAGAAGTAGTGAGCGATTCACTGCACGTATATTATATATATATATATATATATATATATATATATATATATATATATATATATATATATATATAAACAATAAAACTTTTGTGACTGTGTTTTTTTTTTCTTTCTTTGTTTATCTGTTCATTGAAGACTCCAGTGCTGTGGCGTGCGCCTTGAAGACACTCAATCTGTGGTGTCACATAGGCCAGACCTGTCCAGGGTTGTGGACACACAGTCCACCCTAACATCCCTGGACAACGCTAATATGGACATGCTCAACCACAAGAGACAGAGTGGCACGCATCCTGTTGAAAATGGACTGGGGGGCTGCAACAAGCCCACAAAAGCTCCTGTGGGAATCAAAAGCTCTGCCAGCATTAGGGACAAAATATCCCAATGGGAGGGTAAAACAGATAGTGCTGGACCAAACCCACAGATTTCCATCCAGAAAGAGACAGAAAGTGTGAGAAAGAAGGATATAAAAACCACAGAAGTCCAAAGAAGAGACAGTAAAAGAGGTTTTAGCTGTGACAGACAGGATGCTGGCAAAGAGAATGGAAATAAGATTGGAGAATCAAGGAAAATTTCAGAGGCAAATACAAGAGAAAGAGATGTGATATCTGACAAAACACCTGTGGGCATAACTGACACCGTCCAAGACAAGAAGTCTGTTCTGACGCACATTAAGAAACTTGAGCAGGCCATGAAAGAAACACCTATTAAGCCATCCTTGCCAGGCAACTATTTTTGCCCACCTTTGAAAGACAAGCAAGAGGAAGCAGAGAAAAGGGTTGCAGAGCCTATCTTTGGGACTGTGGAAGTGGTGAAGTCTGGGAGCCGCTGTGGTCGAAGCAGAGACTCTGAGAATGTGTACACTGAGCCTGGGGCTCCTTCTATTAACCCTCTACCTAAACCTCAACGTACCTTTCAGCACCATACTCAAACAAACAACCCTGGACCACCCCAGGGCTCCTCAAAGGGGAAACGAAATCTGCCCCCTTTGCCCTCAATACCTCCTCCACCACTTCCGTCTTGCCCTCCACCACCTGGGGTGTGTCAGAGGCCTTGGCAGGATCACTCTCGGAACAGTAATAACAGGTGAGAGGTTTGCAACATTTGACATGCAGTGCTATGTTGATGTAGCTTTAAAAAACACAGCGATGAATTCTATTCCTACTTGTATTCTGTGTCCTCCCACAGACCAAAACACATGCACGGTAGGTTAATTGGCTGTTCCAAATCGCCCATAAGTGTGTGTGAATATGAATGGTTGTGTGAGTGTTAGCCCTGCAATGACCTCGTGAGATGTCCAGGGTGTACCCCACCCTTGCCCAGAGTCAGCTGAGATAGGCCCCAGCCTCCCCGAGACCCTAATTAGGATTAATCAGTTCAGAAAATGAATGAATGGATAATAACTATTTTGACTGTTCTCCCCTAATGTTCAGTTCACAGATGGATTCGAACTTGCAATTTACTGGTCCTTCTCAAAAAATTAGCATATTGTGATAAAGTTCATTATTTTCTGTATTGTACTGAAAAACATTAGACTTTCATATATTTTAGATTCATTACACACCAACTGAAGTAGTTCAAGCCTTTTATTGTTTTAATATTGATAATTTTGGCAAAAAAAGTAAAGAAAAACCAAAAATCCCTATCTCAAACAATTAGCATATTTCATCCGACCAATAAAAAAGTGCTTTTAATGCAAAAAAAAAGTCAACCTTCAAATAATTATGTTCAGTTATGCACTCAATACTTGGTCGGGAATCCTTTTGCAGAAATGACTGCTTCAATGCGGCGTGGCATGGAGGCAATCAATCTGTGGCACTGCTGAGGTGTTATGGAGGCCCAAGATGCTTCAATAACAGCCTTAAGCTCATCCACAGTGTTGGGTCTGGTGTCTCTCAACTTTCTCTTCACAATATCCCACAGATTCTCTATGGGTTTCAGGTCAGGAGAGTTGGGAGGCCAATTGAACACAGTAATACCATGGTCAGTAAACCATTTAGCAGTGGTTTTGGCACTATGAGCAGGTGCCAGGTCGTGCTGAAAAATGAAAATCTTCATCTCCATAAAGCTTTTCAGCAGACGGAAGCATGAAGTGCTCCAAAATCTCCTGATAGCCAGCTGCATTGACCCTGACCTTGATAAAACACAGTGGACCAACACCAGCAGCTGACATGGCACCCCAGACCATCACTGACTGTGGCTACTTGACACTGGACTTCAGGCATTTTGGCATTTCCTTCTCCCCAGTCTTCCTCCAGACTCTGGCACCTTGATTTCCGAATGACATGCAAAATTTGCTTTCATCCGAAAAAAGTACTTTGGACCACTGAGCAACAGTCCAGTGCTGCTTCTCTGTAGCCCAGGTCAGGCGCTTCTGCCGCTGTTTCTGGTTCAAAAGTGGCTTGACCTGGGGAATGCGGCACCTTTAGCCCAGTCCACTGCTTCCACAGGTCCCCCAAGGTCTGGAATCGGCCTTTCTCCACAATCTTCCTCAGGGTCCGGTCACCTCTTCTGGTTGTGCAGCGTTTTCTACCACACTTTTTCCTTCCCACAGACGTCCCACTGAGGTGCCTTGATACAGCACTCTGGAAACAGACTATTCGCTCAGAGATTTCTTTCTGTGTCTTACCCTCTTGCTTGAGGGTGTCAATGATGGCCTTCTGGACAGCAGTCAGGTCGGCAGTCTTACCCATGATTGCGGTTTTGAGTAATGAACCAGGCTGGGAGTTTTTAAAAGCCTCAGGAATCTTTTGCAGGTGTTTAGAATTAATTGGTTGATTCAGATGATTAGGTTAATAGCTCGTTTAGACTACCTTTTCATGATATGCTAATTTTTTGAGTTTTGAGTTTTCATGAGCTGTATGCCAAAATCATCAGTATTAAAACAATAAAAGACCTGGAATATTTCAGTTGGTGTGCAATGAATCTAAAACATATAAAAGTTTAATTTTTATCAGTATATTACAGAAAATAATGAACTTTATCACAATATGCTAATTTTTTGAGAAGGACTAGTACATGTTGACAGTCATGCACCTTGTCAATGCCCCTCTCGAGAGCCCGAGTTAGAGTTTAGCTTGATGAAGGATGACTGTATTTGGCATAATCCTTAATCTCCTCCACATTCAGGCTTGACCCAAATCAGCCATCAGCCAGTTCTTTCCGATCATATGATGAATACCAATCAGGGAAAGTATAGACCAGGGGTTGGCAACCCGCGGCTCTTTCACCTCTCTGGTGCGGCTCCGTGGCTTTTCAAAATAATGTTGTACTTTACGGTGGCTGACGGGTGCACCATAAACATCAACTGTAAAAAGAAAATGCCACTTATTTACTCACATCGGAAGCAGTTCGAGCTTCCAGAAAGTTAAACCAGCTTTCACCAGAATGATGGGAAAAATGCTCATATAGGGTTGAAAATTACATAGATGAAAATTTACAGTCATGGGTGTGGGCGGATATTTATTTGGTGTGGGTGGGGTGATTTTGTATGCGTATTGTTGTGGACATGCCTATTATATTCATCAGCTACATTGAGAGTCTCAGTGTTTTTGATATGCTGTGTTGGTGGATTTCCAAATTCTTGTGCTCATGGCAAGAAGTGTTTTCATCAGCAGCAGCACAGTGAGATAGAGAGAGATTTTTTTCCGCCGCCGGGGTTTGTACTGCAGGAACAGAAAGCACAGCTGAAGTAAGAGCCAGTGGATGAGATAATACACAGCAACCTCTGAATTAAATATCTCTCCTCCCAGTGACAAAATAAAAGACTAGGTCTGGTTCAGTCTCCACTCTGAGAATGGGTCGGTCAGTGCAGTATTAAGCGTTAATATTATTTAAAACAATGTTGAGCAGGCTTACCGGTAATACTGTGTGTTCAGGAGACCAGGTGGAAAGGTAGCAAGGCTAGAAGCTTAGGAGCAGAGTTTAAACTGTTTTATCACGGTGTGGATGGGAAGAGAAATGGAGTATGAGTCATCTTGAAGGAGGGGTTGGTCAGGAAGGTTCTAGAAGTGAAAAGAGTGTCAGACAGAGTGATGAGTCTCAAGTTAGAAATTGAAGGCATGATGTTCAATGTTGTTAATGCTTATGCCCCACAGGCAGGATGTGAGATAAAAGAGAAGGAGAGATTCTGGAGTGAGTTAGATGAAGTAATGCAGAAGACCCCAGAGGTGAAAGAGTGGTCATTGGTGCAGACTTCAATGAACATGTTGGTGCAGGCAACAGAGGGGATAAGGAAGTGATGGGCAGGTTTGGTATCCAGGACAGGACCACAGAAGGACAGATGTTGATAGATTTTGCAAAAAGGATGGAAATGGCTGAGGTGAATACTTTCTTTCAGAAGAGACAGGAGCATAGGGTGACTTATAAAAGTGGAGGAAGGAGCACATAAGTAGACTACATCTTGTGTAGGCGATGTAATTTGAAGGAAGCCAGTGACTGTGAAGTAATAGTGGGTGAGAGTGTTGCCAAACAGCATAGGATGGTGGTGTGCAGGATGATGCTAACGGTGAGAAAGGTGAAGAAGGCAAAGGCAGAGCAGAAGACAAAGTGGTGGAAGCTGAAAAAGGAAGAGTGTCATGTTGTCTTCAAGGAGGAGTTGAAACAGGCTTTGGGTGGTCAGGAAGTGCTTCCAGATAACTGGAAAACTTCAGCTAATGTGATCAGGGAGACAGGTATGAAAGTACTTGGTGTGTCCTCTGGAAGGACAGTAGATAAGGAGACTTGGTGGTGGAATGAGGACATGCAGGAGTGTGTACAAAGGAAAAGGTTAGCTAAGACATTGAGAGGACTGAGGAGAGTAAACAGGAATACAGGGAGACAGCGTAAGGCGAAGGTAGCGGTGTCAAAGGCGAAACAGAGGGCGTATGACTTGTATGATAAGCTGGACAATAAGGAGGGAGAAAATGACTTATACAGGTTGGCACAGCAGAGAAATAGAGATGGGAAGGACGTGCAGCAAGTTAGAGTGATTAAGTGCAGAGTGGGAAATGTATTGACTGATGACAGAAGTGTGCTGGGAAGACGGAAAGAGTACTTTGAAGAGCTGATGAATGAGGAAAATGAGAGAGAAAAAAAGAGTAGAAGAGGTGACTGTTGAGGACCAGGAAGTAGCAAAGATTAGTAAGGGTGAAGTGAGGAGGGCATTGAAGAGGATGAAGAGTGCAAAGGCAGTTGGTCCTGATGACATACCGGTGGAGGTATGAAAGTGTCTAGGAGAGTGAGCAGTAGATTTTCTGACAAGAACATTCAACAAGGTCTTAGGGAGTGAGCAGATGCCGGAGGAATGGAAGAGAAGTGTGCTTGTGCCCATTTTTTAGAACAAGGGAGACGTGCAGAGTTGTGGTAACTACAGAGGGATAAAGTTGATGAGCCATACGATGAAGTTATGGGAAAGAATAGTGGAAGCTGGATTAAGGGCAGAGGTCAGCATTTGTGAACAAAAGTTTGGTTTCATGCCAAGAAAGAGCACCACAGATACAGTGTTTGTTATGTGGATGTTAATAGAGAAGTACAGAGACAGCCAGAGGGAGCTGCATTGTGCCTTTGTGGATCTGGAGAAAGCATATGATAGAGTGTTGAGAGAGGAACTGTGGTATTGTATGAGGAAGTCTGGAGTGGCAGAGAAGTGTGTTAGAGTGGTGCAGGGCATGTATGAGAGATGTAAGACAGTGGTGAGGTGTGCTGTCGGTGTGACAGAAGAGTTCAAGGTGGAGGTGGGACTGCATCAAGGGTCAGCTCTGAGCCCCTTCTTGTTTGCTATGGTGATGTACAGGCTGACAGACGAGGTTAGACAAGAATCTTCATGGACTATGATATGTCTGCAAATGACATTGTGATCTGTAGTGAGAGCAGAGAAGAAGTGCAGGAAAATCTAGAGAGGTGGAGGTATTCCCTGGAAAGGAGAGGAATGAAGGTTAGCCTCAGTAAGACAGAATACATGTGTGTGAACAATAAGGACCCAAGAGGAACAGTGACGTTACAGGGGGCAGAGATAAAGAAGGTGGAGGATTTTAAGTACTTAGGCTCAACAATCCAGAGCAATGGAGAGTGTGGAAAAGAGGTGAAGAAGCGTGTGCAGGCAGATTGGAATAGTTGGAGAAAAGTGTCCTGTGTGATGTGTGATAACACTGGGGAAAAGACAGGCGGCAGAGCCGGAGGTAGCAGAGATGAAAATGTTCAGGTTCTCTTTGGGAGTAATGAGAATGGATAGGATCAGTAATGAGTACATCAGAGGGACAGCACATGTAAGAGGTTTTGGAGACAAAAGTCAGAGAGGCTAGATTGAGATGGTTTGGACAGGTACCAAGGAGAGCTAGTGAGTATATTGGTAGTAGGATGCTGAAGTTGGAACTACCAGGCAGAAGGCCTAGAGGAAGGCCAAAGAGAAGATTTATGGATGTGGTGAAGGAGGACATGAAGGTAGTTGGAGTAAGAGTTGAAGATGCAGAGGATAGGGTGAGATGGAGGCAGATCATTTGCTGTGGCAACCCCTGAAGGGAAAAGCCGAAAGGAAAAGAAGAAGAAGAAGAAGTTGAGCAGGCTCCTTCTTAAAATAAGTCTTCATATACTTTTCTGTGTTGCTGTCGTTTTTGTAAATTAAAACTTTGACAAAACAACATTAATATAATGAATAAAGAGAAAGAAATTCCCACGAAAGGCATGATGGTGAGGTAGACTACCCAACCCGTTAACACATCTGGCTTCACCCATCCCACACTTTGTGGGACAGTTATTCTTTTTCTTTATAAAAATACAAGACGGACTCGAATACATTCATTCATTTTCTGAACCAATTACTCCTAATTAGGGTTGCGGGGAGGCTGGAGATTTTTTTTTTTTTTTTTTTTAAATCTAAATGTTTTTGTTGCAAGAAGAATTGTAATTTAATTGTCTCTGCAGTCCTTTAAATCAATGCAACACATTGTTTTATTATTAACATGAAGGAAAAAGGAGAAAAACATTATATGCAGTGTTATTTGATTTTAAATGTCAAAAAGGGATTTGTGGCTCCCAGTGTTTTCTTTAATGTGGAAAACGGGTCCAAATGGCTCTTTGAATGGCAAAGGTTGCCAACCCCTGGTATAGACCATCACTTACCTCCCCCAGGATACAGTACATGAAAGTGTAATATTTGATTAATATAGTCTGATATAGGGCAGTGGTGGCTTGGTGGTAAGGTGCTGGATCACTGAGCCCAAGGTTTGGGGTTCAAGCCCCACTCAACAGGTTGTCATTGCCCCCAGTGCAGCTATTTGGGTTGTCAAAGGCTGGCCATGTCTCTCACTGTCTATGGTGTGACATTCATGTAAAAGAATCATTGCTGACTTTCGTTGAGAGGAATTGCATACCCGTCAGCATTTTTCTGTCCTGCGATGGCCTGGAGAGCTGTCCAGGGTGTACTCTGCCCTCATCCAGAGTCAGCTGAGATGGGAATCAGCCTCCCCTCAATCCTAATTAGGATTACGTGATTCAGAAAATGAATGAATGAATGAAGGATAGTCTGGTATAGGCTATAGAGGAAAAAAAACAACACACTTCCGTAACATCTTGATTGGATTGTTAGTATCTCTGGCATAACTAACAATAGCTCAAGTTAGCACAATATCCCCCACCGAATAAGCTTTTCCCAAACTGCATCTTTATGAACTTATGAATTGGACTTATGTACTTTGGATTTTATTTCATAAAATAGAACAAAGGATTTTTTTCTTCACATCATTATACTTTCTTATGACCTTTCTGATAGGAATGTTTTTATGCGCTCCTGCGTGGCGGAAGGTGCCCATATCAGGAAATTGCAACTTCGAATCCAGGTTAATGCCACAGCCTTCTGTGACCGGGAGTCCATGGGAGATAAAGCTCACTTCCCAGTCACTCACAGCAATTCGCAGCCAATCATGGGCATATATGAGCTCATTCGTACAAGAGGGAGGGTAGCGGTTTCCCTCCGAGTGTGTTAGACCGTCCCCAAATACGCATGTGCTGCAGTTCGAAAAGAGGCGAGTGGATAGCATTGCATGTCTCATGTGGGTATGTATGTGTGTGTGTGTGTGTGTGTGTGTGTGCATGCTTTCACCCCTCCCTGGTCGTTGGTAGTCATGTGATAGGGAAGGCAATACTTACACCTGATGGGTGGAAATTAGATGTTACTAAATTAGGGAGAAAATGGGGGGGAAATCCAAAAAAGGAATGTTTTAATTCAAGAGTGGGAAAGAGTTTATTGGATGCTAACAGAACTATGTGAAAAAAAAATCCCGATCACATCTATATCATAACATGCATATCATTAGCATGTGTCCAATATGTCTGCCAAGTTTGAAGAAATTCAGAAAAGCTGCAGGATTAGTTCTCAGAGACGTTTTCAGAAAGAAGACACCTAAGGACATGGTGAAGCTCACAATCTCAATGCCAATAACTCTGGTAAAAATCATCCATCCAGTCATTTATTTTTTAATGCATCTTAATTCTCATTAGGGTCGTGGGGAGGCTGATGTCCATCTCAGCTGATTATGGGTGAAAGCAAGGTACACCTCAAACAACTTGCCAGACCATTACAGGGCCAAAACAAATGCAACCATTCACACTCACACTACACCTAGGGGCAATTTGGAACAGCCATTTATCTTACTGTGCATGCTTTTGGACTGCGGAAGGACACCAAAGTATCTGTAGGAAACCCACGCAAGCACGGAGAAAACATGCAAACCCCCCACAGGGACACCTGAACCTGGAAATCAAACCCAGGCCTTCTTGCTGTGAGGTGGACGCACTCACCCGTTTACCATTACAGTATATGGTAATAGGCATATCATTAGAGACATCCAACTTGTCTGGCACGTTTTAATAAATTCTGGGAAAAGCTGACGGAATTCATTTCTGAAGATTCTGGGATGGATGTATGGATGGACAGATAGACGAATGGACAGAAATACAACATAATCCCCCTTTGGGTCTTGCCTCTTGAGGAGATAAAAGAGGGATTCGTGAAAGGCGGATTCGTGGTTCAGGCAATGGGTTCCTGATATATAGGTCAGGGATTCAATCCCCAATGCTACCTCTGTTGGGCCCTTGAGCAAGGCCCTTACCTCTCAATTGGGTAAAAAACATATTTTAAGTCATTTTGTATAAAAGTGTCTGCCACATACTGTAAATGGTTAAGAATATTCTCAAGGATAAAGAGAACTATGGAGATCCATTAATACAGGTAGTGTCTGACTTGGCATTTGGTTCTGACCAACAGGTCATAAGACGGTTTGGACGTAAGTCTGGTCTGTACATGTATTACTATTAATATGTACAATATGCAGTACTGGACCTTTCTACAAGTATGTGTCAAAATTTTGTTTTCAATCTTTTCACTTTTCTTTAGACATTAATATATGGAGGAGGAAGAGGAGGAGGAGAAGAGTGAGGACTAGTGTACATGTATTTTCAACCTAATTCGTCTCTTTACAAAGGATGTGGGGGAGGAGTTACGTCTCGTGGAGCAGTTCATAGTTCAAAGAATCAAGATTCGACTCCAGACATTTGGAGTCATTGTTTGGCTCAAATAATGGAAAGAGGAAGAGTACAGGACGGATATATATATATATATATATATTCTTTCTTCTTCTTCGTTTTCTTTCGGCTGTTCACTTCAGGGGTCACCATCGCAAATGATCTTCCTCCATCTCACCCGATCCTCTGCATCTTCTTCTCTTACTCCAATTACCTTCATGTTCTTCTTCACCACATCCATAAATCTTCTCTTTGTTTTTCCTCTCGGCCTTCTGCCTGGTAGTTCCAACCTGAGCATCCTACTACCAATATGCTCATTATCTCTCCTCTGAACATGTCCAAACCATCTCAATCTAGCCTCTCTGACTTTGTCTCCAAAGCATCTTACATGTACTGTCCCTCTGATGGACTCATTCCTGATCCATCCTATCCATCCTCTTTACTCCCAAAGAGAACCTCAACATTTTCATCTCCGGCCTAAGTATATAAGCTCTATAAGCTATTTATTTCTTTTTTTTAGTCACGGGTAGTCGTAAAGTCGAACAGTTGTAAGTCGCGCAGGTCGTAAGTCGGACACTACCTATACTGTGTATATATATATAATTTTATTTGCCAAAATGTTAAAAACAGCCAGAGACTTTTGTTCTTATAAAGAGTAATGAACTGGTTTAAAGTAGGTCAGTACACAATTTTAAATAATGACTTGATTCAGGACTTTCGAAGATGGCGGATTTATAAAATATCACTCATACTTCAGCAGTAGAAGCTGACTTCTCCCCATACCATTTTTGCTTAACTTGCATGAGCTTGCATCTAAGGTTACACATAACCCAGTCAAGTGAACAACCGCATGTTATCCCAGCAGAGCTTTAAGTTCAGCAATTTCCTGTAGTCCCTGCTCTCTCCTTGCCTGACCTATATATTCACTCTCTCCATTCTCCTTGTTTACTTTTTGATCCAGGACGATATTCCTCTTTCACAAGAATCTTCTATCTGTCATATAAATCTCAATTTTAGTCTTATTATTAAAAAAGAATGACAAGCCTTCACCATAAACATAGTCATTTCGACCAACATTCAAGTATCGAGCAATACGCTCCTTTTTTTTCACTGATAAGTAACATCCATTATGTTTTCTTCTGACCTTGCAGAAAGTCCTATGAGTTTGAGGATTTGTTGCAATCGTCTACTGAGGCCTGTCGGGTGGATTGGTACGCTCAGTCCAAGCTGGGTCTAACACACACGTTTTCTGAAGAGAATGTCTATGAAGATATTTTAGGTAACAATCTTTGTATGAATGTTTTACACGCAAGAAAACTGGTGTTAGTATGAAATAGATCAGCTCACATAACTTTTTCAGAAATAAACTTAAACATTCCTGATTTTACAGTGAAATACAGAAGAAAGTTATATTAGGGATACACTGTGTGATTTTGGGCTGTACAAGAAGAAAAAAACCAAAATGAAAGAAATGTGGCAATATGATTGGTCGAAAAACATGTCTGTTGAAATCACCTAACCAGCCAATAGGAAAGCAGCATCGCTCCAACAGCATGAACATGTGTTTATTCATTCATTTGCTAATTCCTACTAGGGGTCACTGAAAGGCTGGCGCCTATCTTAGACAACACTTGGTGAATATGAGGTAGACCATAAATATCTCACCAGACTACTGCGGGGTCAGTAGGCACACACAGCCATTCGCACTCACAAATTCGCAATGTGGAACAGCCAATTAGCCTAATGTGCATGTTTTTGAACTTTTGGAGAAAACTAGATTAACCGGAGGAGATGCATACGAGCACCAGCCAACTCTCAGAATTGAACCCACGACCTTCTCGCTCTGCGGCGGGCATGCTAACCCACATGTGTTTATATACGCTAAAAAATGCCTACCTCAAACTCTCACTGCAAAATTGGTATCCCAAGTTGGCCTCTTTTTCCTATCCACCACCAGGTCCACATCCTCCACTTCATGTTCTTTGATTATTCTTTCCATAGACATAATTACCAGAATTCCATGGGCTAGATTCTTGCTTAGCTCTATTTTTTTAACCACTTTAGCAGCCCAGATGGGTGACACATGCTGATGGAGTTTTATTCCTATGTGTATATTGATTGTGTCATAGCAGATAGTTTAGTAGGTGTTATCACCTGCAATACAGTCCACATTTATTCACCTTGATGGCATACCCAAATTTATTAGCTCCATGTTGTACAGTAAAGCTTTCTATAGTCTGCACATGCCATTTATTATAACCACCCTGAGCATTAGCTCAAGGAAATGAGCTAGAATTGGACTCTGTAGGGTAGTCGTTTTCTGTTAGATAGTAACACCACCTATACTGTTTAAAATGTGATTAATTTTCTTGTAGTGACATGTAGTGGTTAGCACGTCCGCCTCACAGCAAGAAGGTCCTGGGTTTGATTCCCAGCTTGGGTGTTTCTCGATAGAGTTTGCATGTTCTCCCTATGTTTGCGTTGGTTCCTCTGGGTACTCTGGTTTCCTCCCACAGTCCAAAAACATGCATAGTAGGCTAACTGGCTGTTCCAAATCAACTCCAGGTGTGAGTGAAGTATGAATAGTTGTGAAGTATGAAGTGTCGCCCCTGCAATGGCCTGGTGAGCTGTCCAGGGTGTACCCTGTCCTTGCACGGAGTTGGTTGAGATGGACACCAGCCTCTCTTTGACCCTAATCAGGATTAAACAGTTCAGAAAATGAATGACTGGATGAATAGAATATGCTGAATGTACGTCTAATGTATTTTTTAATGGAGGGAAAAACAATCCAAGCTCGTTTGTTCTGGCTCCAGATAGTCATCAAGTCAAATTAAGCAAGATTTCTTTTTTTTACTTGAAATTCAAAAGTATTCAAATTTCCAAAGTGATTTGGTGCATTCATGTGAAATAGTTTGTTGCACATACTATAACTAATGTAGAGAAGTATATTCACTCCAGAAGCAAAAACCATATAACAATATTACTGTAATATCTGAAACAAGATCAACTTCTCAAACAATCAGTCACTCAGTTTGCAATAGACATTTCCAGTCAAAAGTTTTATAACAATCCCATTTATCCATTTTTATTCGAATATAAGTGTTCAAGTTCAGTGATTTTTTGCGAAGAATGGAAATAATGCTTTGATTCCAGCATGTAATTGTCATGTCATGGTTTCAACAAACTTATTTTTGATTTTGAATATTGTATTAATCCTACAAAGGAAATTATTTTCTCTGCATTTATCCATCCAAAATGAACACACACACACACACACACACACACACACACACACACACACACACACACACACACTTGGAGCAGCGAGCTGCCACATGGGGAGGTGGGGTGGGTGGGTGGGTAGAGAGCAGTTGGGGTTGAGATGCCTTTCGATCCCAAATCCACTTCTGTAACCTTTATACTACAGAAGTAGCATAACAATTACTTTCATCCAATGTTGGGCTCATTTTTCACTGACGATTCAGAAATTGAACCACTCCATAATTTTTCTCCAGAACATGCCGAAATCTTTCAGTGTTCTGGGCAAATCATTTGTAATACATTTGGTAGAACACTTCAATTGTTTGGACGATGTAAAAAAAAAAACTATGCATACACACAGACACACACACACACACACACACACACACACACACACACACACATATATATATATATATATATATATATATATATATATATATATATATATATATATATATATATATATATATATATATATATAAGGGTTTTGTCAGGAATGACCTAGAAGTGAAAAGAGTGTCAGACAGAGTGATGAGTCTCAAGTTAGAAATTGAAGGTGTGATGTTCAATGTTGTTAGTACTTATGCCCCACAGGCAAGATGTGAGCTAGAAGAGAAGGAAAGATTCTGGAGTGAGTTAGATGAGGTGATGCAGAGTACCCCCAGAGGTGAATGAGTGGTCATTGGTGCAGAATTCAATGGACACGTTGGTGCAGGCAACAAAGGGGACGAGGAAA
This sequence comes from Plotosus lineatus, assembly GCA_024760905.1. Lineage (NCBI taxonomy): Eukaryota > Metazoa > Chordata > Actinopteri > Siluriformes > Plotosidae > Plotosus > Plotosus lineatus. The sequence goes on from CM045742.1 coordinate 13,323,652, forward strand.
TGATGGGCAGGTTTGGTATCAAGGACAGGAACACAGAAGGACAGATGTTGATAGATTTTGCAAAAAGGATGGAAATGGCTCTGGTGAATACTTTCTTCCAGAAGAGACAGGAGCATAGGGTGCCTTCTAATAGCAGAGGTAGGAGCACACAGGTAGACTACATCTTGTGTCGGCGATGTAATTTGAAGGAAGCCAGTACACTGCAAAGTAGTAGTGAGTGAGAGTGTTGCCAAACAGCATAGGATGGTGGTGTGCAGGATGACGCTGATGGTGAGGAAGGTGAAGAAGGCACAGGCAGAGCAGAAGACAAAGTGGTGGAAGCTGAAAATGGAAGAGTGTCATGTTGTCTTCAAAGAGGAGATGAAATAAGCTTTGGGTGGTCAGGAAGGACTTCCAGATGACTGGAAAACTTCAGCTAATGTGATCAGGGAGACAGGTAGGAAAGTACTTGGTGTGTCCTCTGGAAGGACAGCAGATAAGGAGACTTTGTGGTGGAATAAGGAAGTGCAGGAGTGTGTACAAAGGAAGAGGTTAGCTAAGAAGAAGTGGGAAATAGAGAGGACCGAAGCGTGTAAACAGGAGTACAGGGAGACTCAGCGTAAGGTGATGGTATCGGTGTCAAAGGCCAAACAGAGAGCGTGTGATGACTTGTATGATAGGCTGGGCAGTAAGGAGGGAGAAAAAGATTTATAAAGATTGGCACAGCAGAGAAATAGAGATGGAAAGGACATGCAGCAAGTTAGAGTGATTTAAGGACAGAGTGAGAAATGTATTGACTGATGACAGAAGTGTGCTGGGAAGATGGAAAGAGTACTTTGAAGAGCTGATGAATGAGGAAAATGAGAGAGAAAAAGAGTAGAAGTGGTGACCGTTGAGGACCAGGAAGTAACAAAGATTAGTAAGGGTGAAGTGAGGAGGGCATTGAAGAGGATGAAGAATGGAAAGGCAGTTGATCCTGAATACATAACGGTGGAGGTATCGAAGTGTGTAAGAGAGTTAACATTAGATTTTCTGACAAGAACATTCAACAAGATCTTAGAGAGTGAGCAGATGCCGGAGGAATGGAGGAGAAGTGTGCTAACGCCCATTTTTAAGAACAAGGGAGGCGTGCAGAGTTGTGGCAAGTACAGAGGGATAAAGTTGATGAGCCATACAATGAAGTTATGGGAAAGAATAGTGGAAGCTAGACTAAGAGCGCAGGTCAGCATTTGTGAACAAAAGTTTGGTTTCATGCCAAGAAAGAGCACCACAGATGCAGTGTTTGCTTTGAGGATGTTAATAGAGAAGTACAGAGACTGCCAGAGGGAGCTGCATTGTGCCTTTGTGTATCTGGAGCAAACAAATGACAGGGTGTTGAGAGAGGAACTGTGGTATTGCATGAGGAAGTCTGGAGTGGCGGAGAAGTATGTTAGAGTGGTGCAGGACATGTATGGGAGATGTAAGACAGTGGTGAGGTGTGCTGTCGGTGTGACAGAAGAGTTCAAGGTGGAGGTGGGATTGCATCAAGGGTCAGCTCTGAGCCCCTTCTTGTTTGCTATGGTGATCGACAGGCTGACAGACGAGGTTAGACAAGATTCCCCATGGACTATGATGTTTGTATATGACATTGTGATCTGTAGTGAGAGCAGAGAACAAGTGCAGGAAAATCTAGAGAGGTGGAGGTATGCCCTGGAAAGGAGAGGAATGAAGGTAAGCCACAGTAAAACAGAATCCATGTGTGTGAATGACAAGGGCCCAAGAAGAACGGTGAGGTTACAGGGAGAAGAGATAAAGAAGGTGGATGATTTTAAGTACTTAGGCTCAACAATCCAGATTAATGGAGAGTGTGGAAAAGAAGTGAAGAAGCATGTGCAGGCAGGTTGGAATGGTTGGAGAAAAGTGTCTGGTGTGATGTGTGATAGGAGAGTATCGGCAAGAATGAAATGAAAAGCGTACAAGACGGTGATGAGGCCAGCAATGTTGTATGGTTTAGAAACAGTGGCCCTGAGGAAAAGACAGGAGGCAGAGCTGGAGGTAGCAGAGATGAAAATATTGAGGTTTTCTTTGGGAGTAACGAGGATGGATAGGATCAGGAATGAGTACATCAGAGGGACAGCGCATGTAAGAAGTTTTGGAGACAAAGTCAGAGAGGCTAGATTGAGATGGTTTGGACATGTACAGAGGAGGAATAGCGAATATATTAGTAGTAGGATGCTGAGGTTGGACCTACTAGGCAGAAGGCAGAGAGGAAGACCAAAGAGAAGATTTATGGATGCTGTGAAGGAGGACATGAAAATAGTTGGTGTAAGAGTAGAAGATGAAGATGATAGGGTGAAATGGAGGCAGATCATTTTCTGTGGCGACCCCTGCAGGGAACGGCCGAAAGGAAAAGAAGAAGAAATAAGAATATATATATATATATATATATATATATATATCTCGACAGTGGGGCCAATAAGTATTGGGCAACGTAAAAATGTGTAAGTTCACCCATTAAAAAAAATAAGAGAGGTTTGTAATTTTCATCATCGGTACACATCAAGATTTAGAGAAAGAATGTAAACAAAATCCAGGAAATCACATTGTATGATTTTTAAACAATTTATTTGTGAAAATAGGAGGCCAATAATATTGGACAGCCAGCAAAAGTTATTTTTAATACTTTGTAATGTAGCCTTGGTTGGCAATGACAGAGGTCAAACGGTTCCTGTAGTTCTTGACCAGGTCTACACACAGTTTAGTTGGTATTTTGGCCCACTCCTCTCCACAGATCTTCTCTAGAGCTGTGATGTTCGAGGGCTGTCGCTTGGCAACTCAAAGTTTTAACTCCCTCCACAGGTTTTCGATTTAGTTGAGGTCTGGAGACTGGCTAGGCCACTCTAGAACCTTGATATGCTTTTTACGGAGCCACTCCTTGGTTTCTTGGCTGTGTGCTTTGGATCGTTATCATGTTGGAAGTCCCAGCCATGCTTCATCTTTAATGCTCTGACCAAGGGAAGGAGGTTTTTACCCAAAATTTCAACATACATGGCCCCATTCATGTTGTCATTGATACGGTGCAGTCTTCCTGTCCCTTTTGCAGAAAGCATCCCCAAAGCATGATGTGTCCATCCCCATGCTTCACAGTAGGTATGGTGTTCTTGGGATGCAACTCAGCATTCTTCTTCCTCCAAACACGGCGAGTGCTGTTTAAACCAAAAAGTTCAACTGTGGTCTCATCTGACCACATCACAGTCTCCCAATCCTCCTCTGGATCGTCCAGATGGTCTTTAGCATATTTCAGATGGGCCTTTACATGTTTTTTGTTTAGTAGGGGAACTTTTCTGGCAATGCAGGATTTCATCTCATGACGACGTAGTGTGTAAGTTATTGTCATCTTTGGAACGGTGGTTCCTGCCGTCTTCAAATCATTGACCAGTTCCTGCCATGTAGTTCTGGGCTGATTACTCACTGTTCTCAGGATCCTTTGAACCACACGAGGTGAGATCTTGAATGGAGCGCCACTCCTAGGGAGGTTGTCAGTGATGTTATACTTCTTCCATTTTCTAATAATTTTTCCAACTGTTGATCTTTTCTCACAAAGTTGTTTACCAATTACAGTTTGACTTATCCCAACTTTGTACAGTTGTACAATTTTATCTCTGGTGTCTTTGGGAAGCTCTCTGGTCTTGGTCATGGTGCAGACTGCAGTCTGACATTTTGAAGGTGTGTGCAGGTGTCTCTTATGCATCTAATCAGTTCAAACAGGTGTCATTCGTACTGTTAACAGGTGAGGGCAAAAATAATGTTTGTTTTCTAGCTGCCCAATACTTATTGGCCTCCCATTTTCACAAATAAATTGTTTAAAAATCATACAATGTGATTTCCTGGATTTTTTTTTTTTACATTCTGTCTCTCAAGCTTGATGTGTACCTATGATGAAAATTACAAACCTCTCTTATCTTTTTAAATGGGTGAACTTGCACATTTTTACATTGCCCAATACTTATTGGCACCAGTGTATATACAGATGCTCCCCGACTTACGTTCATCCGTTTTCCGTTATTTCGATTTTACGCCCCCCCTCCAAAAAAAAAAAAAGTCAAATTTTGAGTACGAGACGTACCTTCATTATACACTGACGTAATGACGCAATGATGTAATGATGCTGTGTCCATTGTTTACAAACGACAGACTGAACGTGCCCTGCTTCTTCCCAGTTCACTGCGTGTTACCCTTATGTTAAGACGTCGTCTTTGTGATCTTTGTGTTGACACTGTTTTGCGGACTTTTGTAACCCTAAGCAAATATGGTTGGTCAGAAGCGTAAGCCTACTAGCATGGGTGCAAGTTTTCTGGCAATTGCCGGAATTTCCGGTTTTCCCAAGACTGAATTAACTATCTGCTCGGATCGGCGCAATCTACCATGCATACTAAGTTATTTAACGGCGCCCTTGCTCACTTGAAAGACCGGAAGTCCAGATAACCCGCGCTTTGTCTCAAGCACAAGCAAGAGAACCACCTTTGGTGGAGCTCCTCACATATTGTAAGCCTTGATTAGCTGTTTTAAGCTTCATGTCAAGTGACTCGGCTCAGCTTCATGTAGAGTGACCATCGGAACCATTTACAAGCAGAAAGATCGCATCATAGAGTATTTTAAAGGTTATATATGATACTGCATTTGATATTTCATGAGTGAATTTGATTAAAATTTATCTATTTGAAATTATTTTGCTTGAATTTAATTTATTTGAAATCAGTACAGCTGACTGGGTTATCAAAGGCGGGCCATGTCTCTCACTGTCTATGGTGAGAGGCATGTAAAAGAACCATTGCTGGTTTTCGTAAAGAGTAGGCTGCAAAGTCGTCAGCGTGTTTCTGTCCCTTGCTAAAAAAGGATTGTGACAGGAAGGGCATCCAATGTAAAAACCTCTGCCAAATCAAACGTGCGAATCAGATGATTCGCTGTGGCGACTCCCGAGTAAAAGAGAAAAAAGCCGAAAGGAAGAAAGAATTATTTGACATATTTGATATTATTTTAGGGGTGTTCTATGAGATACGCTAATGGTATTTATAGATGTATAGTATAGTATGAACATCATACGTCACTGGAACATGCAGTAACAACTTAGGTTTTTTTTTTTTTTTTTTTAACGTTCGGCAGTCCGAAACCAAACAAAAACGTAAGTTGGGGAGAGTCTGTCTATACACAGTGGTACCTCACCTTACAAAATTAATTCATTACAGAAGTCGTTTCGTAACCTGGATTTTTTGTAAGTTGAAACGCATTTTAAATGTAAAACGCGTGATTCATTCAAGGCCCCCAATACTACCCTTTAAACCCCTTAAAAATGATAAAAGTATATCTTTTAAGGCCTCCTTCTGCTTCAATATCGTACCGATGGTAGACGAGGTAGGCCATATTCCTTTGCGATATCACTTAACCACATGCAACGAGCCCACTTCTTTTTTTCTTTCGCACCGGGAATCACATGTGTGTGTGTGTGTGTGTGTGTCTGTGTGTGTGTGTGTGTGTGTGTATGTGTTGACCATGTCTTAGCAGAGCTATAATCTTACAAATGTTTATGTAAGGCTAAAAGCCTGAGCCAAAAAACAAAAGTGCAATGAGCACACTAGAAAAACTCACGAAACAGCAGTTACTCTGTCCTTTACACAAAAAGCATCATGGGTATTATGAAGATGCAGCTCCATAATAGCCATTGGGAGAGAGCTGCGTCATCCGTCCTAGCCAAGGGGAGACCAGCAGGGCGGGAAGTTGGGAAATACACACACACACACACACACACACACACACACACACACACACACACACACACACACACACACACACAGACACACACACACACACACACACACACACACACACACACTCACTCACGTGTGATTCCCGGTGCGAATGAAAAGAAGAAGCGAGCTCGTGGCATGCGGTTGAGTGATACCACAAAGGAATATGGCAAAACCTGTCTACCATCAGTACGATATTGCAGCAGAAGGAGGCCTTAAAAGGTTCAGTTCAGTTCATTTCCTGTACCCGCTTAATCCTAATTTGGGTCGCAGGGAGGCTGTTGCCCATCCCAGCCAACTTCGGGCGAGGGCAGAGTACACCCTGGACAGCTCGCCAGGCCATCGCAGGGCGGAAACACGCTGACGGCTTTGCAGCCTACTCTTGTCGAAAGTCAGCAATGGTTCTTTTACATGCCTCACACCATAGACAGTGAGAGACATGACCGGCCTTTGATAACCCAGTTAGCTGCACTGGGGGTGGACAGTGACAACCTTGTGGAGAGTGGGACTCGAACCCCCAACCTTTGGATCAGCAGTCCAGCACCCTATACCACTAGACCACCACTGCCCCGCCTTAAAAGGTATACTTTTATCATTTTTAAAGAGTTTAGGGGGTAGTATTGGGGGACTTGGAACGAATCACACGTTTTACATGTAAAATGCGGTTCAGTTTACGAAAAAAACAGGTTACGAAACCACTTCTGGAACAGATAAATTTCGTAAGGTGAGGTGCCACTGTGTATGTCTGTCTTCCTTTCGGCTTTTTCCCTTTTACTCGGGAGTCGCCACAGTGAATCATCTGACTCGCACGTTTGATTTGGCAGAGGTTTTTACGTCGGATGCCCTTCCTGTCACAACCCTTTAGCAAGGGACAGAAACACGCCGACGACTTTGCAGCTACTCTTTATGAAAGTCAGCAATGGTTCTTTTACATGAACCTCTCACCATAGACAGTGACAGACATGGCCCGCCTTTGATAACCCAGTCAGCTGCACTGGGGGGCAGTGACAACCTTGTGGAGAGTGGGACTCGAACCCCCAACCTTTGGACATACATACATATATATATATATATATATATATATACATTTATTAAATAGAACTGTAAAGCAGTATTTCGGCTTCTCGCAGAGTATTTATTTAAATGAGAGGCTGCAGTTGTTTGGGTTTCTGTTACCACCACTGTTTATCAAGGAATGGCTTGCTTGGTGTTTAGAGCTAAAAATGATTGTGGAGAAGATGTCTCTTTTGTGCGTGGTTGACTAGAACAAGCAACATTCAGATCTCAGACTGACATGAAGTCAGATTGAGGGTTTACGTTTTCCTCAGCATGAGTGTGAAGAGCAGTGTGTGCTCCTCAGGTCTGGGACTGCATGGCCCTCTCTTTTTCTCTCCTCCTACTCGTCGCATCTGGTAGATGAATTGCCATGGAAGAGGGATTGTGTGTCTGAAATGTTATGCAAATCATGCAGTATCTATTGGCTATCAGTGCTAGTTTTATTCTATTCGTTGGCAAACTATCAAACATCTGGAGTAAAGAAATATGAAGCGAACAAAAACATGTCGTCAGTCCGATCCTCATTATGGAAACCGAAGACAAGGCAAGTAGATTTGCTGGAGCTTTATGAATCCCACAGCATTTACTATGCAAATATACAGTAATGAGTGGGCTGAAGATGAAATTGCTTGAACAATTTTTAAAGGAGAGAAGAAAAACAGTAAAAGAGAGAGAAACCCATTCTTAATATGAAACTATAGTATGAACACAGGGCGGCAGGTACCCAGGTTTCCTTCAAGAAATGCACATGAGGCTAACTGGCGGCTCCAAATTGCCTGTGTGTGTGTGTGTGTGTGTGTGTGTGTTGGCCTGCGATGATCTGGAGAACGGTTCAGGGTGTACTCATTCAGTGTCCAATGAGATCGACTCTAGCCTCCCTATGGCTCAAATGGGATTAAGTGGTTCAGTGTATGAGTGAGTGAGAGTTATAACCATCACCTGCTAGATTAGCTGACTGCTTGCAAGGTGAAACTTGTTTACATCAATGTTTGGATTGTACCAGCTACAGTGGAGATGACAGGATAGGTTATATTCATTCATTCAATTTCTGAACCGCTTAATCCTAATTAGGGTCGCAGGGAGGCTGATACCCATCCAGCCGACTCCAGGCGAGGGCTGGGTACATCCTGGACAACTCACCAGGCCACTGCAGGGCCAAAACTCACAGAACAATTCATACTCACCCCTCAGGGTGATTTGAAACAGCCAATTAACCTACTGTGCATGCTTTTGGACTGTGGGGGAAGCCAAAGTACCCAGAGGAAACCCCTGCAAGCACAGGGAGAACATGCAAACTCCACATAGAAATGCCCAAGCTGGGAATCGAACCCAGGACTTTCTTGCTGTGAGGTGGATGTGCTAACCACTACACCACCAAAGGGTAAACGAATTTACATGAATGCAGAATTAATGAAAAATACTAGAGGGAGACAGACGCATATGTGTGTGTGTGTGTGTGTGTGTGTGTGTGTGTGTGTGTGTGTGTGTGTTTATTGTAAATACAAACATGCATACAGAAAGATAAGCGGGCGATAATTCCAATAAGAAAAAAAACAGTAACATTATTATTATTATTATCATCATCATCATTATTATTATTGTTATTATTATGAATATTATTATAAAGCGTTTATGGATAGACTGTCTCTGCTGCTTGGCTGGAATATCGCGCTGGTTTTCATATGAACTTGTAGAAAGGTACAGTACTTTACATACTACATACTACATACATACATACTAGTAATACATGTACTGACCCAACTTACATCCAAACTGTCTCACGACTTGTTAGTCAGAACCAAATGTGGTCGTAAGTCGGACACTACCTGTAAAAGCAAACTGTAACCTCAGCTGACTCTTCTTGCTCGCTTACATACTTGGCCTTGTTCTGACTGTAAGCTACATACATACACAGTGTCAGCAGGTCCACAGATTTCCTACAGAATTGAAGCATTAATCCAGAAGGTGTGGCACGGTGTGAAGTGGTTAGCATGTCTGCCTCACAGCTAGTAGGTTCGGGGTTTGAGTCCTGGGCTCAGTGAGAGCATTTTGGTCTGGATTTTTCATGCTCTTCTTGTTGCTTGTGTGGGTTTTCTCCAGGTATTTCCATTTCCTCTCACAGTCCAAAGACATGCACATTAGGCTAATTGGGTATTCCAAATTGCCTCTAAGTGTGTGTGTGTGTGTGTGTGTGTGTGTGTGTGTGTGTGTGTGTGTGTGTGTGTGTGTGTGTGTGTGTGTTCGTTCTGCAATGGATTGACCAAACTGTTCAAGGTGTGCCTCACCTTTGCCCAGAGTCTCTTAATGACTTCGAACTCATGCATTACATCATCTCATTACACCTGTGAACACTCACACTGATATCGCATCACATTGTAAATAGACTCTACTTCAAGGTCAACTTCTGAAGTATTGCTTCTGTCTGGTTTTTGTAAGTGCGTACCAAGCCATTGTATTACTGTGTATTTTTTTTGGTTATTTGCTTGACCAAAATTCCATTTCAAAGACACTTGTAATGCCGCACTCAAGTGCAGCAATCGTGTCAATAGAGAGTTGCTGCAGACAAAGGGAGGAGGCACTTAGAAGACAGAAGATGAGAGAACAGGATGCACTGCGGTTAACCATCATTGGGCTTGAAAATAAAATATCCAATCTTAAATTTAATATTTTAATTCTAGAGTTTGCTTCACATTTTGATGGAATTCATTCTAGAATTAGTCAAAAGCGGTGGAACTTCCAACTGACACACACGAAAGCTATGCTTTCCTTTGGACTTATAATATTCTGAATGAATAATAAAACAATTATTGAATTTCATCTTTTGTATGACATGGAGAATTTGTTTCTGAATAATTCTCCATATTATACTTTACATCATTCAATAATTGCTTAATATCTCTATTAATTACTGATGACTGAGCCACATTGACCATTCAGTTGTAACCCTTTTGTAGACCCGCCATCTAAAGAAAACCCTTACGAAGACATAGAATTGGAAAGCCGCTGTTCTAGAAGCAAATATCCTGTTCGAACATTGCCATCTTCACCCACTCTTGACCCTCCCACTAAGGTATTTATACTGATACTTTACTACCTATACCAACTTATAACATTTTACAGGAAATAAACGTGTAGTGGCAGTGTCCATTATTATAAGTGTACATTATACTGACTCTCTTCTTAATTTCCACTAGCTCTCCTCAAAGCCTGGCTTCTTCAGGCAGAGTTCAGATCGGCGGAGCTTCAAACTATTAGACTTGCGCAAGACCAACAGAGATGGGGGCATTGCATCACCCTCCAGAATAAGCCCACCTTCAACCCCCAGCAGTCCTGATGATACACCGTGCCTTTCTGGAGACCCCTATAATCGCAGAAGAAGGAAAATCCCCAAGGTGCTGTCAAGAAAACCCAGTCTGTAATCCATAACTAAAGGAATTTGTTCAAGGAAATATGGCTTCTGGAACTGTGTTAAGAATACTAGAGCATAAACATAATTTTCTTGATTTATGAAATAAAAAGATAAAGAACGGGAAAGGAACTTTTCCTTTAATGGCCATTAGTTAAATTCTAAAACAGATGCTTTAAAAACAAATACTGTTTAGTTTTCACCTGATAAAATAACCAGGCTGTTTTCTTTTCCAACAGATGGTGCTGAAAATAAATGGCATCTTTGAGGCCAGGAGAGGGAAGAAAAAGATGAAGCGGGTTTCTCCGTCAACGGAATCCAACTGTGGACGAGGTTAGTAAGTCAGTCAGTTCTGGGTGGATATCATACCGCCACACGTGGTATTTTTGCCCCACGTGTTAACTGATTCTTCCCAATTCTGAGCTCCCATTAAGCAACTTTACTACTTTACCATCGCCTTCTCGCGGCTCCCCTTGCACACGTGGACCCACTTAGCTTTATGGACATGTTTACATTTTTGGGTCAGTTGTGTTTGACCCATTTTTTTTTTTTTTTTTTTTTTTTGCAATGATGGTATGTTACCTTATGGGATACACATGCTCAACAAAGCCTGATATACTGTGGTCTAGACATGAGTCATTACCTGCATACTAATTCATTTTCTCTGTTTTTTGTGTCTTTGTTTGTAGTAACAGATGAAAACAGTGAATCTGAGAGTGACACTGAAGAAAAGCTGAAAGGTGGGTTTTGAATTTGGAACAGGAAGCGTTCAGATGCAAAACCCCTTAAACGCCAAATCCCAGTGAAATGTGATAACTACTGCGCATGAAAGTCCACGCTATCCAGTAGCCGATGAAGAAATACATTTTGCTGCAATACCCCGTTAATACTTTTGTGAATCCAAGCCAATATGAGTTTTTTTTTGCAGGAGCCTGTAAGCCCCATCGATATTTACATGCAAAACCACGTAGTTTGCAGAGCGCCAATCACAGGTGTGCCTTGGATCACAATACACAGAAGATGGATATGCGCATATTCACTATGTTACAAAGATGAACCTTAGTGAATCTATATAATTAATTTAGTTAATTCATTTAGAGGGGGCGCTGTGGCGCAGTGGTTAGCAAGTCGGCTTCACAGCAAGATGATTAATTATTTCTCCGGCTTGGATGATTCTGTGTGGAGTTTACATATTCTGTCCATCCTGGGTTTCCTCTGGGTACTTCAGTTTCCTCCCACAGTCCCCCAAAAAATGCACAGTCGGCTAACTGGCTGCTCTAAATCACCTCTAGCTGTGAGTGTGAGTGTAAATGACTGTATGCATGTTAGCCCTGCAATGGCCTGGCAAGCTGTTCAGAATGTAAACTATCATAGCCCAGAGTCGGCTAAGATGGGCGGCAGCTACTCCGCGACGATAATTAACATGAATGAATAGTTAGTTAAGTTTAGTGTCCTTTCTTTTCTTGTAAATTTGTGTTTTTAGTGATTCAGCAACATTTTCGAAAGACTGGTCTTTAGAGGTGGACTTACTGAGTTTTGCAAACAAATGAAAAGTGGACTTATTGTATTTTGCAGACAAAGCAAACAAAATTTTGTAATTACTGAGTTTATGAATAAAGGTTTATTTAAAAGAATTGTATATTTTGTTCAGTATTCCTCATCCATTCCATAACAAAAAATAAATAACTGAGGATTACCCTGACCAGCAGGTACATTTCATTCATTCTCTGAACCACTTAATCCTAACTAGGGTCATGGGGAGGCTGGCGCGAAGGCAGAGTACACCCTGGACAGCTCGGTAGGCCATCGCTGGGCAGAATCACGCTGATGGCTCTGCAGCTACTCTTGACGAAAGTCAGCAATGGTTCTTTGACATGAACCTCCCACTATAGACAGTGAGACACAAGGCCGGCCTTTGATAACCCAGTTAGCGGCACGGGTGGGGGGTGGGTGTGTGTGTGTGTAATGACAACATGTTGAAAGTGGGGCTTGAACCCCTAACCTTGGAATCAGCGATCCAGCACCTTATCACCAGGCCATCACTGCCCGTCAGGTACATTCCAGTGTTTTAAAATCAAAGAAAGAGGTCATGTGGAGTTATCAGGATCCCAGATCTCCGTTATTTAACGGAATTCCGCTATTTTTACTCGGCAAAGTGATAATTATTTATAATATATGCCCCCTTGACTCCCTGCTAAAATATTTCATTTCCTCAATTTCTGAACCTGTTTCCTCTATTTTTTCTAAACCTCGCCACTATCCCTGAGTTATTGGGTTTTGCATGTGCGTGCTACAGACTGGATGTGTTAGAACTCTATTGTTTATATATACAGTGATACCTCTGCTCACGAACATAATTGGTTCCCAGAAAGTGTGTGTAAGGCGAAAAGTTCGTCTTCCGAACATTTATTTCCCATAAAAAACCATTAAAATGAGAATAATCCGTTCCCAGGTCCCCATAAAACATAATTTTCTACTAAATAAGCCTTAAAACTACACAAAAATATACCTTATTTTATGTATAATAAATGTGCTATTGTATTGTAATTAAAGAAATAAACTGTACTGTATAATAAAGTGGTTTTATTCACCTTTGTGATGGTAGTTGATGGCTTGATGGAATGGAGTGGGAGGAGGAGGGAGGGAGGGACTTACTGTTTGGAAGGAGTGTTTGGAAACGCCTACTGTTTGGAAACTCCCTTAGCCACACACGCACCCTTAATAGCTTCCTTGTTCTTAAGGATGGTGGTAGACTTAGCGTACTGGTACTGGGACGCTGAGTCACACAAACGCACACCTCGTTCGTGTTTTCAATGATCTCCGCCTGTGGTGGGGTCTTTTTCGGTCCCATAATAGCAAAAGTACACTCAATATGGTCCAAAATGTCTATCAAACACAAACCACGTCCGCACTCAAAGAAAGGGGTGATTTAACTGGGACGCCGTGAGCGCAAGGCCAGCTTCTCGTGCCCGCCACCGTGGCGCTGTTCGACCGCGTGGTTTGGTTCGTCCGCCAAAAACTAGTTCGTCAGCAGAGACTATATGCTCGCGAATTTAATGTTCTTGAGGCGAAAAGTTCGTGAGCTTAAGCGTTCGTCAGCGGAGGTTTTACTGTATATATATATATATATATATATATATATATATATATATATATATATATATATATATATATATATATAATTTTTTTTTTTTAAATTAATTAATTTATTTTTTAATATATATATTTTTTATATTGTCTGAACAATCAGCTCGAGTTACTTATGGGTCTAATGTGCTTTTTTTTTCATGATCTACCAGCTCACAGCCAGAGGCTGGTCTCAGTGAAGTCCATGTTAAAACAGATGGGCCGGTATCACACACTGGAGAGGGACTTGATGGAACTAGCGGAGAGGAAACTGTTCGAGTACTTCCTAGTGGTGGCTCTTCATAAAACAAGAGCAGGAGCCCCTTATTTACCTGAAGTCACCCAGCAGTTCCCACTTAAGGTAGCATGTCATTTAACTGATCCATGTTATTGGTTTGAAGGAGAAAAAGAGAAAAAAGCAATCCTATGAATGATAGTTCAGATGATCGAAGCGTATCTCGGTTGGTTAGTCACAATTTTGAAAATCACGACGCCATCTCTAAAATTTGACCCTGTTGTTGAATCAGCTCAACGGCACATCAATGGTTTGTTGTATCTCTAATGTACTCTGTCCTTTACAGGGTTACCTTCCCTGTTAGCCTTAACAAATAAATTGTGAAATGTTCTTATCAAACATTTCCGCACATTTAGCTGGAGAGGAGCTTCAAGTTCATGCGAGAGGCTGAAGATCAACTGAAGGTCATTCCTCAGTTCTGCTTTCCCGATGCCAAAGACTGGGCGCCTGTGGACAATTTCCCCAGGTAACGTCCTTACGTTCCATCTTATCACTAAACATCGCTAAAATCTCAGAATAACCTGCCATGCATTTTTATTTTTCTAATCTTATTAGTGAAACTTTCTCATTCGTCTTGACTGGGGAAGATGGAAGCAGAAGATTCGGCTACTGTCGCCGTTTATTGGTGAGCTGCTTTTTCAACAGACTTCTTTCTTCCTTGTTTTCTTTCTGTCTTCAGAGCAAGCAGCTATTGTAGAGTCTACATATGGAACAGTTTAATGATGTGCATCCATTAAAACAACAAAAGACTCTCCCTCTGTCATTTCCGCTGCACGGTACTGGGACAGCATGTTTTGTTTTTGTAGAATCAGTACACACTGAGATTTGTTTGTAATTGCTGATTCTTATTGGTTAGAACGAGAAAGTAGGGGGCTTGTGTGTGTGTGTGTGTGTGTGTGTGTGTGTGTGTGTGTGTGTGTGTGTGTGTGTGTGTATATGTGTGTGTGTGCGCGCGTGTGTGTGTGTGCGCGTGCTTATGTATGTATATTTTGTTCCACAGCCTACTGGGAAGGGACGGCGTCTCCCTGAGGTGTACTGTATAGTGAGTCGACTGGGATGTTTTGACCTTTTCTCAAAGGTAACTTCTCATTTACACATTAATAGTGTACTCTATATGCACTGTTATTGATGTATATAATGACATACACTATGTTATAGATAACATAAGATGTATATAATGAAGATGAAGTTGAAGGAAGCAAGTTTTAATCAAAGATAAGGAATGCTATGAAATGTATCCGGTTATCTGTTCCACTTTGTGGTAGATATTGGATGAGGTTGAGAAAAGAAGAGCGATTTCCCCAGCTCTGGTGCAGCCCTTCATGAGGGCCATCATGGAGGCTCCATTCCCTGCCCCAGGCAGAACCATTACTGTGAAGAACTTCCTACCAGGTTCAGGAACTGAGGTGTGATTAGTCAACAGTGATCTTCCTGATGTTTTTAAACACAACATACTGCACTGAGTTACAAAAGAAAAAAAAAACAACACATATATATATATATATATATATATATATATATATATATATATATATATGTATATGTATATGTATATGTATATATATATATATATGTACACAAAAATAAAAGGACAGGACAAAGACTTTCTATTGAAACTCCATTTATCACGACAGATCTGTTTCGAGGGGTGGTGAAACCATCCTCTCTCTTCAGGTGATTATAGAAGAACCTATATATTTATATATATATATATATATATATATATATATATATATATATATATATATATATATATATATATATATATATGTATACTTATAACTTTCTTCTATAATCACCTTGACAAAAGTCTTTGTCCTGTCCTTTTATTTTTGTTTATTTGCTCTACCAAAAAGTATTGAGCACTCTCCTACGGAAGGATCTACTCAGAAAATCCTCTATATATATATATATATATATATATATATATATATATATATATATATATATATGCACACACACCAAACACAGCTATTTTTTTAATTTTCAGTTGAATGTAAGTTCAGTCATTGTCCAGGTTATAATATCAGTCCTAAACCAACACATTAGAATGGAAAGTGATCATCATGTATTTCAGTGTCTCACCTCGCTATGTCCCGTACTCATTTTTCAAACCGCTAAAACCTACCAGGGTCACAGGAGACTGGTGCCTATTTCAGCTGACACTGTGTGAAGGTGTGAAGGTGATGTATAATCATAAATAACTTGCCAAACCATTGCAGGTGCAACACACACACAACTATCTGTCTCCCTCATAGCAAGAAGGTTCTGGCTTCAATTCTGAGGCTTGAGTGCGTTTGTATGGAGTTCGGTTGTTCTCTACATGCTTGTGTGTGTGTGTGTGTGTGTGTGTGTGTGTGTGTGTGTGTGTGTGTGTGTGTGTGTGTGTGTGTGTGTGTGTGTTTGTCCTGTGATGGTTACACATAATATTCAGAGAGTCTTTCAGTGGAAGAAAGAATAAAAGTGTTTGGAGCTTTAGCAGGAACGTTGTGTTACATTTTATTTTCTGTAGTAGTGCTGATTTATTTCTTGACTTGAATACAGTAAGCACAACCTGTGAATTACTCGCTAACCAAACTCTCTCTCTCTCTCTCTCTCTTGCTCTCTCTCTTGCTCTGACTCTCTCTCTCTCTCTCTCTCTCTCTCTCTCTCTCTTGCGCTGACTCTCTCTCTTGCTCTGACTCTCTCTCTCTCTCTCTCTCTCTCTCTCTCTCTCTCTCTCTCTCTCTCTCTCTCTCTCTCTGACACTCTCTCTCTCTCTCTCTCTCTCTCTCTCTCTCTCTGACTCTCTCTCTTGCTCTGACTCTCTCACTCTCTCTTGCTCTGACACTCTCTCTCTCTCTCTCTCTCTCCTTTGACTCTCTCTCTCTCTCTCTGTCTCTTGCTCTGACTCTCTCACTCTCTCTTGCTCTGACACTCTCTCTCTCTCTCTCTCTCTCCTTTGACTCTCTCTCTCTCTCTCTCTCTCTCTTGCTCTGACTCTCTGTCTCTCTCTCTCCCCCTCTCTCTTGCTCTGACTCTCTCTCGCTCTTTCTCTCTCTCTCTTGCTCTGATTCTCTCTCTCTCTTTCTCTCTCTCTCCTTTGACTCTCTCTCTCTTGCTCGGACACTCTCTCTCTCTCTCTCTCGCTCTCTCTCTCTCTCTCTCGCTCTTTCTCTCTCTCTCTTGCTCTGATTCTCTCTCTCTCTTTCTCTCTCTCTCCTTTGACTCTCTCTCTCTTGCTCGGACACTCTCTCTCTCTCTCGCTCTCTCTCTCTCTCTCTGACTCTCCCTCTCTTGCTCTGACTCTCTCTTGCTCTCTGACTCTCTCTCTCTTTCTGTCTCTCTCTCTCTCTCTCTCTCTCTCTCTCTCTCTCTCTCTCTCTCTCTCTCTCTCTCTCTCGCTTTGACTCTCTCTCTCTCTCTCTCTGACCCTCTCTCTCTCTCTTGCTCTGACTCTCTCTCTCTCTCGCTCTCTCTCTCAAATTGACTCTCTCTCTCTCTCTCTCTCTCTCTCTCTCTCTCTCTCTCTCTGACTCTCTCTCTTTCTCTCTCTTTCTCTCTCTATCTCTCCCTCTCTTGCTCTGACTCTGTCTTTCGCTCTCTTTCTTGCACGCTCTCTCTCTCTCTCTCTCTCTCTCTCTCTGACTCTCCCTCTCTTGCTCTGACTCTCTCTCTCGCTCTCTCTTTTGCTCTTACTCTCTCTCTGTGACTCTCTTTCTCAGGTTATAGAGCTGTGTCGTCCCTCAGACTCTCGGTTGGAACACGTGGATTTTGAGTGTCTCTTCTCCTCGTTGAGTCTGCGTCTCCTCCTGAGAGTTTTCGCCTCGCTGCTGCTGGAGCGTAGAGTGATCTTCACAGCAGATAAGCTGAGGTGATATTATTTTCCCTTTAAAATTAAATCTTGGAAAAGATAAACACGGCGTAAGATTCTCACACACCCTCCATAGTTCTGGTTGAAAGCGAGCCGGTGTTGGTCATCCTTCAGTCGGATGTCCGTGTAATGTTACGTTACCAAATCACGGAGCGATGGCTGAAACTGGCTCCAGCTTCCCCACGACCCTTTAATATGACTGAGGAGTTTTACAAAAAATATTAACGAATTATTCATTCATTCATTCCCCGCCCTAACCCAGAGTCGGCTGAGATCGGTGCCAGTCATCCTAATTAGCTGCTCAGAAAATGAATGAATGAATAAATGGATTATTTTTGTTGATTTCGAATTCCATAAACAATGCATGTTTATGAACGAAACATGAGATGAGATAACAGAAGTGAACCATTTCATTCATTTTCTGAACCACTTAATCCTAAGTAAGGTTGCGGGGAGGCTGGTGCCCAGCTCAGCCAACTCTGGGTGAGCAGGGTAGACCCTGGACAGCTCCCCAGGCCATCGCAGGACAGACACTAACATAACCATTCATACTCACTTGTGATTGGGAACAGCCAGTTAACCTACGGAGAATGTTTCTGGACTGTGGGAGGAAACCGATGTACCCGGAGGAACCCCACGCAAGCACGGGGAGAACATGCAAACTTAACACAGAAATGCTCAAGCTGAGAATCGAACCCAGGACCTTCTTGCTGTGATGCTGTAGTAGATAGGACAGATGTAATAGTTTTCCATATAATGACAGCTGGCTCGTCGGTCTAGGGGTATGGGGTCTAGGGGTATGGGGTCTAGGGGTATGACCTTCGAGTAAGGGTTCAAATCCCAGATGAGCCCTGGCTTTGGCAGCAGCTGTAACTTAATGGTTAGAGAAGCAGCTTTCGGGAACCGAAAGGCCACCGGTTTGATTCCCAAAGCAGCGGGGAAAATGTACGTCGGTGGGCGAGTGAGCCGCACCCTCCCTCCTCCACCTTCATGGCTGAAGTACCCTTGAGCAAGGCACCTTACCCCAAAATACCCCCCAATGTGTGGCGGTCCACTGCTCAGCGTGTGTGTGCTCACTTTGAATGGGTTAAAAGCAGAGGTGCTATTTTCCCTTGTGGGTTTCATACAGTATAGCAAAAAATAAATAAATAAATAAATTGCAGATTAATTTAATTGAATTTTAAATTTGACTCGCTGGAAGTGACCTCACTTGGTAAAAAAAACCCGTTTTATTTCTGGGAGATACTGTGAATATAATTAATGTACTTATATAAGCATACTCAGAAAGTGCAGATGGTGAATGCTATAGAATGATTTTTTTTTTTATTTTTTTTTTTTTTATTGCATCCCAGATTTATTGCAAATCAGTTTAAACCATGATTATCCACATTTTATTATTTTTTTCCTTGTAGGAAAGAGTTCGGGTCCTTTTAATAATAAATGGTAGACAGAGGAGACAAACAGAGATGTGACACCAGAAGTGAAGGAAAATGTTGTGGCCCCTGGAACCATTTGTCTTGGAGGAAAAAATGCTGAACTGTTTTAGTGTTGCCATGGAGATGAAAGTCACAGGGATGTTTTTTTTTTTTTTTCTTTTGGAAAAAATGCTATTATGGGCCAGATACTAGTATTGCAAAATAGAGATCGACTGTGTCGTGTACATTTTGACAAATTAAGCACACACACACACACACACACACACACACACACACACACACACACACACAAAATAAAATCTGCAGCTAGCATTGCACAACACAGCTTGACTCAATGAAAATCGATATCCATTTGTAGTCGTTCTTCTCCAACAGGACTCGTTAAAATAAGCATGATGATTTCAGAGAAGGATGACGTGTCACTGCTCAGAAATGAGTGGAAAATTGGCTCCATCTATTCAAATTGTTATTGAAGGAGAATAAATGAAAACAGACTCAGTCACAGATGCAAAACATTAACCTTGAGTTGTTGACTGCATTTGTTGTTTGCTCACCATGATGACAAATGCCTGAAGGATTTAGTCCAATATGGTCAGCAATCATTTCCTTTATGTAAGAGATTAAAAAATAAAAAATAAATCCTGGTTTTGTTAATATTATCATCCACTACAGTGGATTTACATCTAATTTCAAATTTTCAGATAATTGAAAGTAGTTTTGTACCTAAGCGCCACCCTGTGGTCAAAACCATGAAATGCACGAACTCAAACTGGACTGTTAAATCTTTTTTCAGTTTCACTAACAGGAATAACACCCATAATAATCAGGAAGATCTTATTCTATATATGATTCTATTCTCAGAATTTTCACCAGCTGCTGAATGAATATCTGAATGAATTCATTTGTATGTTTTATGCAAGTAATAATTTATGTACATAAATCTAAAAATGAATCAGTTCAGATATTCATTCAGACCCCGATGCGTAGCAGAGTGGTCTTAAATAACTCCATAATACATGGTTACGTAATAAATAATGAAAACATTAATTATTATTCATTTTCGGAACCACATACTTCTAATTTGCATTGCGGTGAGCCTGGCGCCCATCTCACCTGATTCTGGGTGAGGGTGGAGTACATCCCTGACAGCTCATCAGGTCATCGCAAGGCCGACACACACACACACACACACACACACACAAATATTTACAGTTAAACTCACACCTATGAGTGATTTGGAACAGCCAGTCGACCTACTGTGCATGTTTTTGGACTGCGGGAGGAAACTGGAGTACCTGAAGGAAACCTATGCATGCACAGGGAAACATGCAAAGTCCACACAGAAGCACCCGAGCCCGGGAATCGAACCCAGGTCTTCTTGCTGTGGGGCGAACGTGCTTAACACTGCCGTCCTAATTAAAAAAAACATTTTATTAATTTAAAATGTATTTTATTGCTTCTATGTATGACACACTTTATAGCAACATGCTGTTATACTTTACAGTGATGTGTTTTAAACATGCCGTTCTCAACCAATCAGAATTGAGTACTCAAAAGAGATGAGGAATGGTTACATAGTAGTAATTTCTATAACCGCTCAATCCTAATTAGGGTCATGGGGAGGTTGGCTCCCATCTCAGCCGACTCTGGGCGAGGGCAGAGTACACCCCAGACAGCTCGACAGGCCATCACAGGCTGAAACACGTTGAGGGCATTGCAGCTACTCTTGTCGAAAGTCAGCAATGGTTCTTTTACATGAACCTCACACCATAGACAGTGAGAGACATGGCCCGACTTTGATAACCCAGTTCGCTGCACTGGGGGGTGGGGGGGTGGGGGTGGGGGCAGTGACAACCCGTGGTGAGTGGGGCTTGAACCCCCAGCCTTGGGATCAGTGATCCAGCACCTTTTACCACCAGGCCACCACTGCCACGGAGGTAATTTTAATAAGTTTAACAATCATTCAGCCTCCGCAGGCAGATAAGGAACCCCCCCCCCACACACACACACACACACACACATTACACACATTACCATGAAAGCAGCACAATAAACAACAACTGTAAACAACAGTTATGACTGTCTGCACTGCATGGCCAAAGATTTGTGGACATCTGAGCATCACCGTTGCAGAACATGTTCAGTTTTTGCTTCTCTTTACTGACAAATAACCTCCACTCTTTTGGGGAAGGCTTTGCACTAGGGTTTGGAGTGTCGCTGTAGGGATTTGTTTTCAACACATCTGCAATATAAGGCACTCGTGTTGAGTGATTTGAAGAGTGATGAAGTGCATGGGGAAAAGGGGGGGTGGGGCTTATTGGGTTTGAAGTTAGGACTGGAGCTTACGTTGTGCACAGGGGTATTGCTATGCTGGAAGAAATTTGTGTACCGAGAAAAAATTGTGTGCCTCCAGCTTTGTAGCAACAGTTTTGGAAAGGCTATTGGTGCGATCGGATCAGATGTCCAATAACTTCTGGCCAATCAGTATGTTTTCATTTAATCACCATTTTAGTACTGGTGTGCCACCTGGTACAGTACCAAACTCCATTTTGTTGTACAGTACTTTTGTCTTATTACAATAATAATAATACTGAATCTCTCTCTCTCTCTCTCTCTCTCTCTCTCTCTCGGTAGCACATTATCTCAGTGTTGTCATGCAGTGGTGGCCCTTCTCTATCCCTTCACATGGCAGCACACATACATTCCCGTTCTACCGCCGGCTATGATGGACATTGTTTGCACTCCTACTCCTTTCATTGTGGGGCTGCTGTCCAGCTCTCTGCCTCGACTCAAGGAGCTCCCTCTGGAGGAGGTAAAACCTGTCTAAATTTATGAACTCTTTAATTAAGGTGCGTTGTACTAGTCCTTCTCAAAAAATTAGCATATTGTGATAAAGTTCATTATTTTCTGTAATGTACTGATAAAAATTAAACTTTCATATATTTTAGATTCATTGCACACCAACTGAAATATTTCAGGTCTTTTATTGTTTTAATACTGATGATTTTGGCATACAGCTCATGAAAACCCAAAATTCCTATCTCAAAAAATTAGCATATTTCATCCGACCAATAAAAAAGTGTTTTTAATACAAAAAAGTCAACCTTCAAATAATTATGTTCAGTTATGCACTCAATACTTGGTCGGGAATCCTTTTGCAGAAATGACTGCTTCAATGCGGTGTGGCATGGAGCCAATCAGCCTGTGGCACTGCTGAGGTGTTATGGAGGCCCAGGTTGCTTCGATAGCGGCCTTAAGCTCATCCACAGTGTTGGGTCTGGTGTGTCTCAACTTTCTCTTCACAATATCCCACAGATTCTCTATGGGGTTCAGGTCAGGAGAGTTGGCAGGCCAATTGAGCACAGTAATACCATGGTCAGTAAACCATTTAGCAGTGGTTTTGGCACTGTGAGCAGGTGCAGGTCGTGCTGAAAAATGAAAATCTCCATCTCCATAAAGCTTTTCAGCAGATGGAAGCATGAAGTGCTCCAAAATCTCCTGATAGCTAGCTGCATTGACCCCGCCCTTGATAAAACACAGTGGACCAACACCAGCAGCTGACATGGCACCCCAGACCATCACTCACTGTGGGTACTTGACACTGGACTTCAGGCATTTTGGCATTTCCTTCTCCCCAGTCTTCCTCCAGACTCTGGCACCTTGATTTCCGAATGACATGCAAAATTTGCTTTCATCTGAAAAAAGTACTTTGGACCACTGAGGAACAGTCCAGTGCTGCTTCTCTGTAGCCCAGGTCAGACGCTTCTGCCGCTGTTTCTGGTTCAAAAGTGGCTTGACCTGAAGAATGTGGCACCTGTACTCAGTCCATTGCTTCCACAGGTCCCCCAAGTCCACTGCTTCCACAGGTCCACTTCCACAGGTCCACTTCCACAAGTCCACTGCTTCCACAGGTCCCCCAAGGTCTGGAATTGGTCCTTCTCCACAATCTTCCTCAGGGTCCGGTCACCTCTTCTGGTTGTGCAGCGTTTCCTGACACACTTTTTCCTTCCCACAGACGTCCCACTGAGGTGCCTTGATACAGCACTCTGGGAACAGCCTATTCGCTCAGAGATTTCTTTCTGTATCTTACCCTCTTGCTTGAGGGTGTCAATGATGGCCTTCTGGACAGCAGTCAGGTCGGCAGTCTTTCCCATGATTGCGGTTTTGAGTAATGAACCAGGCTGGGAGTTTTTAAAAGCCTCAGGAATCTTTTGCAGGTGTTTAGAGTTAATTGGTTGATTCAGATGATTATGTTAATAGCTCGTTTAGACTACCTGAACATGATATGCTAATTTTTTGAGTTTTGAGTTTTGGGTTTTCATGAGCTGTATGCCAAAATCATCAGCATTAAAACAATAAAAGAACTAAAATATTTCAGTTGGTGTGCAATGAATCTAAAATATATGAAAGTTTAATTTTTATCAGTACATTACAGAAAATAATGAACTATATCACAATATGCAAATTTTTTGAGAAGGACTAGTATTACTACTGGGTGGAATGGTGTCCAGCATGGTGGCATCACAGCAAAAAAGTCCTGTATTCCTGTCCTGGGCCAGATGAGGGTGTTTCTATATAGAGTTTGCATGTTGCCCCTGTGCTTGCATGGGCTTCCTCCAGGTACGGTAGTTTCCTCTCACAGCTCAAAGATATACAGATTAGGCTGACTCCAGATCGCTCCTTGGTGTATGTGGGAATAGTTTTGTGTGTTGGCCCGGCAATGTACTGATGAGCCTTCATGCACTGTCAACTTAGATAGGCTCCAGCCTCCCTATGGTCCTAATAGGTGTAGTAAATGTATTACTACAGTACAGAATACAACACACTATCTCTCAAAGAAACAACAAATTCGCCATAATCATTACATTCTATATGGCACCACAAAATCCCTGGCTAATTAAACGCATTCATTCACTTTCCGTAACCGCTTAATCCTAATTAGGGTCACGGATATGATGGTGCCCATCCCAGTCGACTCGAGGTAAGGGCAGAGTACACCATGGACGGCTCGCCCGGCCATCTCAGGGCGGAAACACGCTGACGGCTGTGCAGCTACTCTTGTCGAAAGTCAGCAATGGTTCTTTTACATGAACCTCACACCATAGACAGTGAGAGACACGGCCGACCTTTGACCCGTTGAGCATGGGGTTTGAACCCCTAACCTTAGGATCAGTGATCCAGCACCTTTACCACCAGGCCACCACTGCCCAGCTAATTAAACTTATATATTTATGAAAGGCGTCTCGGATAGCTATGCTTTGTAGCAGCCACAGGAAGTTAGTACTTCCTGGATTCTGTGTAATATGACAAACTACATTTTTGTCTTATTAAGTTGAGTAATAAGATCAGCTGGTGATAGAACAACTGTTTATAGCTCCGGGGATGTGTCACAGGATGACAGCAACCAACTTTAAATTGTTAAAAAGCTCCATTTGTTCATCCATATACTGTCGCGTTGATAAAATACTTTGGGTTACGAGCTGTTAAACTGGGTCAAGCTGTCACAGGAAAATAATCAACAGTGAAGTGTTGCGAGGCATTTATATCATGATGCCAGGAAGGAAATAACAGCCAAAGAGAGGAGCGAATCCCTCTAATAATAGTTTGTGTGGACAGTAATGGCACTCGCAATAAGGTCGGAGGTCAAAGGGTAAAACCGTTTCTAATATTTTCCATGAGGACTTCCTGTTCAAGTGGACTTTATCTGCTGGCCCTGATCTTTGCCCTTCTTCCTCTGTTAAACAATAGCTGTATGAAGATGAAACTGAAGCTGGCACACTCACAGGAAATGACATTATTCTCTCCTCTGTTCTCCCATAGGTCCTGGTGGTGGACCTTGGCAACAGCCGTTTCCTACGACAGGTAGGGCTTCATAGCTTCCTGTGAGAGCTCGGTTTCAGTGGCACATTAAAACATGTGAATCACTAATCAGCTGAATGTGAATAAACAACTGAAGACACAGAGTTAGATTCTCTGAAATAGTTAGTGATGTTTAAAATCCATTCATTTTCTGGACCCGATTAATCCTAATTAGAGTCGTGTGGGGAGGCTGACGCCCATCCCAGCCGACTCCGGGTGAGGGTCGAGTACACCCAGGAACACGCTGACGGCTATGCAGCTGCTCTCGTCAAAAGTCAGCAATGGTTCTATTACATGAACCTCTCATCATAGACAGTGAGAGACATGGCCGGGCCTTGGGTAACCCAGTTAGCTGCACTTTAGGTTGTGTGTGTGTGTGTGTGTGTGTGTGTGTGTGTGTGTGTGTGAGGGGGCAAGTGAACCCCAATCTTAGGATCAGTGATCCAGCACCTTTACCACCAGGCCATCGCTGCCATGTTTAAAATGTTTAAAATTAAAATTACACACACACACACACACACACACACACACACACACACACACACACACACAGAGCACCTACCACCTGAGTTTGACGGACTGTGTACTTAGTCTGTGTTCTAATACACCACTACAAGAGTATATTCACTGATAGAGACTTTAACGCACATCTGCAAGTTGCTCTGGGTCAGAGTGTCTGATAAATGTAAAATGTCTTCATTTTGGCATGAATTCACGATAAAAAAGTAGCGTCCACTCTAATCTAAATGTGTTTACTAGGTTTTTTTCTTTTTCTTTTTTTTTTTTTTTTTCTTAGCTGGATGATGAGGACTCTATTCTGCCTCACAAACTGCAGACTGCTCTTGAGTATGTTTTGGAAAAGAGAAAAGAACTGGCATCTGACAGAGGAGACCTTCCCACAGGTGTGTGATCAGTTTCAGGAAGCTCTTTAGCGGCGCTGAAAGCATTTTCATTGAAAGAATCTCATCGTATGATTCTGGTATCCATGGTTACTCAACACTTACTGCTCAAAATGCAGCTATCGATTCTGAAGAAAGATGATTGTTCTATGAACTTACCAGCTAAACATATATACACCTCCCTTCAGTCCTCCCTTAGAACCTCCGTCTTCCAAATGCAGGAATCCCTCACTGTCCGCGGTTAACTGAGACCGAGAACCCCCCGCAACCACCACCACCGATTTCCGTGAAGCAGTATCAATCCCCCTGGCTGACGTGTACGTACATGTATATGTGTATGTAATATCAATAAATACATATTCAATGCATGTCACTGGTGGCCTAGTGGTATAGGGCACTGGATCGCTGATCCTAAGGTTGGGGGTTCAAGTCCTATTCTCCACAAGGTTGTCACTGTCCCCCCCCATTGCAGCTAACCGTGTTATCAAAGGCTGGCCATGTCTCTCACTGTCAAAGGTGGGAGGTTCATGTAAAAGAACCATTGCTGACTTTCAACAGAACTAGCCGCATAGTCGTCAGTGTGTTTCTGCCCTGCGATGGCCTGGCGAGCTGTCCAGGGTGTACTCTGCCCTTGCCTTGAGTCGGCTGGGATGGGCGGCAGTCTCCTCGTGACCGTAATTAGGATTAAAGAAAATGAACTGAACATATTAAACACTATAAATGCTTATACGTAATATCAATTAACCATTCAAAAATAATGCAGAAGATGTAAATAAAATATAAACACGCACACACATACAGACGCGCGCGCGCACACACACAGATGTGCGCCTCACATTAAAATGTAAGTGCTTTCATGGGTTGTGGGGTTTGTTAATGAATTGGCCTTGTTTTGCTGCATTTTCCTTAACTTTTCCCTTTTTTTCCTTAATTTATTTATATAAAATTTATTTTTCGATGAATATTTTTGAAAAACCCGCGATGCACTGAAGCCACAGAATCTGAAGCATGAAGTAGCGACGGATCACTGTATGTTGCGAAGGCAGTCGAGCAAACAACGATGCCACCAGTCTTCCTCCAGCCCTCGGGATCAGGGTGTATCTGTGCTCTCCATTGCGCGCAAACGTCCCTTGTGCTGATTGGCTGGAGTAGTATCGTGTGGCCTGCTCTGAGCACCTTTGTTCAGAGCAGGCCACACAACACTACTCCAGCCAATCAGCACAAGGGACGTTTGTGCTGCTCTGAGCACCTTTGTTCATTTCTGTTCTAGAGAGTAAGGGTTGTGTACAAGCAACAGCTT
Source organism: Plotosus lineatus (assembly GCA_024760905.1). Taxonomy (NCBI): domain Eukaryota; kingdom Metazoa; phylum Chordata; class Actinopteri; order Siluriformes; family Plotosidae; genus Plotosus; species Plotosus lineatus. The sequence goes on from CM045742.1 coordinate 13,350,644, forward strand.
TTCCCCCAGTTCATGCAGAACAGTCAGCCAGAGGACTGTAAGAGGATGCTGACTGAATTTGACCAAAATGTGTAGTTATTCAACTATTCATTCATTTATTCATTTTATACGGCGCTTAATCCTAATTAGGTTCACGGGGATGATGGTGGCCATCTCAGACAACTCTGGGCGAAGGTGGGGTACACCCTGAACAGCTTGCCAGGCCGTTGCATTATCAACACACATACAAATGTTCACACCTATACTCCCACCTAGGGGTGATTTGGAGCAGCCAGTTATCCTACTTTGCATTTTTTTACACCGGAGATGGAAACCAGAGCACTTGGAGGAAACCTATGCAATCATTGGGAGAACATGCAAACTCCACACATGAACACCATCGCTGAGCCCAGAAATGGTACCCAGGCCTTACCGCTGTGTGGCAAATGTGGTAACTACTGCGCCATCATGGCATCTATAAAAGGCATGCGTATTACAGGGATCCTCTGCTATTTCGCACTTCAATTCATGTGGCTTCAGGTCCATCGCATTTTTTTTTTTTTTTTTATAAATATGTGAGGCGCGCCACCAAATGTAGGTGCTTGTCGCAAGTGACGTATGGTGCTTGTGAGACAAAGCACAGCTTATCCGGACATCCGATCTTTCAAGTGAACAAGTGAAGGTTGAGTACTAAACAAGTATTCAACGCGCACTTGCTCACTTGAAAGATCGGAAGTCCGGATGAGCTGTGCTTTGTCTCACAAGCACCATACGTCACTTGCGACAAGCACCTACATTTGGTGGAGCGCCTTACATATTCATCGAATTAAAAAATTAGTAAATTAAGCAAGAATAGGGGAAAAAGTTAAGGAAAATGCGACAAAAACAAGTCCAATGACGTAAAAAAAAAAAAAAAAAAAAAAAAAAACTAAACCAACACAAAACAAAAAACAACTCACAATCTTTCATCAAAACTAGTTACATTGTTGCGAGGTGCACATCTGTATGTGTGTGTATTTATATTTTATTTACATCTTATGCATTATTTTTAATGTTTAATTGTTATTATAAGATTTATAGCATTGAATATGTATTTAGTGATATTATATACACATATACATGTACATATACGTCAGTTGGGGGGTGGGGGGGTGGAGATGCTACTTCGCGGATTTTGATGGTCGTGTGGGGATCTCGGTCCCAATTTCCCGCGGAAAGTGAGGGATCCCTGTATAGTTAAATCAATGATTGAATGAGGGCTAAATAACCGAATTACAGACGGGGACTTCGAAGGGTTAATTGATATTTTAGCTTCACTCTGGATTTAATTCGTAATCACTGAAGGAACCATAAATAGCTCATGTCTTCCTCTGATTTGTATATTTTCTTTTTAGAACCCTTCTCTCTGAGCTCTGTGGTATCCGAGACTTTCGTCCGATTCTTTGTCGAAATAGTCGGACACTACTCGCTTTTCATGGGAGGAAACGAGCGTGATGAAGAGTCCTCAACCTCTTCCTCCTCCCCTACGCCTTTGTTTTTCCAACGAGAGGCCTTCCGTAAGGCAGTGTTCTCGAAAAGTCTCCGCCGTTTCCTGGAGGTCTTCATGGAGACGCAGATGTTCGCAGCGTTTATTCAGGAGAGGGAGATACGCAAACAGGGACTACGAGGTAATGCAACGTTTTGTTCTGATTTTTAGAGCCTCCCTCCGGTCTCATTTTAAATCGTATACATATATTAATAGATGCTTTTTCACTGTGCAGGCTTGTTTGAGGTTAGGGCCCAGGACTACCTGGACTCATTGCCTGGGTCTGAGAATCGGGGGGTCAACAAGTTCCTCAAAGGTCTCGGTAAGATTTCTTATCATGCTCGGGAAAAGTAAAAAGTTTTACGGCTAATCATAAACCATTAACTGAATGAATCTCTGTCTTCGCAGGACATAAAATGAAATTCCTTTCCAAAAAGTGAAGATTGTCTCCATGTTCGGTGGATTTTAAGCACCAATCTCAACAGCAATAATTCTGAGACCGACCCGGCGGGGATACACCATGAGCTCAGCAATAATACAAAACTCGGACATGAAGTCTTGTCTGGACACTACAAAAAATCCCTCCGCCCCCTTTTACTAAACATCAACCAGCGTGGCACGGGTGTGCAGTGGTTAGCATGCTTTCCTCACAGCAAGTCTGGGTTTGAGTTCTGGGCTCGGGCGTTTCTGTGTAGAATCTGCATGTACCGCCCTCCCCTTGCTTGTGTGGGTTCCTTCTGGGTACGCCGGTTTCCTCCCACCATTCAAAAACTTGCACAGTAGTCTAATTGGCTGTGGTGTGAGTGTGAATGTCTGTGTGGGTGTTGGCCTTGTGATGACCTGGAGAGTCCAGAGTTGGCTAAGATGGAAGCCAGCCTCCCCGTGACCGTAATTACTATAATTAATGAATGAAGGAACATCACCTGTAGCAAGGTCACGTTTCATGCATGTGTGTGTGTGTGTGTGTGTGTGTGTGTGTGTGTGTGTGTGTGTGTTTGAATAATTGCTCAATTTATACAGAATATCTTACAAGGATAAAGGAGAAAGTAGGAATAGACCAAAGTTTAATTTCCTGTACAGTCATTTTTTTTCCTGCTCAAAAATTGTTTGATTTTTGGATCGCTGATATATTTTTCTTTCTGAGAAATTGAGTACAACTTTTGTAGCAGGGGGCGGGGCGATAATTTATTTTATATTCTTTCTAGAAAAAAAAAATACATTTATCATTTCATGCATAAAACTTGTTTTGCTTTTTCAACCAAATGATATATAGAAAAGTTGCTAGTTTGTTATAGACTATTTATCACAGTATATATTTCAAATGTTGAATTTGTGATTGAAATACCACTGTGACTGATCATTTGTGTTGGGAATCGGAAAAGAAGAGGATGAGTAGAATCTGGACGTCGACAGATTGAGGGATGCAGGTTACCTCTTCTGGGATATTAATCTGCATACATATTTTTAAACTGTATTCCAACAATGGACTTCATTTAAATATGCTTTCTTGGGCCTTTACTGATCATTAAAAACCCCACAACACTAAATGTGTCTGGATTCTGATTGACAGAACATAAGCGCCGCTGGTCATCATTTCAACACGTTTTCTGGCTGTGATTTAACTTGTACGTACCTCAGTATATTTGGGTCACATTTAGTTTTCAGCAATACGAGTAATAATAAAAACAGTTTGCCTCCACCACTAGGGGTCACTACAAAGATGACTTCATCTTTACCTTGTGTGTGTTTGTATTATTTTTTTTTCATACTAATTTTAGTAATAGGGCAGTGGTGGTCTAGTGGTTAGGGCACAGAATCGCTGATCCTAAGGTTGGGGGTTCGAGTCCCCACAAGGTTGTCACTGTCCCCCCAGTGTAGCTAACTGGGTTATCAAAGGCAGGCCATGTCTCTCACTGTCTATGGTGAGAGGCATGTAAAAGCACCATTGCTGACTTTCATAAAGAGTACGCTGCAAAGCCGTCAGCGTGTTTGTATGACCTGGAGAGGGATGGGCGCCGCCAGGCCAAATCAGCCCAAGTCTCGCCATGAAGGCTCCCCAACAATGTCCTCGGATGTTAAGGGATAAGTGAAGAAGGGAATTTTAGTAATAGGTATTGCCAGATTTTGTTAGAATAAAGAAAAAAAAAATCAGTGCTAATTAGCATTTTGCTAATAATTTGGGAGACATGCATAACAACAACAACAACAACAACAAAATGAAATCAGCACAATGGGACAGGATTGTGTGTCGAAACTTTTGAGTAATACAAAGATCCCTTACTACTTCGCGCTAATTCATGCGGCTTCAGTGCATAGTGTTTTTTTTTTTTTAAATATTCATCGAATTAAAAAAATAAGGAAATTAAGGAAGAATGGGGGGGGTTAAAGAAAATACCACAAAAACAAGGCCAATTATGCAAAAACCCTAAACAAACACAAACCAAACACCCCCCCCCCCCCCATCAAAACTACTTACATTTTTGTGAGGTACGTATCTGCGTGCGTGTGTGTGTGCGCACGTCTGTGTGTGTATTTATATTTTATTTTCATCTTATGCATTATTTTTAAATGTTTAATTGTTATTATAAGAATTTATAGCATTGAATATGTATTTATTGATATTATATACACATATACATGTATGTATACGCCAGTCGGGGAGTGGGTGTGTGTGTGTGTGTGTGAGGGGGGGGGGGGGGTGAACCTACTTCGTGGAATTCGGTGGTTGCGGGGGATCTCGGTCCCAATTGACCGCGGAAAGTGAGGGATCCCTGTGTTTATATTTATAAGAAGAGTCATCACTGTACCAGAACTCATATACTTTAATCACTGAACACCAACGATTCCAAATTATTTCGGTTATTATTTCAGTGGATTGCTGTATAACCTCACGTGAGGGGAAAAGAAAAACCCCAAAACAACAAACACTGATGGAACAGCTGCTATAACATGCATTGTTCATCATCAGTTCATTTTCTGTAACCGCTTAATCCTAATTAGGGTTGTGGGGAGGCTGGCGCCCATCCCAGCCGACTCCGGGTGAGGGCAAACTACACCCTGGACAACTCACCAAGTCATCGCAGGGCGGAAACACCCTGACGGCTTTGCAGCTACTCTTGTCGAAAGTCAGCAATGGTTCTTTTACATGAACCTCACACCATAGACAGTGAGAGACATGGCCGGCCCAGTTAGCTGCACTGGAGGGCTACTATGCTAACATGCAGTACCAGCCAAAGGTGAACACACCCAATTAATATAACTGAATTTGACCTCATTGGCCTTTGATTGGTTGTGTATATAATTATTGTTTATTAGATTTGATTTTGTTGTTGTTGTTGTTGTTGTGTTGGCATCACTTTTATGTGCGAGATCACAGTGGTGTGATTATCCTCACCTTCTGAACTCCCTCAATCATGTGTCACGCTTCTCCTCTGAGAACCAGAACTTAATTATAATTCACCTCCCGAAGAAATCTAAGCAGATACACACGGCGCAAATCCATAAAAAGCAGACATCAGTATATAAAATATGTGTATTATCTTTTGCAGTTTGTATTCTGCAGACTTTTTACAAATCTCTTTTGAATTTCATCACAAAGATCAGGTTGATGAAAGCAATTGTTTAAAATTTAATTAAATAAATTGATTGTTAACAGGACATGATGGACCAAGGTATGTAGGTATTTTGACAAGTGAAATATTTTATAAATATGAAATAAATTTAAAGTGAAAGGTGGACAGTGTGTAGCGTGAATGTTAAAAACGCTTGTATAGATTTGCACTGATTGTGTGACTGAAATAATTTCGTTCTATGAACCATTTAATCCTAATTAGGGTCTCGGGTGGACTGGCACCATCTCAGCCAACTCTGGGTGACGGCAGAATACACCCCGGACAGCTCGCCAGGCCATCGCAGGTCAACAACATACTGAGGAGATTGGCACCACCATGGCCGTGATCCCAGCTCTAGGAATCAACGTGCACGCCACACATCTCTTGTGGGTCTGGTGGCGTAGTGGTTAGAGTGCTGGGCTCATGAACGGGAGGTTGTGAGTTCGAATCCCACTGAGACCCTCACTGTGCTAAGACCCCTGGACAAGATCTCAACGACAAGTGTGCCTCTGTTCACCCAGCAGTATAAATGGGTACCAGTAAAAATATACTGGGAAGGTAACCTGCGATGGACTAGCGTCCCATCCAGGAGGAGATGAACTCCTAGTCGCTTCATGCTACAGAAACCGGGGATAAGCACCGGCCTGATGAGCCACTAGGCTCGGATGTAAAAACCCCCCACACACATCTCATGGTGAAGAAGGAACAGCATTCCACAGGCCTGGGATTCATGTTTTTGAAGGAGATGCTCTACAGAATGAAGCTAATGGTTGCACATGCTACTGAAAGTGAAACTTTGAACACCAACTTCGGCTGATTATCGCTGACTGTAGTCAAAGTTCTGGTCTGTCTGTCTTCCTTTCGGCTTTTTCCCTTTTACTTGGGAGTCGCCACAGCGAATCATCTGATTCACACGTTTGATTTGGCAGAGATTTTTACATCGGATGCAAGGACGAGGACAGAGTCGCCAGGAGACAGCTCGGCCATCACTCCCGATGAAAGTCAGCGATGGTTCTTTTACATTCCTCTCATGGCAGACCGTGAGGGACATGGCCGGCCTTTGATTAGCCAGTTAGCTGCATTGGAGGCACAGGAATGGCAACCTGGTGCCAGTGAAGCTTGAACTCCTGAACTTGGAAACATTAAACCAGCTCCCTACCAACGGGCCACCACTGCACCATTATCAGTTTTCATATCAATTAAAAAAAAAAAAAAAAACAGAATTTGCAAGAGATTTGGCTTGTACTCAATTAATTTCAGTTAGAGCAGGGTGGAGCTTGTTTTTCTTTTAATTTACAGAATTTGGCAGATGATCTTCTCCAGATCAACTTACAATTCTCTCTTTTTTTTTTTTTTTGTAGAACTGAGCATTTGAGAGTTACGGGCCTTTCTCAAGGGCCCAACAGTGGTGATAGTGCAGCTTGACCTTTGAATCAGCAACCCATAGCCTTCAGCACTAAACCAGCACTGCCCTGGTGCAACGTAATCACATTACTGTGACGGAAGGACTTACTTCTTCATTTATTCATTCCTTCATTTTCTATACCTGTTTAATCGCGGTGAGGCTGGTGCACATCTCAGCCGACTCTGGGCGAGGGCAGAGTACACCCTGGACAGCTCGTCAGGTTATCACAGGGCAGAAACACCTGATGGCTATGCAGCTCCTCTTGTCGAAAGTCAGCAATGGTTCTTTTACATGAACCTCACACCATAGACAGTGACAGAGATGGCCGGCCTTTGATAACCCAGTTAGCTGCACTGGGGGATTCACTCTTCCAATGAAATTAAAGGTAGACTTTGCACAATTTAGTGATGTCTAGTATCACCGAGAGGTGAAGTTCCAGACTGAAACCAACTGAAATTGCATGCATATTTTGCTCCTGCTTTTATTGATCGCTTATCTGTACAAAAATACAGGGATCTCTCACTTTCCACGGTTAATTGGGACCGAGACACCCCAACCCAACCCCCACCCCCCGTGACCACTGAATTCTGTGAAGTAGGATCAATGACTGACTTATACATACCTGTATATGTGTATATTTGTCTTCCTTTTGGCTTTTTCCCTTTCACTCAGGAGTCGCCACAGCGAATCATCTGATTCGCACGTTTGATTTGGCAGAGGTTTTTACGACGGATGCCCTTCCTGTCACAACCCTTTTTTAGCAAGGGACAGAAACACGCTGACGACTTTGCAGCCTACTCTTTACGAAAGTCAGCAATGGTTCTTTTACATGAACCTCTCACCATAGACAGTGACAGACATGGCCCGCCTTTGATAACCCAGTTGGCCGCACTGGGGGACCTGTATATGTGTATATAACATCAATAAATACATATTCAACACTATAAATTCTTATAATGACAATTAAACATTCAAAAAATAATGCATAAGATGTAAATAAAATATAAATACACACACATACAGACATGTGCGCACACACACAGATGCGCACCTCACATAAAATATATGTAGCTTTGTTGGGGGGTTTAGGGTTGTTTCTTTGTTTTTGTTTATTTGCATTTTTTTTTGTTGTTTTTTGCATAATTGGCCTTGTTTTGTAGTATTTTCCTTAACCTTTCCCCTATTATTCCTTAATTTTCAACTTTTTAATTCGATGAATATTTAAAAAAAAAATCACAATGCACTGAAGCCGCATGAATTGAAACGCAAAGTAGCGAAGGATCGCTGTACAAGTATTAAGGAAAAAATGGACAAATATTCTGTACAGGTGTCTTGTACAAGAAAGTCCAAAAATTTGGAGGAATATGTAGCATGTTGTCTTTTCGTTACCATACATGTACCATACTATAAATCATGTCTGGAAAAAAAAAAAGGATGAATACATAGTGAGGCGGCACGGTGGAATAGCTGTTAGCACACCTGCCTCATAGCAAGAAGACTCTCAGTTCAGTTTCCGGCCTCGGGCATTTCTGTGTGGACTTTGCATGGGTTCCCGATGCTTGCGTTGGACTTCCTCAAGGAAGGACCAAAAACATGCACATTAGGCTAATTGGATGTTCTAAATTTACCCTGAGTGTGAGTGTGAATAGTTGTATGTGTTGCCCTGGAAATGGTCTGGCAAGCAGTTTAGGGTGTACCTTGCCTTGTCCAGTGTTGGCTGAGGTAGGCATAACTTTGCTTGTAGCCCTAGTAGAATGAAACGACTCAGCAAATGAGTGAGTGCGAGGTTGAATCAATACTGGATATGTCTCCCATTAATCAGAAACATAGAAGGTTTTAATGGATAATAACTGAAAAAACTATAAAAAGAATGAAGAATAATCTTGTATCTGTAGGTTTGCTCTCTCAGGAGACGATTAAGTAGGCACGTTCTGCTTTATTAAATGAACAGTGCCGTGAGGCTGGAGCTTATCTCAGCCAACATTAGCCAAAAGCTAGATAGGACTCCAGGATACCTACAGGAGGCCCACACAAGCACAGGGAGAGCATGCAGAGTCCACACAGAGACACCCTGTCCCTGGGCTGTAGCCATGTTAAACTGGGCCGCAGAGTTGTGGATGCGCTAATCACCACAGCAGCCCACAGTCTAACATATCTACACAAAACCTGACGTACAAATCTGTGAATTTAGTATCATCACAATAAACTCTTACATTATAAATAACGAAATAAAATTCCAGGCTGTAAAAATTTCTGAAAATATCTGATATGGGCACAAGACCAAAGAGTTGCAACAGTCTCCTGTAGGTCAGCTAATTTATTCTGTATGTATAAGAACAGGACCGGGGAAACTGAATGTGCAAAAAGGAAGCGTGTTTTCCTCTGAGACCTTTACACGCCAGCGTTAACTCTTCCTTTTGGATTATGTTGTCGGATCTTTATTAGCGTATTTTTATCTTTTCCTGTTTTCACGATTATGGACTTGTTTTGTAATGAAATCATCTGCATTTATATCTTTCAAAGTCAATCACTCACTTACACATTTGCCAAACTACTTAGTCCTACTGGGGTCACAGGGAGGTTGGAGTCTATTTCAGCCAGCATTGGCCAAAAGCAAATAACACCCTGTATAGCTTGCCAGACCATTGCAGGACAACACATACAACCATTCACACTCACGGTCACATCCGGGGGAAATCTGCAACGACTGACTAGCCAGCCTAGTGTGCCTGTACCTGAAGGAGCTGAAACTAGGACCCTCTTTTTACTAGATAGTGCTCTATTCGTCTTTTTGCTGGCAGCCTGAAATGGTAAATTCTAGTACATGTTTCCTCTGGGAAATACGTGCAACGTAAAATCATCCTTTGTATTTTTTCGGTTACTCTGGAAGGAAAGCGCTGACTGCCTTCTTCCACATATTTGAGTTCACAGATGCCCATGATTGGCTACTGGCTACTGGTGTGTTGACATGCTTCTGGCATCACTGGCATTTGCATGTATCCGCTCTCTCTTAGTGAGGGCAGAATCCCTCCTGGACAGCTCACCAGCCATCACAGGACAGAAACACGCTGATGGCTATGCAGCAACTCTTGTTGAAAGTCAGCAATGGTTCTTTTACATGAACCTCTCACCATAGACAGTGAGAGACATGGTGGCCGGCCTTTGATAACCCAGTTAGCTGCCCTGGGGGGGACAGTGACAACCCATGGAGAGTGGGGCTTGAACCCCCCCCCCCAAAGTTCGGATCAGTGATCCAGAACCTTTTACCACCAGGCAACCACTGCCCTGCCCATGATTGGTTGGAATCACTTCGAACAGAAAATCCCTCACAAAGTTCTCGACTCAAACCCAGGACCCTCTTGCTGTGAGGCAAACATGCGAACCAATATAACACTACACAATGATTCACACGTTTGATTTGGCAGAGGTTTTTACGTCGGATGCCCTTCCTGACACAACCCTTTTTAGTAATTGACAGAAACACACTGACGGCTTTGCAGCTACTCTTTACAAAAGTCAGCAATGGTTCTTTTACATGAACCTCTCACCATCGACAGTGAGGGACATGGCCTGCCTTTGATAACTCAGTTAGCTGCACTGGAGGGACAGTGACAACCCTGTGGGAACTCCAACCCCCCAACCTTAGGATCAGCAATCCAGCGCTCTATACTACTAGACCACCACTGCCCCACCCCTAAATAAATTTGAATAATTAATTTAAAATATTTGTTTTTATTGTGCCATTCTGAATGCGTTAAAGGCATCCAAGTCTTAAGAACACCCCTCAGCCGGCCAGCATTTCATTAGACTTAGTTCACGCAAAATGTATAGGGTCAAGGTCATTTTTACAAGGTTAAGGGTCAAGCAGAGAACTGGAGACAAGCCTGTGCACACCACAGGAAGCCTCAATGCAAAATTTCATAATGATCCACCCAGCAGACCTAAAGATTTAGCCCAGACACAATTTATTTGTGGATGTAAATGAAGACGCACACAAAGGCCACTCATTTGCTGAACCATTATTAGGGTCGGTAACATTGTGTGGGTGGAGCTGGACTCACTGACGATAGTGTCGGAGAGGCGAATGCTGTCGAAAATAAAAACAACACTGAACAATACTTCCCATCCACTTCACAACCTGCTGCTCAGTCACAGGAGCAGGTTCTTCAATGAGAGACTGATACCACCGTAATGTACCACTGAACCACACGGGAAATCATTCCAACCTGTGAACATTAAACTGTAAAACTCCCTTATAGCAACAACATTCACTATTATACACTCGCATTTTGCTCTACATTTCCATTCTACTGTTTATTATGTTGCTAATACTGTACGTATTACTCACTGAGAGGATCCTGTATTTGTTTATATGAATATTAGATATCTATGTGTAATCGATGTAGATTTATGTATGTATATTTATATACGTTGGCGGCACGGTGGCGTAGTGGTTAGCACGTCCGCCTCACAGCAAGAAGGCCCGGGTTCGATTCCCGGCCTGGGCGTTTCTGTGTGGAGTTTGCATGTTCTCCCCTTGCTTGTGCGGGTTTCCTCCGGTTTCCCCCGCAATCCAAAGACGTGCACTGTAGGTTAATTGGCCGTTCTAAATTGACCGTAGTTTCTCTCCTGCAGCGGCACTGGAACCCAGTCGTATCGGCACTTGCCTTTCCATTGGATCCTTCCGGTGGCGCCGAGACAGGGGGGGGACTTGCTGCTTGGGTAACAGCCTGTCCCTCATTACTCCCTACCCAGGCTCTGTGCACTGGGGAGTATCACCAGTCGGGATACTGGCCAGAGCGCAGCCATAGTCCTTCGGGACTGACGGAGGCCTACGCTATTTATATACGTATAAATATCTGTCATTTTTATTTATTGAGACTTTTATCTTATATTTATGTCATTCTTACTTGCTATGGAGCAACTGTTTACTTTTCCACTGCAGAGTGGTGAAAGCTAAGCTGTTTTAAGCAGTGACGAGATACAGGCATCTCAGTCCACTTCAACAGCTGGACCCTTTTTCTTATGGGGATATAAATTTAAAATCTCTGTGGGGGTGGGACTGTTGAAGACCATCTATTGGCCATGGAGGAAATCACTCAAAAAGCTCCACCAGTCAACAACTTATTACTGGCATGCTATCAGGAAATTGCATTGTTTTTGTTTTACATTCCACCTTGTTGTACTCGCCCTACCACAAGCCACATTTCATTCACTCCTGAAAGTCCAGATCAAAAGGGAAAATGTCTCCTATACAATTACATCCAGGTCTATTGAGAACCTCAGTGAGTTAATCGAATGTAATTCGTCCTCACTGAAATAATTTGCATAGCCAAAGTCATGTAGTTATCCCTGTAGCAATCCTAAGGCTGTTGTATGGACTGTATGGTATAAAGGATCTTTCCTGGATCCTGAGATTAATCTTTATCCCTCACGAAGACCCACGTTATCAAAGAAAGCAAACGCTATATGAAGCCTTATGTTCTTTGCTTCCAGCGACAGCCTCTTTAAAAAGAAGGCAGATGTTTGTTGTACGCTATTGATCTTTTCATCCACGATTCAAAAAGCTGGAGCCAAATCCCAGGCAATTTTGGACAAGAGACAGGGTACACCCCGAGGTGGTCACCAGTCTATTACAGGGTGATCACAGAGATAAACAGCCATAGGAAATTTCGTATAGCCAGTTGGCCTTAAACTGTGGAAAGAAAACAAAGACCCTGGAGGACACTCATGCCTGCAAGTGAGGTTTGAACCCAGAATCATTTTGGTGCAAGACGACAGTGATAACCACTGCACCAGCTGTAGTTTCATCAGATTACCGCACTTATATTTGGCTTCATGATATCTGAGTACATTTTAAAGTAGCAACATTTACACTTGGGATGGCATCGGGGCATAGCGATCAGCATCACAGCCTCACAGCGAGAAGGTCCTAGGTTTGAATCCTCTGCTCAGCGAAGGGATTTCTATGTCGAGTTTGCATGTTCTCTTCTTTCTATGGGTTTCCTCTGGGTACTCTTTTCTTTCCCCACAGTCCAAGGACATGTAAATTAGGCAAATTATCATCATGTAAATGTAAATGTAATCATCATCATCATCATTTATGTATACATCATTTTTTATATTATCATTTATGTCATGACTATGAGTATCATGACTGGTCACATAAGGTGCTTCATGATGATGATAGCCCCTCAGACAGGATTTCTTTTCCCGAGATGATGATGTCTCTCTTGAAGTACACAGGGACAACTGCTTAAGATATCTTTCAAACTGGTCCACATATTTCCTGAACATCCAAATAGGTATGTTGTCAGGCACATCAAGGTTCCATCTGTTAGCATCATCATCATCATCATCATCATCATCATCATCATCATCATCATCATCATCATCATCATCTTTGGCCGCTTAATCCAAGGTCAGGTCATGGGACAGCAACTTAAGCAATGAGGTCCAGACGTTCCTCACCCCAGCCGCTTCCTCCAGCTCTTCTGGGGACACCAAGGCATTCCCATACAAGCCAAAAGATATAATCCCTCCAGCATGTTCTGGATCAACCCCAGCGTCCCTTCCCAGTTGAACATGCCCAAAACACCAGGGAGGCGTTTGGGAGGCATCCTAAGCAGATGCCCCAGCCACCTCATCTGGCTCCTCTCAACATGGAGATTCTACTCTGAGCTCCTTCTGGATGACTGGGCTTCTCACCCTCTAAGGGTGAGAAGACCACCTTGCAAAGGAAATTAATTTCAGCCGTTTGTATATATGATCTTGTTCTTTCGGTCACTACCCACAGCTCATGGATATAGGTGGAAGTTGGAATGTAGATCAACTGGTAAATTGAAAGCTTTGCCTTGTGGATCAGCTTCCTCTTCACCTGCAGCAATCTGACTTTCGATCTCCCACTCCATCCTTCCCTCACTTGTAAACACTGACCTCAAGACATTTGAACTCCTCCACTTGGGGCAGGATCTCATTCCAGACTTGGAGGGTGCATGATATCATTTTTCGGCTGAGAAACATGGCTCTGGACTTGGAGGAGTTGATTCTAATCAGCCGCTTTAAAGTCGTCTGGAACTCACTCCAAAGAGAACCGGTGGTCCTGGATTAATGAAACCAAAAGGACATCATCTGCAAAAAGCAGAGACAAGATCCTATATCCACCAAACCAGAACCCTTCAACTTCATGGCTGAGCTTAGAAATTCTGTGTATAGGCAATGTGCAGACTAATTAGCTGTCCCAAGTTGACCCCAAGCTGTGAATGTAGTTTGGAACTGTGATGGACTGGCGAACTGTAGCTGACCAAGGATCCAGCTTTCCCACAGCCGAGTAGGATTAATAACTTGAGCAAATAAATGAATGAATGAAATAATGAATTAATTAACGTTTATGCTTTCACTCTCGACAGTGTGAGGCTGATTGCCTCATGTTTTTTTAGCGTGCTCTCATGTCTATCTTACTTTTGTTTCTTCCTTTTTAGTTATGCTTTAATAGTCAGTCATACCAATGTCCCTACTTGCACTCAACACTAATAAACTCTCTCCTTTAACATTACACAATTATGCAAATACCTAACATCCTCTTTCTCTCTTGCTCCCTCTCTGTTTCGGTGAGGTACACGTGCTGCTTCTATGATACCACTGATTCTGATTTTCTGCTTTCTAAATCACGTGAGCCATGCTGTTGTGCTGCTCCTGGGTGGAATTCTCATCTTTGACGTCCCTCTGTCCTGCTTATGATGACCAATATGGACATAAATATTTACTCAGAAGCTATGAAGATTACTTTTTAGTGCTGGTGATATTCATTCATTTTCTAAAATCCTAATCAAGGTTGTGGGGAGGTTGGCCAAAGGCAGAGTACACCCTTGACAGTTCAACAGATCATTATAGGACAGAAACACACTGATGACTATCCAGCCTACTCTTGACAACCTGTTGGCAGTGGGGCTTGAAACCCCAACCTTGGGATGAGTAATCCAGCACCATTCCACAGGGTCACTGGTCACTTTCGCTCTTTCACCAAGATGATTTAGGACCACAATCATCATTGCAGTTATGAGAGAACCCAAATGAGGATGGGTTTACTCTTCGGGTCTTGTCCGTCTGAGAGAGTTTAGCCACGACACAATCGCCCTGAGCTTGTTCAGTGGAGATGTGGAGGGTTTATCAAGAAATATTACTTTTTTTTTTTTTTAATCAAATTTGTTTTTAATATGTAAGGCTGCTTTTTGCGACAATGCTTTTTTTTTTTTTTTTTTTTTTTTGGTAAAAATTGTAAAAAGCACTATACAAATGAAACGGAATTTAATTGAATTAGCACTTGGCCTAATTATTCCACTTTTAATTGTGTATGCTTTTCAATCATTGTCTATCATCTCATTCAGGTTTAATTTATCTGTGCTTTTTCCAATCCTGGCTAAAACATCTTGACAGCTGAGTTCAGGGTTTTCTGTAGAACTAGGTCAACGAGACAATATCCTTGCAGTGGATGACTGGCTCAAAAAAGAAAATGTAAGCATGAATATAATCTCATGTGTGTCAAAAAGGTAAGGTTCTCATCGCTCAGTGTTGCTGTATATTAACCATAAAAACCGTCCCGGTATCACCCAGAGTGGGATCATTAAAAACTCAAAGGAATTATTGTGATATGAAATTTGGTATGTTGTCATTTCATTTCATTTTCATTTTCTGTAACCACTTAATTCTAATTAGAGTCACAGGGAAGCTGGCACCCATCCCAACCCACTCCGGGCAGGAGCAGAGTACACCCTGGACAGCTAGCCAGGCCATCGCAGGACGAAAACATGCTGATAGCTTTGCAGCTACTCTTCTTGAACATCATCAATGGTTCTTTTACATGAACCTCACACCGTAGACAGTGAGAGACATGGCCAGCCATTGATAACCCAGTTAGCTGCACTGAGGGGGATAGTGACAACCCGTGGAGAGTGGGGCTTGAACCCCCAACCTCATGATCCTGAATCTCCAGCACCTTTACCACCAGGCTACCACTGAAGCCACTAGGCCACCACTGCCCAATTTTGTGTGCGAGATGAGTCCTATATATTCGAGTTTATTTGGTCTGACAGACTAATAATAACATGGTGTATAATAATTTGCCAAAATTTGGAACATTTTGCTATAGTGTCAGCAACATCAGTCAAATGGGGTATCACACTGGTTGAGCTTCAACACAGTTCATGGTCATGATCACCATCACCATCATCATCATCATCTTTGGCCTGACAATTTATTTATATAAAATTACATGTCTAATAATTATGATTATAATATGGGTGGTACAGTGGCAAGCACATCCGCCTCACAGCAAGAAGGTTCTGGGTTTCTTGGGCATTTCTGTGTGGAGTCTGCACATTCTCCACATGCTTGTATGGGTTTTTTCTGGGTACTCTGGTATTCTCCCGAAGTCCAAAGACAGTAAGATCAACTGATTATTCTAAATATTCTTTTTGTGTGAACGGTTGCTTGTGTCAGTGTTAAATCTCAAGCTCACACAGCTGGAAATACATGATGGTAGTTGTTTTTTTTCCTCAAGGGCTCAACTGGCATTATCCTGTTATATGTTGGATTACCCGAGAGCCAGGGCAGTGGTGGCCTGGTGGTAAAGGTGCTGGATCACTGATCCTAAGGTTGGGGGTTCAAGCCCCACTCGCCACGGGTTGTCACTGTCCCCCTCGGTGAAGCTAACTGGGTTATCAAAGGCCGGCCATGTCTCTCACTGTCTTTGGTGAGAGGTTCATGTAAAAAAAACAAAAAACATTGCTGACTTTCAACAAAAGTAGCTGCATAGCCATCACTGCATTTTCGCCCTGCGATGGCCTTGTAAGCTGTCTAGGGTGTAGTCTGCCCTTGCCTTGGCTCAGCTGTGATGAGCGATAGCCTCCCCGTGACCCTAATTAGAATTAAGCAGTTACAGAAACTGAATGAATAGCTGAGAGCCATGCAGATATTTGGGAACAGGGAGATTATACTGTCCATTCTGGAAATTTATACTCTAAAAATTGCTTATTTGACGGCCCTGTTGTTTTCAGTTGCCTACTGTGTCTTCATGTGCAAAGTTGCTCCTCCCACAGACCAAAGAAATGCACATTAGGCTAACTGGTGGTTTCAAATTGCCCATACATGGGACTGTGAGTGTGAATGGTTGTATGCATTTGCCCCTCTGATGTTGGACCCTTTTTTTCCACTTAGTGTTGGCTGAGATAGGCCCAAGCCTCCACTTGACTGTAGTAAGATTAAGCAGTCTGGTAAATGAGCAAGTGAGAGTGAGTGATTTAATGCACAGTTCTACCATTTTAATTGAAATTAATAAA